>QXEO01000553.1:11892490-12492490 GCA_007115705.1 Dactylis glomerata
GACTATGGGTCCCATAGCAGTAGCTAGATGGTTGTCTTCTCCATCCATGTGCTTCATGTTTTAGATCTGGTGAGCTGCCTTACATGATCAAGATCACCATTATGTAATTCTACATGTTGTGTTTGTTGGGATCCGATGAATATTGGTGTTAGATGAGTTGATGTACGAATTTTATCTTATGTTTCGCTATGTTGTTTATGATCTTGCATGCTCCGTGTTAGTAGCTATCTTGGCCGATAGAAGTTGCGAGACTCCAAAGGGGGAGTTATGCTCGATAGTGGGTTCATGCCTCTAGTTAATCTGGGGAGTGACAGAACCTCTAAGGTTGTAGATGTGCTGTTCTACAGGGGGAAAACAACATCATATGCGAGGGAAAATGCTTTGTTTACATTACCATTGCTTAATCTAGTTATCTGTTTTTCGCACTTAATACTTGGGAGTTCTCGGATTGATTCGCCAAGTGGATTATTAGTCATAGATGCCTTGGATGGCGTCTATGTAGTTTTGTTGTAATGCCCAGAGTATATCATAGTGATCCTCTTGACATATCACGTTGTCTTTATTCTATCAATTGCCCAACTGTAATTTGTTTTACCCAGCATGGTTTATTTTATCTTATGGAGAGACACCACTAGTGAACGTGGACCCCGGTCCTATTTCCTATATATTGCTTTCACTTGTTTACTTTACGCGCACTGCTTACTTTACTCGCATACTACTACTGTTTTCCACTCGATACGCTCATACCCTTGTTTCAAGCAAACCGGTGAGATTGACAACCTCATCGTAAGTTGGACAAAGTATTTGGTTGTGTTGTGTGCAGGTTCACGTTGCCGCTCGCAAAGCAAAGCTTGACGATGCACCCTATAAATGTTCGAGCTGCCGCGAAGCTAGCGGGCATCACCTTTTGGAGTATTAGCTTTTTCCTACTGGATTGATAACCTTGGTTTCATCACTGAGGAAAACTTGCTGCTATTTCATCAAACCTTCTCTTGGGGTTTCCAACTGGCCGGTCATTTACATTATCATCTACACACCAGCAAAAATCACAAGTTTTCTGGTACCATTACCGAGGAATGAAGAAGAAGATCACCTACATCAAGACCGCGTCATCAACAAGTTTTCTGGCGCTGTTGCCGGGGAAAAAGAAAATTTCTGCAGGGGATTTTGCACGCACATCCTTTACTTTGTTTTAAGTTTTGCTTTACTTTATTTTTACTTGCTTTGTTTTATCAAAAAATAAAAAAATTAGTTCCTACTATAGTTGTTATTTTTGTTGGTCTGTTATTGTCTTGCTTTATCATGCTATCTGTCAATGGTTGGTTTCTTTGAAACTAAATCTTTTTGGCAAGGTGGATTCACGGAAGAGCAACAAAAATATTATGAGGAACACCGCTTGTCACAAAAGGGAAACACTTATGGGACAATTTATAAATTGTATATCATTGCTAGAAATATGTGCTCTTCTTATAATGTTACTTATTGCTTTGATAAATCTTGTTGCTGTAGGAGGTATAAACACCTCCCTTTTTCAATGTGAATATAATGATAATGTTACCATATCTTCTTATATTAATGGAAATTATGACTTTTATAATGTGGAACAAATTGAAGAATTTATTGCTTGGAAGGTGCATTTGAACTTTCTTATTTTCTTGAAAATACTGATGATGCACCTTATAAATATGAGGTTTATGATATACTTAAATTTTGCTTTGATAATTACAAGGAAGGAAATGGCTATATTCTTAAATATCTTAATAGATGCTCTCCAACGGAAGAGACTAATGCCTTGAAGCCTATGGACGAAGAAATTGCTGAAACTGGAAGCTCATTGGATGAAAAAGAGGAGGAGAGTGATGATCAAGAGGAGGAAGAGGAGCTACCCATGTCTACCTCCCATAAGAGTAACTCTTTAACTAATACCTTATTTGATCGCCCTCCATGCTAAGAAGGTGAGTGTGATATTTATATTGTTGAGTTTGCTCATGATGCTACTGAAAATTATTATGAGAGAGGAAAATGGCTGTTGGAATTTTCATGTTACTAAAACACCTCTCTTATATGAAAGTTCTGAAGTTGCTCTTATTTATATCTACCCATGCTTGTTACTATGTGCTTCTTTGATTATTTTCTACAGATTCCTATGCATAGGAAGTGGGTTAGACTTAAATGTTTTTATTTGCTCCTTGATGCTCTCTTTTGCTTCAATTCATATTTCTTATGTGAGCATCTTCTCAAATTACTGAGCCTAGCTCAAAGGCGTTAAAGAAAAGCACTCTTGGGAGATAACCCAATGTTTTTACTTTCAGTTCTTTTTCTTTTATTTGAGTCTTGGAAGTTATACTACTGTAATGACCTCCCTTACATTTTTATTTCGTTTTTTGTGCCAAGAGAAGCCTCTAATTTGAGTGAGGTAAGATTTGGGGATGTTGCTGTCCTAAAACAGTTTTCGGTGCTGCACCAAAAAATTCGTGAAAATTCTCGTATATCTTTTGGACCTGATATTTCTTGTGCATATGCCCCAGGTTATATCTAAACTTTCATTAGTTTAACACTTTTTGATTGAGGAACAGAAAACCCTCTAAAAATTTACATTTGTCAGCTTTCTGTTTTGACAGATTTCTGCCAATATTTGTGTGTTTGCCGCTTTATCGCTTTCTTTTTGAGTTCATTTGATCACGAAACTTTTGGGGAAGTTGCTACAGTAGTATATACTTTGATATGTGGTGGTTTTGAGTTGAAACCGAAGCAAAAAGGGGTTGATTCAATGCTATGCTTACACTAATGTTGCTAATAGATTGTGTTTAGTTTTGTATGAAGGAAGTTTTCAAGTGTAGGGATTGGAGAATGATGAGATGAGTTGAAGAATGGACAAAAGCTCAAGCTTGGGGATGCCCATGTTACCCCAAGAAATATCCAAGAATTACAAGCGTCAAAGCTGGGGATGCCCCCGAGGCACCCCTTCTTCATCGGCAAAAATCAGGTCACCTTTCAACACACTATATTTATTGCTTATGCATATTTGTTTTGCTTGGTTTTTCTGGAGCGTCAGTTGTTTCTAGTTTTCAGTTTTGTTTAGTTTTGTTTGCTGCAATAATGGTTGGACCCCAACAAATTCTTTTGGAGAAGTTGCCTTGTTTTTCATTTGCCAAGAACACTCGTTGAGCGATAAGAGTGAAAAGCGATTTCCACGAGTGTTCTCTTTTTCTAGAACTGTGTTTAGCTTTTGTTTTTCGCCTTTATTTATGTTCAGATCTTGTTATATCTTTGCATCAAGGTGTATTTTTGCCTCTGGTCCATGTTGGTTTTCATCAAAAGAGTTGTTATAAAAAGTTCGAATGGTGTTGGAAAAGAGAAAAAGCTTTGCAAAAAAGTGGTACAAGAAGGAGCTTGTGTAGACTACGGCCTAGGCTTTTGCATGTCGTGCTTGATGTATTTTTGATAGCATGCTTAGTGGTTTTTCTGTAGCATGACTTGTCTCAAATGACTGATATTTCTTAATGAGCCTTGAAAAAAAATCTTGCGTTGCTTTAATTATTTGGAAGCATTATTTTGGTTTTCTTCTTGATGCTTTATTTGGGTTGACTTGGCGCATGCTCACACATGTTAGACTCATACAAAGTCGCCATTGCCTCTATGATCATTTATTTTTTGACTTTTGATGCCATCTTATGCTTCTTTTAATGTCGCTTTGTCGCTTTGCATGATTATGGCCATTATTGCTCTCTTAGTTGGTCGCTCCCAGTCTTTTGCTAGCCCTTGTTTTGTACTGATATGAGCTCTACTCGTGCATCCAACTCCTAAAAACCAAGTTTGCCATTGTGCCCACTTTAATTCCTATGCATGGTATTTGTAATCCATTCCAAGTAAATTTTCATGTGCTACCTTTCAAAAACTTTCAACTACTTCTTGTTTTGTGACACTATTTTAGTTCATGGGGACATAGTGGTCGGAATTGCTATCTTCCATATTAAATTAAGTACCCCTCGACTAGGAAGCTTCATCTGCCCGTCATTAATTTTGCATGAGAGCTGGTCAGACCATTGCAATCTAATTCTAAAAAAAAAAAAAAAGGGCACTCCTCCATGTATGTGAATGTTGGTGGGCACCCGATGGAATCGGTTAGCCATGGTTTGAAAAAGGAAAAAAAGGTGGGAGGAGTGCCAAAGCTTTATAAAAGCACCAATGTGCCAAATTTTCAAAGAACTCAGAACCGCTGTCACTTGTTTATTATGGAAGATAGTAAGACCCCATTGCTAGTCGTAGACAAAAGCAACCACCTCTCCAAAACCCAAGTTTTATCTCTGTTTTACAAATGAAAAGCTCTAGCATATGTTTAATCACTGCTTCCCTCCGCGAAGGGCCTTTCTTTTACTTTTATGATTAGTCTCCACCTTCTACCTTTATGCACCGTCTAAGAGAGCATAGTTGTCATTCTGAGTATAATGTGCATTATCCCAAAGTTTTCATTGATTGATTCTTGATGTTGGTTTCACTTGTTCTTAAATTATTTGTATCTAGTCGCCCTCTGAAACTTGAAGGTCCATGCATTATGTTTTGCTCTCTCATGAAGGACAAGCTGAAAATCATTTGTATGTTTTTCCTTATGATTTGAACACAAATTTGACTTTCATTGTTTCATTTTCATGATCTTTGTTTGTGTTCATTTCATGTTATAACATGGTTGCTAAGTTTCTTCTATCAAGATTATATCTTTCATGCCCATGTTTTAGGTTCTTTTGATCCCAGCGCACAACGCTTCATAATGGTCAAGATTGTGTAGGTGCAGTCACCTCAAAAATTATTTCTTTTGTTATTACTTACCCTCGAGGACGAGCAGGAGTTAAGCTTGGGGATGCTGATACGTCTCCAACATCCATAATTTTTGATGCTCCATGCTTGTTTTACACCATTTGCTTAGTGTTTTGTTACACTTTGTGGCATTTTTATGCATTTTCCGAAACTAACCTATTAACGAGATGCCATAGTGCCAGTTCCCTGTTTTCTGCTATTTTTGTGTTTCGGAAAAGTTACAGAGGAAATTCTCGGAATTGGACGAAACAAAGCCAGAAGTCCAGATATTTACCAAAGCTTCCAGAGAACCAAAGAGGAGACGGAGAGGAGCCACTGGTGGGCCACACCACCAGGGGGCGCGGCCTAGGGATGGTCCGCGCCCACCTGTGGTGAGCCCCCCAGGTCCACTTCTGACGCTGCCCCTTCGCCTATAAAGACCCCCCAACGGGAAAAACCTAAACACCCGATCACTTTCCAGAAACACATCACGATCCGCCGCTGTCGTTGACCCAAGATCGGGAGGGTCCAGAAGCTCTTCCCGGCACCCTGCCGGAGAGGGGAATCACCACCAAGGTCTTCTTCATTGCCATGCTTGCCTCCGCGCGATGAGTGAGTAGTCTACCTTGGACTATGGGTCCATAGCAGTAGCTAGATGGTTGTCTTCTCCACTATGTGCTTCATGTTTAGATCTCATGAGCTGCCTTACATGATCGAGATCACCGTTATGTAATTCTACATGTTGTGTTTTGTTGGGATCCGATGAATATTGGTGTTATGATGAGTTGATGTACTGAATTTTATCTTATATTATCTCTATGTTGTTTATGATCTTGCATGCTCTCCGTTGTTAGTAGCTATCTTGGCCGAGTAGTTGCTAGTGACTCCAAGAGGGGGTATTTATACTCGATAGTGGGTTCATGCCTCTATTTAATCTGGGGGAGTGACAGAAACCTCTAAGGTTGTAGATGTGCTGTTGCTACTAGGGGGAAAACAACATTCATATGCTCGAGGGCATATGCTTTGTTTACATTACACACTTTGCTTATTGCAGTTATCTATTGTTCGCAACTTAATACTTGTGGAGTTCTCGGATTGATTCGCCACAAGTGGATTATTAGTCATAGATGCAGTTGGATGGCGGTCTATGTATTTTGTTGTAATGCCCAGAGTAAATCTCATAGTGATCCTCTTGACATATCACGTTGTCTTTCTATCAATTGCCCAACTGTAATTTGTTTACCCATCATGTGTTATTTTTCTTATGGAGAGACACCACTAGTGAACTGTGGACCCCGGTCCTATTTCCTATATATTGCTTTCACACTGTTTACTTTATTCGCACTGTTTACTTTACTCACATACTACTGCTGTTTTCCACTCGATGCGCTCATACCCTTTGTTTCAAGCAAACCGGTGAGATTGACAACCTCATCGTAAGTTGGGAACAAAGTATTTGGTTGTGTTGTGTGCAGGTTCCACGTTGCCGCTCACAAAGCAAAGCTTGGATGAGGCGCCCTATAAATTGTCTCGAGGTACCGCGAAGCTAGCGGGCATCACCTTCTGGAGTATTAGATTTTTTTCTACTGGATTGATCACCTTGGTTTCATAACTGAGGGAAAACTTGCTGCTATATTCATCAAACCTTCTCTTGGGGTTTCCAACTGGCCGGTCATTTACATTATCCTACATGCCAGCAAAACATAACAAGTTTTTTGGTACCGTTACGAGGACTAAAGAAGAAGAATCATCTACATCAAGACCGCGCCATCACCTATACAGCTAAATACTCAATAAATACTCCACCAAACGAAATTCTACTTGGACAATTGGAGGAGTCACATACCGGAGAACAATTGCTCCAAATTTCAGCACCAAAGATGGGCTGAGCAAGGTGATCGAAAAATCGCGATGAATAGCATCAAGAACTCGGGTTTGAGCAGGAGTGCTGAGATATTTTGGGAGAGAGAGTGAAATGAAAGTGGAGAGGTAAGTGGAGGGCCAGGGGGCCCCCCTCACCATGCCATGGCGCGGTCAGGCTTGGGCTGCGCCCCCCTGTGGTGGGGTGGCATGGTGGGTCCGCCTGAGGTCTCTCAGGTCCCTCTCTGCCCCATTTTTGGCATAAAAATTAAAAAATATTTTTCCAGAATTTTCGAGAAACTTTATTTTTGAGAATTTTTCAAAAATTGACAAGAGATTAAAAACTCGGGAAAATGAAGATGTAGTGATTGCAAGCAAATCAAAACCAAGCATACAGCAGCCCTAAGATACTCTAATCATGCAACTAACAAAGGGAACAAAAATGATAAAAATAATATGAATGAGGTAAAGTAAATGCGGTGAAAACGAAGTTTCATTCATATAGAATCACTTTGTTAACAAGGTTGATCAAGTCTTGTTACCAAACCAATTTTGTATGAGGCAAAACTTTGCATTTCACTATATGCTTATGTTACCTCGACCTCGATAGGCATAGTCCCAATCATGACAATTTTATATTCTTCCTTGGGCTTTTGCTCTGAACAAATAATCTGACCAACTCTAATGGTCTCAACATTCTTGATTGAATTTAGAGCATTCTTTCTATCAATCTTCTTGGGAAAATAGACCGTGTATTCTTTGTCATTGACACTAAAAGTTACTTTTTCTTGATTGCAATTAATAACCGCACCTGCAGTGTTTCCCAAGAATAATAGACATATTATCATCTTCAGGCATTTCCAACACAACAAAGTCAGTTAATATCAAACAGCTATTAGCAACTTTAACAGGAACATTTTCACATATACCAATAGGAATAGTAGTAGACTTATCAGCCATTTGCAAAGATATATCAGTTGATACCAGTATTTCCAGATCAAGTCTCTTATAAAGAGAAAAAGGCATGACACTAACTCCGACTCCCAAATCACATAAAGCAGTTCTTAACATAGTTATTTTTAATGGAACAAGGAATAGTTTGTATACCTGGATCTCCAAGCTTCTCTGGCATTTTACCATCAAAAATAATTAGCAAGTAAGTGGAAATTTCCTCATTAGGAATCTTCCTTTTGTTAGTAACAATATCTTTCTTATACTTTGAATAAGGAGGCATTTTAATAGCTTCAGTCAAAAGAATTTGGAGAAATAAAGGTTTCATCCATTCACAAAACCTGTTGTAGTGTTCTTCTTCCTTGGATTTATGTTTCTTACCAGGAAAAGGCATTGGTTTGTGCACCCAAGCTTCTCTCTCATTACCATGCTTGTTGGCAATGAAGTCCTCCTTAGTGTAGTTTGCATTCTTAGCAAGCTTGTCTGGTTCCTCTTCAACTTCTTCTTTATCGGGAGCATCACCTGCTCCAGTTTCAGCATCAGAAATAAAACACTATTAGGATCTTTACCTGTTCTGGAATATTCTGCAGCTATTTTCTGCTTCTTCTTCTTCTTCTTGGAAGGAATATCATCACTTGAAGTGCGTTGAGAATCTTGTTCGATCCTCTTAGGATGTCCTTCAGGATATAAGGGGTCTTGAGTGGTAGCTCCTCCTCTTGTGCGTATTTCACACGCTTGTTTTTCTCTTGTGGCGTTAACTAGCAAGTCTTTTTGCACCTTGGTAAGCTAATCAATTTGAGTCTGAACCATTTGAAAATGTTTAACAATCATCTTCATATCATTGGTTCTCTCCACAATATCCTGCAACTTCTTAATAGCTCTAGAATTTTCCAACAAATGATTCTGCACTCTTTTATTAAAATTATCTTGCTTAACAATAAAATTATCAAACTCATCTAAGCATTTATCAGGAGGTTTAGAGTAAGGAATATCTCTATCATCAAAGCGTTGGAGAGTGTACCTCAATAGTAGATGCGTGAGGGATTGACTTACATAATTCTTCTATAGGAGGTAAATTCTTCACATCTTCGGATTTAATACCTTTCTCCTTAAGAGATTTCTTGGCTTCCCTCATAACTTCATCATTTAATTCAATCATTCCTCTCTTCTTCGGTGTCAGCTCTGGAGTTGACGCGGGTATTGGCTTAATTAGAGTCCAATCATCATGATTCCGGCTTATTTTAGCCATTAATTCTTCAGCTTCAGCTGGAGTTCTTTTCCTGAAAACACAACCAGCACAACTATCCAGATATGTCTTAGATTCATCAGTTAGCCCATTATAAAATATATCAAGGAGTTCATTTTTAGGCAATGGCTCTTTAGGCAAAGCTCTAATTAGAGAACAAAACCTTGCCCAAGATTCAGGCAATATCTCTCCTTTTCCCTGTTCAAAGTCAAAGATTTTCTGCACAGCAGCATGTTGAGCACTAGCGGGGAAATATTTCTGAAAGAAAGCATTAACCAAAGCAATAGGACTATCAATAGATCCAGGAGACAAATTATTAAACCAAGTTTTAGCTGCATCTTTCAACGAGAAAGGAAAAATCATAGCAACAAAGTAGGTGCAAAGCTTAATATCATCAGAAAAAAATTACTCAAAGTAGAGAGCTCATTCATATGTCCCATAGCACTTTCATTTTCAGTACCACAAAAAGGTTCATTCTCAACAATAGATATGTAAGATAAATCTAAAGAGAAATCATAATCCTTATCTCTAATATTATGGGAGAAGCAGCAAACTTAGCATCAGGAGATAATTTATATCTAACAGCACGTCTTGCTAGAAGTTCTTTCACATCATTAGCATCACGAGTGGCATGAACTTCAATAATAAAATCATTGTCAAGCTCAATATAAGCGTCATCAAAATCATCACTAGGACATTCCCTAGACTCGGGTGAACTAATAGGTGTAACAGTGGTGTTTCCCATTTGCTTAGTTCTAGCAATTGTAGCATCTAAAAAGTAACCTAGCGAACCACTCTCATCAAGCACAGTAGAAGCATCATCTAAATTATCAGTGGCATTTTCAAACTCAGCAGAAGAAGTAGCAGTAGCGTGTGCATGTGGTGGTGTAAGCAACTTACTCATAACATATGGTGAATCAAGAGCAACAGAGGTGTTCAAAGTCGTACCTCTTCTTGTAGTGGATGGCAATATAGGAACTTTTCCATCACGAGGTTTACCCATGATGAATGGATTGCAGCGAACAATATGAATTCCAAGTGAACTTGCAAATAAAGCTATGGGTCCCCAGCAAAGGCGCCAGAAAATAGTCTTGATGACTTACAAGTATAGGGGATCGCAACAGTCTTCGAGGGAAGTAAAGCCCAAATTTATTGATTTGACACAAGGGGAGCCAAAGGATATTTATAAGCCTTAACAGATGAGTTGTCAATTCAGCTGCACCTAGAAACAGACTTGCTCACAGCGGTTTATCAGTAGAAACAGTTTTATAGTAGTGACAGTAGTGAAACAGTGACAGCAATAGTAAAATAAAAGCGATAATAGTAGCAATTGGAAACAATAGGACTAAATATTGTAGGCATAGGGATGGATGTATGGGCGTTGCATGGATAAGATAATTCATGAAATCAGTGAGACATGGGCAATTGCAGATAAATAATGATAAAGCATCCTAGTACTCAACAATAATAGGCATGTGTTCCGTATATAGTCGTACGTGCTCGCAATGAGAAACTTGCACGACATCTTTTGTCCTACCAGCCTGTTAGCAGCAGGGCCTCAAGGAAAACTACTGGTAATTAAGGTACTCCTTTTAATAAAGTACTGGAGCAAAGCATTAACACTCAGTGAACACATGCGATCCTCACATCATAGCCATCCCCTCCGGTTATCCCAATTTCTGTCACTTGGGGCCTCAGGTTCCGGACAACAATATGCGTATACAACTTGCAGGTAAGATCATAAACAACAAGTATCATAATGAAACAATAACAATTTCAGATCTAAGATCATGGCACTCGGGCCCAAAGTGACAAGCATTAAGCACAACAAGTTGCAACAATGTCATAAGCACTAACAATAGATACTAGGCACCATGCCCTAACAATCTCATAGTAAATTACATGAACAATCTTATCCAATCCCTACCATCCCCTTCACCTACAGCGGGAATTACTCACACATGGATGGGGGAATCATGGATGGTTGATGGAGGGACGTCGTGATGATGGTGATGAAGATCTCCTCCAAATCCCAGTCCCGACAGGGTGCCAGAACGGAGTTTCTGGTTCCGAATCGCGGTTTCTAATGGTGGCGGCGCAGCGGTAGTCTATCTGGGAAAAATGCCGAACCCCCGCTCCTTTCAAGTCAGAGGGTATATGTAGGCGGAAGGGCGGCTCGAGAGGGCGGCTGGGGTGGCCTCACCACACCCTGGCGCGGCCAGGCCTGGGCCGCGCCACCTGGTGGTGTGGCGGCCTCCAGCCCCTCTCTGTCTCGTCTTCTGGCTCCGTGGATCTTCTGGTGAAATAGGATTTTTGCAATATTTTCCTGGATTTTTACTGAAAGTTGGATTTCGGCACAAAAACGAGACACCAGAGCAATTCTGCTAAAACAGCGTTAGTCTGTGTTGGTTGCATTCAAAACACACAAATTAGAGGAGAAACACAACAAAGTGTTCGGGAAAGTAGATATGTTTTGGACGTATCATCAGCTCAAATGACTTTCAAAGAAGTCGATTGTCCTCGCCTGACAACTTGTTAGATCTGGTGTTTTCTGTGTTTGGAGTGTGTATAGTCTAGCCTTTAATGCTCAATGAGTGCAATGTGATATGACGACAACAAGCTTGCTAGATCCCTGATGGCCAACATCCAGTTGGATGAAAATTTGGCTGTGTCAGTTGAACCAAAAGTTAAAGTGTTCACGTGGAAAGTAACCTTGACTCTATTGGCGACAAAGCATAATAAATTGAGATAAAATATAGGAGTGGTTAGTTGATGTAGAATCTATGACTAAGACTACAAATATGTGGCATATGCTCTGTTCAATCCTATGGGAGGAGATGACAAATTACGGAGATTACCTTTAGACGAGGACCTATTAAATCCATCATCTAATTGGTTCAAGCACTGATGGCATGGATACCTGATCATATGATTGATACTACCCTCCATGTTACTTGGTGAGCTTGCTATCCGATGTACAAAGTGATCAAAGATAATCCACTTCCATCTATTGAAGGGGTTTCTATGTACTCACCATACTAAATAAAAGACGCTTATTATTGATCACACGGAGTAGCTATCTCAAGTTGTCCTGGGACATCCAGGATACATGGACATATTTTTTGATTAATGGGAAGAGTCCACTTGTTCAAAATGGAGTACTACCGAAGCCGAAGCAGGTGAAGACATATTATAGTTAAAGTGGAATTGTTTTGCATATTATAGTTAGTGCTTCTCTTGCAAACTATGCAAGACAACATCGTTATAGTATGACTTTAAATTGGCTGAGTATGGGACCCAAGATGCCCTTTAGTTGATAGAACTTGATCGCCTTGTTACCCTGCTAATTGAATAAAGTTCTGGTTTAACCAAAAAAACTGAGATACTAAAATATTTTTGAGAAAGATCGGTTACTCACTTGTTGGATTATGTATCTCAAAGCAGAGACTGATAGGATCATTTGTGTAGATATTCATCGAACGACACTAAATAATAGAGATGGTTTAGCTGCGGCAGACATCAGAAACTGAGAGTGATTGCACATACATGTATGACTTTACATAGGTTTTGCTTGGGATGTTTTTTCAAGTTTGACAAAATCTACTGGAAAACATATGCGGAGTTTCCTACCCATTCTATGATTTGACCAATTTTATGCAATGATTTGTGCAGTTTTTAGCATAAAATTACCATTTTTTCCTTATTTGCAAGTATATGACCGGAGTTCCTTCGTACATGTCCGTGGTGCGGAATCCAGGACCAATCTGTGTCTGCATTCTCTGGTCTCATGTAACCATGCTCGTCCAACTTGGGAGGTGATGCCTTCAGAGTGGAATCAACCATCTAATAACAAGTTGGTAGATAGAGGGAGGAGTGGTTATTCACCATTTTATCACATCTCATTACAGAGGAATTTATGATAGTGATGATGGCTCATCTGAAATATCCCAAAAAGAATAATAATTAAACAATTCATCTGAAAATCAGGAGCTTGTTCCATAATCATTGCTTATGAGCATACAATTCGTTAAAGAAAGTAACAACACAAGAACAGTCTAGTAAACAAACTTTAACCACTTCTTATTTTTCATAATAAAATAATCTTATTCAATTCTCTCTCCTTGGGCAGTGCTGTGTTGCCCGGCTCCATTTAAGTGCTAGGAGAATATGACAATACCATTGTAGGATGGTTTAGCCACGTCCCTGGCCACGTAGAATCTTTTATTAGCTTTGCTATGGTAGCTCGTGTGCCTACCATATGCTTGTGGTGTGTATAACATGAGGTTACATTTTTTTACATATGAACTCACGTTGTCTTGTTGGTTCACGCACTGAAGAGCTTGTATATGGTCCAAAGTTTCTATGGAAAGGAGCATCTGGGACACCCATCATTGATTGTATTCCCAGTTGTGCTTGTGTAGATGCTGGAAATGGACTAATATGAGTTGCGTTAACAGGTGGAACCATGCCATAAATTTCTTCATAGGAGGATGACTTCTGTATTTTGTTTGGCTTCTGCTCCTGCATATAATTTGATGTGAAAAAAAGTTGGGTTTATGTCTAATTTGTAAATCAATGGGGAAAATTAATTAATGGTAGTGAATTTACCCCATAGAGTGGCCATCCAGGATACTCAAGACTTGGGAAGGACTGAAACCTCCATTAGAGTTAAGATTTGCATCCATAGTTCCTTGGATTGTGGAAGTGGCCTGCATGGAAAATACCTAGTAAACATAATCATAGTCAAATTTGATAAAGCAATTACTCAATGAAAAATGCCAGATCTACTATGTTATATCACCATGTTCATGTCTAATGCACGAACCGTGAAGTTGACCCCAAATGTACTTGTGTTATCCATGCCATATGACAATGTGTAATGTTCATTCGCTAGAAACAAAGCTTGTTCTTGGGGCTCTAGGGTGATGGACAGATTGTTCATATATTGAGTTGAAATTGGTGTTGAGTTGTTATAGATCTGAAATTGGTCCAATGTTGGCATCCCGGTTGTTCCACCAAGACCTTGGTTCAAGGGAGATCTATCTGAGAAGTCCTCACTTTGTGCAAGAGGATCTCCTTGGATCTTGGAAGGGGCCTGCATGAAAAAGATCCATATTATAATAGACTAAATAGTTGAAGCATTTACTCACTAGAAAATGTGGAATGTGGTGCTACTATAACACCATGTATATATATAATGCACCAACCATGAAGTCAGCCAAAAATGGACTTGTGCTCAGCTGTTGCAGCAAGAATGGAACTAGACAAGAGTATTGGAGGAGGAAGCTCTACATCCATGTTGTATGAGAACGTGGAATCTTTGGAGGATGGAAGCATGGTTTCCTTTTGAGGTTCTAGTGTGGTGGAAATACTATTCATAAACGGAGTTGAAATTGACATTGAGCTGTTAGACTTCTGAATTGTTCTTAAGTTGGCATCGTGGTAGTTCCTCTAAGCGGTTCATGCAAGGGGGAAACATCACAAATGTAGTCCTCACTAGTGTAGCTTCCATTTGGATCCATGGAAGGCTAAAGTAATATTTGAATGATCTATTCTATGTCCACCTATTTCTATTAGCGCATGTGAATTCTAAGCCAGAGTAGTCATGCTCTTTATAGCGACCGTTTTGCAACAAGAACTTATTTTTTCATGTGTTGAAAATAAGTTTGTCATATCTAGAATATATGTTACAAAATCTTACGTATATTCTTATTAGTGAAAGATATGTTCCACATTTATAAAATATTTTAGTCAAATCATTTTAATTAATGCATTGATACAATAAATATCGCTCTTAATAACCTGAAAAAGGAAGTTCATTAATCTTTGCACAATCTGAGATTGCATTTTCTACTTCTATAACATGTGAAATATCAGTCATATTTTATGGAAAAATTGTGAAATATTACCTTACTTAATCTAAAAGGAATGAGATAATTGACCGGTTAATTAGCGGAAAACCGGCTAAAAACCGACACAGACACCCTTGCATGCCGTAATGCAACATGACCAACCTGGATACCAATACATACTATACATACCATAGAAATGAGGATCGTCTTTGATATTTTCCATTGGTTTCATTGTCCTCCGCAAGAAAACAACTTCGACTTTATCGAAGAACAACTATCCAAGAAGCCTTTGTCGTGACAGACTTGTGAAGCCAATGTCGGCCCATATTGAATTTAGGAACTCACCAATCCTATTACAATGGTGACTTCTAAGATAACATATGCAAGACTCACACCTATATAGACCTTCATGACCGGACCACTGCTAGCAGGTCATCATAACCACTTAAACGATATGACAACAAATCCGATAGGGAATTCCAACACGAAGACCTTTAGTAACACATGGAAGATGATTCGTAATGTATTGCCTCAGTCAAAACTATACTCATCAGCGCCACTATTGAGGCGCATCCACTAGGAGGAACCCAAGGATGATGGGCTGACCACCTGCCAACCAACCACATTCACCAACTATGGGTCCCTCTAACTGAAACCAGATCGAAACTCATGCCAAAAGGGAAACACGACAAAAATGCCCCTATCATCCCATCATGGGAATCACACATATAGGGTTCCCATAGATCATCACTTCTAGGGAGACAAGATATGCATCAATGATGCCTATCGAGATAACTATGCCAGGAGTGGGCTTGGCTTTTGATGGTAATCGTGCCTCCCAACCACGACAAGCTAGCCCACCTTGCTTGCCACCGACACCAACCACTCCACTGAGAGAGATCATGACCCTAGACCATCGACCCACGGGCTTAGATTACCAAATCCAATTTGCATCATGCCTATACCTTGGTATGTAGAAGCATGGAACCAGAAATGCCACCACTAGAAGGCTGCAGAGGACCGCTGGCCTCAATGGAGTGATGCTAGATGGGGAGCCAAACCAGCAATACTCATGCGACCATCGGGCCATGACGTCATCCTGGAGCAACCTCAGTGCTGCTACACCACGAGGAGAGAGCGAAACAAAAAAATATGTTATTGTGCCACGTATCATTGGAGAAGCATCTTTATTGGTGAAGAAAGGTAGTGCCACCATTCCTTCAACCATCGCCAGGATTATCCCTGCTAGGTCTGTGACACAGGATTATCCAGACTACAAATTCTGGCGGCGGCCAAGGGCTAGAGGAGGAGAGAAGGTGTGGTAGTGACTATAGCTTCTAGCGACAGGGGCTGGAGGAGGGCAAATGGTGGTGGGAGTTCAGCGGCTAGGTTTACTCTATGTTGCCTTGGGATCGAGGGGTTGGGGTGTGTGTGGTTGAGGTAGTATTTTTTATCACATAGGGTTCCCATTTTTCATCAGTCATATTCAAAGGTTACCATTTTTATGTGCTCGCATGGGTTTCAAAGAAGGCGAGTGTCTACTCACTTTGGTTATATGTGGCAAGAGACTAATATAGAGACATGTGATGAAATTTTGTAAGATCTCTTTTTATGCGAGGATAATTTTTGAAAGAGTTCAGTGAATTCCATATAAGACTTCGATTTGCATCCTATGGTTGGTGCTTGCTTTCTTGATTTTGATTTGCTCTTGGCTGGATATTGCTTGGTATTGGGCTATCTTGTAACACCCCACTTTTTGTAACCCTATTTAAGCTAAGTTTGGTAATGCAAAAATGGGGGCCAACAAAAACTTTTTGCAACTAGATAAATAAAATAGAGTTTCCTGTGTGTCTGCTTGGATTGTTGTGAAATCTAGTTTGCAAGAGTGTTGTTTGATGGGTGAGTTTGTGGACCAACTCAAATTTTGTGATCTAGTGATCATGCCATCCTTTGGGTTACTAGTTTTTCATCAAAATAGAATATCTTGGCACCTCCTTCGTTTCAATTTTTTTAATTTTCCAAAACAGGAGCCAAGATCTATTTTTTTCAAATAAAAGCTTTACCCGAACCTGAGTATTTATGAAACTATAGGGATATAGTGTTGTGATCCCACTATTTTATAAAGCTACTATCTTATAAACCCTTGATAAGTGGTCTTCAAAACACCTTTGAGAAAACTTGATAAAGGAGATGATTATGTCTCCATTTGTTTCTAAAATTTCTACCAAAGCCTTACTCCTTCTTTGAAACTCTTTTCAACTTCCTTTGGCTTGATCTCTATTTAACACTTGTTCAACCATTCCTTCTGGTATTAATAGATTATCTGCGAATGATTGACCTTGTGTGGTGAGTTGACTTTGTGTGACTGTTTGACTTTGATGAGTTGCTTGTGTGTAGATATAATCCTCATATAGGCCTGTGGCCTAACCTATTCAAAATACATCCATTAATATTTTGTCACCCATAAGTTGTTTTCATGCTATCCTTCCAATAAAACCCATCTTGTTATTTTTCCTCTCCATCCTAAATCACTAACCCTAATGTCTTAGTCTTATCATGAGACATTAGGAGCCCTTTTTGAGGAATCTTAGAACTAATCAAACTAGCCCAAGGAAAGCACCCATGGTGTTCTTAGAATCATCTTTAGCCAACCATAAAAAGGTTTCACTCTAGTTTAGAAAATCATCTCTTGTAGACATTTCATCAAACACCTAGTGTGCAGACCATCTTCATGTCTGTTAATAGATTCAATTTTCCAACGCCTATATTAAGCTTATCTACCCTATCCATGGCAATGTACCTTTCTAGAACTCATCTTTGATATATATCCTTCCATTCTTTCCATTACCACTCATTCATTTGAGGTCATCTGCTACTAGCCCTAATCCTGTTTCTGACCCTAATCAAATCACTGACCATTTGACTATTATCAGATGCACTTTTGCTACCACTTTTAAAATTCAAAATAAATTGTTCAGAGACCATTCTTTGACCTATTCCTCTTCCTTTTGATCTACTCTAACTATCTATGCACTTGCATGTGCATTTTGAAGCATGCCACCTATCTATGTGACTAGGTTTTGAACCCTAGTCAAAACTGATTCCACTTTCTAGTTTTCCTTGATCCCCTTGGTAATTTGTCAACACTCACCATAAAATCCATCCATAGATTCTTTTCCTCTCTACTAGCATTTGAAAATGTTATTCTTGCAAAATGTCACTTTTCCTCCATAAAAAATAACTACTTCTCTATCTCATTTTCCTTGCTTAATAAAATGCATTTGATTGGTTGCTATGTTAGTTCATGCACTTTTTCTTCTCATCAGAATCTTATAATTTCCTACTATGTTCTCCTATTCCCATAGGACCTTATGGACCAAAAACCCTAGTGGTTCATCTTCAAATTTTCAAAATTCTTATCCCAAGTGGTATAGTGCAAACCTCCACATTCCAATTTTGGTGATCTTGCTAACATCAAATACACTCTTCCAAATGGGCAATATGGTTAATCTCACCATACTCACTATCCTCATTTACCCTATCTAATCCATCCACCCATGCATGCCATTTCTTGGTGCAATATGGGACTAGCCCAAAAATTCAAGAAATGTATTATGCATGCATTCATCACCATGCCTACCTTGATAAACCCAAATTCCTTTGATCCCTCACCAACCCAGCACATTGACCACTGCAGCACTTTCCCCTCACTCTGGTCGAAGCACTGTAGCAGCCCCCCTCCTCTCTTTTGTCCCCTAGTGTTTGGAAGAGGGAAGAAATATTATTATTGCCTTATCTTGTCCAAAGCTTGCATAAGAATCCACTCACAACCCCTCCAAGCAAGGGACCGCCTCTGCCACTCTCTCTCTCACTCTCCACCGCCCCTCTCTCCCAACCAGAGGCCTCCTAGGGGCCCCACTTGCACAAACCGACCTACACCACTACCCATGGTAGATAAAGCCACCAAGCGCCACAGCCCCTCTCTGGACCCTTCTTTCCACTCACAAACGCCCTCTCTGTAACCCTGTTAGCCCAGAACCCTCCCCTCACTCTCTGCTGGCTGGGGAGAAGTAGAACTCGATCTCCCGATCTGGGAGGAAGTAGATCGCCGTGCCATCTATCTGGGCCATCTCCACTCTGTATCTTTGCATGCATGCGACCCTCGAATCAGTAGCTACCTAACCCGCCCTTTTTTATTGAGCCAGGGATGCCGGAATCGAGCTCATCTGAGCCCTAGATGGACCTCACTGTCGCCGCCGCGCAGATCAGCTTCCCGGTGTGCAAGTCGACCGCCCCGCCCATCGTCGGGCTCGCCTCGGAGCTCCACGTCTCCTCGTGGCGTCGCCATCACCGGAGAGGCACTCTAGGTGAGCCGCCGCCCATCCCAGACCCCGCTAGGGTTTCGCCCAAGTCTACCGTAGCCGGAGGAAGGAGACAACCCCGGGCCGTCGATCCTAACTTGATCGAACGGCCCAGGTCCCTCCATACCCCTTCGGGCGCCGCCCCCGCTGACGGATGGGTCTGGCCTGTCGGGCCTTCACACCGCACCCTCCCGCGCGCGTGTGCAGAAGCTAGGCCGGTATGCGCCGGATCGGCCCAGATCTGGCAGATCCGGCCCGATGCTATTTTTTTATTGAATCCAGTAAATATTTTTGATTAGATTTGCTAATTCCCAAAATTTGTAGAAACTTAAATACAGGTCCAATTGAGTTGTTTCAAATTTCTCTGAGAACCTTGTTAAGAGAGCTAGCTGCTGGAACTGGCCCCACTCCATTTGAATCCCTGCTTAAATATATTTATTTTTAACTAGCAAATCAGCCCTCTTTTCAATCAAAAATCCAAATGTGGTGTTCTGTAAATTGAAAATGTGTCTTTCCAATTTTCAGTGATAGTATGTGGTATTAGAGAGCATGAGCAACTTGCTTTGCTATTTTAGGAGTATTATTTTTTCTGCAGCAATTATTTTGGTGTTAATTGGATTTAGCATTGTTTTATTTATTGTGCTCAGTAGGAACATTATTTTTGGGTGATTCCAATTTCTAGGGGTAGCTTATTGTGTTGTCTTGCTTGACTCACTGGTTTTGCTATTTTAGGACTTTTATTCTTGCAGTAGTAATTGAAATGGCATTGTGTGTATTTAATCTTAGGAAAATCACTACTTGCAGTAGAAATGAAATTTTGTGTTGAATCCAACTTTGTTGGATTATGCTTGGGAAGAGCTTTCCAGAGCACTTTACCTCATATTTTTTTGAAACTCAGAGAATATCTGAGGATTATTTTGGTGTACTAGTATTATTTCCTATTGATTTATTCATAGGAAATCAACCCTAAGTTGTTTTTCAGTAAATCCAACTTTGTTGGGTTCTTAAGATTGTTGTCAACCTGCAAGTATGCTGGGTATGCTGTTTGATCCATTTGATTGCCTGCATGCTTGATTTGGCTTGCTAAGTTGTTGGGATCACTTCAAATAAGAAACCCTAGTTCCTAATAGGGTCAATTACTAATTAAAAACCTATAAAATCTTGACTTACCTTCTAAACATGTTTGTTTCTGATACTCTATGCTGGTGTGGTATGAGTGCTGAAATGCTTGTGACTTGTGCCTGCATGTATGCTTATTGTGTGCTTTTATTTTTCTGGCGATAGAACCGAACGAGGAGTGTACCGAGGAGGGAGAAGACTTTGAGTACCAGGAAGAAGAAGCCCAGGGACAAGCTGACCAAGGCAAGCCATCTACTTGTTGCATATCTGAATCCTACTAAGTCACCGTGCATTGTTCTACTCTTGTTCCATTGTTATGCATTATTCTCTTATTGCTATTATTTCTTATATAGCAATAGTTGACGACTTAGCTCCACAAGTCGATTTGATATCATCTAGTAAGATGACACCCTTGGCACCTATTCAACACCTCTATATTAGAGACTTGGTGGTTAGCATCAAAGTCTTTGGAAAACTCTTAGTGGAGCCAAAAACTCTAGGATGGGAAAACTCTCGGAAAAGTTTCGAAAATGGTTACAAAAACCTTGGAGTAGTATCCACTCCAATGAAATGTTTTCTAAATAATTTTTGGGACAAATGGACACTTGGGATATGGAAGAAAGGAGTTGGTGGTTTTAGAAAAAGGCATTGGTGTTTCTTTGTAGTCGCTCGAAGCAATTAACCCATGCAACCACATTACCCGCTATGGGACGGGCTTAGTTTGAAGTTTATTTGCTTTAGTGCGGGGAGCGTCACAACTATATAAGGGTCTGCAGGACCCCGGAATCTGGGTTGACGCTAAACGAAGGTCAACACATATCACGGCATATCCCGAGCCGCCGGAAGACACTTGGGTTCTCCCGCCGTGGCGCCGGAGTTACGCTCTAGAGGAGGTACTGCCGGGACGTGCCGGGGAGGTAAACTCCACAGGGTAGGCAGCCATACTAAGGGAGATAGATGGAGGCTTTGATCGATTATCTGAACCCCACATACTTATGTATGACGGTCCGTGGTGGTATCCCGGCGGATTTATCGGTTGGTGTGCGTAAAGTGTACAACCTCTACAGAGTGTAAAACTATTCAAATAGCCGCGTCCTCGGTCATGGACGGTTGTGGAGATCACTACATTTCCCAATGTCAGGTTTTGGATTTAATAAAATGGTTTTCTAGAAAAATGGAGAAAGGTGCTGGACGGAGTACTCGGAGGGTACTGCCGTGGCACGGTTATGGTTCGGAGTACTTGCAGGGTACTACCGAGGGAATGGAGATGGTCATGTGTGATTGACCTGGTTTTATAAAGGATGGTGGTCATGTTTGATTGACTACCGGCTCTTCTCTTGAAACTGAGTTTCCCCTCCCTAGAGCCGTTACCAAAAATGCTTTATAAAAACTCTTCTTAATTTGGATATAGAGATGTCGTATGACATGCTATATCGACAAGAGAAACTTGATATAGAGATGTCGTATAACATGCTATATCGACACACGAATCTTTCTACCAATCTTCTTCAATAAGGATATAGAAATGTCGTAGTACATGCTATATCGACAAGAGAAACATTTTAGTAGTAAGCTGCCTTCAACCAAGCCAACCTTGCTACAGCCCAAATAGCATGTGTTCATCTTCTCCTAGATGGTTTGCGAGTACAATTCCAAAATGTACTCACGGCTTTGTCCCTGGCTATTAACTTGGCCAGATTATGAAGAAGACTACTCGCAAGAGGACGATGGGTACGATGACGCCGATGCGAACTAGGAACGTCTCCTAGTCAGTTGCCTATAGGGTAGTAGGCATGACGTGGGTCATCAACGCTGCTTGGTATCCGCTGCTTAGTTGTAGACTTGCCCTGCGTGACAATATCATACTTGGTCACGTGACCAATTGTAAGTATATTATTTGATACTATAATGGATGATGTAATTCTGTTATCAACTCGGATATGTGGATTCACGACACACTGATCATGGGATCGTGAATTGTATGCATATCGGGCATTCCGGATGGGTAATCCGGGGTACCCACAGAGTTGGTATCAGAGTCATCCTGACTGTAGGAGACCTTAGTTAGCATGGGCGTTAGATAGGGAAGTAATATTTTGCTAAGACTATTTGCGAAGGTTATTTATTCTAAGTGGCCAAAGGTATGGCTTATACCTTTCTCACCTCTTCAAAACTTCTAATCTTATCCCTCTAGTTTCCAAAGATGTTTGAGGCTTACTACTCCATCTGTCTCATCTTCTTCAAAACTACCTGTTTCACGATGTCCCCAAATAGACCTGGAGCTTAGCAGCACAATATGGAGCAAACTTCAGAAGGAAGTCTTCAAACCTCTCCAGCCGCAAAGGAAGAAGGATATTAACAAATATTTTCCCCTTGGTTGACACCAACTGCTCTGTCAAGAACTTGACCTTGTTCCTCCTTGGACATGCACTTTTGCAGTCGTCAAGGACCAAGTTCTCGGTTGCTTGACTAGGAATTTTTAGGCCTGGCACAAGACATTGTCATATATGGAGAGCTTCAACAATCCCTCTGAAGACCTCACAATCATGTGATTTGATACAAAAAGACTTACAAGACTACACTTCCCAAGTCACCACCATCGGCTCAACAACACTGCAACTTCACCACCAACTGCCATCAAGATTCTGCTAAAGCGAGAGTCAAGGAGAATGAAGACATCAACAACTTTGGCCAACCATGACCCCAAGATGAATAGGACTGATCCCAAATATCGCGCGTTGTTAGGCATCGTTGGTACTTGAAGTACCTCGTGTGATTTCTGCAATTGTTGTTTGCCTTGGGTGTTCTTGATAGTGTTTGCAGTTGCTTGGAGTCTTTCTTGAGTGTGTATTGTTACCTTGTGCTTGTGCTTGTTTTGGCCCCTTGGCCTTAAAAACCCACTAGTGTGTAAACGAACCTTGGTTAGGAAACCTCTCTATACTATGTGTTCCCCCTTATCTATTTATGTCAGCACGAGTAGCATAGATAAGTTGAAAACTAGGAACCTAACTCTAACCTTGATAATGGTGGGTAGTAACTCTCCCGAGTTTCGATGGGGAAAATTTTGCTTCGTGCTTCCAGCTTCGACAAGACCTCTACAATGTCAAGGAAGTAGACGATACACCCGCCCAGACTACAAAGGACTTCTAGAAGACAAGGACTTCACCACCCTGGATCGACTAACCTAAATCTAGAGTTTCCTAACATTGATGATACTCTCTTAGCACCCCAACACTTGCTAATCTTCTAACAAGCCAACTAACAGGAAGCATGTAAGTATCAAAGCCAAGCCTAACTTTCGAAGATTAACCCCTATCTTCACTTGAAGCCCAAAGACTCACGTGCTTGATCTCCACTAAGCTAATAGAAGGGTGAAGACTCTCCAAAATCAAGCCATCAACGTCGACTCTGCATTTAGGAGACATCCATGAAGGTAGCAATGAGAAGGAGTGAAGACTTTTCTGACTATCTCACTCGCTTGTTCAAATTTTGGCGTGTTAGAGACCAAAACTGACTTATGCCACGGGAATAAATCCACCTGAAGATTTCTTGGAAGATGGAGTCAACTCAAGGTATTCCCATATACCTCAAGATTCTCAAGGCTACAAGAAGATCTTCAATGGTCTCCACCAACCCGGAGGCAAGAATCAACAGATCATTGACTACTGGAAAGCACACGTGGTGGTGCGTCGCCGCCTAATGCGTTTTCAGCTCAACCACAAGGCAACCTAGAAGGATGGTTTCTACTAGGACTAACCTGCGCCTTGGTAGTTAGGAAGCGTAGAGGACTAAAATGATAGAGTTGACGTGCCTATCAAGATCGAAGCATAAATGCCCTTGTCTACCATCCTCAGAGGACTCCAAGCTCGAGACTAAAGGTCTACACCAACATCAAGCTTCAAGGTGCAACACCAAGAATTGAAGACTCCATCAATATACATGAAGGAAGCGACAACCCAAGGCAACAAAACCTACCCGAGAAGCCTCGACTCTTCAAGACCTCAATTTGCGAGCTGAAGACCTTCTAACTCTAGAAGAATCTTTTCGGGCATACTAGATAGCCTAACCCCGCTAACCTTAAAAATGTCCCGAGAAGTTCGACAGGATACTCTCGGCAACATCAACTCTTTAGCCATCAACTTTAGAAAATGAAGACAATCGACACCTTCGGCAAAAGCAAGTCTTTGATGCAACTCAGATTATCACCGGTGAGTTGGAAGAACAACCGTTGAGGCCTAACTCTAACTTAGCCTCAGCACCTCTTACTACTGTGCTTAGGAATCTCGGGAGCGAGATTCTGTTTAAGGGGGGAAGAGCTGTAACACACACCCCACTTTTTGTACCCCTATTTAAGCTAAGTTTGGTAATATGCAAAAATGGGGGGCCAGCAAAAACTTTTTGCAACTAGATAAATAAAAAATAGAGTTTCCCTGTGTGTCTGCCTGGATTGTTGTGAAAATCTAGTTTGCAAGAGTGTTGTTTGATGGGTGAGTTTGTGGACCAACTCAAATTTTGTGATCTAGTGATCATGCCATCCTTTGGGTTACTAGCTTTTTATCAAAATAGAATATCTTGGCACCTCCTTCATTCAATTTTTTTAATTTTCCAAAACAGGAGCCAAGATCTATTTTTTTCAAACAAAAGCTTTACCCGAACCTGAGTATTATGAAACTATAGGGATATAGTGGTGATCCCACTATTTTATAAAGCTACTATCTTATAAACCCTTGATAAGTGGTCTTTCAAAACACCTTTGAGAAAACTTGATAAAGGAGATGATTATGTCTCCATTTGTTTCTAAAAATTTCTACCAAAGCCTTACTCCTTTCTTTGAAACTCTTTCAACTTCCTTTGGCTTGATCTCTATTTAACACTTGTTCAACCATTCCTTCTGGTATTAATAGATTATCTGCAATGATTGACCTTGTGTGGTGAGTTGACTTTGTGTGACTGTTTGACTTTGATGAGTTGCTTGTGTGTAGATATAATCCTCATATAGGCCTGTGGCCTAACCTATCCAAAATACTCCCATTAATATTTGTCACCCATAAGTTGCTTTCATGCTATCCTTCCAATAAAACCCATCTTGTTATTTTTCCTCTCCATCCTAAATCACTAACCCTAATGTCTTAGTCTTATCATGAGACATTAGGAGCCCTTTTTGAGGAATCTTATAACTAATCAAACTAGCCCAAGGAAAGCACCCATGGTGTTCTTAGAATCATGTTTAGCCAACCATAAAAAGGTTTCACTCTACTTTAGAAAATCATCTCTTGTAGACATTTCATCAAACACCTAGTGTGCAGACCATCTTCATGTCTGTTAACAGATTCATTTTTCCAACGCCTATATTAAGCTCATCTACCCTATCCATGGCAATGTACCTTTCTAGAACTCATCTTTGATATATATCCTTCCATTCTTTCCATTACCACTCATTCATTTGAGGACATCTGCTACTAGCCCTAATCCTGTTTCTGACCCTAATCAAATCACTGACCATTTGACTATTATCAGATGCACTTTTGCTACCACTTTTAAACTTCGAAATAAATTGTTCAGAGACCATTCTTTGACCTATTCCTCTTCCTTTTGATCTACTCTAACTATCTATGCACTTGCATGTGCATTTTGAAGCATGCCACCTATCTATGAGACTAGGTTTTGAACCCTAGTCAAAACTGATTCCACTTTCTAGTTTTCCTTGATCCCCTTGGTAATTTGTCAACACTCACCATAAAATCCATCCATAGATTCTTTTCCTCTCAACTAGCATTTGAAAATGTTATTCTTGCAAAATGTCACTTTTCCTCCATAAAAAATAACTACTTCTCTATCTCATTTTCCTTGCTTAATAAAATGCATTTGATTGGTTCTATGTTAGTTCATGCACTTTTTCTTCTCATCAAGAATCTTATAATTTCCTACTATGTTCTCCTATTCCCATAGGACCTTATGGACCCAAATCCCTAGTGGTTCATCTTCAAATTTTCAAAATTCTTATCCCAAGTGGTATAGTGCAAACCTCCACATTCCAATTTTGGTGATCTTGCTAACATCAAATACACTCTTCCAAATGGGCAATATGGTTAATCTCACCATACTCACTATCCTCATTTACCCTATCTAATCCATCCACCCATGCATGCCATTTCTTGGTGCAATATGGGACTAGCCCAAAAATTCAAGAAATGTATTATGCATGCATTCATCACCATGCCCACCTTGATAAACCCAAATTCCTTTGATCCCTCACCAACCCAGCACATTGACCACTGCAGCACTTTCCCCTCACTCTGGTCGAAGCACTTTAGCAGCCCCCCCTCCTCTCTTTTGTCCCCTAGTGTTTGGAAGAGGGAAGAAATATTATTATTGCCTTATCTTGTCCAAAGCTTGCATAAGAATCCACTCACAACCCCTCCAGAGCAAGGGACCGCCTCTGCCACACTCTCTCTCACTCTCCACCACCCCTCTCTCCCAACCAGAGGCCTCCTAGGGGCCCCACTTGCACAAACCAACCTACACCACTACCCACGGTAGATAAAGCCACCAAGCGCCACAGCCCCTCTCTGGACCCTCCTTTCCACTAACAAACTCCCTCTTTGTAACCCTGTTAGCCCAGAACCCTCCCCTCACTCTCTGCTAGCCGGTGAGAAGCAGAACTCGATCTCCTGATCTGGGAGGAAGTAGATCACCGTGCCATCTATTTGGGCCATCTCCACTCTGTATCTTTGCATAAATGCGACCCTCGAATCAGTAGCTACCTAACCCACCCCTTTTTACTGAGCCAGGGACGCCGGAATCAAGCTCATCTGAGCCCTAGATGGACCTCACTGTCGCCGCCGCGCAGATCAGCTTCCCGGCGTGCAAGTCGACCGCCCCGCCCATCGTCGGGCTCGCCTCGGAGCTCCGCGTCTCCTCGTGGCGTCGCCATCACCGGAGAGGCACTCTAGGTGAGCCGCCGCCCATCCCAGACCCCGCTAGGGTTTCGCCCAAGTCTATCGTAGCCGGAGGAAGGAGACGACCCCGGGCCGTCGATCCTAACTTGATCGAACGGCCCAGGTCCCTCCATACCCCTTCGGGCGCCGCCCCCGCTAACGGATGGGTCCGGCCTGTCGGGCCTTCACACCGCGCCCTCCCACGCGCGTGTGCAGAAGCTAGGCCGGTATGCGCCGGATCGGCCCAGATCTGGTAGATCCGGCCCGATGCTATTTTTTTTTGTTATTGAATCTAGTAAATCTTTTTGATTAGATCTGCTAATTCCCAAAATTCGTAGAAAATTAAATACAGGTCCAATTGAGTTGTTTCAAATTTCACTGAGAACCTTGTTAAGAGAGCTAGCTGCTGGAACTGGCCCCACTCCATTTGAATCCCTGCTTAAATATATTTATTTTTAACTAGCAAATCAGCCCTCTTTTCAATCAAAAATCCAAATGTGGTGTTCTGTAAATTGAAAATGTGTGTTTCCAATTTTCAGTGATAGTATGTGGTATTAGAGAGCATGAGCAACTTGCTTTGCTATTTTAGGAGTATTATTTTTTCTGCAGCAATTATTTTAGTGATAATTGGATTTAGCATTGTTTTATTTATTGTGCTCAGTAGGAACATTATTTTTGGGTGATTCCAATTTCCAGGGGTAGCTTATTGTGTTGTCTTGCTTGACTCACTAGTTTTGCTATTTTAGGACTTTTATTCTTGCAGTATTAATTGAAATGGCATTGTGTGTATTTAATCTTAGGAAAATCACTACTTGCAGTAGAAATGAAATTTTGTGTTGAATCCAACTTTGTTGGATTATGCTTGGGAAGAGCTTTCCAGAGCACTTTACCTCATATATTTCTAAAACTCAGAGAATATCTTAGGATTATTTTGGTGTACTAGTATTATTTCCTATTGATTTATTCATAGGAAATCAACCCTAAGTTGTTTTTCAGTAAATCCAACTTTGTTGGGTTCTTAAGATTGTTGTCAACCTGCAAGTATGCTGGGTATGCTGTTTGATCCATTTGATTGCCTACATGCTTGATTGGGCTTGCTAAGTTGTTGGGATCACTTCAAATAAGAAACCCTGGTTCCTAATTGGGGCAATTACTAATTAAAAACCTATAAAATCTTGAATTACCTTCTAAACATGTTTGTTTCTGATACTCTATGCTGGTGTGGTATGAGTGCTGAAATGCTTGTGACTTGTGCCTGCATGTATGCTTATTGTGTGCTTTTATTTTTCCGGCGATAGAACCGAACGAGGAGTGTACCGAGGAGGGAGAAGACTTTGAGTACCAGGAAGAAGAAGCCCAGGGACAAGCTGACCAAGGCAAGCCATCTACTTGTTGCATATCTGAATCCTACTAAGTCACTGTGCATTGTTCTACTCTTGTTCTATTGTTATGCATTATTCTCTTATTGCTATTATTTCTTATATAGCAATAGTTGACGACTTAGCTCCACAAGTCGCTTTGATATCATCTAGTAAGATGACACCCTTGGCACCTATTCAACACCTCTATATTAGAGACTTGGTGGTTAGCATTAAAGTCTTTGGAAAACTCTTAGTGGAGCCAAAAACTCTAGGATGGGAAAACTCTCGGAAAAGTTTCGAAAATGGTTACGAAAACCTTGGAGTAGTACCTACTCCACTGAAATGTTTTCTAAATGATTTTGGGACAAATGGACACTTGGGGTATGGAAGAAAGGAGTTGGTGGTTTTAGAAAAAGGCATTGGTGTTTCTTTGTAGTCGCTCAAAGCAATTAACCTGTGCAACCACATTACCCGGTATGGGACGGGCTTAGTTTGAAGTCTATTTGCTTTAGTGCGGGGAGCCTCACAACTATATAAGGGTCTGCAGGACCCTGGAATCCGGGTTGACGCTAAACGAAGGTCAACACATATCACGGTATATCCCGAGCCGCCGGAAGACACTTGGGTTCTCCCGCCGTGGCGCCGGAGTTACGCTCTGGAGGAGGTACTGCCGGGACGTGCCGGGGAGGTAAACTCCACAGGGTAGGCACCCGTACTAAGGTAGATGGATGGAGGACTTCGATCGATTATCCGAACCCCGCATACTTGTGTATGACGGTCCGTGGTGGTATCCCGGCGGATTTATCGGTTGGTGTGGGTAAAGTGTACAACCTCTGCAGAGTGTAAAACTATTCGAATAGCCGCGTCCTCGGTCATGGATGGTTGTGGAGATCACTACATTGCCCAATGTCAGGTTTTGGATTTAATAAAATAGTTTTCTAGAAAAATGGAGAAAGGTGCTGGACGGAGTACTCGGAGGGTACTGCCGTGGCACGGTTATGGTTCGGAGTATTTGCAGGGTACTGCCGAGGGAATGGAGATGGTCATGTGTGATTGAACTAGTTTTATAAAGGATGGTGGTCATGTTTGATTGACTACCGGCTCTTCTCTTGAAACTGAGTTTCCCCTCCCTAGAGCCTTTACCAAAAATGCTTTACAAAAACTCTTCTTAATTTGGATATAGAGATGTCGTATGACATGCTATATCGACAAGAGAAACTTGATATAGAGATGTCGTATGACATGCTATATCGACACAAAAATCTTTCTACCAATCTTCTTCAATAAGGATATAGAAATGTCATAGTACATGCTATATCGACAAGAGAAACATTTTAGTAGTAAGCTGCCTTCAACCAAGCCAACCTTGCTACAGCCCAAATAGCATGTGTTCATCTTCTCCTAGATGGTTTGCGAGTACAATTCCAAAATGTACTCACGGCTTTGTCCCTGGCTATTAACTTGGCCAGATTATGAAGAAGACTACTCGGAAAAGGACGATGGGTACGATGACGCCGGTGCGAACTAGGAACGTCTCCCAGTCAGTTGCCGGTAGGGTAGTAGGCATGACGTGGGTCATCAACGCTGCTTGGTATCCGCTGCTTAGTTGTAGACTTGCCCTGCATGGCAATATCATACTTGGTCACGTGACCAAGTGTAAGTATATTATTCGATACTGTAATGGATGATGTAATTCTGTTATCAACTCAGATATGTGGATTCACGACACACTGATCATGGGATCATGAATTGTATGCATATCGGGCATTCCGGATGGGTAATCCGGGGTCCCCTCAGAGTTGGTATCAGAGCCATCCTAACTGTAGGAGACCTTAGTTAGCATGGGCGTTAGATAGGGAAGTAATATTTTGCTAAGACTATTTGCGAAGGTTATTTATTCTAAGTGGCCAAAGTATGGCTTATACCTTTCTCACCTCTTCAAAACTTCTAATCTTATCCCTCTAGTTTCCAAAGATGTTTGAGGCTTACTACTCCATCTGTCTCATCTTCTTCAAAACTACCTGTTTCACGATGTCCCCAAATAGACCTGGAGCTTAGCAGCACAATATGGAGCAAACTTCAGAAGGACGTCTTCAAACCTCTCTAGCCGCAAAGGAAGAAGGATATTAACAAATATTTGCCCCTTGGTTGACACCAACTGCTCTGTCAAGAACTTGACCTTGTTCCTCCTTGGACATGCACTTTTGCAGTCGTCAAGGACCAAGTTCTCGGTTGCTTGACTAGGAATTTTTAGGCCTGGCACAAGACATTGTCATATATGGAGAGCTTCAACAATCCCTCTGAAGACCTCACAACCATGTGATTTGATACAAAAAGACTTACAAGACTACACTTCCCAAGTCACCATCATCGGCTCAACAACACTGCAACTTCACCACCAACTGCCATCAAGATTCTGCTAAAGCGAGAGTCAAGGAGAAGGAAGACATCAACAACTTTGGCCAACCATGACCCCAGGATGAATAGGACTGATCCCAAATATCGCGCGTTGTTAGGCATCGTTGGTACTTGAAGTACCTCGTGTGATTTCTGCAATTGTTGTTTGCCTTGGGTGTTCTTGATAGTGTTTGAAGTTGCTTGGAGTGTTTCTTGAGTGCGTATTGTTACCTTGTGCTTGTTCTTGTTTTGGCCCCTTGGCCTTAAAAACCCACTAGTGTGTAAACGAACCTTGGTTAGGAAACCTCTCTATACTATGTGTTCCCCCTTATCTATTTATGTCAGCACGAGTAGCATAGATAAGTTGAAAACTAGGAAGCTAACTCTAACCTTGATAATGGTGGGTAGTAACTCTCCCCGAGTTTCGACGAGGAAATTTTTGCTTCGTGCTTCCAGCTTCGACAAGACCTCTACAATGTCAAGGAAGTAGACGATACACCCGCCCAGACTACAAAGGACTTCTAGAAGACAAGGACTTCACCACCCTGGATCGACTAACGTAAATCTAGAGTTTCCTAACATTGATGATACTCTCTTAGCACCCCAACACTTGCTAATCTTCTAACAAGCCAACTAACAGGAAGCATGTAAGTATCAAAGCCAAGCCTAACTTTCAAAGATTAACCCCTATCTTCACTTGAAGCCCGAAGACTCGCGTGCTTGATCTCCACTGAGCTAATAGAAGGGTGAAGACTCTCCAAAATCAAGCCATCAACGTCGACTCTGCATTTAGGAGACATCCATGAAGGTAGCAATGAGAAGGAGTGAAGACTTTTCTGACTATCTCACTCGCTTGTTCAAATTTTGGCGGGTTAGAGACCAAAACTGACTTATGCCACAGGAATAAATCCACCTGAAGATTTCTCGGAAGATGGAGTCAACTCAAGGTATTCCCATATACCTCAAGATTCTCAAGGCTACAAGAAGATCTTCAATGGTCTCCACCAAGCCGGAGGCAAGAAGCAACATATCATTGACTACTGGAAAGCACACCGTGGTGGTGCATCGCCGCCTAATGCGTTTTCAGCTCAACCACAAGGCAACCTAGAAGGATGGTTTCTACTAGGACTAACCTGCGCCTTGCTAGTTAGGAAGCGTAGAGGAATAAGATGATAGAGTTGACGTGCCTATCAAGATTGAAGCATAAATGCCCTTGTCTACCATCCTCAGAGGACTCCGAGCTCGAGACTAAAGGTCTACACCAACATCAAAAATCGAAGACTCCATCAGTATTCATGGAGGAAGCGACAACCCCCAAGACAATAAAAGCTACCCGAGAAGCCCCGACTCTTCAAGACCTCCATTGCAAGCTGAAGACCTTCTAACTCTTGTAGGATATTTCGTGCATACTAGGTAATTGACTCCACTAACCTTACTAGTGTCCTGATGAGGTTTCGACATGATACTTTTGGCAGCATCAACACATCAATCATCAACTCTAGCAAATGAAGACAATCTACACCTTTGGCAAAAGCAAGTCTTTGATGCAACTCAGATTATCACCGGTGAGTTGGAAGAGTAACCATGGAGGCCTAACTCTAACTTAGTCTCAGCACCTGTTATTACTACACTTAGGAATCGAGATTCTGTTTAAGGGGGGAAAAGCTGTAACACCCCACTTTTTGTAACCCTGTTTAAGTAGTGTTTAGTGGTCCAAAAATGAGGGCCAACAAAAACTTTTTGAGTAAACCTCTAGAAGCACTATTTCTTGCTTGTTTGTTTTGGTTGTTATGTAAATGGTGTCTGATTGAGTTGCTTGTTGAACGCTGTTGTGAATCAACCCAACCCTTGTGCCCTTGAGATCATGCCTTTATTTATGCTTCTAGCTATTTTTCTAAAACCCTTATCTTGGCAAACTCTCCGTTATCAAATCATTTCTTTTTTCCAAAATAAGCGCCAAGATTTATCTTTGAGACAAAGCTTTTATCAAAACTAATTATTTACAAAATTATCTGGACCTACAAAGTAGAGTGTTCCCACTATTTTACTCACTTATATTTTGTTGATGTTTATAAAAGGATTTCAAAACACCTTTAAGAAAAATTTCTAAGGGAGATGCTATGTCTCCACTAGCTTCTGAAAAATCTACAAAAGCTTTACTCCTTTATTTGAAAACTCTTTTCTACTTGACCCTGGCATGATCATCATTGAGCACTTGTTCAATCATTGTTTCTGGTGATGCTAGATTAGCTGCAAATGATTGGCCTTGTGTGGTGAGTTGACTTTGTGTGACTTTGTTTGACTTTGAAGTGTGGTTTGTGTGTAGTTATGATCCTTAGATAGGCCTGTGGCCTAACCTATCCAAAATACTCCCATTAATATTTTGTCACCCATAAGTTGTTTTCATGCTATCCTTCCAATAAAACCCATCTTGTTATTTTTCCTCTCCATCCTAAATCACTAACCCTAATGTCTTAGTCTTATCATGAGACATTAGGAGCCCTTTTTGAGGAATCTTAGAACTAATCAAACTAGCCCAAGGAAAGCACCCATGGTGTTCTTAGAATCATCTTTAGCCAACCATAAAAAGGTTTCACTCTACTTTAGAAAATTATCTCTTGTAGACATTTCATCAAACACCTAGTGTGCAAACCATCTTCATGACTGTTAACAGATTCATTTTTCCAATGCCTATATTAAGCTCATCTACCCTATCCATGGCAATGTACCTGTATAGAACTCATCTTTGATATATATCCTTCCATTCTTTCCATTACCACTCATTCATTTGAGGTCATCTGCTACTAGCCCTAATCCTGTTTCTGACCCTAATCAAATCACTGACCATTTGACTATTATCAGATGCACTTTTGCTACCACTTTTAAACTTCGAAATAAATTGTTCAGAGACCATTCTTTGACCTATTCCTCTTCCTTTTGATCTACTCTAACTATGTATGCACTTGCATGTGCATTTTGAAGCATGCCACCTATCTATGTGACTAGGTTTTGAACCCTAGTCAAAACTGATTCCACTTTCTAGTTTTCCTTGATCCCCTTGGTAATTTGTCAACACTCACCATAAAATCCATCCATAGATTCTTTTCCTCTCTACTAGCATTTGAAAATGCTATTCTTGCAAAATGTCACTTTTCCTCCATCAAAAATAACTACTTCTCTATCTCATTTTCCTTGCTTAATAAAATGCATTTGATTGGTTGCTATGTTAGTTCATGCACTTTTTCTTCTCATCAAGAATCTTATAATTTCCTACTATGTTCTCCTATTCCCATAGGACCTTATGGACCCAAAACGCTAGTGGTTCATCTTCAAATTTTCAAAATTCTTATACCAAGTGGTATAGTGCAAACCTCCACATTCCAATTTTGGTGATCTTGCTAACATCAAATACACTCTTCCAAATGGGCAATATGGTTAATCTCACCATACTCACTATCCTCATTTACCCTATCTAATCCATCCACCCATGCATGCCATTTCTTGGTGCAATATGGGACTAGCCCAAAAATTCAAGAAATGTATTATGCATGCATTCATCACCATGCCCACCTTGATAAACCCAAATTCCTTTGATCCCTCACCAACCCAGCACATTGACCACTGCAGCACTTTCCCCTCACTCTGGTCGAAGCACTTTAGCAGCCCCCCCCTCCTCTCTTTTGTCCCCTAGTGTTTGGAAGAGGGAAGAAATATTATTATTGCCTTATCTTGTCCAAAGCTTGCATAAGAATCCACTCACAACCCCTCCAGAGCAAGGGACCGCCTCTGCCACTCTCTCTCTCACTCTCCACCACCCCTCTCTCCCAACCAGAGGCCTCCTAGGGGCCCCACTTGCACAAACCGACCTACACCACTACCAATGGTAGATAAAGCCACCAAGCGCCACAGCCCCTCTCTGGACCCTCCTTTCCACTCACAAACGCCCTCTCTGTAACCCTGTTAGCCTAGAACCCTCCCCTCACTCTCTGCTGGCCGGGGAGAAGCAGAACTCGATCTCCCGATCTGGGAGGAAGTAGATCGCCGTGCCATCTATCTGGGCCATCTCCACTTTGTATCTTTGCATGCATGCGACCCTCGAATCAGTAGCTACCTAACCCGCCCCTTTTTACTGAGCCAGGGACACCACAATCGAGCTCATCTGAGCCCTAGATGGACCTCACTGTCGCCGCCGCACAGATCAGCTTCTCGGCGTGCAAGTCGACCGCCCCGCCCATCGTCGGGCTCGCCTCGGAGCTCCGCGTCTCCTCGTGGCGTCGCCATCACCGGAGAGGCACTCTAGGTGAGCCGCCGCCCATCCCAGACCTCGCTAGGGTTTCGCCCAAGTCTACCGTAGCCGGAGGAAGGAGACGACCCCGGGCCGTCGATCCTAACTTGATCGAACGGCCCAGGTCCCTCCATACCCCTTCGGGCGCCGCCCCCGCTGACGAATGGGTCCGGCCTGTCGGGCCTTCACACCACGCCCTCCCGCGCGTGTGTGCAGAAGCTAGGCCGGTATGCGCCGGATCGGCCCAGATCTGGCAGATCCGGCCCGATGTTTTTTTTATTATTGAATCCAGTAAATCTTTTTGATTAGATCTGCTAATTCCCAAAATTCCTAGAAAATTAAATACAGGTCCAATTGAGTTGTTTCAAATTTCTCTGAGAACCTTGTTAAGAGAGCTAGCTGCTGGAACTGGCCCCACTCCATTTGAATCCATGCTTAAATATATTTATTTTTAACTAGCAAATCAGCCCTCTTTTCAATCAAAAATCCAAATGTGGTGTTCTATAAATTGAAAATGTGTGTTTCCAATTTTCAGTGATAGTATGTGGTATTAGAGAGCATGAGCAACTTTCTTTGCTATTTTAGGAGTATTATTTTTTCTGCAGCAATTATTTTGGTGTTAATTGGATTTAGCATTGTTTTATTTATTGTGCTCAGTAGGAACATTATTTTTGGGTGATTCCAATTTCCAGGGGTAGCTTATTGTGTTGTCTTGGTCGACTCACTAGTTTTGCTATTTTAGGACTTTTATTCTTGCAGTAGTAATTGAAATGGCATTGTGTGTATTTAATCTTAGGAAAATCACTACTTGTAGTAGAAATGAAATTTTGTGTTGAATCCAACTTTGTTGGATTATGCTTGGGAAGAGCTTTCCAGAGCACTTTACCTCATATTTTTCTAAAACTCAGATAATATCTGAGGATTATTTTGGTGTACTAGTATTATTTCCTATTGATTTATTCATAGGAAATCAACCCTAAGTTGTTTTTCAGTAAATCCAACTTTGTTGGGTTCTTAAGATTGTTGTCAACCTGCAAGTATGCTGGGTATGCTGTTTGATCCTTTTGATTGCCTGCATGCTTGATTTGGCTTGCTAAGTTGTTGGGATCACTTCAAATAAGAAACCCTAGTTCCTAATAGGGTCAATTACTAATTAAAAACCTATAAAATCTTGACTTACCTTCTAAACATGTTTGTTTCTGATACTCTATGCTGGTGTGGTATGAGTGCTGAAATGCTTGTGACTTGTGCCTGCATGTATGCTTATTGTGTGCTTTTATTTTTCCGGCGATAGAACCGAACGAGGAGTGTACCGAGAAGGGAGAAGACTTTGAGTACTAGGAAGAAGAAGCCCAGGGACAAGCTGACCAAGGCAAGCCATCTACTTGTTGCATATCTGAATCCTACTAAGTCACTGTGCATTGTTCTACTCTTGTTCCATTGTTATGCATTATTCTCTTATTGCTATTATTTCTTATATAGCAATAGTTGACGACTTAGCTCCACAAGTCGATTTGATATCATCTAGTAAGATGACACCCTTGGAACCTATTCAACACCTCTATATTAGAGACATGGTGGTTAGCATCAAAGTCTTTGGAAAACTCTTAGTGGAGCCAAAAACTCTAGGATGGGAAAACTCTCGGAAAAGTTTCGAAAATGGTTACGAAAACCTTGGAGTAGTACCTACTCCACTGAAATGTTTTCTAAATGATTTTGGGACAAATGGACACTTGGGGTATGGAAGAAAGGAGTTGGTGGTTTTAGAAAAAGGCATTGGTGTTTCTTTGTAGTCGCTCGAAGCAATTAACCCGTGCAACCACATTACCCGGTATGGGACGGGCTTAGTTTGAAGTCTATTTACTTTAGTGCGGGGAGCCTCACAACTATATAAGGGTCTGCAGGACCCCGGAATCCGGGTTGACGCTAAACGAAGGTCAACACATATCACGGCATATCCTGAGCCACCGGAAGACACTTGGGTTCTCCCGTCGTGGCGCCAGAGTTACGCTCTGGAGGAGGTACTGCCGGGACGTGCCGGGGAGGTAAACTCCACAAGGTAGGCACCCGTACTAAGGTAGATGGATGGAGGACTTCGATCGATTATCCGAACCCCGCATACTTGTGTATGACGGCCCGTGGTGGTATCCCGGCGGATTTATCGGTTGGTGTGGGTAAAGTGTACAACCTCTGCAGAGTGTAAAACTATTCGAATAGCCGCGTCCTCGGTCATGGACGGTTGTGGAGATCACTACATTGCCCAATGTCAGGTTTTGAATTTAATAAAATGGTTTTCTAGAAAAATGGAGAAAGGTGCTGGACGAAGTACTCGGAGGGTACTGCCGTGGCACGGTTATGGTTCGGAGTACTTGCAGGGTACTGCCGAGGGAATGGAGATGGTCATGTGTGATTGACCTGGTTTTATAAAGGATGGTGGTCATGTTTGATTGACTACCGGCTCTTCTCTTGAAACTGAGTTTCCCCTCCCTAGAGCCGTTACCAAAAATGCTTTACAAAAACTCTTCTTAATTTGGATATAGAGATGTCGTATGACATGCTATATCGACAAGAGAAACTTGATATAGAGATGTCGTATGACATGCTATATCGACACAAGAATCTTTCTACCAATCTTCTTCAATAAGGATATAGAAATGTCGTAGTACATGCTATATCGACAAGAGAAACATTTTAGTAGTAAGCTGCCTTCAACCAAGCCAACCTTGCTACAGCCCAAATAGCATGTGTTCATCTTCTCCTAGATGGTTTGCGAGTACAATTCCAAAATGTACTCACGGCTTTGTCCCTGGCTATTAACTTGGCCAGATTATGAAGAAGACTACTCGGAAGAGGATGATGGGTACGATGATGCCGGTGCGAACTAGGAACATCTCCCAGTCAGTTGCCGGTAGGGTGGTAGGTATGATGTGGGTCATCAACGCTGCTTGGTATCCGCTGCTTAGTTGTAGACTTGCCCTGCATGGCAATATCATACTTGGTCACATGACCAATTGTAAGTATATTATTCGATACTGTAATGGATGATGTAATTCTGTTATCAACTCGGATATGTGGATTCACGACACACTGATCATGGGATCGTGAATTGTATGCATATCAGGCATTCCGGATGGGTAATCCGGGGTTCCCACACTAGGCCGCGCCGCCCTGGTGTGTGGCCCCCTCATGGCCCCACTCCGTCTCCTCTTCGGATCTCTGGAAGCTTCCGGGTAAAATAAGACTTCAGGAACTTATTTCATCCAATTCCGAGAATATTTCCTGTGTATCACTTCTAAAACACAAAAATAGCAGAAAACAGGTAACCGGCACTGTGGCGACTTGTTAATAGGTTAGTTCCGGAAAATGCATAAAAGTGCCACGAAGTGTAACGAAACAGTAGGCAAATGGTGTATAAACAAGCATGGAGCATCAAAAATTGTAGATACGTTGGAGACGTATCAAGCATCCCCAAGCTTAACTCCTGCTCGTCCTCGAGTAGGTAACTGATAACAAAAGAATAATTTTTGAGGTGACATGCACCTACACAATTTTGATCATATATGTAAGCATTTGTGAGCTGGGATCATAAGAACTTAAAACATGGGCATGAAGATATAATCTTGACAATAGGAACTTAGCAACCATGTTGTAAACATGAAAATGAACACAAACAAAAGATCATGAAAATGAAACAATGAAAGTCAAACGTGTGTTCGAATCATAAGGAAAAACATACAAATGGTTTTCAGCTTGTCCTTCATAGAGAGCAAAACATAAATGTATAGGACACCTTCAAGTTTAAGAGGGCGACTAGATACAAATAATTTGAGAACAAGTGAAACAAACAATATGAATCAATCAATGAAAACTTTGGGACAATGCACATTATACTAAGAATGACAACTTTGCTCTCTTATGGTGCATAAAGAAAGAAGGTGGTGACTCAACATAAAAAGTAGAAGAAAGACCCTTCGCAGAGGGAAGCAGTGATTGCAAGTTTTATAGACCTTCAAAAATTATGTTACTTACCGGCTTTGAGCTCTCATAGCCCCCATCATAAGCATCTTGAATGGTTAAAGTTAATGCGAGAACAATTATGATGCATATGCTTGACAAATCATAAGTCGAAAGCCTTGTGTCCCGTGAATACGAGTACCCAAACCTCATGCTACTTTACTTAGAGTCCCAAGCAAGGCTCTTGTCATTGTAAGTATACACGTATCATCGAGAACCGCCAACGGGGTACCTCCGTGCCCGATGACATGGAACAAGCCCACATCAAAATGACAGGACAAGCAGACAATGAACACCTTGACATCTCTTTTATTTGCCATTTGTTTAGCTTTTTATTGTGAGATGCGTCATCAAATGTCCACCATGGGTATGCTGTAAATTTCCACCATGAATTATGCATGGCTTAGATTGGCGGCCCAGGCGTTTCCCTAACACATATACAAACTCCATGATCCCCACAAGATTCCCAATTCATTTCACACCGCGGGCATCCATAAACAAAAGATCACGATATCAACTCAAATAAGAAGTGCAATGTTGAAAGCTTGCCCATGACTTCATGGCTGGGCTAGTCTCCAACTTACAACTTGCAAGCATAACAACTCAACATAAGAGACCACAATGTCAAATTTTTAAAACAGGAAAAAGTAAAGTGTGCCTTCTGGTTCGTGAGAGCTTTACTGACCAATTTTCGCATAACACTGGTAAGAGTTTAATTTGTAGCAAAAATAAAAGCAAGTCAAATTTACTTGGAATAGCAAATTGCTAGTAGGTATGTATGGTGGACACTTTGGGAAACTTGGTTTTTAGGAGTTGGATGCACGAGTAGAGCTCATACTCAGTACAAGGTGAGGGCTAGCAAAAGACTGGGAGCGACCAACTAAGAGAGCAATAATGGCCATAATCATGCAAAGCGACAAAGCGACATTAAAAGAAGCATAAGATGGCATCAAAAGTCAAAAACTAAACGATCATAGAGGATATTGGCGACTTTGCAAGAGTCTAACATGTGTGAGCATGCGCCAAGTCAACCCAAATAAAGCATCAAGAAGAAAACCAAAATAATGCTTCTAAATAATTAAAACAATGCATGATTTTTTCAAAGGCTCATTAAGCAATCTCAGTTATTTGAGACAAGTCATGCTACAGCAAAACCACTAAGCATACCATCAAAAAGACATCAAGCATGACATGAAAAAGCCTAAGCCGCAGTCTACACAAGCTCCTTCTTGTACCACTTTTTTGCATAAAGCTTTTTTTCTTTTCCAACACCATTTGAAATTTTTAAAGACACCTCTTTTGATGAAAACCAATAAAGATCAGAGGCAAAAATACACCTTGATGAAGAGATATGACAAGGTCTGAACACAAATCAAGGCGAAAACGAAAACCAAAAGCAGTAGCGGAAAAAGAAGAACACTCGGTGAACGATAAGAGTGAAAACTAGAGCGTTCTTAGCAAATAAAAAGCAAGGCAACTTCTCCAAAAGAAATTTGTTGGGGTCCAACCATTTATTGCAGCAAACAAACTAAACTAATAAAGAAAACACATAGTGCATGAAGCAATAAAAATATAGTGTTTTGAAAGGTGACCTGATTTTTGCCGATGAAGAAGGGGTGCCTCGGGGGCATCCCCAAGCTTTGATGCTTGTACTTCTTGGATATTTCTTGGGGTGATGCATGGGCATCCCCAAGCTTGAGATTTTTTCCATTCTTCAACTCATCTCATCATTCTCCAATCCCTACACTTGAAAACTTCCTTCATACAAAACTAAACACAAATCTATTAGCAACATTAGTGTAGCATAACATATAATCAACCTCTTTTTGCTTCAGGTTTCAACCCAAAACCACCACATATATACCATATACTACTGTAGCAACTTCCTCAAAAGTTCCGTGATCAAAAGAACTCAAAAAGAGAGCGATAAAGCGGCAAAAACGAATAGTGGCAGAAATCTGTCAAAACAGAACAGCTGACAAAGGTCGAATTTTTGAGGGGTTTTCTGTTGCTCAAATCAAAAAGTGTTCAGCTAATGAAAGTTTGGATACAACCTGGGGCATATGCACAAGAAATCGCAGGTCCAAAAGATATACAGAGAATTTATACGAAATTTTACGGTGCAGCACCGAAAACAGTTTTAGGACAGCAACATCCCCAAATCTTTACCTCACTCGAATTAGAGGCGTCTCTTGGCACAACAATGAAATAAAAAGGATAAGGAGCGGTCATTACAGTAGTAATGACTTCAAAGACTCAAATAAAAGAAAAAGTACTGAAAATAAAACATTGAGTTATCTCCCAAGAGTGCTTTTCTTTAACGCCTTTGAGCTAGGCGCAGAAAATTGCGAATCAAGTAACATCAGAAGGGGCATTAAGATCAACTGCAGAAGTTTTGTCAATAAGGCATTGTATTTCATCCACATAAGTTTTAGAAGCCCCTTTGTGATCACGCTTTGGTTCACTCAAATCACTAAAAAGATTTTGGGGAGAGATCCAGTCAAAATTATTTTCGAAAGCTTCACACAATCCCAAAAGCTTGCTAGGTATAGGTATTTCGGCTCCTTCATCGTTTGTACTAATAACCTTTATAGGTGAACCGAGTTTATTAAAATGTTTAAGAACTTTTATAGCTTCAATAACGACATCTTTAAATTCTAGGCGCAAAGCTTCCAAAATAAAAGCTTTCTTTTCAGGATCTTCAATTTCATGAAGCTTAAGGAATATGTATTGCATAAAAGGATTAAGACTAGCAAACCTAGTTTCCAACATGTGAATTAAATAAGCAGAAGCAACTTCAATACTAGGAGCTAGCTCAACCAAAGACTTTTCCTCAACTTCCTTATGCATACTAATGTGATTAAAGAACTCCTCAATGTTACTTTTTCCAATAATTGAACCACTACCTACTGAGAGGTCCTCCAGAACGTACTTAGGGAACAGCATGATGAACTAAAAGTAAAGAAATAACAACTGCCAAGGATTATAATTTTTTTAGGTTTTTGATATAAAATGTTGCAAATAAAAGTAAAGCAAAACTATAAAACAAAGTAAAGGATGTGTGTGCAAAAAACTCCCCTTGCAGAGGTCTTCCACTCTTCCCCGGCAACGGCGCCAGAAAATTAGCTTGATGCGTGGTGAATGACCAGCCCGTTGGGAACCCCAAGAGGAAGGTGTGATGATTATAGCAGCTAGTTTTCCCTCAGTTAAGAAACTAAGGTTTTATCGATCAGGAGAAGAGCGGGCAATACGACTGTAGGTGATGCTTGCTAGTTTGTGACAGCTTCGGATAATTTATATATGGCGCCTCGTCTAAGCTTTGCTTGCTAGCTGCAACGCAAAACTTGCACACAACACAACCATGTACTTTGCTCCCAACTTGCGATGAGGTTGTCAATCTCACCGGTTTGCTTGAAACAAAGGTTATGAGCGTATCGAGTGGAAAGCAGTAGAAGTATGTGCGTAAAGTAAACAGTGCGAGTAAAGTAAACAGGTGATAGCAATATGATGGAAATAGGACCGGGGTCCACAGTTCACTAGTGGTGTCTCTCCATAAGATAAATAACACATGCTGGGTAAACAAATTACAGTTGGGCAATTGATTGAATAAAGATAAACGTGATATGTCGAGAAGATCACTATGCGATTTACTCTGGGCATTACAACAAAATACATAGACCGCCATCCAACTGCATCTATGACTAATAATCCACTTGTGGCGAATCAATCTGAGAACTCCACAAGTATTAAGTTGCGAACAACAGATAATTGCATTAAGCAAAATGTGTAATGTAAACAAAGCATATGCCCTTGAGCATATGAATGTTGTTTTCTCCCTAGTAGCAACAGCACATCTACAACCTTAGAGGTTTATGTCACTCCCCCGGATTAAATAGAGGCATGAACCCACTATCGAGCATAAATACCCCCTCTTGGAGTCACTAGCAACTACTCGGCCAAGATAGCTACTAACAACGGAGAGCATGCAAGATTATAAACAACATAGAGATAACATAAGATATATTTCAGTATAGCAACTCAATCATAACACCAATATTCATCGGATCCCAACAAACCAAATATGTAGAATTACATAACGGTGATCTCAATCATGTAGGGCAGCTCATGAGATCTAAACATGAAGCACATGGTGGAGGAGACAACCATCTAGCTACTGCTATGGACCCATAGCCAAGGTAGACTACTCACTCATCGCTCCGGAGGCAAGCATGGCGATGAAGAAGACCTTCGGTGGCGATTCCCCTCTCCGGCAGGGTGCCGAGAAGAGCTTCTGGACCCTCCCGATCTTCGGGTCGACGGCGGTGGCGGATCGCGATGTGTTCTGGAAAATTGATCGGGTATTTAGGTTTTTTCCGTCGGGGGGTCTTTATAGGCGAAGGGGCATCATCAGAAGTGGACCGAGGCGGTCTCACACGTAGGGGGCGCGGCCAGGGCCTGGGCCGCGCCGCCCTGGTGTGTGGCCCCACTCCGTCTCCTCTTCGGATCTCTGGAAGCTTCCGGGAAAAATAAGACTTCAGGAACTTGTCTCGTCCAATTCTGAGAATATTTCCTGTGTATCACTTCTGAAACACAAAAACAGCAGAAAACAGGGAACTGGCACTGTGGCGACTTGTTAATAGGTTAGTTCCGGAAAATGCATAAAAGTGCCACGAAGTGTAACGAAACAGTAGGCAAATGGTGTATAAACAAGCATGGAGCATAAAAAATTATAGATACGTTGGAGACGTATCAACTACTCACTCATCGCGCCGGAGGCAAGCATGGCGATGAAGAAGACCTCCGGTGGCGATTCCCCTCTCCGGCAGGGTGCCGGGAAGAGCTTCTGGACCCTCCTGATCTTGGGTCGATGACGGCGGTGGATCGCGATGTGTTTCTGGAAAATTGATCGAGTGTTTAGCTTTTTCCCGTCGGGGGGTCTTTATAGGCGAAGGGGTAGCGTCAGAAGTGGACTAGATGGCCCTCACCATAGGGCGGCGGGGCCAGGTCCTGGGCCACGCCCCCTGGTGGTGAGGCCACCCCCTGGCTCGGTACCATCTCCTCTTCGGTTCTCTGGAAGCTTCAGTAAATTTATGGATGTTTGGCTTTTGTTTCGTGCAATACCAGGAATATTTCCTGTATAACTTTTCTGAAACACAAAAACAGTAGAAAACAGGGAACTGGCACTATGGCATCTCGTTAATAGCTTAGTTCCAGAAAATGCATAAAAATGCCACGAAGTGTAATGAAACACTAAGCAAATGGTGTAAAAATGAGCATGGAGCATCAAAAATTATAGATATGTTTGAGACGAATCAGCATCCCCAAGCTTAACTCCTGCTCATCCTCGAGTAGGTAAGTGATAACAAAATAAATAATTTTTGAGGTGACATGCACCTACACAACTACACAATCTTGACCATCTATGTAAGCATTGTGTGCTGGGATCAAAATAACTTAAAACATGGGCATGAAAGATATAATCTTGATAGAAGAAACTTAGCAACCATGTTATAACTTGAAGAAGAACACAAACAAAAGATCATGAAAATGAAACAATAAAAGTCAAACGTGTGTTCAAATCATATGGAAAAACATACAAATGGTTTTCATCTTGTCCTGCATGGAATAGCAAAACATAAATGCATAGGACACCTTCAAGTTTAAGAGGGCGACTAGATACAAATAATTTAAGAACAAGTGAAACCAACATCATGAATCAATCAATGATAACTTTGGGACAATGCACATTATACTAAGAATGACAACTATGCTCTCTTAGACGGTGCATAAAGATAGAAGGTGGAGACTCAACATAAAAGTAAAAGAAAGGCCCTTCGCGGAGGGAAGCAGTGATTGCGAGTTTTATAAACCTTCAAAAAATTATGGTACTTACTAGCTTTGAGCTCTCATTGCCCCCATCATAAGCATCTTGAATGGTTAGAGTTAATGCGAGTACAATTATGAAGCATATGCTTGACAAATCATAAGTTGAAAACCTCGTGTCCCGTGAAGTACGAATACCCAAACCTAATGCTACTCGACTTAGAGTCCCAAGCAGGCTCTTGTCATTGTAAATATATGTGTATCATCGAGAACCACCAATGGGGTACCTCCTGCCCAATGACATTGAACAAGCCCACATCAAAATGATAAGACAAACAGACAATGAACACCTCAATATCTCTTTTATTTACCACTGGTATAGCTTTTTCTTATGAGATGCGTCGTCGAATGTCCACTATGGGCATGCTGTAAATTTCCACCATGAATGATGCATGGCTTAGATTAGCGGCCCAGGCGTTTCCCTAAAACATATAAGAACTCCGTGATCCCACAAGATTCCCAACTTGTTTCACATGTCGAGTATCCATAAACAAAAGATCACGATATCAACTCAAATGAAAGATAGTGCAATGTTGAAAGCTTGCCCCATGACGGCATGGCTGGGCTAATTTCCAACTTACAACTTGCAAGCATAACAACTCAACATAAGAGAGCCACAATGTCAAAATATTAAGAACGAGAAAAGTAAAGTGTGCAATAAGGTTCGTGAGATCTTTAATGACCAATTTTCACATAACACCAAAAAGAGTTTAATTTGAAGGACAGATAAAAGCAAGTCAAATGTACTTTGGAATAGCAAATTGCTAATAGGTATGTATGGTGGACACATTAGAACAACTTGGTTTTTAGGAGTTGGATGCACGAGTAGAGCTCATACTCAGTATAAAATGAGGGCTAGCAAAAGAGTGGGAGCGACCAACTAAGAGAGCAATAATGGCCATAATCATGCAAAGCGACAAAGCGACATTAAAAGAAGCATAAGATGGCATCAAAAGTAAAAAACTAAATGATCATAGAGGCTTATGGCGACTTTGTATGAGTCTAACATGTGTGAGCATGCGCCAAGTCAACCCAAATAAAGCATCAAGGAGAAAACCAAATTAATGCTTCCAAATAATTAAAACAACGCATGATTTTTTCAAAGGCTCATTAAGCAATCTCAGTCATTTGAGACAAGTCATGCTACAGCAAAACCACTAAGCATACTATCAAAAATACATCAAGCACGACATGCAAAAGCCTAGGCTGCAGTCTACACAAGCTCCTTTTTGTACCACTTTTTTGCATAAAGCTTTTTCTCTTTTCCAACACCATTCGAACCTTTTCAAAACAACTCTTTTGATGAATACCAACATGGACCAGAGGTCAAAATACACCTTGATGCAAAGATATAACAAGATCTAAACACAAATCAAGGCGAAAAACGAAAACTAAACGCAATAGCAGAAAAAGAGAACACTCGTTGAACGATAAGAGTGAAAAACAGAGTGTTCTTGGCAAATGAAAAGCTAGGCAACTTCTCCAAAAGAAATTTGTTGGGGTCCAACCATTTATTGTAGCAAACAAAACTAAACAAAACTAAAACAACTGACGCTCCAAGAAAAACGCATAGTGCATGAAGCAATAAAAATATAGTGTGTTGAATGGTGACCTGATTTTTGCCGATGAAGAAGGGGTGCCTCGGGGGCATCCCCAAGCTTTGATGCTTGTACCTCTTGGATATTTCTTGGGGTGCATGGGCATCCCAAAGCTTGAGCTTTTGTCCATTCTTCAACTCATCTCATCATTCTCCAATCCCTACACTTGAAAACTTCCTTCATACAAAACTCAACACAATTCTATTAGCAACATTAGTGTAAGCATAACATTGAATCAACCCTTTTTTTCTTCAGGTTTCGACTCAAAACCACCACATATAAAGCATATACTACTGTAGCAACTTCCCCAAAAGTTCCGTGATCAAAAGAACTAAAAAAGAAAGCGATCGAGCGGCAAACACAAATATTGGCAGAAATCTGTCAAAACAGAACAGCTGACAAAGGTCAAATTTTTAGAGGGTTTTCTGTTGCTCAAATCAAAAAGTGTTAATCTAATGAAAGTTTGGATATAACCTGGGGCATATGCACAAGAAATCGAAGGTCCAAAAAATATACAGAGAATTTTCACAAATTTTTACGGTGCAGCACCGAAATCTGTTTCAGGACAGCAACATCCCCAAATCTTACCTCACTCAAATTAGAGGCTTCTCTTGGCACAAAAACGAAATAAAATGATAAGGAGAGGTCATTCCAGTAGTAATAACTTCTAAGACTCAAATAAAAGAAAAATAACTGAATGTAAAAACATTGGGTTATCTCCCAAGAATGCTTTTCTTTAACGCCTTTGAGCTAGGCGCAGAAAGTGTGAATCAAGTATTTTCAAAAGAAGCATTAAGATGAACTGCAGAAGTATTTTCAATAAGGCATTGTATTTCATCCACATAAGGTTTTGAAGACCCCTTGTGATCACGCTTTGGTTCACTCAATTCATTAAAAGATTTGCAGGACAGATCCAATCAAAATTATTTTCAAAAGCTTCATACACTCCCACGAGTTTGCTAGGCATTGGTATTTCGGTTTCTTCATTGTTTGTACTAACAACCTTTATATGCGAGCCAAGCTTATTAAAATGCTTAAGAACTTTCCTAGCTTCAATGGCCACATCTTTAAATTCTATGCGCAAAGTTTCTAAGATAAAAGCTTTCTTTTTGGGGTCTTCAATATCATGAAGCTTAAGAAACATGTGTTGCATAAAAGGATTAAGGCTAGCAAACCTATAGCTTCCAACATGTGAACTAAATAAGCAGAAGCAACTTCATAACTAGGAGCAAGCTCAACCAAAGACTTTTCCTCAACATCTTTATGCATACTAATATGATTAAATAACTCCTCGATGTTACTTTTCCCAATAATAGAACCACTACCTACTGAGAGGTCTTCCAAAACGTACTTAGGAAACAACATAATGAACTAAAAGTAATAAAGTAACAACTATAAAGGAAACTATTTTTTTTGTGTTTTTGATAAAACAAAGCAAGAAAAAATAAAGTAAAGCAAAACTTAAAATAAAGTAAAGGATGTGCGTGCGAAACTCCCCTTGCAGAAGTCTTCTTTTTCCCCAGCAATGGTGCCAGAAAAGAGTCTTGATGCGACACGGTTGATGATGTAAATCACCGTCCAGTTGGGAACCCCAAGAGGAAGGTATGATGAGCACAGCAGCAAGTTTTTCCCTCAGTAAGAAACCAAGGTTTATCGTATCCAGGAAAAAGCCAAACTCAAGAAGGTGATGCTTGCTAGCTTCGCGACAGCTCCGGACAATTTATAAGGCGCCTCGTCCAGTGCTTTGCTTTGCCAGCTGCAACGTGGAACCTGCACACAACACAACCAAATACTTTGCTCCCAACTTACGATGAGGTTATCAATCTCACCGGTTTGCTGTAAACAAAGGAATGATCGTATCGAGTGGAAAGCAATAGTAGTATGCGAGTAAAGTAAATAGTGCGAGTAAAGTAAACAGGTGATAGCAATATAAAGGAAATATGACCGGGGTCCACAGTTCACTACTGCTGTCTCTCCATAAGATAAATAACACATGCTGGGTAAACAAATTACAGTTGGGCAATTGATAGCATAAAGATAACGTGCATATGTCGAGACAATCACTATGAGATTTACTCTGGGCATTACAACAAGATACACAGAACGCCATCCAACTGCATCTATGACTAATAATCCACTCACGGGGAATCAATCCGAGGACCCCTTGAGTATTAAGTTGCGAACAATAGATAACTGCATTAAGCAAATTGTGTAATGTAAACAAAGCATATGCCCTTGGACATAAGAATGTTGTTTTCTCCCTAGTGGCAATAGCACATCTACAACCTTAGAGGTTTCTGTCACTCTCCCAGATTAAATAGAGGCATGAACCCAACTATCGAGCATAAATACCCCCTCTTGGAGTCACTAGTATCTACTCGGCCAAGATAGCTACTAAAAACAGAGAGCATGCAAGATCATAAACAACATAGAGATAACATAAGATAATATTCAGCACCTCAACTCAATCATAACACCAATATTCATTGGATCCCAACAAACACAACATGTAGAATTACATAAAGGTAGTCTCGATCATGTAAGGCAGCTCACGAGATCTAAACATGGAGCATAAGGTGGAGAAGACAACCATCTAGCTACTGCTGTGGACCCATAGTCCAAGGTAGACTACTCACTCATCGCGCCGGAGGCAAGCATGGCGATGAAGAAGACCTCCGATGGCGATTCCCCTCTCCGGCAGGGTGCCGAGAAGAGCTTCTGGACCCTCCCGATCTCGGGTCGACAACGGTGGCAGATCGCGATGTGTTTCTGGAAAATTGATCGGGTGTATAGGTTTTTCCCATCGGGGGGTCTTTATAGGCGAAGGGGCAGCGTCAGAAGTGGACCAGGTGGTCCTCACCATAGGGCGGCGCGGCCAGGCCCTAGGCCGCGCCCCCTGGTGGTGAGGCCACCCCCTGGCTCGGTTCCATCTCCTCTTCGGTTCTTTGGAAGCTTCGGTAAATTTCTGGATGTTCGGCTTTTGTTTCATCCAATTCTGAGAATATTTCCTGTGTAACTTTTCTGAAACACAAAAATAGCAAAAAACAGGGAACTGGCACTGTGGCATCTCGTTAATAGGTTAGTTCCGGAAAATGCATAAAAACGCCACGAAGTGTAACGAAACACTAAGCAAATGGTGTAAAAACGAGCATGGAGCATCAAAAATTATAGATACGTTTGAAATGTATCACGGCCCAGCAGGACAAAACCCCGAAGGGGTATGCCACTGCCCCCTTCTCCCTCTGACACCGGGCCCCGCTTGTCAGCATCGCCTCCCTCCTCGGGACGTTCTCCTCTTCGCGCATGGCTTCTCCCTCCGCCGCCCGATCGACGCCCTCCCCGCTGAGCCCTAACCCCCTCCCCACGTCTCCTTTTCCTATAAATTCCCCCGCATCTACCCCCTCTTTTCCTTTTTGTTTTTCCATAAACCCTAGCCGCCATGAAGCTCCAACCCGATCTCGCTAGAAAAGCTTTGGGAAGTTTTTGAACCCGAGGTTCCGGACTACCTCCGCCTCTCTATTTCATCCCAGGGTGTTCTTCCTTGTGCGCCACCCTTCCCTGAACGCTTGAACGCCCCGCGGAAGCACTGCAACCGTCGGAAACCCTCGTCGGAGGTTACCATCATATGCCACCCTCTATTTGCTTGCAGACGCTGCAAGAGGAAGAAGATTTCTTCACCGAGGACGTAGGAGAGACCGCCGTAGCCAGGCGCATCTCGTTCACTACCTCCCCACGCCAAGGACCGCCGGAAACACCACCAACATCACCGGCCGAGCCACCAGACCGTCGCTGTCGACTCCCCGCGGTGAGCCCCTCTCCTAGCTTCGTTGCTGCCGTTGGATCTAGATCTAACCGCTAGGTTAGATCTCTTAATGAAGCGGTACCGGTCAATCTGAACCCTCAGATCATCATCAGATCTAATGGCACATGTTCATAATCCACCTGAACCGGTATAGACTAATCGGAACTCGACACGTGACCTGCCCCGGTTTAAAACAGAAACTCAAATTAGATTTTAAACGAGAATTCAGCTAAATCTTAGAAAATTCATATCTTTCGAACCGTCGATCAAAAATTTCAAACTTTGTGTCTCTGGAAAGCTTATAAAGTGTAGAATCTATTAGTGCAATAATATTTCATAGTTTCAGTATTCAAATTGAATCAAATCTATCTGTTATCTTGTTTAATTCATATCTTTTGTTCTAAGCATCTAAAAATTACAAATTTGTAGTCTTTGGAATCCTCTAATCATGTAGAACACCATAGAATTAAGAAACATCAAAGTTGATACGTGCACACACTTTGTGCATTCAAATTCATCCAAATCACTAATTTGATCATAGTTTGAGTTCTAAAATATATTTTAGGATGATTCCAATTGCAGTAGCTTTGTTTTACTGTAAGTTATCCAGCAGCATCACTTCCAAATTTTCTTGAATCACTTCACCAACATTCAAATTCAAATATGAGAATTTGAGTATTTTCATTCATAGATTGTTTCTATTTCTTTTCAGCAGTGTTTCCTTCAACCATAGCAAATCTTATGATCATACCTATTCACCAATATCAGCTAGACAATATCTTGACCCATGTCATATCTATAAAAATTTATCTTGTCTAGCTCACATATATTCAAATTACAATTGTGTTATTTGAGTAAAGTGTGATTCATCTCAATCATAGATTCCACTTTGCTAATGTGGTGTTGTTATAATCAATACCATAGCACTTGTTCTTATTCCATGTTGTTCAATGAATCCTTGAACCATATTCTCAAATATCATCCATTCATATCCAATCCTTTGCTCACTCAATCTTGTTCACTTGTATTGAAATATTCAATTTGCAAATGAGTTAATTGAGTAAATCAATACTTCATGAATCCTTGCCCAATGCCTAGATGTAATAAATGTTATTTAAGAATAGTTGTTGTCACAATTATTCAGTAGTTTTGCTATTGCACTATTTAACACTTATGTGATCTAATTCACATGAGTCATACCAAGTTCTATTCATGCTTTAGTAAAGCATAAAGACTACATCAATTATATCTTGCCTAGCCAATTATTTCCAATAATTTTGATGTTTCCCAACTAAGATATCAAATCCATATCACAATCCATAATCTTTTGCGATATCCCTTCTATCACAACATCTTGAGAAATCTAAATTGTTAAACAAACCCTTTTTAATAGTTTGTTTTGTTTGATTGTGTTTGTATTGTATGTTTATGTTATGTTATTTTTGTGTTATAGTTTGTGCGAAGAGCTACGTGCTTAGTTGAGAGGAGTGAAAGATCTTGGACTTCAAAAAGGCAAGTGACACACATATCTTCTACCTACTTTAACTACTGCATTAGTGTTTTCAGTAGTATGCATGAAGGGTGGAATATTCTACTGTTTTACAAATTGCTTAGATCCTAGTAGTATGTAGCCAACCTCAAACACCACTTACTAGGATGCTAAAAATACACGAATACTGATGCCATGCTATGATCACCATGTCAAAGTTGTTTTGTGAATAAATTAACAACTTCAACTAAAATAAACTACCTGGGCGGATTGGTTTGATAAGATGGGGCGAAGAAGGTGGGTCCTGGGGCACATGCTAGTAAGGATGTGTACTCAGGATACTGCTCGGGCATGCCACTCGGGATTAAAGAGATTACTATGTCTTCCATGTTTTAGAGTACTTCCAGTGCAGCCTTATGACACTATGGGCTCTGTCTTGATTGAGTAGGATTAAGGGTTCAGCCATGGGTACTGACAGAGGGTGGTAGCAAAATATAGGCGGCACGGTCAGATCTGTTTGGTTGAATGCTTCTTCTAAAAGGAATTGTCTTATTTTATTCTTCGGGGTATAAGTCTTAAGGTGAAAGTGCACAACCCCTGCAGGGTGTCAAAATCTAAACGTTTAGTTGTGTCCTCGGTTATGGACAATTGAGTCTCTAAGTCATGCAGTGTACGGAAGAATCTCATCACCGTTTCTGAATGATTTAAAACTTGACTAGAAACCTTAGGCAGGAGCTCAGGATCATGTCCTTCAAAAGGTGTGGTATTCCTGGTTGTTCCTGTTAGACAAATAGCAACTTGTATTATTAGGACCAAAAGGCCACAATATATAGTACATCTGACTTGGGACACAAGGATAGTAAATTTAGACAAATACGGACTCCTAGAGACCTAGACCAATACTAATACTCCTTAACACCCCCCCCCCTCAAATGCAAAGCGTATGCTATTGCAGTGCATTTGAAGAAAGACAAAATTACAAAAAAATGATAATCCAAAATCTGCATCTTGAGTGTCATCATAGCATCAAGAGTCTTCAAAACCTGTAGAGTCAAGCCACAATCGATCGAAGAAGAGATCGACACAGGCCGGGAGATGGCCAGAAGAAGAACATCATGTCACAAAAGATCATAGCACAGAAGCCCACAACAATAGAAGCTCACCGGCAAAAGAAAGTGCGTAGATCAATGACAATGCAACAGACGGTGCATCAGAGAAAGACACACACCCATAAGAAGAAGATGGGCTGTCACAAGATGGCACGTCAGGAGAATCAAGCATTGTGCAGAAAAATCATAGCCCAAAGAAAATCGTCGGCAAACAAGCTAGACGACAATGATAATGGGCGTAGATCGATAATGCAAAACAAGCCACGGAAATCCATAAAGGACCAGGGACGAAGAAACAAACTGACGATGAAGGTATAGTGGACTCACATGACATAAGAGACACAAAGAACAACAGATTTGGTGAACGCAGCGAAACATATAGAAAACTAAAAAATATATGATAAGGAAAAGAGACTGACGGTGGCAGCGGAAGAAACATGAATCCAGTCAAGTTCCCGAAAGATATGACGATCATGGAGGTGAGGGCCAGGACCAACCAGAGCTCCCATGTTGCGCACCTGACTGTGAGGAAGGTGGTCCCTGTAAGCTAGAGTCGGTAACAAGACGAGCAGAACCTATCGAGGGAGAGCCTCAGGAAGCAAGAAGATGCTTAAGCTTTAGAATATCCTGCTCGGTGAAGGCCACAGCTGACGGTGTCACAGAAGAAGAACCATGCTCCATATTACGCATGTGGCATTGCTTTCTGAAGCAATCAGACTTAGGGTGGCCATCCCTGTCACAATATCCGCAATGAAGACGAACACGAGGATGACCCTCTCCACCAGAAGAGGAGCAGCAAGCACAGAAGGAACCTCTAGCAAACCAGCACCACGAAGGCGAGTCTCCTCGGCACGTATCTCAGAAAGTGCCTCTAGGAGAGAAACACGGCCACGAGCAAACAACTGAGCACGCCGAGGCTCAAACTCCCTACGGAGCCGAGATAAGAATTTGCAGACACGGTGAAACTCCAGATCCGCCCACATAGCCTGACAACATGGGCAAGCACCACAACCAGCGGTGCGAAGAGAGTCAAGTTGACGCCAAATAGCAGAACTCTGGGCATAGAACTCATCAACAGTGGAGTCACCCTGCTGAAGAGCATGCTCTTGACGAACCACAGAAAGGTAGAGAGCATCACCGGAGGGCTGATAGCGCTGGCGAAGGTGAATCCACATCTCAGAAACAGTACCTAGACCCATAAACTCAGAAGCAAACTGAGGCAAAACACTAGAAGTGAGAACAGCCGCAGCATGAGCATCATCATCCATCCACTGAGTGTAAGAAGTCAGATCATCACGGAAAGTGGAAAGAGCATCTGTGTATTCCAAGACCTTCTTATCATAAATAGCAACCGCAACATCATCAGAACTCTTGGTTGCATCCTTATCAACCTGAGAAGCATCAACAGCAAGAACCGATGGTGTGGGTGATATAGGAGTCACAGGAGAAACTGGGTACGGTGGACAGGAGACCTCGCCGGAAAGAATGCCCCAAAGACGTAAGCCACGCATATGAATGCGCATAAAGCCAGCAAACTCAGTGTAATTAGTGCCATCAAAAATCACCGGACAGCGAGGGATCGCGATGTAGCCAGATGTTGAAGACATATTCTTTTTACTTTTCTACAGCTCACGACAAGAGACCCGAAGCTTTAGATAGGAAAATCAGCAAACCTCAATCGCACTAGTCAAGTCTTCACGTGGGATAGCAGTAAATTGCCAGATTGCTTTTTTGCTTCCTGGGAGTTGGCCCGTGCGTCCAGATTGACTGGGTTGCTTCACACGGAATTGCTACAAATCGATTTGGAAATCTTGACGTACAGCTGCAGAACAGAGTGGTGGATCACGGAGCAGATCAGATCGTAGATCACAGACACGCAGGTCGGGAACGATCAACACACTAGGTGCGGAAGAGCAGCACACGGAGGTGCAGGAGATCAGCACACGTAGGTGCGGGGAAGACGCCGGAGGCGTCAAAGCAGTCGGCAAACGATGATATAGGATCGGAATAACGCGGATGAGTTGCGCGTCCAAAAAAAAACCTAAACCGTAGGCTCGGATACCATATTAGACAAATAGCAACTTGTATTATTAGGGGCCAAAGGCCACAATATATAGTACATCTGACTTGGGACACAAGGATAGTAAATCTAGACAAATACAGACTCCTAGAGACCTAGACCAATACTAATACTCCTTAACAGATCCAACTTTGTTGAGTTCCTAGAACTACATGCCTAATTAACATGTAGTGTATGGGGGTTATCTTGACCCTTATAAACTAAAATTTTGAAAGAAAGCTTTGAAAAGAGTTATAGGATAAAATTGGCTTTGTGCAAATTAGCCCATGAGATCCACCAGCCAAATGTCATGTAGTTTAGTCTTTTCAGAACAGCCACCAAATATGTGTCATTTGCCAGTACGTCGTTGTGCTGAGCCCTTTGGGGCGGCATATTCAAACATGCAGGTTTTATTCAGATGAGGAACGATTAGTAGGATCTCGAGTCTACATTCCAACATGTCTGCCTGTGGCACGTGATGAAGATGGATGCTCATTGCTACTATGCTTCATGCTGTGTATTTCGTAAGGTTGAAGACCTATGCAACTGGATTCACGTTGTAATATTTGATACTATTGCAATGATTACTATATTTTGTACTATGGTGCTATCAGTGATCCAGGGAGTAGCACTTAACACAGGAGTTCTGCCTTTTTCTAAAGGTAGGGCGCTACAAAATGGTATCAGAGCATAGTGTTGCCTGTAGGATCGAGACCCTAGGTTTGGAATAGACTAGGAAACCCTAGGATTCTTTTCTTTAATTAAAAAGAAAAATCAATTCAGTTTTTCTAAATAAAAATTTATCTACTTTTCAGTTTAAAATTTTCTTGTAAGACTTATCACATTCATTTATCTTACACAACTTTGTTTTCAAAATTTTAGATGACCAGCATCCACGAAGCCATCAAGAAAGGACCCGTGATGACCATGACCCAGAAGTGTGAGACTGAATTTCCCAAAGCATTGAAGAACCTCATGTTAAGCATGGGAATGCAAGGAGAAGCTGTTTACAAGGGATTCCCTGTGATTGATGAAGGTCAAGAATATTGGTGGGTACAGCTCCACCTATATAAAGATAAAGAAGACGACCACAAGAAGATGGGACTTTGGATGTTTACCAACTCCAAGATGTATACATCATTCCTTGACTCCGCAAGATGTGCCGCTTGGTCAGCAATAAAAGAACTTGGAGAAAGACTCAAGTGGACACTTCATAATACCCAGAAGGACCTCAAAGAAGAAAAGGAGGATGCCACTACATTGAAGGAAACCATAAGTCAACTTCAAAATGACTTGGAACAGTTGGTATCTGAACTTAGTGTTCAAAGAGACCTCATTAAAACCAAGGATGACCAGATTTCAGATCTAAAGAAGCAGCTGGACCAGAACAATGGATCTACATAAAAGGGAACCAAGCTTTAGTTGGACCTCCACCTATGATTTTTAATAAGCGACGACATGTAATAAATGTTTATGGTCATACCGACTTGTGGAATGATCATACCTTTTCGTTTGTTCTAAAACTAGTTTGCTTTATGTGATGAATGCTTGCTAGATGTTGCTTGTAAGATGAATTGCCTTGATCTGTTGTGTTTGGGTAGGAATTTTCTTTAGATCCCTTCTATCCACTCTCATCTAAGACAATGTTCTAAACTTATCCTAAAACCCCAAACAAATGTATCCTCAACACCAGAATAGTCTCAACAAACCTCAGTTGGTTGTAGCAATACAACGGATGGTAGAAGTACATACTAAGTTGATGCGAGTTTTGACTCAGAATTTGATCAGCTCAGATAGCAAAGAGTTACCCCCAGGAATGGAGCAAGTACTAGATAATCATTCGCAAATGGTACAAATGATACCCCATATGTTGGCGGTTACTGATAACAACCTACCAAAAAACAATCTTGGTAGCAAGGAACCAAGAGGTGAAGCTGAGATAACATTGCTAGCCTGCAAGATCTGTGGAGAAATAGGACACACATCTAAAGGATGCTGTGAACAGTGCCCTTACTGCGATACGAGCCATCCAGTTGGAGAATGTACCATGGCCCATTTTACTTGTTTCCTATGGGATGGAATCAACCATTTACACAGTGAATGTAAACTTTACTCCACGGTGCAACGAATGAATCAACAAGCCAAGGATGGACTGTGCCAGTTGCTAGAAAAGACCCCTAAAGATAGAAGAGACAAGATGAAGGTGGAAAATAAAGTCATGGGAATAGCACACAACACCACAACCAAGTGTTGCTATTCATGTGAAGAAGGACACATATCCAGGAATTGCTCGAAGAAACGAGAAAGGCTTCCCACCACCAAAGTGGAATATCCAGAAAATGAAGTAAGAGACCTCCTAGCCTTAGAGAGACCCAAAAAGAAGAAGAAGAAGTAGGACTATAGCAAGATTTTATGCTTCAATTGCAGGGAGCAAGGACATTTTGCAGACCAATGTCCAGAAAGGAACAACAAAGCAAACACACAAGGCAGTGTGAAGAAGGACCTCAGTATGATCACTTGTTACAAGTGCAAACAAAAGGGACACTATGCAGATAAATGCACCAAGAAAAGTACTTGAGGACTTCAGTAAACTGGGACAACTAAAGTATGCCGCAAGCACAAGAAGAAGACACCACAAAGTGTAGCCAACATGGAAACAATGGTATTCAGCTACTACTTGTAATAAATGTTGAAAGGAGATGTAAGAGCAATGATCAAGTTAATGGAATGGATCTTATTATCCTTATGAAATGGCAAACCTAAGGATCTGCAACTCAAGAGTAATGCCATGCGAGAGTTCACGCAAACCCTAGCTAAGGAACGATAGATCTGTTTTCAAATTTTCAAAAATAGGATTTGGAACTTTGGTTCCATTATTAAGAGAACTTTTGTTTAAAAGCTAGTGAGGTTGACCAAGAGTTAGAATGCGAGGTTTAATAAACCATGTATGGAGTAATGATTTGGGTGCAGAATGCATTGATCACCATTCTTACTACTCTTATTATCCGCTTTCATAATGTTTGCTTTGCGAACCTAGAGAGACATACCTATGAGAGACGACGTTGTTAAGCCCTTGACCTTAGGAGGATAAAAATATTTCACCCTTATAGTAGGCAAGTGCTGCCAAAACGTAGGAATATGGTGAGGATGAACCACAAGCTTACCGTTGAAGAAGACTTGCAAGGGAAGACATTTTTACCAACATGGAGAGCTCCATTAGACTCCAAAAGTGCTCATAAAGGAAGGAACCCTAAGAGGAAGAACCCCAAGGACGTTGACTAAGAGGATGAGATGGAGACAAGAGACCCCTTAGCTTGGTCTCCTGAGTGACCCAAAGAGTGACACTTCAGTGTCCATAGTAGTTCAACAACTACCTTGTTGGATAGAAGCTCTACAAGGGAGTAAGGTTCTAACCAAGCAACCCCCGAGGAGGGTTGGTGCACAAGTTTGTGAATAGACACCCACCTATAGGAAATGAAGATGAAGGTTAACTATGGGTTCAAAAGATGACCTAGTGTCAAGTCAAAAGATGACCCAGTGTCAAGTCAAAAGATGACCCAGTGCCAAGTCAAAAGATGACCTAGTGCCAAGTCAAGACCAAGGTGTATCTGGTTGAACCCAAGGACCTAGACTACCTATAAAAGTTTCTTTTAAGAGTGGTAGCCACCTAGGTAACCCAATACCTATTCTCTTTCTACCCTCTCCAATCTCAGGGATGAGATTTCTTTTAAGGGTGGTAGTCTGTAACATCCCAAGATTTTATCAAATTTTTGGAGTGAAATTTTTGTTTTTGCTTTGGTGTATTGGTTGAAATTTTACAGGGAATTAAAACTTTTGAGTTTATTTAAAAGCTTTATTATAAAAACTATTTCAAACTTTTATTATTTCTTGAAGAACACATTTGAGAAATTATAATTTCAAAATACTATTTGCTTAAGTTCAACCCTATGCAAGCTATTTGCAAAGGAATATCTTCTCAAAATGATTTATTGTCTAAAAATGTTTGCTTTATTGAAAATGTGTTTTCAAATGATTTTCAAATATTATTTTATAAGGCATCTTCTCTAAATTTAAAAGAGATTATTCTCAAACCCTAATTCTGTTTTTCCAATATGCAAGTAAGATCTTTTGCAAAATTTGTAAAGTTTTATTCAAAAACATGTTTTGTTTTGAAAACTTGCCACTTACTGGTTTAAAACATTGTGTTGTATTTTAGAAAAATTTAGGAATTTGTTTGAATTTATTTGGTGCCTTTTTGCAAAAGATAAAACAAGAAAACAGAAAAAGGTAAAACAAAAGAACGAAAAAGAGGTAAAAGAGGCCGCGGGGGAACGAATCGGCCCAAGTCAGTTTTCGGCCCACAGCCCAGCCGGATGAAACACCGAAGGGGTACGCCGCTGCCCCCTTCTCCCTCTGACACTGGGCCCCGCCTTTCAGCATTGCCTCCCTCTTCTGGCCGTTCTCCTCTTTGCACATGGCTTCTCCCTCCGCCGCCCAATCGACGTCCTCCCCGCTGAGCCCTAACCCGCTCCCCACGTCTCCTTTTCCAAAAAATTCCCCCGCATCCGCCCCCTCTTTTCCTATTCGTTTTTCCATAAACCCTAGCCACCACGAAGCTCCAACCCGATCTCATCGGAAAAGCCTCAGGAAGTTTTCAAACCCGAGGTTCCGGACTACCTCCGCCTCTCTATTTCCTCCGAGGGTGTTCTCCCTAGTGCGCCACCCTTCCTTGACCGCTATGCCCCGCATAAGCATTGCAACCATCGGAAACCCTCGTCAGAGGTTACCGTCATACGCCACCCTCTATTCGCTCGTAGACGCCGCAAGAGGAAGAAGATTTCTTCACCCAGGACGTAGGAGAGACCGCTGTAGCTAGGCGCATCTCGTTCGCTACCTCCGCACGCCAAGGACCGCCGAAAATGCCGCCAACATCACCGGCCGAGCCACCAGACCGTCGCCATCGACTCCCCGCGGTGAGCCCCTCTCCTAGCTTCGTTGCTGCCGTTGGATCTAGATCTAACCGCTGAGGTTAGATCACTTAACGAAGCGGTATCGGTCAATCTGAACCCTCAGATCATCATAAGATCTAATGGCCCACGTTCATAATCCACCTGAACCGGTATGGACTAATCGAAACTCGACACGTGGCCTGCCCCGGTTTAAAACAGAAACTCAAATTAGATTTTAAACCAGAATTCAGCTGAATCTTAGAAAATTCATATCTTTCGAACCGTAGATCCAAAAATTTCAAACTTTGTGTCTCTGGAAAGCTGATAAAGTGTAGAATCTATTAGTGCAATAATATTTCATAGTTTCAGAATTCAAATTGAATTCAATTTCAAATTGAATCAAATCTATCTGTTATCTTGTTTAATTCATATCTTTTGTTCTAAGCATCCAAAAATTACAAATTAGTAGTCTTTGGAATCCTCTAATCATGTAGAACACCATAGAATCAACAAACATCAAAGTTGATATGTGCACACACTTTGTGTATTCAAATTCATCCAAATCACTAATTTGATCATAGTTTGAGTTCTAAAATATATTTTAGGATGATTCCAATTGCAGTAGCTTTGTTTTACTGTAAGTTATCCAGCAGAATCACTTCCAAATTTTCTTGAATTACTTGACCAACATTCAAATTCAAATATGAGAATTTGAGTATTTTCATTCATAGATTGTTTCTATTTCTTTTCAGCAGTGTTTCCTTCAACCATAGCAAATCTTATGATCATACCCATTCACCAATATCATCTAGAAAACATCTTGACCCATGTCATATCTATCAAAATTTATCTTGTCTAGCTCACATATATTCAAATTACAATTGTGTTATTTGAGTAAAGTGTGATTCATCTCAATCATAGATTCCACTTTGCTAATGTGGTGTTGTTATAATCAATACCATAGCACTTGTTCTTATTCCATGTTATTCAATGAATCCTTGAACCATATTCTCAAATATCATCCATTCATATCCAATCCTTTGCTCACTCAATCTTGTTCACTTGTATTGAAGTATTCAATTTGCAAATGAGTTAATTGAGTAAATCAATACTTCATGAATCCTTGCCCAATGCCTAGATGTAATAAATGCGATTTAAGAATAATTGTTGTCACAATTATTCAGTAGTGTTGCTATTGCACTATTTAACACTTATGTGATCTAATTAACATGAGTCATACCAAGTTCTATTCATGCTTTAGTAAAGCATAAAGACTACATCAATTATATCTTGCCTAGCCAATTCTTTCCAATCATTTTGATCTTTCCCAACAAAGCTCTCAAATCCATATCTCACAATCCATAATCTTTTGCCATATCCCTTCTATCACAACATCTTGAGAAATCTGAATTGTTAAACAAACCCTTTTTAATTGTTTGTTTTGTTTGATTATGTTTGTATTTTATGTTTATGTTATGTTATTTCTGTGTTATAGTTTGTGCGAAGAGCTACGTGCTTAGTTGAGAGGAGTGAAAGATCTTGGACTTCAAAAAGGCAAGTGACACACATATCTTATACCTACTTTTACTACTGCATTAGTGTTTTCAGTAGTATGCATGATAGGTGGAATAGTCTATTGTTTTACAAATTGCTTAGATCCTAGTAGTATGTAGCCAACCTCAAACACCACTTACTAGGATGCTAAAAATACACGAATACTGATGCCATGCTATGATCACCATGTCAAAGTTGTTTTGTGAAAAAATTAACAACTTCAACTAAAATGAACTACCTGGGTGGATTGGTTTCATAAGATGGGGCGAAGAAGGTGGGTCCTGGGGCACATGCCAGTAAGGATGTGTACTCAGGATACTGCTCGGGCATGCCACTCAGGATTAAAGAGATTACTATGTCTTCCATGTTTTGGAGTACTTCCAGTGCAGCCTTATGACACTATGGGCTCTGTCTTGATTGAGTAGGATTAAGGGTTCAGCCATGGGTACTGACAGATGGTGGTAGCAAAATATAGGGGGCATGGTCAGATCCGTTTGGTTGAATGCTTCTTCTGAAAGGTCTTGTCTTATTTTATTCTTCGGGTTAAAATAAGTCTTAAGGTGAAAGTGCACAACCCCTGCAAGGTGTCAAATCTAAACGTTTAGCCGTGTCCTAGGTTATGGACAATTGAGTCTCTAAGTCATGGAGTGTACGGAAGAATCTCATCACCGTTTCTAAATGATTTAAAACATGACTAGAAACCTTTGGCAGGAGCTCAGGATCATGCCCTTCAAAAGGTGTGGTATTCCTGGTTGTTCAAACTTTGTTGAGTTTCGCCCATAACTACATGCCTAATTAACATGTAGTGTATGGGGGTTATCTTGACCCTTATAAACTAAAATTTTGAAAGAAAGCTTTGCAAAGACTTATAGGATAAAATTGGATTTGTGCAAATTAGCCTATGAGATCCACCAGCCAAATGTCATGTAGTTTAGTCTTTTCACAACAGCCACCAAATATGTGTCATTTGCCAGTACGTCATTGTACTGACCCCTTTGGGGCTGCATATTCAAACGTGCAGGTTTTATTCGGATGAGGAACGATTAGTAGGATCTCGAGTCTACATTCCAACATGTCTGCCTGTGGCACGTGATGAAGATGGAGGCTCATTGCTACTATGCTTCATGCTGTGTATTTTGTAAGGTTGAAGACCTATGCAACTGGATTCACGTTGTAATATTTGATACTATTGCAATGATTACTATATTTTATACTGTGGTGCTATCAGTGATCCAGGGAGTAGCACTTAACACGGGAGTTCTCCCTTTTTTAAAAGGTAGGGCGCTACAGGTGATTACTAGTTACTAGTAAGGTAGTACATGCAGTGCATATCCCACTCGTGGAGATAGAGGAAGAACACTTCATGAAAGAAAACCTTGAGGCATTTCCAAGGTTGGAATGGATGTGTATGAAGAGAAAACTTCCATAATAATCATTGGCAATAGCTGCGTGCGTACAACGGGTGAGGTTACAAAAAATGGATAATGGGCTGGTAGGCCGATGCTCACCAAACGATTTATCTGCTCTTGGACATTGTCGATCATGTTCACTCTTCTGGAACATCTAATGAGACGGCAAGCATCGAGATCATCATATCAGGTACACACATACCCAAACGACATGTGCCCGCGTGCATAAAAAGGAAAATATGAATCTCACCACATCCATGGTCCTGATGTCATCACCAGTTCAAAAAATAAAAGCCAGTCGGCAACCAACGTAAAATGCAAGGGCAAGATACCACACTCTGTGATAGCACGATATTCTAAATGAAGCCACAATTTCCTCAAAGTATTATTGAGATTAAAAAAGAGCAGCATTCTTACCTGGCTCTTAATCATCAATAGGAAAACTTGTACATCATACTATATGATACTTGCTGAATTCGTAAAAAAAAATGAATTGTAGTCTGTCGCAATTCCGTAAGTCCTTGTTAAACTGTTGCCATGTGCCCATGCGCCATCTGTATGCAACATGCATGAGTAACAAAGTCCACAGCAGATTGTCAGTTCAGTATGTCCATGTCTAGACGCCTGGCTACACATTTTCGTTTGCGGAAAAGCACACCTATCAACCTGCAACCAAGCAAATATCAAAACATTAGTAATTAACCTTTTTGTATGGGGCTGCATATGTATACCACTCAAGTCACCAAGAGGTGATGCAACTGATACGCTGGCAATAGAGATAGGACATAGGAGGATACAAAACTGATGAAAGATTGCAGAAGAGATTGGGAAGGGGGGTAAGCAAATCAGACGGGATCAAATAAGGATTGGGTTGTCTCCTCGTATGCCCAAGAAAGTTCAGGATTGGACGTTGTGGGTGAAAGTGAACATGGCCACAAGAAAAGTTAATAAAGAGGGAAGGGGAAGTGGTCTGGCTTATTCGTTATGGTAGTGGAGGAGAATAAGTCAATAAATGTAACCGATGTTTAATTCATTGCAGATTGAGTGCATGATATATTCCTTCGGTTATCAATTTAGAGGGAAGCAGGAGGCATGTGATTCACTGACTGAGGGTGTCATCCGACTGATAACTAAAGACTATAGATCTGAAATCCAATGGATATAAACAATTGAGATGATGTGGCTGCATGAGGATTGAGCTTGCAAACATTAAATGCCTCTTAGTGGAGATAAACTTTATATATACTAGATGATACCCCGCGCGTTGCGGCGGGTTTTTGTAGCAAGGGTTAGAATAGATATTGTTATGTAATTATTGGAAAAAGCCGTGCATTTTATAATTTGGAAGATGATAAACAAAATTATTACATGATCTTAGTAGGTGATGCGTGCTCCGGTAAGTACTGATTGCCATTGTAAATTAAAATTCCTATGAAAAGATGGATGTGACACTTTTCTTTCCATTTCTGATGGATTCCATTGTGTGGAAGGTTTGATCCGATCCAAGTATGCTCTTGATGTCAGTACGTGAAGGTCCTCCTTGATTCCCCTCTTGTAAAGTTAGATGCATTGGTCTTTTCATGTCCTTGACTTGTTGTATTGCCTGAGTATACATCTTGGTACCTTGTTTTTGTTGATTAGGGAAGTATGGAAGCACGCACACCGCGGACTTCATTGGCGTGCTAGATAGGAAAGATTGTAGATGAAGGTGTCAATCTGAAAATATAAGTAAGAATGGAGAATGGACATATCATTACCTGTTTTGGCCTCTTTGTTGCTCCATGTATTAGTGATGGGTGAAACGTGTGTGCTGAATGGTGTATGTGTATTTTGTTTTGGAGATATGAACTGGGACTGTTTGGTTATATAGAGGATATTCGTGTGCCTTAATTTGAGTAAGGGGCTATTATAGTGGTTTTAAAATAGACGTTTGTTAATAAAATTAAGTACATCAGTTACTTAGAATTGACTTAGTAGTAATTGCATTATATATTATGTTTTAAGTTACAGCGTGACTGCTTAATTCAAAAACAGCAAACATATCTATATGTAACTCACTAAAGCTGACGAAAGGGCCTTATGAGATTAGAGGCCGATGAGACATTACTAATTAGGAAGACTACTTACATATCTCAAACTTTGCTTTCACATATCCTTGCCATTTCAGTTTTCTAGGGATAAACATGTACTGCCAGCATGAAAAGAGAAGTGATAATCCAAATATCAAATAAATAGTACGTGAAGGATTGGTGTTCAGGTTATGATGTACTGAAATTTTAGACATAAACTCTCTAAATTTTTTGTATTCTAGGTACTGAACATTATAGCAATCCATAATTGAACATGAATGAAACAATGTAGATGCACAGACGCTTTTGCAAGGACATATTCATGTAAATTAAGCTTTGTAGGGACAAACAGGGTGGTACAAATTTGGAAAGAGAAGTGATAATCTTTGTCAAATGAACAGTACATTTAGGATTTGGCATGGTACGTAAGCAAACATAGACTGTCAAAAAAAAGTTGATCAAAGTACTTATGCAGGCATACATTATTTTGGATTATCCCGAGCTCTTCTCGATTACAATAGAAGCCAGAAAAGCTATTAATGAGTAACTCTTAGTTTCAGCAACAGCAACAGTACAACTAATTTAGGTAGAAGCGAGTGCAGTCCTTAGTTGGTCCATGCGTAGTTGATGCCCTACATGTGGATTAGCAAATCAGAAACGTTAGAGGTGCTGTTTGTGTGTTCAGGTTATTTTTTGCTGAAATGCTGGATAGTTTTGGTTGGATATAAAAAACAATAATACCTCTGTTGTTTTATTGTTCCTCCTGTCTTTCTTAGATGTTTGTTGCAACTTTGTTTTCTGAAATGCTGTTTGAAGAAGAAAAATGAGAATAGCAAATGTGATATTTGGTATGTGATATTAGAGGATGCACATACTCTTGCTTAGGTCGTTTCACACTTTGAAATCCAAGTTCTCCATCCTGAAGACGTACACCTTCTACACTGTGGCATATAAAAATTGCAATGGTGAGAAATTGTAGAATGTATTATAATTTAGTTTTTGTCTTCTTGGTACCTTTCTTGGGTTGTTGTTTCCTGTTCTGTAAATTGAATGCTTCTTTTTGCTGTAGACTAGCTGTAAAAAAATTGTCATTTAAAATTCATGTTGAATGTACAAAAGTTGTGACATCATTATAGAGTAAAATATATTACTTCATATTCATTTTGTCGGTGTTGATAGCTGCTGATTCGTGAAACGGAGGTGTACTATTATTCAAGTCCTCTGGGGTATTGTGCTTTGAACTAAATAGCAAATGTTTGATCAGGATGTGAACGTGGAGCATGCATTTACTTTTATGGTTGACAGCGTACCTCTGGATATTTGTGACTGGAGATGGGTTGATAATAAGTTGTTGGCTTGCAGGTGCCTGAAAATGTTTATAAGATGAGGACACTCTGAAATGTAATACATCTGATGTCTAACAATATGTTATATACACAATTTATTTATTGATAAATTACTGCCCATAATGTTGGAAAGCATGGACATATTGTAGTTGGAAATATTTAAAAAGCAGGAAATATATTTCCTTTATGGAGGGAATCACTGGCACATTGTCGACTGAGAAGCACTTTCTTATTACGTAATTTATGGGAAACCTGGATGATGAATCAGCTTTCATTCCAATATTGAACAATATGGTTTTCCCAATGGCATTATCGAGCACGATCACATGTTCTGAAGGATCTATTTTCATATTTTGAGAAGCAAGGCTGGCGTCTCGTTCAACCAATTCTTCAGCAACAGTAGTAAAAGCAATTGCATCCAATTTTCCTGACTTATCTGCAAGTGTAATAGGTAGCTTGTACCTATAGCATGTAACAATGTTTCAGTGTCATGGTGGATAGTACAGTACATAAGAAAATGGATAACTGTCCATCGGGCAAAAAAGTTACAGTGGTTTTGAAGATGAATTGACGCAAAGGCATGTTGGTGTATCTGAATTGTTGTTATAGCCCTTGTCACACCTCGTGCATCCTTTGTAGTACCAATTAGTTGTTGGTACAATAGATTGTACTTCAGCTATAGTACTAAAGGTGCCTCTTTCCTAGGATTTTAAAAATATGCAGCAATCAGATTATATTGGTAAAGATTATGAATATAACTTAGGTAATTAAGTTGCTGCGGACCTGAAAAGAAGAAGCTGGCAAACTTGATATTTCCTGCAGTGTGTAGAGCTTCCCTGCTGCTTGAATTGGAGATAGGGGAACAACCTGAGGTAGTTGTTGTTGTAGAGGTGGAGATGCCCATTTGTAGCTTTGAAACATAATTTTGAAAAATGTCAGCTTGTCTGATTATTGAACCAATCACGTGGCTACCTAAGTATGCATAGATGAAATGTATAATGAGTTACCTGGTTCGATAGCTATTAACTTCAAGTGTATCCAAGTCTATATATATTTTAGTTGCAGAGTTGGAAGATATAGTCAGTGAGCCCAAAAAATTTCCTGCAGTCAAACCAGCAAAAATCCCAACTACTACGCCTGATTGTGACTTTTTAAGGACCGCTTCTTCATCAAAGGTCTCACCATGATTACCCCAAAGACGTATTTCCTGTGTCTGTTCACTGCATATGCAGAATGTTATGTGTTGAAACACAGTGTAAAAGTTTGTTAATGAAAAGTCTGAACTGAGTTTAGTAGTAAGAGGTAGTACTCAAGGTTTCGAATTTTGATTATTTTGAGTTTATTTTGAGATGTTGCGCTTGCACAATCAAATGGCCCCATGTGTCTAATGACCCCAATTATATCTGGAGAGATAAAGTTTTGATAAGAAACAATCTCAAAAGCAATCTGATGTGCTAATAGCATAGTGGTTAGTAAAAGAAAAAAAGGAAAGCAAATGTTACCTTGTAGAGGTCTTGCCATAATATCCATTTCTGGCAGCTTATCGAATGGACAAAACTTGAATGAAAAATTTGGTATATTGGCTCCTCTGGTTTCAAGTCGGTGAACCTTGGTGCTGTGTTTGAACTGTAGCATGTAATTCTGGTGGTGGTATATGTAGGTTTTATTTTTAATATCAACAGCTGCAACATCAGTAAACATGTAGACATGACCTTCTTTGAGCAAGAGACGGAATTGTTTTTGAAACCTTTTGGGCACACTAAGCTGTGCCATAGCGCCCTGCAAGAGCACATTATGGGATAAGTTAGTTAAAATAAATAGTATATATTTGTAAATGGAAATCATATCAGAAATATATATGTACATGTTCATCTAAAAGGACTCCATCAATGCTGATGAGAGGATCTGCAAATTTGGATTTAACGTTAACTGCATCCCATAGCCGTAAGAGACGTCCAAAAACCTTGCAGTTGTGCTGTCCCAAAGTGATGGTTTCAAGTGCTGCAGTGGAGTCCATTTCTAAAAAATTGCTGCAAGAGAAGGATAAAGGATATATTAAAGTCAAGTAGAATATGCATGTATGAATTGTCAAGGAGGATGTAGGTAGAATACATGGGAATGCATACATTTCCATTATTTCAGTGTTGTCTATTAATTTGACTAAAAACTTCAGCATACACTACATTATGTGTGCAATTCTCATAAGAAGTTGGACTGTTTTCAATTAAAACTTTCAAACCCTTTGGTGAAGTAACTCTTGAAAATGTGACGTATAATTGACCATGTGAGAATACTGGAGATGGCAAATAGACTCCAACTCTGTCCAGGGTTTGCCCTTGACTTTTGTTAATGGTCATTGCATAAGAAAGCCGGACGGGAAATTGCCTCCGTCTCAATTTGAAAGGCCACCTAGAGTTACTTGATATTGTAATAATTCGAGGGATATATACTCTTGAACCTGTAGCCTTTCCGGTTATGATTTCCCCTTCAATCACACGACTTGTTAATTGTGTGACTATCAGTCTAGTACCATTGCAAAGTCCTCTTGATGGATCAAGGTTGCGCAAAAGCATTATAGGAACTCCAATCTTCAAGTTCAACTTATGGTCAGGAAGCCCATGCATAGGAATGGTATTATGAAATTCTGTTGGGTATAATGCCTCTAGAGTGGAATGATTAGCAGTGCTATCATCAATTGAATCTACACTATAGTATGACATTTCAGTAGTTGCTACTTGAGCGATCATTATGGTATTTATTTTAGACACAACCTCATTTGTCGGTGCTAAGATTGCACGGTCGCAGAAATATGATGCAGGATTGGTTGTTTGACAACCTGAGTCATAAACAAATGATATGAGTCCATCAAGGTTCCTACAATCTGCGGAGAGAAGTAGAGAATGTGGAATCTGTATAAATGAAGTGTTGATTTCATCTGGAATAGGAACAAAACGTTCGGTTCCATTTCCAACCCTAAGGAGCCAATCAGCAAAATTACTCAACTCTTCCTTATCTGAGAGGGAGTGAGTTCCTGACTTCAGCCTCATATTTTCAGTTAACTGTAATAGTCTACAGTTTTGCCATAAGTATGAGTTAACAATGCATGATCACAAAATTTGTTTCTTTTTTGCATTTTGTATCACAGGAAGTGTCTGTCGGAAATCTCGTTATACCTCCAAATTGTTTGTTCTCAGCATTTTGCCTTGTTCCTGACAGTATATCTCTAAGGGTACGATCCAATGCCTCAAAACAATACCTATGATTAACAGGTGTCTCATCCCAAATTATGAGAGAAGTTTTTTGAATAAGTTCAGCCAAATGTGTGTTCTTCTTTACACTACACATGGAAGTCTGAGTGATATCCAAAGGAATCTTAAAACGGGAATGGCATGTTCGTCCCCCTGGTAGTAGCAGGGAGGCAATTCCTGATGATGCGACTGCTAATGCTATTTTTCCTTGGCTTCTTACAGAATTAAGCAAAGTAGTCCATAAGAATGTTTTCCCAGTTCCTCCATGGCCATAAACAAAAAATGTTTTGCCTTCATCATCCATTACAGAATTATAAATAGCATCGTAAACATGTCTTTGGTTCTTGTTTAACCTTGCAATATTGTCATTTGAAGTGGCAGTCATGTCAACTAAATTGTAACTAAGTTCATCCAGCAATAGCCTATTTTCTTCAAAAATATGTGTGACAACATCTGGTAGTGGTAAATTAAAATGGGATAAGCAATATCCTGCATCTCTTAGCAATTTATCCAATTCAGTTAGAAGATAAGACGAAGCATACATATCTGCTAATGGGTTGTTCCGTTGAGTATTGTTGTGATTCAATCGGTGTGTTGCATCTTCAGACATCTTTTGTGCGTATTCATCAAAAAGTTTTCTGGGATTTGCTATTTGACAGAAGAGCAAAATTGTGACAAACAGTTGGCGTAACTGAAATGGCATGGCCCATTGGGCCGCATCTTTCAAAGCATTGTGCCACTCTTGGTCATCACCAAGGAGACCTAATGCCTCACATGCAGCACAAAATGTAGGATATTCATGGCTAGAGATAGTTCTGATTTGAGCAAAGGAATTTGGTCCTTTTACAATGTGGAGCAACAACCGCAGATAGTAAGCTTCGCCCTGGGAAGGGTTCACATGTGCAATCCTAGCAATTTTTTTTGAAAACCACGGCGATAATCCCAATATTTGCCATCTTGGTGCCATGTAAAATATTCTGGAAATTCTATGTAGGTGTACTGTTTATCAAGTGGGTGTTCCACATTAGCTTGTAACCATGCAGTCAACTTAGTTGTCATATTCCTTGGGTTTTGAATGACTTCTTCCAGATTGTCATCTTCAGAGTAAATAACATTATTCTCAAATGGAAGATGAACAGGGAGCCTTTCAACAGAAATGCTTGAATAGTGAATATCATATTCTTTCAAGCACCAGTCAGCCTCATTTGGTGTTACATAGCAACATTCTAGATAATTATCTATTTCATTCACTGTTTCATTTGATGAGTCTGATGATGCAGAATTAGCTTGGATTTTAGATCTTGCACAGTCAAACCCTTTTGTTACATACTTGAATAGATATTTGTGCATACCATCATGATTAACCTTCTCTACATTTATATGAGCTTGATATTTAACAACTAAGTCAACATTATGAGGAACAACAAATCTATTGTCAATGTCAACTCCATTTCTACTGGCAGTAATTCCATTGTTTGGCCGAGCATACTGTGTGAAACCATTTTCTAATACTGTGGTTTGTTCACAAAATTCCTTAGGGTAAAATTTTGTGCATTTTCCTTCAGACATACATGGTGAATTAGGGTTGAGACATCCACAAGGACCGTGTATCATGAATGTAGAGACAGCAGCATATCCAATGGAATCATTCTTAGGGTCTGGTAGCTGAGCTGAAATATAGTAATCTATCTTTTATGCATTTAGAGGCTCATCTTTAGCTAGCCATATGATGATATGCACGTGTGGGAGGCCGCGTTTCTGAAATTCAACTATGTAGATAACTACAGAAATAGACATGTGTTTAGGATATGGTAACATTACATATATGCAAAACAGATGTAATTATTAATCAAATGAATGGTAAGATTACCTGCGTTTATGGGTCCAAAGAATTCTTTCTTTTTAATATCATCTATTAGCATATTAAGCTTCATTTTGAATACCCTGTTGACAATATCTGGACGGTCAGAAGGTTGTTGCCCTGGAATGGATGATAGAGCCTCTAGTATTTCAGGCCAGGCCGCATTTGAAGTGAAAGTGACAAAGAGATCTGGGCAACCATATTTTCTAAAGATAGCAATGGAGTCTTGATAGTTCTGGTACATATAGCGAGGGCCTCCAGTAAATGAAGATGGTAATATAATCCTCTGACCAACCGAAGAACCGGATGTATTACCTCTTGAGACAGAACTTGCCAAGTCATTGTAGGGTGATGATCTATACTTTTTCTGAAAACTGGGATTGCGGTAGAATTGAATACGAAATTCTTCAACACAGCAATAATCATCCACTATGTAAGCTTGTGTTAATTTTTTACCTCTTAACGGTGTGTTGAAATCACCTGGTCTATCGTGTAACCTATAAGCATAGTATTCTAGCATAGTAACTTTTTTACGGTGTGTACCTCGACTTTGCGGTGTGGGGCGGTACATGATGTCATCATGATAACCTATTTCTCCATATGGGAACAGTAGAGGATATTGCATAGCCATGAATCTGCAATGTTTTTCATTGATCCGTTGTAACCCCGATGAACGATTATCTACTATTAGGTCTCTTCCGACATCAGTTGACCCAATATCACCGACAACCAACCCTACCACCTCAGATGTGACTGGAGCACTATAGACATCACAATGGGCGTCAGGTTTGCCAAATAATCCGATGACGAATTGATCAGGGGCATCTGCAGTTATTTTTTCACGGGCTGTTCTAAATACTTTAACCACAGAATTATGGGTATCCAGCATTGATATGAGGGAGTCGACAATGTCTTCATTTGCATTGAAAGAAGGTCGAGAAGATGAAGAGCGGGACGATGTGCTAGAGGGTGCAGTAATATTTATGCGGTTTCTAACCTCATGCTCAGTATCATAGATGTACAATTGTGCATATTCTGGTCTATTACCCGGGGCAGGTGCCACCAAAGAGTCGAAACGATGGCAGACTGTTCCACTAACCTTAAAGACATAGGGTGCCCGACCATCATTTATAGAGTCAATAACTTTAGCGCCCATTGAGGTCATTGCAGTATTATATTGCCGAATATGTTCAAAGAAATGTTTTGAAACTGTGCTGTTCTGTGGGGTCAATAAATCCAACATGGGTTGAGGAGGAGGATTGTATGGTTCCAGGTAGATCTTTCCTCCTTTACAACATAGGTTATAAATAGGATCAGAAGTATTTCTCTCTCTCCGTACACGTTCTTCATACCAAAAAAGAGCACCACAATGTTTGCATGAATTGTTTGGGCCCCCAAGGTGTAAGGGCTCAAAGATAGTTCCTGTAAACATGTTTTTTGTAATGCTTATTCTTTTTTTGGATGAAAAAGTGGCTGGAATGCGTGGTACACTAATGGGAACATAAAAAATGGGGCTTACTGTTGTGGGTTGAGGTAAACGTGGATGTTTGCATAGGTGATGTAGTTGTTTCCTCGTCTAATCGTCGACGTATAGAACATTGTTCTGTACATGTTGGGGGTGCGATTAATATGAATCACAGGACACTTCAATGTCGATACATATAGGGGGCGTATTTGAAGAGGCATATTGTTGTGACTGACCTATATTTCTAAGTTGCGTACGCCGACGACGATTATTGGAAGAAGCAGAATTGTCTAGTTGAGGGGTGGCAGAAGGCACTGGATGACGGCGCGGTCGCCCACGACCACGTGTGACAGAATGCATGCTAATATGACCCGTTGGATTTACAGAATTTTCAGAGCCATCCATGCCGTCCACACACAGGCAAACTGAATACTTATGTTTTTGGTTTGTGGTAAATATTTATGAATACATGAATTTGACATTAGATTGTAGTTGAGGAAATTATATGCAACTACATGATGTAAGAGGTCAGCGAATGTAAATTTGAAGTTACCGATTTGAAAGTAGGAAGGAATAGATGGAACATGTAGCTATCTCATGTAAGTAAATATGCAAGAGGAGGATAGCAGAACTTGCATACCAATCCTATTTGTTGGTGCGCAGCTTCCGTAGGCAGAAAGCAGATTGATAGTCCAATAAAATCCAAAGTAATCCAAAGAAATCCGTTGGCTTGACGTATTACGAAGCAAAATCCAATGAAATCCGGTTGAGCGGATCTGACAACGTAGCTGAACCTAACATATTAGGAATATGTGTGAGAAATTGTACAAATAAAAGATGAAAGATGAACTCATTTGGGGATCGGGTATGTACCAGATTCGACGGGCGAGGCAGAGGTACAGATGCGAGCGGGCCGGCGGCTGTGTTGAAGATTGCATCTTGGGTGCTCTTTAACCTGTGGCTGCGGCGGCGGCTAATTATCTGATTTGAGCAGTTTCTTCAGCAGTTTGTACTGATTGAATGCTTTTGATAAATCCAGCCGTTTTAAGAGAGGAGGCCTGAGGCAGTGGCTGCAATATTTCGTCGGGAAGGAGGAGGGTCGTCGGCGCGTCAGAGGAAAAGGAAGAGCGACCATCGGTGGTCGCCGATGATTGCGAGCCCACAGAGGGGGCCGTTTCCGGCCACTTCGGGACGACGCTGGGCCTCCCCGTCCCCGGCTGCCTCGTCCAGGCCGCCGCAAGCCTCGCCTGTAACCAGCTGCGTCGGCCTCATCCCGTCCCGGCGCCCCTGTCCCGTGCGGATGCCCTGCGACCTCCAGTTGCGGCCGTTGCCCTCCGGCCGCCGCCACCGACCGCCGGAATAGGCGGAGCACCCTCCGATCTGGACGGCCGTCGCTGGTTTTGGCCGGAATCGCCCGGTCCTTGGACTAATCGGCCGCCCCTCTCTCGTCAGTGAGCACCTGGTCGGGGAGAAACTAAGGTCGGTTAGCGGCTCGTGCGGCAGGATGAGCACAACGTGGCAGGTGGCGTGCGGTCGACTAAGGTAGGGAGAAAAAAAGTGGTGGGTACGGAAAAAAAACAGAGCGACGCGTGTTGCTGGTCTTGGCGGGATGGGACAAAATATTAGAATGACGTGGCTGCAGGAGAGGCTAGGAAAATTAGGTAGCGAGGGGTTGGTATTTTTTTTTTGACAATCAATACCATATATATTTATAAGAGTAAATAGTACATGGTAGAGATACATAAGCTGTCCCCAACAATTACAAAATAAAGTCTAAATGAAACGACTAAATCTTCAAGGTCTTCAAACTCTTTCTTCTTCCATGATATAATCTTGTATTTTCCAGAGGGCAGCCGAATAGAACCAAACCATAAACCTGTAAATACCAACGAAGGTTCTCCCATAATTTTAATTTGAGCCGCAATGCCAAGGCTACGTGCACGCGCGCAGCCATTGAAGTAGTCAATCAACATCGGCAAGAGTACCAACAACAGTATGTCAGGGCGAAATAACCGAACAACTTGGTCGACGTCGCTGGGGAGTCGAGAGTATGAATCACCATTGTCGAGGACGTAGCAGCCGGGAAAATTATTGCGAGGATAATACTCCTCGCGGCGACCATGAGAAAAGATCCAAGATTGATCTAGCGAAGCAAGATCCAAAGAACCATATCTAGAGAACTGTAATCTTTCAATACTGCCATTGACGCCAGGACAAAGATCTCGTCGTCGAAGGAAGAACCGAAGATCAATTATTGTAGATGATGTCATCTCTGTTGATATGAAGATCAACAGAAGATGGCTTCCAAACCCTAACTTAATCTACTAGAAAATACTATTTTTACTAAAACCTCCACACATAGATTAGGTTCCCCACTCCTCCTTACGCCGGCGAGGCCGGCCGGAGGAGGGGGAACCAATCTATGGTGGAGTAGGAGGTAGAGGCGGCGGCGGCGGCTGTTTCTCCTGCGGCTGAGAGGATATAGAAGATTATAGATTTGAACCGGACGTGGTCATGACGGCATGATTATTCATTATTGTATTTCGTTCTTTTATCTCGTTTAATTAATCAGCTGATCTTGATATCGTATACGTCCTGGAGAGCTGATCGAGTTTGCATGGTACAACGTTTTGAACTTCCGATCCTTCTGAGTCGGGTTATCGCCACGATGAGCCTGAACAATTACTCTATTAATTATTTTAATCAGCTAATCATGTATGGTGCCGGTTAATTCATGCATTCACGTGATTAGGTGTTGCATGGTGCCATTAAATCCATGCACAATGGATACGTTACGTAGCCCATCTAATTCATGTGATGCATATATGACACATGAGCTAGCTAGCTAAATAAAACCATCAAATTTTACCAACGATTAATTCCTTTTATAAGATTTCTTTTTATTGGTAAGATCTTCTTTATATCTTATATGGATTATTTAGCATAATGTGGCCATATTTTATATATAGTGTTGTCGGGATGAAGCCGACTTTCATCTCGCGGTCGAATATTAAGTGTTACTCACGAGCTGTAAATTATTGTTTTTTTTAACCACCATTCATTAATATTCACCAATTATCGTTCACGTTTGGCATATTTTGCTCCGCCAATCATTGCTATCATTTATTTGAAATGATTGTTTATTATCTTTCATTCATTTGAATTTTATCTCATTATTCTATTATAATGAGATTTTACGGTTCGAAGTGATATCTTCGATGCAATTTTGGACACTCATATTTATATTGGTCAAAATCGATGTCAATAGGTATGTAGATCTGATTTCCCCGCTTGTAGGTTTGCATCTCGTAGACCAGATCTTGGCTTGTTCTTGTTCGTCTTTGTAGGAATTTTTTTGTTTTTTATGCTGCGAAACCCTTCAGCACCCACACCTGCTGAAGCTCAGATTTATGTGGACATCTAGAACCTTCCAAATAATGACAGTCATCTGAGCTGAAGAATCAGGCACCCCCATGTGAAAACCATCAACCCTCTTGAGATCATCAACAGTGGGAAAACTCACCAAGTAAACATCCTCTCCATGGGAAATGGCCTCCCACTTCCATTGAGAGCTCAGTGGACATATCTGTGCCATTAACCATTGAATGGCCATGGCAGAAGCAGACCCCCCGTGATCTTGATAATAGCAGTAGGCGACCCCTTTGGAGCCAGGTGAGCCTTGTAAACACTATCAGGAAGCCTCAAGCATAGGGATTCCTCGCACGCAGGACCACCAGCAAAAGCCTGCGGCTTAGGTAGCTTAAGAGTAGGGTACCTGAGCGTGGGATGAGACATGGTATCACACACAAGACAGTAGTGTTGAACCTTACAATCTTTAGTAGCATGCATATCCACCGAACTCTTCCAGCATTTCCCGGTCTTGGCCGGTGCAAACTCAGCAACCTTAGAAACACCAGTGGCCTGCACAACAGAATCTGGCTGCACCACAGAAGAAGCACCAGCAGTGTTTACCATACTTCCAGAGGAATCTGGCATGAACAAAAACTGCGGCTGAACAAAATGCATTTGCGGAGGAGGCACACTCTGCGAGCTAGTAGAGGCCACATTCTTTTTCTTCTTCCGCTTGTTCTTGGCAGCGGCATTTGGAACCGGTGCACTTGGCAGCTGAAACACAGGGATACCAGACGTCTGCTGGAGCGACCCCCCAACCTGCCCATATGGTGGTGCATAAAATGTCAGGGGTTGCTGATAGACTGGTGCCAACTGAAAAGACTGAGCGAGATGGAACATTGGCTGCTGCGGGTACTGGATATACGCTGGCGGTCCGGGCTGATGAGACAGAGCTTGAAGAGGCTGCAACTGCCACTGAGTCGGCTCCCCGAACTGGGAACCTGGCGGAACCCCTCCAACCAGCTGAGCAGAAGCAGACTAAGGCGGATAGGTCGGCACTTATGTCAGAGCAAACTGGCTACCGAGCACCGATGCCTGACTTGGCAGGCGCGTCCCCACAGCGGAGACCGCATGGGCAGGCGGACGTGGCGCATCGCCACTAGTGCCTCCCGCAGGCGGCCGTAGACCCGCCATGGCGACGGCAGTGAATGCCCTCGGTGGAGGAACCCGAGGCAGCAGCGAGGAAGAAGAGGCCAGAGAAGAACTTGCGGCAGCGAACGATCCCGACGTAGAGCTTGCGGCGGGAGGAGGGCAAAGAAGCGGCAGCGATGTAGCAACAGTTGATGAAGACAAGTCAAGCGAGAGGCAGTTTGGGGTCGGATCGTGATCAACCCTAACCCTTGGGGTCCACAGCGACCTGAACCGACGCACCAGATGCCCCCACTAGTGGAAAAATGCTTATAGGTGGCGCACCTTTTATCATATGCGTGGCGCATATGGTATGCGCCACCAATGCCATGCCACCAATAACAGTTTATTGGTGGCGCATCACGATATGCGCCACGCATATGGTGAATATTGGTGGCGCATATAGCATATGCGCCATTAGAGGATTATGCGTGGCGCATATTGCTATATGCGCCACCAATAGACAATGCGCCACTAAAGACCTATGAGATGCGCCACTGATATTTCGTGCAGGTCCAAAAAAAACTAATATTTTCTGGTATTTATAGACAGCAATGCACAAATATATATATATAGGTATACCAGAATACACAGCATACAGTACAAAACAAATATATCATCACAAACAATTAGATCCATAATATAGTGACAAAGTTCCCGAATATTATAAGTGTTAGAGCATATATAGCCCAAGTCCATGCATTACACACATTACACATTACACACACTACACATCTCACCAAAAGACCGAGTAGACTACACCCGTAATGGTGAGCAAGACCGGGAGCACGATCATCAAGGTCTTCATCCGGTTGTTGTTTCTCCGCTCTCCTAGGAGGTGGATCCTCCACCTAGCTTCCGCTAGCTCTCTCGTTGGATACCCCTTGTAGGAGTTGCCGCTGAACTTGTTCACTTGCTTCTGACAATCCTCCCACTCATCGTAGACTCCTGGTACCCATCCTTTGTACACCATGTAGCATCTCGGCATCTCTGTAGACAAAGCCATATATATAGTATTCAAGCTATAAGAAAAGAGTTACATACGTCGACAAAGCCATATATCATATGCAACCGACAGAATGAAGGATTCACATGCATGTCGACAAAGGAAAGTACTCGAGCTAAGCAAAGAGTTATATATAAGTATCCCGCATACAAAAGTAAATAAGTCCAACAACGATGGTTTTGACTAAGGCAAGTTATAAGTTTACACCTCACACACAAACACACCGGAATGAGTTGCAGACGGTAAAGTTTATGACTCAAGCACATACGATTGACATACACGCTTAAACGACTAGGAAGAATCATGAAGACTTTGGTTGGCATGGCTCCGGGAACGGTTTGTAGCAATCTTTCGTTGTCCATGTCCTAGTGTCACGCTGTTTCTGTAACCGGTCTTCAATCTCGCGCTTAGCCAACGGTCTGGCGTAGGACAAGGTTCCGCCCCTTGTGATGACATCTTCTTGCAAGATAGTCGCAATCTGATTCTGGATGCGGAAGAAGTTGTCCCTAAGTTCAGCGTCCTCGATCCTTGCATGCTCTTCGGCCCATCCTCGGACACTAGCTGGCGTTGTAAGCCTGTGTTCGTTCTGGATGATCGCCCGCATGTGATGGAGGGCGTAGAAGGCCTCCTTGACACTGTTAGGCGGCTGCTTGACGCAGGGGAACTTGATTACGTGCTTGAACATGTGTCTGCCGTCCTTGACATTTTCTGCCCCCTTCCTGAAGTCGCCTCCCTTCCTGGCGTATCCCTCGAGAGCATCATCTAGAACACCCTTGATGTAGGCGTAGTTTTTTGTCTTTGCCTCACTCCCCGAGTCTAAGTAGACGGCTACCGAGTACCTCGGGGCAACGAGGATCAATGTGCAGTATATGTCTCTGCGCAAAACAGTTGAAACGAAAGAATATTGGAAAAGGAGCTAAGAAATGACAAGTTATTACGGCGGCCGAGTGAGTGTGCACTTACTCGGGGAAGTAAGGAAGAAGTATGTCTTTTTTACTCTTGTTGTCCAGCAGGAACTTTTGGAGGTACTCCTTTGCTCTGGAACAGTTCGCTGGATTCATCAACATGCCTTCACGCATGTAGTAGGGGTCCGCTATCGCGACGCCAGGGTTCTCCTCTCTGTTGACCTTCATCGCCCGCTGGAGCGCGTATAGGCGGACCAAGTTATAGTCCAGCCGTTTGGCGTTGAAAAGCTTGAAGACGTCCTCGTACGATATGAAGAAGATATCCGCGGGGTGATCATCGACGAAGCCCACGTCCGCTGGAACCTTCACCGGGAAAACCGGGTACGATGGATTTGTTTCCTTAAGAAGGCCCTCCTCCAGATACAGGATACTGTGCATAAGGCTCACCATCGCTCCACTCGCGTGGGCGACCTGCTCCTCAGTCATGATCGGTTTTCCAGCTTCATGAATTATGCCCTGCAAGGTGCCCTTAGCGGGTTGTGACATCGGGTCATCGTGAACCTTGGGCCTCTTCGGACCGATAGGCTGCTGGCTCGCAGACGGCTTATCCTTCTTGGTCCTCTTCCGGTGGTGCTTCTTCTGGATGGGACCACCGGTTTCCAACTGCTCACCACAGCCGGTTGCCAACTGATCACCGCCGCTCACCACCTTATGGAGTGTGTTGGGGCTAAAAATATTTCCCGTATTGACTTTAGGATCAGCGGCGCCAGCATCCGGAGGCGTCTCCTCTAGGGCACCATGGAAGTCCAAACGCGTGCATGCTTTGGTGCGAGCATTTGGATCTTCACGGACACGGTAGGGTTCTTCCAGCATGTTTAGCATGAACAGAGAGTCGGTGGCGCCGGTGTTGAGCCAGTCATCTGGGTTGTCATCATCATCATTGTTGATGTCCTCAACCAGTACTGGGTATGATGCAGCGACGGCCTTGCCATGTGGTGCTGGTGGTGGCTGCGGTAAAGCGGCGGCCAACAACTTCTGGTAACGGGAGGTGTTGGCGGAGACAACTTGTTGTGGCCGCCGAGGCGGTGGCACCATACGTGGCGGCGCCGGCTCAGTAACTGGTGCCGAACATGGCGGTGGCTCAGTAACTTTTTCCATGCGTGGCGGCTGAGTAACTTGTTGTTCCTTCACAAGCCGAATCTGGGTCTTCGGCCATGTCAAGACCCAGCCGAAGCAACCCGCAAGGGTCTTATGTTCATCGGCGCCTTGAGGTTGGGTTGGGGGGTCAATGTCTTCGCATCCCGGCAACACCCGAGCCAGCCGGACCTTGAACACCGCTGATACCATATCCTTATGATGCATGACTGTGCTATTTGGCTGAATGATTGTGCCCTTAGCAACATCCTTCAGCTCGCCGTCCACGAAATGCAAAAGTGTGCAAGGTGTGTCCTGTGGGAAAACAAGTTTGCATTCATATCATGAGATGTCGCTGGCTATAGCTATATAGTCATCGAAGGCAAAGGAAATGAAATGTGCTGGCCGGAGTCATTACCTTGGAGATGGCGTTGAGCTCGGCTAATGTCGATACACCGGTATCATTCTCCCGCCGAGATGCCTTACGACGAAGCACAATCGGTTGCGCCTTAGCTATGGCGGGAGGAGGCACCGGTGCGATCGGCTGCTCGGTGTTGGCATTGCCGGGAGGTGGTGTCACCAGAGCGACCTCCGGGTGCGCGGTCATGTTGGCGACGGCGGGAGGGGGCACCGGAGCGGCCGCCGGTTGCGCCTCCTCGACGTTGGCGGTATCTGGAGTCACCACATCCGGCGACACGTGCTGGATAGAGTTGCTGCCGGAGATGCTGGGCACCACTAGCGCCCCTCGTCGACCTGCCGCATTCCAAGCAGCAAGCCCCTCCCACAGCTCATTGGGAATGATCTCGCGGAGCTTCTGTTGCACTTGCTGGGCGATCAGGTCCGGCATCTGCTCCCGGAGCTTTTCAACTTCGCGTCTTTCATTTGCGGCGGCGGCCGCAGCCGCCGCCGCCACTGCCGCGGCCTTCCTCTGTTTCTTTGCCTCGGGGTCCTCTTTCTTGAAGTCGCCAACCTTGTCGTCCGTACCATAGCCGGCCACGCGGCCAGCTGAAGTCGGCGGCAAGGACTTGGCTCTCCCCTTGATCACGTTTATCACCCTGTTGAAGGGCGTGTCCCACCGCGGGTTCGCCGTCGACCCCTGGGATGAGCTCGAACTTGAAGCACAAGATCTTTCTTCGATTCTCTGCAGAGAAGGAAAGACATGGCCATTTAGAAATTTAGAACGCATATCGACTCGATCGAGATGCGCAGTAAATTCCTTACCAGCTTTTTCTGGAACTTCCTCACATCATTGTCGTCGGTAACGAATTCCTTGAGTTCAGGGTGGAGATAGTAGCGGGCACGGACAAACTGCATCACCTGCTCATCCGTGAATTTGTGCCACGGGTTCTCTTTCCCTAGACGGGCATACTCGGCGTCCTCCTTTGCCCAAATGGCCTTCTTTCCTCGGTAACCGCCGCCTCCGCAGCGTTGGTTACCTATGTTGAGGTCCCGCATATGCCTCCCCCACTCGGTCCATTCGATACCTTCCGGAGTGAGGCACGCATCCTTGAACTTGATGAACTCATCTTCGTCGAGCATCGGCTCGGCCTTCTTTATCTCCTCCCAACTTTTGCCGACGAGAATTCTCTTCTTCACTCGACTTTTCCAGCTGCTCAAGGCAGTGCTCATCCTCGTGAGGGCTAACTTGTTGACCTTGTTCCCTTTGAGCTTCTTGTTATTGAACGGCTCTGGGAACTGGTACCGGTTGTGAAGCTTCTCAATGAGTAGCTCGCGCAACCGCGTATTGCCCTTAGCTCTTATGTTCTTCTGGTTGATGCTCATGCTCTCCCGCACGATGCACCCAAGCTGCAAGCCGTACCCAGCGGCAAGCTTCGCAGGCTCCACGGGTTGGCCACTCGGTTTCACATACGTGAACTCTTCGAGCTTGGTGCCGAGTACCGGCGGCATCCGATCCTTCCTTTCCTTCTTCTTCTTCTTCTTAGCGGCGCCGTCTGATCCACCGACGTCCATGCGGTCACTGCCACCATGACTACTTAAGTCATCCTCCTCGTCGCCATTGCTGCTTCCGGCGTTGTCGCCATCTTCGGCCTCGAAGTCATATTCGGACTCCGAGTCAACTTCATCGGCTGCACCTCCTTCGGCCTCCTCGCCAACTTCATCGGCCGCAGCTTCTTCGGCCTCCTCGTCGGACCCGCTCAAGTCATCGCCAAGCCGCCAAAACTTTAGGTTGGCTTTTCTTGCTTCTTCTTCGACGCTCATGGGCTGAGAAGGGCCAGCCCCAACGTCTTTGTCTCCGCTCGACATGTCGGCACTTCATACAAAATATGTAATAATTTAATTAGTACAATAATTAATTAAGCTAGAGTCGACCGAAAAATTCGGCATGAACTTTGCTGTTTTTTTGACCTAGGAGTGCCCATTTCTCAACCGAAACGGAAGTAAATCGACATTTCGGGAGAAATGGGCAACTCATTTAGAAATAACCTGTACCAATTCACATATACACATATTCCAGCAATAAGCAGCAGCAGCAGCAAAGCAGCAGCAGCAGCATCAGCATCAGCAAAGAAGCAGCAGCAGTAGCATCAGCAAAGCAGCAGCAGCATCAGCAAAGCAGCAGCAGCAAAGTAACAGCAAAGCGCAGCAGCAGCATCAGCAAAGCAGCATCAGCAAAGCAGCAGCAGCATCAGCAAAGCAGCAGCATCAGCAAAGCAGCAGCAGCAAAGCAACAGCAGTTCACGGTGCCCAATGCAGGGATTAAGTGTCACAGCATATTGTTCACAGTTCACAGTACAGCAGCAACAACAAAATACTATACAGTTTAATATAGGATTCATACAAGAAACTTGAAAACATAAAGACAGATTAATACAAGAAAACTTAAAATAAAGAAGAGAGAACTTTCAGCTGTATGCATAAATAACAGTACTGCCTCTGCACACTTATGTCAACACTCAACGCAAAATACTGGCGTCACTGAACAGTACAAAGTGGGAGATAAACTTTTCAGTAGAGATTGCCATCTTTCATCTTTGAGAACAAATAATAACAGAGTTTCGTTTTCTAAACCTTATGGGGTGGCCGCCCCTTTGCCATTTGGTACACATTGCCATCTTTCATCTTTTCAGTAGAGACTTCATAGCTGATGTTCACACTGCTAGCTAGTACTTCTATTAGTAGCTTGTAGTAGTATAAATACTACCCCTTGTATCTCAGATGAGAGCACCAAGTAGCAGCAAGACAATAAACAGAAAATTGCCCCAGCTTCTTGTGTCCCTCGTGAAGAGTTTCTTCCTAGTCTCTAGTGTATGTGTGTGTATCATCTAACCACTGCTATCTTTGCTTAGAAACCAACACGTACATGGTTACTGCCCCTTTGCCATTTGGTACACATTAACTGGGATATGCTTATTTCTACAGTTAAGGGGTAATTAGATGACTTAGTGGAAGACAAAGCTCTCAATGTGACAAAAGTGTTGAGAAAAATTGTGCACTGGTGCAAGTGAAAGGTTGATGTTTGCAATGCAAGCATGTTATGAATAGCCTTACTGAACAGAGAAGATACGCTGCAAGATTTTAAACATGATTGCAGGTGTGCATATTGTTCAGTGAAAGATCGACAGCTTCTCCCTGATGTTTGCAATGCAAGCATAGCCTAGAAGTGAACTTGATTCAGATAATAGTGTCTACTACTCCACTGTAAATGTTCCATGGGCGCCATACATCATAATGGATGCAAAAATCATGGGAGTAATTATACTATAGCCTAGAACAAAATGAAAGATCTGGCAGAATCTCAAGCCACTGGGTCGCAGTTATTATGAAAGTAGAAATCATGTGTTCCGCATAATAAAGAGCAAAAAGCAGATATCCCCACTGAAGTATTGAACCACCCACTTTAGAGAAACTACTATATAAGAAATTCGTCAGCATGACATGACAACCTTAAACAACTCATATCTATCATGTGTACGAAAACGAGTAGCTAATCCAGTATCAGACTATAAAATATGCTTAAACACGCTATCCACAGCGCCTCACGAGCCACTCCACTAACGAAAAGTCAGGTGCGCTTTCGCGCTGTCTGCAGATGCTCCCCAAGGTAAAGATGATTCGTCGTGATATATATATGCTATAGTAAAGCCAAGGGCACATTTCAAAATCACAAACACCCAATAGCTCAGCATCAAAGCATAATGCCGGAATGCTAGTATTATCCGCCCTTAAATAACAACGAAATAGATGTATTCGAATCGGGTCACAGAGACACTCCTAAGAACATCCTATGCATTGCGCGTTGAGCTTGGCATAGGAACGGATCAAGGGAGCGCGCACGCGCGAGGAGCGCTCGTGAAGGAAACAGAGCAGGGAGGGAGTCAGGCGAGCGAGGGTGGGTGCTTACGGGAACCAGAGCGGGAAGAGGTGGACGAATCGCGACCAGAAGGGCTGGAGGATGTACTTGGCGACGATGGAGTGGTCGACGCCGGCGACTTCTCCTCCTGGTCCGGCTCCTCCTGCAGGTGGTCAGCGCCAGCGGCTTCTCCTCCTCCTTGGCGGGCGCTTGCTCCCTCCTTGGCGGGCGCTTGCTCCTTCTCCTCGGCGGGCGCTTGATCTGGATCAGCCGCTGCTCTGCGGCGGATCAGCGGCTTGGAGAGGCGGCACGGCTTGCCGTCGAGGGCTTGGAGAGGGGCAGCAGGGTCGAGGGCTTGGAGAGGGGCAGCAGGGTCGAGGGCTTGGAGAGGGGCAGCAGGGTCGAGGGCTAGCGACGGCGAGGATTGCGGCAGCGAGCAAGGGCTAGGGTTAGGCGCGGGGGAAATGAGAGGGGAAGAAGGAGCTCGATCGGCCGACCAAATCGGTATGTGGCTAAGTGTCAACTATGCATGGCGCATTATGTGCAATATGCGCCACGCATATTTGACACTTAGTCAAATACCGCAAAGGCTCTCTGTTTGACAGAAACGCTTACCTGCCTCAGTGGCAGCACACACCCTTTGCATTAGAGGCATCCAGGGTTCGAATCCTGTTTGCCTCACACCTTTTTTTACATTTGTTTTGACATATTTTTGGGTCTCCCTTTGCACGCGCTTTTGCACTAATTGTGGGTTTTATGTTCGGAGGTTATTAGCACATATGAATTAACGGGTATGTCTACTGTCTGCTACATACCTACCCAAGCTGTATTGACACTATTTTGACTAAAATAACCTTTTTCTACAATATAGGAAAAAAAGAACTTATCTTGAAATATTTTCGAGATAGGGTTATTTTGTGCTAAATATTCGAAGAAATCTTATTTCTTTTGTCAAAATAGTCATACATCAAAATAGTCTAGAACTAGTAGGTATGCTAGTTTGTAATAGTTTTAAATTATTTTTTCATAATTTCTAACAAATACAAGTTACTTCAAAATAATAGTTTGTAATAGTAAAAAGACACAAACATCGTCATGTCACATCTTTTTCTCACTTCATTTGCGAGTATCATAATAGTTAGTTTATTCAAAAAACCACGAATATATATCGTCGTGTTACACGAACATCGATATCCATACACACACGTATGAATATTATGATAGTCTATATAGTTTCGAGTAAACGCATGCATACACAAAAAATGTCATGATCTCGATTCCGCGCTAGCTAGCTAGAGCTAGCGTCTCTTTGCGATCTTCTTGCCCTTCTTCGTCGCGGTTGAATACTTTAGGCCGGGAATGTTGAGGTTTCTTCTCGTGAACGGACAACCTTTAGTAGGTAGGGTGGTCTTCCTTCTTCCTGCAGCGGTCAGCTTGTCGAAGTACTTGTCGAATTCCTCTTCGATCTTTGGATCGCCGTTCTTTTCTAAGTCTTGGTCGTTGGCGGGTCCTTCCATTCCGATGATACTCCTCTTGCCCCTCCTCACGACAACACGGCTTGGCTTTGACGGGTCGGTGATGAAGAAGCATTGGTCAACTTGGCTCGCGAGTACCCATGGCTCGTTTTTTGCGGACACGTTCTTCGCGGAGGCATCGGGTATAACCATGGTGGTGAAATACCGGCCCTCTTTCTGGACGCTCTTGGCCCATCTGACACGGAACATCAGCACCTTCTCTCCGGCGTAGTCAAGCTCCCAGATCTCCTCGATCCTTCCGAAGAATTTTTCCTTCACGGTGGCTTCATCATCGCCATAGGATACCATCGTTACTCCTGAGTTCTGATATTCGCTACTCTTGTCCCTTTCCTCGGTGTAGAATCTGTATCCGTTGATGTCGTAGGCCTGATATGTCCTCATGTTGTGCCCGGGGCCCTGTGATATTGCAAAAATGAGTTTTTCATCCTCCGTAGAAGGCGTTGACTGCAGGCCGTGAACCTTTTCCTTGAACCAAGCCGTGAAGCTGGAGTTGTGCTCTCTTGTTACGTCTCCCTTCTTCCTCGGTCGACCTAGGTCAATGAACTTCTGCTCTACAAAGCTTTTGTGCTCCTCCACCCAAGGGTCAACCAATTCGATGTGCTGTAGCGCGACGAGGTGTGCCCGGAGAAAGTCGGGGCGTCGACCCTTTGCGCCGACATGCAACGCGCGAAAACCCTTGCGGTGACCATATCCGGCAAGTCTACCGAGGTGCGTCCTTTTAGGCAGACCAACAGGGTCGTCCGTGTCGTCCTCCTCGGTGCGTAGATAATTCTGGCAAAACGAGACGCACTCGTAGGTCAGAAAGCCCTTGGCGATGCTTCCATCTGGACGGGACCTATTGCGGACGAATCCTTTGATAACACCATTCAGCCTTTCGAACGGCATCATGTTGTGCAGGAATGTCGGACCGAGATGAATGATGTCATCCACGAGATGGATGAGCAGATGCACCATGATATCAAAGAACGCGGGCGGGAAGTAAATCTCGAGCTCGCACAGTATCACGACGATCTCTTCTTGCAGCGCGTCAAGCTGCTTCAAGCCGATAGATTTCCTCGAGATGACGTCGAAGAAGTTGCAGAGGCCAAACAACGTCTCACGGACGTGCTCGTCCATTATCCCTCAGATCGCAACGGGAAGTATCTGTGTCATCAAGACGTGACAGTCGTGAGACTTCATCCCGCTGAACCTCTTCTTCGCTTTATCCAGATATCTGCCTATGTTCCCAGAGTAACCGTGAGAAACTTTAACTCCTAGGAGGCACTTAAAAAACTGCTCGAGCTCCTTCTCACTTAGAGTGAAGCAGGCAGTGGGAAACACCACATCCCTCTTCTTAGCCCTCTTGCGGGGACCCTTAGTATCTTCGTCCATCGTCTCATCATCATCATTATCGGGCGGACCATGAAGTTCTTTCTTGATGCCAAGGAATTCCAGGTCATGTCTTGCCTTTGGCCCGTCCTTGGTCCTATCCGGCATGTTGACGATAGTGGCCAGCAGACTCTCACATACGTTCTTCGTGACGTGCATGACATCAAGGCTATGGGGCGTGTGGAGGTATTTCCAGTACGGCAGGTCCCAGAAAACAGACCTCGCTTTCCACACACCATGCAGCGGCTTTGTCCTCGGACGCTTCTTTCCCGGCAAAGGGCACTCTTCCCAGTTTTCTAGCATGTCATCGATTACTTCACCGCTCCTCGGACGCGGGGCTTTTTCAAGCTCTTCTTTACCGTTGAACAGGTCTCCGCGCTTTCTCCACGGGTGATCCATTCGAAGCCACATCCGAGTCCGTTGGAACACGGTCTTCGAGGAACCGGGATCCCTTGGTAGCTGGAGATGCGGGGTCTTATCCATGCACCTGACACATGCGTTGTGTCCGTGGTTCACCTGGCCAGAGACGTAACTGTAACCTGGATAGTCCTGCACCGTCATGAACAACGCGACTCTCAAAGGGAAATAATCTTCTGAGTATGCATCCCACGTACGAGGAGGCGTCTCCCACAGCGTGGCTAGCTCTTCTTTCAACAGCCCGAGATACAAATGCATGTCGACACCTGGCTGTTTTGGGCCCTGAATTAGAATACACATGTGTATGTATCTCTGCTTGGTGCACAACCATGGAGGGAGGTTGTACGGCCATACAAACACGGGCCAGGTACTGTGCGTGCTACTCTGGTTGCCAAACGGATTGAGTCCATCAGTGCTCATACCAAGCCTGATGTTCCTTGGATCAGCCCCGAACTCATGGAAGTCGATGTCAAGTGCGTTCCACTGGCTAGCGTCCGAAGGGTGTGTCAGGATCTTGCCCTTATGCGGATCATCTTCGGTCTTCTTCCTATCTGTGTGCCATCGCATGAGCTTTGCTTCCTTAGGGTCTACGAAATACCGCTGCAGACGGGGAGTGATAGGGAAGTACCATACCACTTTCCGAGGTACTTTCTTGTTCCCTATCTTGTATCGTCCTTGGCCGCACACCGGACATGTGGTTCTCTCCGCGTACTCATCCCGATAAAGTGCGCAATCATTGATGCAGGCGTGGTACTTAACGTACGGCATGTCCAGAGGGCACACGATTTTCTTGGCCTCCTCGATATTAGTTGGACACGTGTTTCCCTTGGGAAGACGTTTTTGCCAGAATCTCATGTTTTTATTGAAGCTTACGTCGGTCCATTTGCTTTCCGCCTTCATCTCTAGAGTCTTGAGCGTGACGCTCAAGCGTGTATCCTCGGGTCGACACCCAGGAAACAACGGAGTTTTCCCGTCAATCTCCATCTGCTGCAGCTTGGCTTTCTCTCTGGCAGCAGCTTTTGCATTGCTCGTCTCCTTGAGGAGCAGTTCCTGAACATGTGGGTCCTGCAAGGCTGAGGTTAGTCGTGTCTGTGTGCCCGTCGACGCCGCGTCTTCTCCATCATCATCATATCCGTCACCGCCATCTCCTTCGTGATGATCATCATCATGTCCGTCGCCACCATCTCCTTCGTGATGATCATCATCATGTCCGCCGCCGCCATCTCCTTCGTGATCATCATCATGTACGCCCTCGTCTTCAGAAACACCATTGTTGACGTCCTCGTCATCTTCAGAATCATAGCCGGGCATGAAACCACGCGTGAGCAGGTGACTCTCCAGGTCTGCGGAATCAGGGTCAAGTAAGCTCCCGAGTTTGCATTTTCGACACGGACATCTTATGTGGGTCCTCTTGTTCATCCTCATGTCGGCCACCGCGCGTTCCTTGTATCTAGCCACTTGACCTTCGCTCATGTGTCTGACCATGGTTGCCTGCGTGGTATAGAGAAAAGAGAGTACCTTATGAATCACACATCATCATGCACTCACACACACACACACACACACACATATGCATGCATGCATGGTCGCCGGAAAAATTCGACATGACCTCTCCTAAAAATAGGACGTATGGGTAGTGCAAAAATTTGCCGAAACGGAAGTTAATCAACATTTCGGCAAACATCCATGCACCACACCGTAGCAAGCAACATGCTCTTGCTTCTTCGTCACCTGTAAACATTCATGCACCACACACAAGCATGCATGCATGCGTGTACACCGCACGCGAGACGTCCACCGGCCACACAAAACATCCACACATGCATGTCCTCCAACAACTCACCTAGGTGGTTTAGTAGATCTACAACTTAGAGAGGCATCCCCTCTCAAAACTATGGAGCAAAGTAGGTTTAAAAACCAAGAATGGAGACAAGAATGGAGAAATTGAGGTGGTGGGGAGGAGGAGGACGACCTAGATCTAGTTTGGTGTTGGATGGAGAAGAATGAAATGGTGGTGGTGGGGCTGCCAACTTATAGATCTGGCCTACCTTATCAGTGGCGCATATTGAACAAAATGCGCCACCAATACGTCTGCCACCTTTTCAGAGGTGTGGGCCCCACTAGTTATGCGTGGCGCATATGACAATATGCGCCACTGATATTTTATTTATCAGTGGCGCATATTGTCATATGCGCCACGCATAACTCTGGCAGGGTCAGGCCAGTGGGGCCCAGCTGGGTCCCACAGACTTATGCGTGGCGCATTTCCAATATGCGCCATTGATAAGTCAAGATATTTTGTCGACGACCCTCCAGGTGGGTCCCACAGACTTATTGGTGGCACATTTTGGAAGTAATGCGCCACTAGTAATGTTTTTATCAGTGGAGCATATTACCAAATGCGCCACTAGTAAATACTAGTGGAGCATATTGAAAAATATGCTCCACTGATAAAATATCTATCTATAAGCCTTTTCCCACTAGTGCCCAATCCAAATGGATGGGCATGATTTTCTGCATGCACGTAATCAGCGCCCGCACTCGGCATGGGGGTGATGCAGGCAGATAACCACCCAGTTGGGAACCCCAAGAGGAAGGTATGATGAGCACAGTAGCAAGTCTTCCCTCAGTAAGAAACCAAGGTTTATCGAACCAGTAGGAAAAAGCTAAACTTCAGAAGGTGATGCCTGCTAGCTTCGCGACAGCTTCGGACAATTCATAGGGCGCCTCATCCAGTGCTTTGCTTTGCACCAGCAGCAACGTGAAACCTGCAGACAACACAAAAAAATACTTGCTCCCAACTTATGATGAGGTTGTCAATCTCACCGGTTTGCTGTAAACAAAGGAATGAGCGTATCGAGTGGAAAGTAATAGTAATATGCGAGAAAGTAAACAGTGCGAAAACTAAATGGTAATAGCAATATAAAGGAAATTGGACCAGGGTCCACCGTTCACTAGTGGTGTCTCTCCATAAGATAAATAACAACATGCTGGGTAAACAAATTACAGTTTGGCAATTGATAGAATAAAGATAACGTGCATATGTCAAGAGGATCACTATGAGATTTACTCTGGGCATTACAACAAGATACATAGACTGCCATCCAACGGCATGTATGACTAATAATCCACTCGCAGGGAATCATCCTGTAACACCCCACTTTTTGTAACCCTATTTAAGCTGAGTTTGGTAATGCAAAAATGAGGGCCAACAAAAACTTTTTGTGCTTAATCAGATTTACTGGAGTATCTTGCATGATTCCATTGTATGATATGTGATTGTTGCTTTTAAGTTTCTTGTTGTATAAGATTGTGGACCAACCCCTCCTATTTCCAATGGTTTGACTCTGTGTGATGGGTTGACTTGGTGTGACCTGTTTGACTTTGATTGAGTTCCTTGTGTGTAGCTATGATCTATAGGTAGGCCTGTGGCCTAACCTATCTAAAGCACACCAAATTATAAGGTGGTTAGTGGGGATGTTCTTATAAATTTCTTTCAATATATCTTCTATATAAAACCTAATTTTGATGTTTCCCTCTTTGTAAAACCCTACAACTCTATTCCTTATGGAAGGAGTATTTATTTTCAAAACTAAAGTTTATCAAAAAATAAATAGAAATGAGGTTCCCTATTTATGAGCACTCATTTCATTTTTCAATATCTTCTACAAAAGTATTTTCCGAACTACTTTTCCTTTTTACAAAGATAGGAGAAATGGGAAGAATACCTCTCTGGTATTATTCTTGTCTCTAAAAATTATGGGAATAGTACTGAGGGTTTATAAATGTTTTGAGATCTTTCTCTAATATTAAAAAACCCCACTTGGCAAGAATCAACTCTTGTTTGTAAATCAACCAAAACAAGTTGTTTTCCTCTCAATCCTAAAACCCTAACTCTAATGTCTTACCATAAGGCATTAGGGGCTTCCTTTTGAGGATTTTAGTACTAACCAAACTAGCCTAAGGAAAGCACCCATGGTGTTAGTAGCATCATCTTCATCCAACCATAAAATGGTTTCACTCAAATTTAGAGAATCATCTCTTGCAGACATTTCATCAAACACCTTATGTGCAGGCTATCTACACTCTTGTTAACAGTTTCAGTTTTTAGACACTTGTATTAAGCTCATCTATCCTATCCATGGCAATGTACCTTCCTAGAACTCATGTTTGATATATATTCTTCCATTCTTTCCATTACCACCTAGTCGTTTGAGGTCATTTGCTACTTGTTCTAATCCTGTTTCTGACCCTAATCAAACCACTACCATTTGACTATTATTAGATGCAGTTTTGGTCACACTTCTAGATTTCAAAATTAATTGTTCAGAGACCATCCTATGACCTATCCCTATTATTTTTGATCTACTCTAACTATCTATACACTTGCATGGGCATTTTGAGGTGTGCCACCCATTTATGTGGGATGGTTTTGAACTCTAATCAAAACTACTTTCGTCCTTCAATTTTTTTCCATAAATCTTTGGATCACATTTTAGCATTCGCCATAAATTCTCCCCATGAGCCATTCCCTCTCTAATAACATTGGAAGTGTTATTTATGCTTAAATACCACACCTCCTCCATCCAAGTTGCCTATTTTCTTATCTCATCTTTCTTATTTAGCAAATGCATGGAAATGGCAGCCATGTTATTTCTTGACCTCTTACTTACCCAATAAAATTCAGGAACTTCTACTATGCCATATCTTTGATTTTAGAATCATCTAAGCCCAAAACCTTAATTGCCTATTCTCAAAATTTCCAAGATCTAGTTCAAACTACTATTAGAGCAAATACTTAAAATCAAATATTGGTGACCAAGTTTGCTTTGCAAAGACTTGGCTAAGTCATCTCCAACCTTCTCACACCTCTCTTTGAACCATCTTGCATACCCATGTTTGGAACCAATCTATTATATCTTTCTATTTTCCAAATTGATCAATGCATGCATCCTCACCATATCCACCCCTACTAATCCAAACTCCTTTGAAACCACACTAAACCAGCTCATTTACCACTCCAGCACTCTCACCCCTCTTTGGTCAAAAACTACTGTAGCAACCACTCCTCCCCCTTGTCCTTTAGTGCTTGGAAGAAGGAAGAGGAGATCCATGCAAGAAGATTTTTCAACACTAAAATATTATGCAGCAGCCTCTCCCCTCTGTTCCTGGCCGACCAAGGCACCTCCTAGACCCCTCTCACCCACTCCACCGCCCCCCTTGCCCAACCAGAGGCCACCAAACCTACCCCACATGCCCAAACCGACCTACACCCCACCTCTCTTTATATACGGCCACAACCCACACCAGCCTCCCTCTGCCGTCCCATTTCCCCCTCACACCACCACTTACCCTCCCAGAACTCAAGAACCGCTCCCTTGCTCTCTGGTAGTGAGGAGAGTAAGAAAAACCTCCTCACGACCTGCAGCGAAGGAGGGCATTTTGCCATCGATCAGGACCCTCTCTTACCTCACTTTTTGCATGCGTGTACTTCCCTGCATAATACCAACCTAATCCCGCCCTTACTTTGGATCTAGGAGCACTGGAGCGTGGACCTTGACGAGCCCCGGAGCAAGCTTGTCAGCTCCGATGCGTGGATCCGCTTTCCGGAGCCAAATGTGCCACGGCCGCCCATCGCCGAGGTCGCCTCCCCGTGTCGCGCCTCCTCGTCACCTCCCCAGCCTCCGCGAGGCACCGTGGGTAAGCCCCTGTATGCCCCAGACCCGGCTAGGGTTTCCTCCCTGTCATCCCGGCCAGAGGAAGAAGACGGGTGGGGGCCGTCGATCATGACTTGATCGGACGGTCCCCGTCACCCCGTACCGCTTTGGGCGCCGGCGCCGCTGACAGCAGGGCCCGGCCTGTCAGCGTGCCTGGATTGATTTCCCGCCCGTGCGCTGCGTGTGTTGGGCCGGCCGACGCTAGATCGGCCCGGGTCTGGTGAAGATCTGGCCCAGTTACTTTTTTTCAGGAAATTTCAATTACAATTTTCCCAGATCTGAGAAACTACAAAAAATTATAGAAAAATAATTACGGGTCCAATTGAGTTGATTCAAGTTTCTATCAGATCCTTGTTTAAATATCTATCTAACACCACTGGCCCCACTCCATTTGAATCCCTGCATAAATATATCTAATTTAACTAGCAAATCAGCCCTCCTTTCAATCAAAAATCCAAATGTGGTGTTCTGTAAATTGAAAATGTGTGTTTCCAATTTTCAGTGATGGTATGTTGTATTATGGTGCATGAGCAGCTTGTTTTGCTATTTTAGGAGTATTATTTTCTCTGCAGTAATTATTTTGGTTTTATTAGAAATTATCATTGTTTTATTTATTGTGCTTAATAGAAATGAGCTTTTGGAGTGATTCAAACTCTGGTGTGTTGTGCAGTACTGTAGCTTTCCAACTTGACCTCTGGTGGAATTTTAGGAGCTACTGAAAGTTTTAGAGATTTATTTTGCTTTTCTAGTGGTAATTTTGACTAGGAAATTCATTATAATTCAACCCTAACCTATTTTGGAATTATTCCAATTGGGTTGGCTTTATAAACTTGTTAGCTATCTGATGCTATGCTGGTTGACATGTTTTGATCAAGTTTGCTGCCTGCATGATGTTTGTGTTGAGTATAGGGTTAATTACTATTAGAAATTGTTTTCCCTATTAATAAAGTGACTTTACTTTTATAAGATGAAATCTTGGTTCAGAAACTTGTTGCTTATCTGCAAGTATGCTTAATATGTTATTTGACCTATGCGACCACCTGTATGCTTGTTTGAGGTGAAGTGGTGTGGTGCTTGCTATGTTTGAAAAACCCTAGTTCTAATAGGATTAACTTGCTACTAAAAATCTATGAAATCTTATTTTAGATTCTAAACATGTTTGTTTCTGATACTCTCTGATTATGTGATGTTGAGTGATGAAGTGCTTGTGACTTGTGTATGCATGTATGGTTATTGTGTGCTTTTATTTTTCCGGCGATAGAATCAAACAAAGAGTGTGCGGAGGAAGGGGAAGTCTTTGAGTATCAAGAAGAGGACCAGGGATAAGCCACTCAAGTCAAGCCATCTAACTTGATGCATATCTGAATCCTATTTACTCAATTTGCAGGTTGCATAAAGGTTTATTAAACTGCATGATTTTATATTGCTAGAGCTCTTGTAGCAATTATATGGTTGGCTCAAGCTCCACAAGCCATTTGTTATCATCCTTCAAGATGACCCCTTTGAACACCTATTCATTATTATTGCCGTAGTGGCTTGTTGATTAGCAGCAAAGCCTTTGGAAAACCTCTAGTGGAGCCAAAAACTCTAGGATGGGAACACTCTCCGCAATGATTTCGAAAATGTTTTCGAAAACCTTGGAGTAGTATCTACTCCACTGAAATGCTTTCAGATGATTTTGGAAAACAGAGTTTGACATGGGAGTTAAAGGAGTTGGTGGTTTTATAAAAGTGGCATTGTGTATAAGTGTTCGCCAAACCAATTAACCCGTGCAACCACATTACCCCAGTATGGGACAGGGCTTAGTTCGAAGTTTATCTGCTTTAGTGCAGGGAGCCTCATACTATATAAGGGTCTGTAGGACCCCGGAATCCGGGTTGTCGCAAGTGGTGGGCAACAGCATAACGGGCCCGCCAATAGGCTACCCGTTTGGAAGACACTTGGGTTCTCCCGCCGTGGCACTGGAGCTACACTCGAGGAAATGGAGATAGGCTGCCAGGGTTTGCCGGGGAGGTTAACTCCACAGGGCAGGCACCCGTGCTAAGGTAGGTAGATGGAAGACTTTGTTCGATTATCCGAACCCCGCATACTAGTGTATGACGGACCGTGGTGGTATCCCGGCGGATCTATCGAATCTTGTGGGTAAAGTGTAAAACCTCTGCAGAGTGTAATCTATTCGAATAGCCGAGTCCTCGGTCATGGACGGTTGGAATGGCCATACTTAACCTGTGTCGATTTTTGGTTTTACAAAATGTTTTCAGAAAAATGGAGTGTGTGCCGAACGGAGTACTTGGAGGGTACGGCCGTGGCACAGATGTGGTTCAGAGTACTTGTAGGGTACTGCCGAGGAATTGGAGATGGTCATGTGTGATTGACCTGGTCTTATGAATGGAGATGGTCATGTTGGATTGACCTTGTTTATGAAAAGAAAAGGGTTTTCCCCCTTCCTAGAGATTTTACTAAAACTTGTTTTCTAAATGTTTTTAATAAAGATATAGAGATGTCGTAAGACATGCTATATCGACAAGAGAAACTATGTTTTTGAAAAGAAGCAAACTAGTTTAGGGCCTTCCCTTGCTACAACCAAAATGCATATCCAGTGTTCTTCCCTTAGATGGTTTGCGAGTACAATTCAAATGTACTCACGACTTTGTCCCTGGCTATTAACTTGGTCAGACTATGGAGAAGACAATACGGAAGGGAGAAGGTGGTTATGATGACGCCTGTTTGAACTAGGAACGTCTCCCAGTCAGTTGCCTGTAGGGTAGTAGGCGTGACGTGGGTCATCAACGCTGCTTGGTATCTGCTGCTTAATTGTAAACTTGCCCTGCGTGGCAATATCATACTTGGTCATGTGACCCATTTGTAAGTATATTATTTGGTACTGTAAAGGATGATGTAATTCTATTATCAACTCGGATATGTGGATTCACGACACACTGATCATGGGATCATGAATTGGATGCATATCGGGTATTCCAGATGGGTAATCCGGGGTCCCCACAGAGTTGGCATCAGAGCCATCATGACTGTAGGAGACCTTAGTTAGCATGGGCATTAGATAGGAAAAGTAGTATTTTGCTAAGACTAATTGCAAATTTTATTCTCCTAAGTATCCAATAGTATGGTTTATACCTTACTTACCCTTTCAAAACTTCTAAACTTACCTCTCTAATTTTTCCAGGATTTTAAAGATTTTACTTTCCTGTCTTTCCCACTTCAAATTTAAATAATGGACGTTATACCCCAGTTAGACCTGAAGCTTAGCAACATAGGATGAAGCAAATATTCAGAAGGACATCTTGAAACTCCCCAACCGCGAAGAAAGAAGAGTGTTGACAATTATTTTGCCTTTGGTTAACCCCAATGGCTCTGTCAAGAAGCAGACCTTGTTCCTCCCTGGACTCGCACCTTTGCAGTCGCTAAGGACCAAGTTCTCGGTTGCTTGGCTAGAAATTTTTAGGTCTGGCACGAGACATCATCGCATATGAGGGACTTCCACAACCTTTCCGAAGACCTCACATCCGTGTAATGTGAGCAAGAGTACCTACAAGATCTGCACTTCCGAACTCAATGTCAACAGTTCAACAACACTGTGGCTACCTCATCGACTACCATCAATCTCAACTGAAGCGAGAGTCAAGCAAATGAAGGAGTCAACAACTATGACCAACCATGACCCTAGGATGAATAGGATAAGCTCATTTGTCTCATATGAGCTATTCCCAACTACCGCGAGTATTAGGCGTCGTTGGTACTTGAAGTACCTCGTGTGATTTTTGCAATTGTTTGTTGATTGCCTTGTGTGTTCTAGATATTTTCTGCAGTTGCCTTATGGGTTTCTTGAGTGTGTGATGTTACATGGTGCTTGTGCTTGTTTTTGGCCTCCCGGCCTTAAAAACCCACTGGTTTGTAAAACCCAATTAGGAAACCTCACTAAAATGTGTTTTCCCTCTCACCTATTTATGTCAGCTCGAGTAGCATATGTAAGGTATTAGGAAAACACTAACTCTAACCTTGATAATAGTGGGTTGTGACTCTTCTCGCAACACATACCCGAGATCTCATACAACAGTTTGTGCTGAGTGTCTCAAGCTTCGTCAAGACCTCTCTACAACATCAGGGAAGCAGAAGATAGGCCCGCCTGGACTACAAAGGACTTCTAGAAGACAAAGATTTCACCAACCCGGATCGCCTAACCTTAAATCTAGAGTTATGCTAACATTGATGATACTTTCTTAACACCCTAACACTTGCTAATCTTCTAAGAAGCCAACTAACATGGAGCATGGAAGTATCAAAGCCAAGACTAACATTCGAAGATCAACCCGTTATCGTCATTTGAAGCCCGAAGACCCACGTGCTTGATCTCCATTGAGCAAATAGAAGGATGAAGACTCTCCAAAATCAAGCCATCTATGTCGATTGTGCATTTAGGAGATATCCTTGGAGGTAGCAACAAGAAGAAGTGAAGAATTTTCTAACTAACTCACTTGCTCGTTCAAATTTTGACGGGTTTGAACCAAAACTGACTTATGCCACGGGTCAAAATCCACATGAAGATTCCTCGAAAGATGAAGTCAACTCAAGGTATACCAATATACGTCAAGATCCTCATGGCTACGAGAAGATGGAGAAGCAAGAAGATCTTCAATAGTCTCCACCAACCCGAAGGCAAGAAGAAATAGATCATTGACTACTGGAAGACACACCCTTGGTGGTGCACCGCCACCTGAAGCGTTTTCAGCTCAAGCTCAAGACGACCCAAAAATAATGGTTTCTATTAGGACTAACCTACGCCTGGGTAGTTAGGAAGCGTAGGAGACTAAGTTGACAGATTTGGCGGGCCTATCAAAATCGAAGCATAAATGCTCTTGTCTTCCCTCCTCAAAGGACGGCAAGATCGAGATTAAAGGTCTACACCAACAACAAGCTTCAAGGCACGGCACTAGGATTTGAAGACTCCATCAAGCCACCCGAAAGGAGAAACGGCCCCAAGCCAACAAAAGCTACCCGAGAAGCCTCGACTCTTCAAGACATCAATTTGCAAGCTGAAAACCTTCTAACTCTCAAAGAATCTTTCCGGACACACTAGATAGCCTAACCCCGCTAACCTTAAAAATGTCTCGATGAGGTTTCGACAGGATACTTTTAGCAACATCAACTCCTTAGCCATCAACTTCAGCAACTGAAGACGATCTACACCTTCGGCAAAAGAAAGTCTTTGATGCAACTCAAAGTATCACCGGTGGGTTGGAAGAGCAACCATTGAGGCCTAACTCTAACTTAATCTCAGCACCTCTTACTACTACGCTTAGGAATCTCGGGACAAGATTCTGTTTAAGGGGGTAAGAGCTGTAACACCCCACTTTTTGTAACCCTGTTTAAGCTGAGTTTGGTAATGCAAAAATGAGGGCCAACAAAAACTTTTTGTGCTTAATCAGATTTACTGGAGTATCTTGCATGATTCCCTTGTATGATATGTGATTGTTGCTTTTAAGTTGCTTGTTGTATAAGAATATGGACCAACCCCTCCTATTTCCAATGGTTTGACTCTATGTGATGGGTTGACTTGGTGTGACCTGGTGACTTTGATTGAGTTCCTTGTGTGTAGCTATGATCTACAGGTAGGCCTATGGCCTAACCTATCTAAAGCACACCAAATTATAAGGTGGTTAGTGGCGATGTTCTTACAAATTGCTTTCAATATATCTTCTATATAAAACCTAATTTTGATGTTTCCCTCTTTGTAAAACCCTCAACTATATTCCTTATGGAAGGAGTATTTATTTTCAAAACTCAAGTTTATAAAAAAAAATTAGAAATGAGATTCCCTCTTTATGAGCACTCATTTCATTTTTCAATATCTTCTATAAAAGTATTTTCCGAACTACTTTTCCTTTTTACAAAGATAGGAGAAATGGGAAGAATACCTCTCTGGTATTATTTTTGTCTCTGAAAATTATGGGAATAGTACCTGATGCTCCAAGTGAATGTGGCTTCAGACTGTCCTTGTGCGTGGTGAATAACCAGCCCGTTGGGAACCCCAAGAGGAAGGTATGATGAGTGCAGCAACAAGTTTTCCCTCAGTTTAAGAAACCAAGGTTTATCGAACAGGAGAAGAGAGACAATGACGGCTGAAGGTGATGCTTGCTAGTTCGCGACAGCAGCGGACAATTTATATATGGCGCCTCGTCCAAGCTTTGCTTGCTAGCTTCAACGTGGAACCTGCACACACACAAACAAATACTTTGCTCCCAACTTGCGATGAGGTTGTCAATCTCACCGGTTTGCTTGAAACAAAGGTTATGAGTGTATCGAGTGGAAAACAATATAGTATGCGAGTAAAATAAACAGTACGAGTAAAGTAAACAGGTGATAGCAATATGATGTAAATAGGACCGGGGTCCACAGTTCACTAGTGGTGTCTCTCCATAGATAAAATAGCACATGCTGGGTAAACAAATTACAGTTGGGCAATTGATAGAATAAAGATAACGTGATATGTCAAGAAGATCACTATGAGATTTACTCTGGGCATTACAACAAAATACATAGACCGCCATCCAACTGCATGTATGACTAATAATCCACTTGTGGTGAATCAATCCGAGAACTCCACAAGTATTAAGTTGCGAACAACAGATAATTGCATTAAGCAAAGTGTGTAATGTAAACAAAGCATATGCCCTTGAGCATATGAATGTTGTTTTCTCTCTAGTAGCAACAGCACATCTACCACCTTAGAGGTTTCTGTCACTCCCCCAGGTGAAATAGAGGCATGAACCCACTATCGAGCATAAATACCCCCTCTTGGAGTCACTAGCAACTACTCGGCCAAGATAGCTACTAACAACGGAGAGCATGCAAGATCATAAACAACATAGAGATAACAAAAGATATAATTCAGTACAGCAACTTAATCATAAACACCAATATTCATCGGATCCCAACAAACCAAACATGTATAATTACATAACGGTGATCTCAATCATGTAGGGCAGCTCATGAGATCTAAACATGAAGCACAAGGTGGAGAAGACAACCATCTAGCTACTGCTATGGACCCATAGTCCAAGGTAGACTACTCACTCATCGCTCCGGAGGCAAGCATGGCGATGAAGAAGACCTCCAGTGGCGATTCCCCTCTCCGGCAGGGTGCCGGGAAGAGCTTCTGGACCCTCCCGATCTTCGGGTCGACGGCGGCGGCGGATCGCGATGTATTCTGGAAAACTGATCGGGCACTTAGGTTTTTCTCGTCGGGGGGTCTTTATAGGCGAAGGGTCGATGTCAGAGGAGGGGCCAGGCGCCCTCACGTGGGCCCGGCGCGGCCAGGGGGCTGGCCACGCCACCCACGCGTGTGGGGCCCTGGTGGCTCCCCTCCGACACTTCTTCGGATCTCTGGAAGCTTCCGGGAAAAATAAGACTTCAGGAACTTGTTTCGTCCAATTCTGAGAATATTTCCTATGTATCACTTCTGAAACACAAAAACAGCAGAAAACAGGAAACTGGCACTGTGGCACTTGTTAATAGGTTAGTTCCGGAAAATGCATAAAAGTGCCACTAAGTGTAACGAAACAATAGGCAAATGGTGTAAAACAAGCATGGAGCATCAAAAATTATAGATACGTTTGAGACGTATCAAGCATCCCCAAGCTTAACTCCTGCTCGTCCTCGAGTAGGTAAGTGATAACAAAAGAATAATTTTTGAGGTGACATGCACCTACACAATCTTGATCATATATGTAAGCATTGGTGAGCTGGGATCAATAGAACTTAAAACATGGGCATGAAGATATAATCATGACAATAAGAACTTAGCAACCATGTTGTAAACATGCAAATGAACACAAACAAAAGATCATGATAATGAAACAATGAAAGTCAAACGTGTGTTCAAATCATAAGGAAAAACATACAAAAGGTTTTCAGCTTGTCCTTCAAAGAGAGCAAAACATAAATGCATAGGACACCTTCAAGTTTAAGAGGGCGACTAGATACAAATAATTTAAGAACAAGTGAAACCAACAATATGAATCAATCAATGAACTTTGGGACAATGCATATCATACTAAGAATGACAACTATGCTCTCTTAATGGTGCATAAAGAAAGAAAGTGGTGACTCAACATAAAAGTAAAAGAAAGGCCCTTCGCAGAGGGAAGCAGTGATTGCAAGTTTTATAACCTTCAAAAATTATGGTACTTACCGGCTTTGAGCTCTCATTGCCCCCATCATAAGCATCTTTAATGGTTAAAGTTAATGCGAGAACAATTATGATGCATATGCTTGACAAATCATAAGTTGAAAACCACGTGCCCCGTGAATACGAGTACCCAAACCTCATGCTACTTTACTTAGAGTCCCAAGCAAGGCTCTTGTCATTGTAAGTATATGCATATCATTGAAAACCGCCAATGGGGTACCTCCGTGCCCGATGACATGGAACAAGCCCACACCAAAATGACAGGACAAGCAGACAATGAACACCTCGACATCTCTTTTATTTGCTATATTGTTTAGCTTTTTATTGTGAGATGCGTCGTCGAATGTTCACCATGGGTATGCTGCAAATTTCCACCATGAATTATGCATGGCTTAGATTGGCGGCCCGGTGTTTCCCTAACACATATCCAAACTCCATGATCCCAACAAGATTCCCAATTCATTTCACACCGCGGGCATCCATAAACAAAAGATCATGATATCAACTCAAATAAGAAATGCAATGTTGAAAGCTTGCCCCATGACAGCATGGCTGGGCTAGAATCCAACTTACAACTTGCAAGCATAACAACTCAACATAAGAGACCACAATGTCAAATTTTTAAGAACAGGAAAAAGTAAAGTGTGCCTTCCGGTTCGTGAGAGCTTTACTAACCGAATTTCGCATAACACTGGTAAGAGTTTAATTTGAAGAGAAAATAAAAGCAAGTCAAATTTACTTGGAATAGCAAATTGCTAGTAGGTATGTATGGTGGACACTTTGGAAAACTTTGGCTTTTAGGAGTTGGATGCACGAGTAGAGCTCATACTCAGTAGAAGGTGAGGGCTAGCAAAAGACTGGGAGCGACCAACTAAGAGAGCAATAATGGCCATAATCATGCAAAGCGACAAAGCGACATTAAAAGAAGCATACGATGGCATCAAAAGTCAAAAACTAAATGATCATGAAGGCTATTGGCGACTTTGTAAGAGTCTAACATGTGTGAGCATGCGCCAAGTCAACCCAAATAAAGCATCAAGGAGAAAACCAAAATAATGCTTTCATACAATAAAAACAACGCATGATTTTTTTCAAAGGCTCATTAAGCAATCTCAGTTATTTGAGACAAGTCATGCTACAGCAAAACCACTAAGCATACTATCAAAAAGACATCAAGCATGACATGAAAAAGCCTAAGCCGCAGTCTACACAAGCTCCTTCTTGTACTACTATTTTGCACAAAGCTTTTTGTCTTTTCCAACACCATTTGAAATTTTTATAAACACCTCTTTTGATGAAAACCAATAAAGATCAATGGCAAAAATACACCTTGATGAAAAGATATGACAAGATCTGAACGCAAATCAAGGCGAAAACAAAAACCAAAAGCAGTAGCAGAAAAAGAAGAACACTAGATAAACGATAAGAGTGAAAAACTGAGTGTTCTTTGCAAATGAAAACAAGCACATCTCCTCCAAAGGAAATTTGTTGGGGTCCAACCATTTATTGCAGCAAACAAACAAACTAAACCAACTAAGAAAACTAAAACAACTGACGCTCCAAGAAAAACACATAGTGCATGAAGCAATAAAAATATAGTGTTTTGAAAGGTGACCTGATTTTTGCCGATGAAGAAGGGGTGCCTCGGGGGCATCCCCAAGCTTTGACGCTTGTACTTCTTGGAAATTTCTTGGGGTGATGCATGGGCATCCCCAAGCTTGAGATTTTGTCCATTCTTCAACTCATCTCATCATTCTCCAATCCCTACACTTGAAAACTTCCTTCATACAAAACTAAACACAAATCTATTAGCAACATTAGTGCAAGCATAACATATAATCAATCCTCTATTTGCTTCAGGTTTCAACTCAAAACCACCACATATATAGCATATACTACTGTAGCAACCTCCCCAAAAGTTCCATGATCAAAAGAACTCAAAAGAAAGCTTTAAAGTGGCTAACACAAATATTGGCAGAAATCTGTCAAAACTGAACAGCTGACAAAGGTCGAATTTTTGAGGGATTTTCTGTTGCTCAAATCAAAAAGTGTTCAACTAAGAAAAGTTTGGATATAACCTGGGGCATATGCACAAGAAATCGCAGGTCCAAAAGATAAACAGAGAATTTTCACGAATTTTTACGGTGCAGCACCGAAAACAGTTTCAGGACAGCAACATCCCCAAATCTTTACCTCACTCAAATTAGAGGCTTCTCTTGGCACAAAAACGAAATAAACAAGATAAGGAGCGGTCATTACAGTAGTAATGACTTCCAAGACTCAAATAAAAGAAAAAGTACTGAAAAGAAAACATTGGGTTATCTCCCAAGAGTGCTTTTCTTTAACGCCTTTGAGCTAGGCGCAGAAAAGTGTGAATCAAGTAATATCAAGAGATGAAGCATCAAGCTCATAATTTGCTCTAAGAATAGAGTCAAAAAGTAATTTATTTATTTTCCTAGGGAAGTGTTCCATACCTTTCTTAAGTGGGAATTGATACTTAATAGTGCCTTCCCTCATATCAATGATAGCACCTAGAGTTCGAAGAAAGGGTCTTCCCAAAATAATAGGACATGAAGCATGGCATTCAACGTCCATAATAAGAAAATCAACAGGAACAAGGTTATTGTTAACCACAATAAGAACATCATTAATCCTTCCCAAAGGTTTCTTCTTAGCAACATCAGCAATAGGAACATCAAAATAACACTTTTCAAGCGGTGGTAAATCAAGCATGTCATAAATCTTTCTAGGCATGATAGAAATACTAGCACCTAGATCACATAAAGCATGGCAATCATAACCATTAACATGCATATCAATGATGGGTTCCCAACCATCTTCTAACTTCTTGGGAACAGAAGCTTTTTGCTTCAACTTTTCATCCCTAATCTTTATAAGAGCATTGGTAATATGCTTAGTAAAAGCAATATTTAAAGAACTAGCATTGGGAGTCAAAGCAAGCTTTTGCAAGAACAAAATTACTTCAGATATATTGCAGCCATCAACATCAAAATCATTAAAAGAAATAGAGCTATCATCTTCCACACTCCGGAAAATTTCAGCACTCTTTTGAGAAAAAGTTTTGGCAGTTTTAGGCTTTTTAACACAAGGAGTGGGAGTTTTCTCTACACCAATCAAAGTAAGAGGATTGTTACCAGTAGGAGCAGCATCATTAGAGGTAGTAATAGTACATACCTTCATTTCTCTAGCCATCTCATCTTCTCTTTCCCACCTGGCATGCAATTCCGCTAACAATCTAATATTTTCATCAATTCCAACTTGGATAGCATTAGCGGCAGCAACAACATTGCTCACTTTCACATCGTTAGGAAACACTTTTAGTTTCAAAAGTTCAACATCATGAGCAAGGCTATCAACTTTAGAAGTAAGAATATCAATTTTGCCTAACTTTTCCTCAACAGACTTGTTAAAAGCAGTTTGCTTACCGATGAAATCCTTGAGCATTACCTCAAGCTCAGAGGGCGCGGCCCTAGTGTTGTTGTGGGAATTACCATAAGAGTCACCATAACCATTACCATTGGTAGAAGGATACGGCCTATAATTGTTACTAGCAAAATTGTTCCTATAAGCATTGTTGTTAAAATTATTGTTTCTAATGAAATTCACATCAACATGCTCTTCTTGAGCAACCAGAGAGGCTAAAGGAACATTATTAGGATCAATATGAGTCCTATCATTAGCAAGCATAGCCATAATGGTATCAATCTTATCATTCAAGGAAGAGGTTTCCTCAACAGAATTTACCTTCTTACCTTGTGGAGCTCTCTCGGTGTGCCATTCAGAATAATTTACCATCATGTTGTCGAGTAGATTTGATGCGGCGCCCAAGGTAAGGGACATAAAAGTGCCTCCAGCAGCTGAATCAAGTAGGTTCCTTGAAGAAAAATTCAGTCCTGCATAAAAAGTTTGGATAATCATCCAAGTAGTCAGTCCATGAGTGGGGCAATTCTTTATCATAGATTTCATTCTTTCCCAAGCTTGAGCAACATGTTCATTATCAAACTGAGTAAACTTCATAATATTGCTACGCAAAGCTATAATCTTAGCAGGAGGATAGTATCTACCAATAAAAGCATCCTTACACTTAGCCCATGAATCAATACTATTCTTAGTCAAAGACAGCAACCAATCTTTAGCTTTTCCTCTCAAAGAAAAAGGAAACAACTTGAGCTTAATAATATCACTATCAACATCCTTATATTTCTGCATCTCACATAGCTCAACAAAATTGTTGAGATGAGCTGCAGCATCTTCAGTACCAGCACCAGAAAATTGCTCTTTCATAACAAGGTTCAATAAAGCAGGCTTAATCTCATAAAAGTTTGCAGCAGGAACAGATGGTGCAATAGGAATGCAGATAAAATCACTATTGTTTGTGCTAGTAAAGTCACACAACTTGGTGTTTTCAGGATTGGCCATTTCAGCAAAACGAAAGTAAACAAGTAAAAACAGCTACCAAGGATTCTAATTTTTTTGGGTTTTTGATAAAAAGCAATGCAGGTAAAATAAAATAAAGTAAAGCAAAACAAATAACAAAGTAAAGAATGTGTGTGCGAAGAACTCCCCTCGCAGAAGTCTTCTCTCTTCCCCGGCAACGGCGCCAGAAAAGTAGCTGATGCTCCAAGTGAATGTGGCTTCAGACTGTCCTTGTGCGTGGTGAATAACCAGCCCGTTGGAACCCCAAGAGGAAGGTATGATGAGTGCAGCAGCAAGTTTTCCCTCAGTTTAAGAAACCAAGGTTTATCGAACAGGAGAAGAGAGACAATGACGGCTGAAGGTGATGCTTGCTAGTTCGCGACAGCAGCGGACAATTTATATATGGCGCCTCGTCCAAGCTTTGCTTGCTAGCTGCAACGTGGAACCTGCACACACACAAACAAATACTTTGCTCCCAACTTGCGATGAGGTTGTCAATCTCACCGGTTTGCTTGAAACAAAGGTTATGAGTGTATCGAGTGGAAAACAATATAGTATGCGAGTAAAGTAAACAGTACGAGTAAAGTAAACATGTGATAGCAATATGATGTAAATAGGACCGGGGTCCACAGTTCACTAGTGGTGTCTCTCCATAGATAAAATAGCACATGCTGGGTAAACAAATTACAGTTGGGCAATTGATAGAATAAAGATAACGTGATATGTCAAGAAGATCACTATGAGATTTACTCTGGGCATTACAACAAAATACATAGACCGCCATCCAACTGCATCTATGACTAATAATCCACTTGTGGTGAATCAATCCGAGAACTCCACAAGTATTAAGTTGCGAACAACAGATAATTGCATTAAGCAAAGTGTGTAATGTAAACAAAGCATATGCCCTTGAGCATATGAATGTTGTTTTCTCCCTAGTAGAAACAACACATCTACCACCTTAGAGGTTTCTGTCACTCCCCCAGGTGAAATAGAGGCATGAACCCACTATCGAGCATAAATACCCCCTCTTGGAGTCACTAGCAACTACTCGGCCAAGATAGCTACTAACAACGGAGAGCATGCAAGATCATAAACAACATAGAGATAACAAAAGATATAATTCAGTACAGCAACTTAATCATAAACACCAATATTCATCGGATCCCAACAAACCAAACATGTATAATTACATAACGGTGATCTCAATCATGTAGGGCAGCTCATGAGATCTAAACATGAAGCACAAGGTGGAGAAGACAACCATCTAGCTACTGCTATGGACCCATAGTCCAAGGTAGACTACTCACTCATCGCTCCGGAGGCAAGCATGGCGATGAAGAAGACCTCCGGTGGCGATTCCCCTCTCCGGCAGGGTGTCGGGAAGAGCTTCTGGACCCTCCCGATCTTCGGGTCGACGGCGGCGGCGGATCGCGATGTATTCTGGAAAACTGATCGGGCACTTAGGTTTTTCTCGTCGGGGGGTCTTTATAGGCGAAGGGTCGATGTCAGAGGAGGGGCCAGGCGCCCTCACATGGGCCCGGCGCGGCCAGGGGGCTGGCCGCGCCACCCACGCGTGTGGGGCCCTGGTGGCCCCCCTCCGACACTTCTTCGGATCTCTGGAAGCTTTCGGGAAAAATAAGACTTCAGGAACTTGTTTTGTCCAATTCCGAGAATATTTCCTGTGTATCACTTCTGAAACACAAAAACAGCAGAAAACAGGAAACTGGCACTGTGGCACTTGTTAATAGGTTAGTTCCGGAAAATGCATAAAAGTGCCACTAAGTGTAACGAAACAATAGGCAAATGGTGTAAAACAAGCATGGAGCATCAAAAATTATAGATACGTTTGAGACGTATCAGTACCCAGGGTTTATAAATGTTTTGAGATCTCTCTCTAATATTAAAAAACCCCACTTGGATAGAATCAACTCTTGTTTGTAAATAAACTAAAACAAGTTGTTTTCCTCTCAATCCTAAAACCCTAACTCTAATGTCTTGCCATTATGGGCTTCCTTTTGAGGATTTTAGTACTAACCAAACTAGCCTAAGGAAAGCACCCATGGTGTTAGTAGCATCATCTTCATCCAACCATAAAAAGGTTTCACTCAAATTTAGAGAATCATCTCTTGCAGACATTTCATCAAACACCTTATGTGCAGGCTATCTACACTCTTGTTAACAGTTTCAGTTTTTACACACTTGTATTAAGCTCATCTATCCTATCCATGGCAATGTACCTTCCTAGAACTCATTTTTGATATATATTCTTCCATTCTTTCCATTACCACCTAGTCATTTGAGGTCATTTGCTACTTGTTCTATCCCTGTTTCTGACCCTAATCAAACCACTGACCATTTGACTATTATTAGATGCAGTTTTGGTCACACTTCTAGATTTCAAAATTAATTGTTCAGAGACCATCCTATGACCTATCCCTCTTATTTTTGATCTACTCTAACTATCTATACACTTGCATGGGCATTTTGAGGTGTGCCACCCATTTATGTGGGATGGTTTTGAACTCTAATCAAAACTACTTTCGTCCTTTAATTTTTTTCCATAAATCTTTGGATCACATTTTAGCATTCGCCATAAATTCTCCCCGTGAGCCATTCCCTCTCTAATAACATTGGAAGTGTTATTTATGCTTAAATACCACACCTCCTCCATCCAAGTTGCCTATTTTCTTATCTCATCTTTCTTATTTAGCAAATGCATGGAAATGGCAGCCATGTTATTTCTTGACCTCTTACTTACCCAATAAAATTCAGGAACTTCTACTATGCCATATCTTTGATTTTAGAATCATCTAAGCCCAAAACCTTAATTGCCTATTCTCAAAATTTCCAAGATCTAGTTCAAACTACTATTAGAGCAAATACTTAAAATCAAATATTGGTGACCAAGTTTGCTTTGCAAAGACTTGGCTAAGTCATCTCCAACCTTCTCACACCTCTCTTTGAACCATCTTGCATACCCATGTTTGGAACCAATCTATTATATCTTTCTATTTTCCAAATTGATCAATGCATGCATCCTCACCATATCCACCCCTACTAATCCAAACTCCTTTGAAACCACACTAAACCAGCTCATTTACCACTCCAGCAATCTCACCCCTCTCTGGTCAAAAACTACTGTAGCAACCACTCCTCCCCCTTGTCCTTTAGTGCTTGGAAGAAGGAAGAGGAGATCCATGCAAGAAGATTTTTCAACACTAAAATATTGTGCAGCAGCCTCTCCCCTCTGTTCCTGGCTGACCAAGGCACCTCCTAGACCCCTCTCACCCACTCCACCATCCCCCTTGCCCAACCAGAGGCCACCAAACCTACCCCACATGCCCAAACCGACCTACACACCCACATCTCTTTATATACGGCCACAGCCCACACCAGCCGCCCTCTGCCGTCCCATTTCCCCCTCACACCACCACTTACCCTCCCAGAACTCAAGAACCGCTCCCTTGCTCTCTGGCAGTGAGGAGAGTAAGAAAAACCTCCTCACGACCTGCAGTGAAGGAGGGCATTTTGCCATCGATCAGGACCCTCTCTTACCTCACTTTTTGCATGCGTGTACTTCCCTGCATAATACCAACCTAATCCTGCCCTTACTTTGGATCTAGGAGCACTAGAGCGTGGACCTTGATGAGCCCCGGAGCAAGCTCGTCGGCCCCGATGCATGGATCCGCTTCCCTGAGCCAAATGTGCCACTACCGCGCATCGCCGAGGTCGCCTCGCTGCACCACGCCTCCTAGTCGCCTCCCCAGCCTCCACGAGGCACCGTGGGTAAGCCCCTGTTCGCCCTAGACCCGGCTAGGGTTTCCTCCCTGTCAGCCCGGCCGGAGGAAGAAGACGGCTGGGGGCCGTCGATCATGACTTGATCGGACGGTCCCCGTCACCCCGTACCGCTTCGGGCGCCAGCGCCGCTGACAGCAGGGCCCGGCCTGTCAGCGCGCCTGGATTGATTTCCTACCCATGCGCTACGTGTGATGGGCTGGCCGGCGCTAGATCGGCCCGGGTCTGGTGCAGATCTGGCCCAGTTACTTTTTTTTCAGGGAATTACAATTACTATTTTCCCAGATCTAAGAAACTGCAAAAAATTGTAGAAAAATAATTACGGGTCCAATTGAGTTGATTCAAGTTTCTATGAGATCCTTGTTTAAATATCTATCTAACACCACTGGCCCCACTCCATTTGAATCCTGCATAAATATATCTATTTTAACTAGCAAATCAGCCCTCCTTTCAATCAAAAATCCAAATGTGGTGTTCTGTAAATTGAAAATGTGTGTTTCCAATTTTTAGTGATGGTATGTTATATTATGGTGCGTGAGCAGCTTGTTTTGCTATTTTAGGAGTATTATTTTCTCTGCAGTAATTATTTTGGTGTTATTAGAAATTATCATTGTTTTATTTATTGTGCTTAATCGAAATGAGCTTTTGGAGTGATTCAAACTCTGGTGTGTTGTGCATTACTGTAGCTTTCAAACTTGACCTCTGCTAGAATTTTAGGAGCTACTGAAAGTTTTAGAGATTTATTTTGCTTTTCTAGTGGTAATTTTGACTAGGAAATTCATTATAATTCAACCCTAACCTATTTTGGAATGATTCCAATTGGGTTGACTTTATAAACTTGTTAGCTATCTGATGCTATGCTGGTTGACATGTTTTGATCACGTTTGATGCCTGCATGATGTTTGTGTTGAGTATAGGGTTAATTACTATTAGAAATTGTTTTCCCTATTAATAAAGTGACTTTACTTTTATAAGATGAAATCTTGGTTTAGAAACTTGTTGCTTATCTGCAAGTATACTTAATATGTTATTTGACCTATGTGACCACCTGCATGCTTGTTTGAGGTGAAGTGGTGTGGTGCTTGCTATGTTTGAAAAACCCTAGTTCTAATAGGATTAGCTTGCTACTAAAAATCTATGAAATCTTATTTTAGATTCTAAACATGTTTGTTTCTGATACTCTCTGATTATGTGATGTTGAGTGATGAAGTGCTTGTGACTTGTGTATGCATGTATGCTTATTGTGTGCTTTTATTTTTCCGGCGATAGAATCAAACGAAGAGTGTGCGGAGGAAGGGGAAGTCTTTGAGTATCAAGAAGAGGACCAGGGACAAGCCACTCAAGGCAAGCCATCTAACTTGATGCATATCTGAATCCTATTTACTCAATTTGCAGGTTGCATAAAGGTTTATTAAACTGCATGATTTTATATTGCTAGAGCTCTTGTAGCAATTATATGGTTGGCTCAAGCTCCACAAGCCATTTGTTATCATCCATCGAGATGACCCCTTTGAACACCTATTCATTATGCTTGCCGCAGTGGCTTGTTGATTAGCAGCAAAGCCTTTGGAAAACCTCTAGTGGAGCCAAAAACTCTACGATGGGAACACTCTCCGCAATGATTTCGAAAATGTTTTCGAAAACCTTGGAGTAGTATCTACTCCACTGAAATGCTTTCAGGTGATTTTGGAAAACGGAGTTGGACATGGGAGTTAAAGGAGTTGGTGGTTTTATAAAAGTGGCATTGTGTATAAGTGTTCGCCAAACCAATTAACCCGTGCAACCACATTACCCCGGTATGGGACAGGGCTTAGTCCGAAGTTTATCTGCTTTAGTGCAGGGAGCCTCGTACTATATAAGGGTCTGTAGGACCCTAGAATCCGGGTTGTCGCAATTGGTGGGCAACAGTGTAACGGGCCCGCCAATAGGCTACCCGTCCGGAAGACACTTGGGTTCTCCCGCCGTGGCACTGGAGCTACACTCAAGGAAATGGAGGTAGGCTGCCAGGGTTTGCCAGGGAGGTTACCTCCATAGGGCAGGCACCCGTGCTAAGGTAGGTAAATGGAAGACTTTGTTCGATTATCTGAACCCCGCATACTAGTGTATGACGGATCGTGGTGGTATCCCGGCGGATCTATCGAATCTTGTGGGTAAAGTGTACAACCTCTGCAGAGTGTAATCTATTCGAATAGCCGAGTCCTCGGTCATGGACGGTTGGAATGGCCATACTTAACCTGTGTCGAATTTTGGTTTTTACAAAATGTTTTCAGAAAAATGGAGTGTGTGCCGAACAGAGTACTTGGAGGGTACGGCCGTGGCACGGATGTGGTTCGGAGTACTTGTAGGGTACTACCGAGGAATTGGAGATGGTCATGTGTGATTGACCTGGTCTTATGAATGGAGATGGTCATGTTGGATTGACCTGGTTTATGAAAAGAAAAGGGTTTTCCCCCTTCCTAGAGATTTTACTAAAACTTGTTTTCTAAATGTTTTTAATAAAGATATAGAGATGTCGTAAGACATGCTATATCGACAAGAGAAACTATGTTTTTGAAAAGAAGCAAACTAGTTTAGGGCCTTCCCTTGCTACAGCCAAAATGCATATCCAGTGTTCTTCCCTTAGATGGTTTGCGAGTACAATTCAAATGTACTCACGGCTTTGTCCCTGGCTATTAACTTGGTCAGACTATGGAGAAGACAATACAGAAGGGAGAAGGTGGTTATGATGACGCATGTGCGAACTAGGAATGTCTCCCAGTCAGTTGCCTGTAGGGTAGTAGGCGTGACGTGGGTCATCAACGCTGCTTGGTATCTGCTGCTTAATTGTAAACTTGCCCTGCGTGGCAATATCATAATTGGTCATGTGACCCATTTGTAAGTATATTATTCGGTACTGTAAAGGATGATGTAATTCTGTTATCAACTTGGATATGTGGATTCATGACACACTAATCATGCGATCATGAATTGGATGCATATTGGGTATTCCGGATGGGTAATCTGGGGTCCCCACACATCCGAGGACCCCTTGAGTATTAAGTTGCGAACAACAGATAACTCCATTAAGCAAAGTGTGTAATGTAAACAAAGCGAATGACCTTAGACACAAGAATGTTGTTTTCTCCCTAGTGGCAACAGCACATCTACAACCTTAGAGGCTTCTGTCACTCCCCCAGATTAAATAGAGGCATGAACCCAACTATCGAGCATAAATACCCCCTCTTGGAGTCACTAGTATCTACTTGGCCAAGATAGCTATTAACAACGGAGAGCATGCAAGATCATAAACAACATAGAGATAACATAAGATATAATTCAGAACATCAACTTAATCATAAAACCAATATTCATTGGATCCCAACAAACACAACATGTAGAATTACATAAAGACGATCTTGATCATGTAGGGCAGCTCACAAGATCTAAACATGAAGCACATGGTGGAGAAGACAACCATCTAGCTACTGCTATGGACCCATAGTCCAAGGTAGACTACTCACTCATCGCACCGGAGGAAAGCATGGCGATGAAGAAGACCTCTGGTGGCGATTCTCCTCTTCGGTAGGGTGCCGGGAAGAGCTTCTGGACCCTCCCGATCTCGGGTCGACGACGGCGGTGGATCGCGATGTGTTTCTGGAAAATTAATAGGGTATTTAGCTTTTTCCCGTCGGGGGTTCTTTATAGGCGAAGGGGCGGCGTCAGGAGTGGACCAGGGCGGCCTCACCCATAGGGGGCATGGCCAGGGGCTGGCCGCGCCACCCCATGGTGTGACTGGCCCGTGGCCCCCCTCCGTCTCCTCTTTGGTCTTCTAGAAGCTTCATTAAATATTAGGAGGTTCGGCTTTTATTTCGTCCAATTCCGAGAATATTTCCCGTGTAACTTTTCTGAAACACAAAAATAGCAGAAAATAGGGAACTGGCACTGTGGCATCTCGTTAATAGGTTAGTTCCAGAAAATGTATAAAAATGCCATGAAGTGTAACAAAACATAAAGAAATGGTGTAAAAATAAGCATGGAGCATCAAAAATTATAGATACGTTTGAGACGTATCAAGCATCCCCAAGCTTAACTCCTGCTCGTCCTCGAGTAGGTAAATGATAACAAAAGAATAATTTTTGGGGTGACATGCACCATCACAGTCTTGATCATCTATGTAGAGCATTGAGTGCTGAGATCAAAGAACTTAAAACATGGTCATGAAAGACATAATCTCAATAGAAGAAACTAAGCAACCATGTTATAACATGAAAAAGAACACAAACGAAAGATCATGAAAAATGAAACAATGAAAGTCAAACGTGTGTTCAAATCATATGGAAAAACATAGCAAATGGTTTTCAGCACGTCCCTCATGGAATAGGAAAACATAAATGCATAGGACACCTTCGAGTTTAAAAGGGCGACTAGATACAAATAATTTAAGAACAAGTGAAACCATAATCATGAATGAATCAATGATAACTTTGGGACAATGCACATTAAATTCACAATGACAACTATGCTCTCTTAGACGGTGCATAAAGGTAGAAGGTGGAGACTCAACATAAAAGTAAAAGAAAGGCCCTTCGTAGAGATTCAACATCAAGAATTATGGTACTTACTAGCTTTGAACTCTCATTGCCCCCATCATAAGCATCTTGAATGGTTAGAGTTAATGCGAATACAATTATGAAGCATATGCTTAACAAATCATAAGTTGAAAACTTTGTGTCCCATGAAGTACGAATACCCAAACCTCATGCTACTCGACTTAGGGTCCCAAGCAAGCTCTTGTCATTGTAAATATATGCGTATCATCGAGAACCGCCAACGGGGTACCTCCGTGCCTGATGACATGGAACAAGCCCACATCAAAATGACAGGACAAATAGACAATGAACACCTCGGCATCTCTTTTATTTACCATTGGTATAGCTTTTTATTTTGAGATGCGTCGTCGAATGTTCACTATGGGCATGCTGTAAATTTCCACCATGAATTATGCATGGCTTAGATTAGCGGCCCAGGCGTTTCTCTAACACATATAAGAACTCCATGATCCCGCAAGATTCCCAACTCATTTCACATCGCGAGTATCTATAAACAAAAGATCACGATATCAACTCAAATAAGAAGTGCAATGTTGAAAGCTTACCCCATGACGGCATGGTTTGGCTAATTTCCAACTTACAACTTTAAAGCATAACAACTCAATATAAGAGAGCCACAATGTCAAATTTTTAAAAGCGAGAAAAGTAAAGTGTGCCATCAGGTTTGTGAGAGCTTTACTAAGTAATTTTCACATAACACCAAAAAGAGTTTAATTTGAAGGATAGATAAAAGCAAGTCGAATGTACTTTGGAATAGCAAATTGCTAATAGGTATGTATGGTGAACACATTGGAAAAACATGGTTTTTAGTAGTTGGATGCACGAGTAGAGCTCATACTCAGTACAAAGTGAGAGCTAGCAAAAGACTGGGAGCGACCAACTAAGACAACAATAACGGCCATAATCATGCAAAGCGACAAAACATCATTAAGAGAAGCATAAAGTGGCATCACAAGTCAAAAACCAAATGATCATAGAGGCTTTAGGCGACTTATTTTGTAGTCAACATGTGTAAGCATGCGCCAAGTCAACCCAATTAAAGCATCAAAGGAGAAAACCAAATTAATGCTTCCAAATAATAAAAACAACACATGATTTTTTCAAAGGCTCATTAAGCAATCTCAGTCATTTGAGACAAGTCATGCTACAGCAAAAATCACTAAGCATACTATCAAAATGATATCAAGCACGACATGCAAAAGCCTAAGCCGCAGTCTAAACAAGCTCGTTTTTGTACCACTTTTTTGCATGAAACTTTTTCTCTTTTCCAACACCATTCGAACCTTTTTAAAACAACTATTTTGATGAATACCAACATAGACCAGAGGTCAAAATACACCTTAATACAAAGATAAAACAAGATCTGAACAAAAATCAAGGCGAAAAACAAAAGCTAAACGCAGTAGCAAAAAAAGAGAACACTTGTTGAACGATAAGAGTGAAAAACGGAGTGTTCTTTGCAAATAAAAACGAGTAATCTTCTCCAAAAGAAGTTTGTTGGGGTCCAACCATTTATTGCAGCAAACAAAACAAAACTGAAAACTAAAGTAAAGATGCTCCAAGAAAAACGCATAGTGCATGAAGCAATAAAAATATAGTGTCTTGAAAGGTGACCTGATTTTTGTCGATGAAGAAGGGTGACTCGGGGCCGTCCCCAAGCTTTGACGCTTGTACCTCTTGGATATTTCTTGGGGTGCGTGGGCATCCCCAAGTGTGAGATTTTGTCCATTCTTCACCTCATCTCATCATTCTCCAATCCCTACACTTGAAAACTTCCTTCATACAAAACTCAACACAATTCTATTAGCAACATTAGTGTAAGCATAACAATGAATCAATCCTTTTTGGTTCAAGTTTCAACTCAAAAAAACCACATATAAAGCATATAATACTGTAGCAACTTCCCCAAAAGTTCCGTGATCAAAAGAAATAAAAAAGAAAGCGATCGAGAGGCAAACACAAATAGTGGCAGAAATCTGTGAAAACAGAACAGCTGACAAAGATCGATTTTTTTGAGGTTTTTCTGTTGCTCAAATCAAAAAGTGTAAAACTAATGAAAGTTTGGATATAACCTGGGGCATATGCACAAGAAATCGCAGGTCAAAAATATATTCAGAGAATTTTCACGAATTTTTACGGTGCAGCACCAAAATCTGTTTCAGGACAGCAACTTCCCCAAATCTTACCTCACTCAAATTAGAGGTTTCTCTTGGCACAGAAATGAAATAAAAATGATAAGGAGAGGTTATTACAGTAGTAATAACTTCCAAGACTCAAATAAAAGAAAAAGAACTGAAAGTAAAACAATGGGTTATCTCCCAAGAGTGCTTTTCTTTAACGCCTTTCAGCTAGGCGCAGAAAAGTGCAAATCAAGCAATATCAAGCGATGAAGCATCAAGCTCATAATTTGCTCTAAGAATAGAGTCAAAAAGTATTTTTTTTCTCTTCCTAGGGAAGTGTTCCATACCTTTCTTGAGTGGAAAATGATATTTGATGGTGCCTTCCTTCATATCAATAATGGCACCTACAGTTCAAAGAAAGGGTCTTCCCAAAATAATAGGACATGAAGCATTGCATTCAATATCCATAACAAGGAAATCAACAGGAACAAGGTTATTGTTAACCATAATAAGAACATCATTAATCCTTCCCAAAGGTTTCTTCTTAGCAACATCAGTAATAGGAACATCATAATAACACTTTTCAAGCGGTGGTAAACCAAGCATGTCATAAATCTTTCTAGGCATAATAGAAATACTAGCACCTAGATCACATAAAGCATGGCAATCAAAACCATTAACATGCATATCAATGATGGGTTCCCAACCATCTTCTAACTTCTTGGCAATAGAAGCTTTTTGTTTCAACTTTTCATCCCTAATTTTCATGAGAGCATTTGTAATATGCATAGTAAAAGCAACATTTATAGAACTAGCATTGGGACTCAAAGCAAGATTTTGCAAGAACAAAATAACTTCAGATATATTGCAGCCATCAACATCAAAATCATTAAAAGAATTAGAGCTATCATCTCCTACACTCCGAAAAATTTCAGCACTCTTTTGAGAAAAAGTTTTTGCAGTTTTGGGCTTTTTAGTACAAGGAGTGGGAGTTTTCTCTACACCAATCAAAGTAAGAGGATTGCTAGCACTTGGAACAACATCATTAGAGGTGGTAATAGTACATACCTTCATCTTTCTAGCCATCTCATCTTCTCTTTCCCACCTGGCATGCAATTCTGCTTACATCCTAACATTTTCATCAATTTTAACTTGGATAGCACTAGCAGTGGCAAAAGTATTGTTCTCCTTCACATCATTAGGCAACACTTTTAATTTCAGAAGTTCAACATCAAGAGCAAGGCTATCAACTTTAGAAGCAAGAATATCAATTTTGCCTAACTTTTCCTCAACAGACTTGTTAAAAGTAGTTTGCTTACCGATGAAGTCCTTGAGCATTACCTCAAGATCGGAGGGCGCGCCCCTAGTGTTGTTAGAGGAATTACCATAAGAGTTACCATAACCATGACCATTGGTAGAAGGATACGGCCTATAATTGTTACTAGCAAAATTGTTCCTATAAGCATTGTTGTTAAAATTATTATTTCTAATGAAGTTTACATCAACATGCTCTTCTTGAGCAACCAAAGAGGCTAAAGGAACATTATTAGGATCAACATGAGCTCTATAATTAGAAAGCATAAGAATAATATCATCAATCTTATCACTAAAGGAGGAGGTTTCCTCAACAGAATTTACCTTCTTACCTCATGGAGCTCTCTTGGTGTGCCATTCAGAATAATTTACCATCATATTGTCGAGAAGCTTTGTTGCGGAGCCCAAGGTAAGGGACATAAAAGTGCCTCTAGCAGCTGAATCCAATAGGTTCCTTGAAGAAAAATTCAGTCCTGCATAAAAAGTTTGGACAATCATCCAAGTAGTCAGTCCATGAGTGGGACAATTCTTTATCATAGATTTCATTCTTTCCCAAGACTGAGCAACATGTTCATTATCAAACTGGCTAAACTTCATAATATCACTACGCAAAGTTATAATCTTAGCAGGGGGATAGTATTTTCCAATAAAAGCATCCTTACACTTAGCCCATGAATAAATACTATTTTTAGGCAAAGATATCAACCAATCCTTAGCTTTTCCTCTTAAAGAGAAAGGAAACAACTTAAGCTTAATAATATCACATTCTACATCCTTATATTTTTGCATCTCACATAGCTCAACAAAATTGTTGAGATGAGCTGAGCATCATCAGTACTAGCACCAAAAAATTGCTCTTTTATAACAAGGTTCAATAAAGCAGGCTTAATCTCATAAAAATTTGCAGCAGGAGCAGGTGGTGCAATAGGAGTGCATATAAAATCACTATTATTAGTGCTAGTAAAATCACACAACTTGGTGTTCTCATGAGTACCCATTCTAGCAAAGCTAAAAGCAGACAAGTAAAAATAACAACTATGAGGAAACTAACTTTTTTGTATTTTTGATAAAACGATGCAAGCAAAAATAAAGTAAAGCAAAACAAAAACAAAGTAAAGATTGTGCGTGCGAGACTCCCCTTGCAAAAATATTCTTTTTCCCCGGCAACGGCGCCAGAAAAAGTGCTTGATGCGGGCAGATAACCACCCAGTTGGGAACCCCAAGAGGAAGGTATGATGAGCACAGTAGCAAGTCTTCCCTCAGTAAGAAACTGAGGTTTATCGAACCAGTAGGAAAAAGCTAAACTTCAGAAGGTGATGCCTGCTAGCTTCGCGACAGCTCTGGACAATTTATAGGGCGCCTTGTCCAGTGCTTTGCTTTGCACCAGCAGCAACATGAAACCTGCACACAACACAAACAAATACTTTGCTCCCAACTTACGATGAGGTTGTCAATCTCACCGGCTTGCTGTAAACAAAGGAATGAGCGTATCGAGTAGAAAGTAATAGTAATATGCGAGAAAGTAAATAGTGCGAATAAGAGTAAATGGTAATAGTAATATAAAGGAAATTGGACCGGGGTCCACAGTTCACTAGTGGTGTCTCTCCATAAGATAAATAACGACATGCTGGATAAACAATTTACAGTTGGGCAATTGATAGAAAATAAAGATAATGTGCATATGTCAAGAGGATCACTATGAGATTTACTCTGGGCATTACAACAAGATACATAGACCGCCATCCAACTGCATCTATAACTAATAATCCACTCGCGGGGAATCATCCGAGGACCCCTTGAGTATTAAGTTGCGAACAACAGATAACTGCATTAAGCAAAGTGTGTAATGTAAACAAAGCGAATATCCTTAGACACAAGAATGTTGTTTTCTCCCTAGTGGCAACAGCACATCTACAACCTTAGAGGTTTCTGTCACTCCCCCAGATTAAATAGAGGCATGAACCCAACTATCGAGCATAAATACCCCCTCTTGGAGTCACTAGTATCTACTTGGCCAACAAACACAACATGTAGAATTACATAAAGATGATCTTGATCATGTAGGGCAGCTCACAAGATCTAAACATGAAGCACATGGTGGAGAAGACAACCATCTAGCTACTGCTATGGACCCAGAGTCCAAGGTAGACTACTCACTCATTGCGCCAGAGGCAAGCATGGCGATGAAGAAGACCTCCGGTGGCGATTCCCCTCTCCGGTAGGGTGCCGGGAAGAGCTTCTGGACCCTCCCGATCTTGGGTCGATGACGGCGGCGGATCGCGATGTGTTTCTGGAAAATTGATTGGGTATTTTAGGTTTTTCTCGTCGGGGGGGGGGGGTCTTTATTGGCGAAGGGGCAGCGTCAGGAGTGGACCAGGGCGGCCTCACCCATAGGGGGCATGGGCCAGGGGCTGGCCGCACCACCCCATGGTGTGGCTGGCCCGTGGCCCCTCTCCGTCTCCTCTCCGATCTTCTGGAAGCTTCGTTAAATATTAGGAGGTTCGGCTTTTGTTTCGTCCAATTCCGAGAATATTTCCTGTGTAACTTTTCTAAAACATAAAAATAGCAAAAAACAAGGAACTGGCACTGTGGCATCTCGTTAATAGGTTAGTTCCAGAAAATGCATAAAAATGCCATGAAGTGTAACAAAACATAAAGCAAATGGTGTAAAAACAAGCATGGAGCATCAAAAATTATAGATACGTTTGAGACGTATAAGGGGGTTACGCTCGTTTGAATCGATCTGTGGGCCACTTCGCTCTCCAGCGCCATCACCGGAGCAATCTCCACCACGAGTTGCACGTCGGCCTCCGATCTCGATGTATTTGCCAATGAGGCTGCCGGAGAGAGGATCGAGGAGGCCACCGCCTTGTCGACGAACTGCCCTAGGACAAGCAGTGGAGTAATTCACCGCCGAGGTAAAGGGCCTCGCCATGATCCCATCCTTGGGCTGTGCGCAAGGCGAACACCCGTAGGAGAGGAGAAATCTCCCCTTGTAGGAGATCCCGGCGGTGGCGAAATCGCCGGTGAACCAACATGCTCCACCGTTCCATAGACGTCCATAGACCTTCAAAACAACAAGCGTGTACCTAACGATGAGCCGGACTACCGTGATTTCTCCCAAAACTGAGACGCTGCAATAGCACAGGATTAGAGGTCACAAAATAGTGGCAACAGAGGTGTGCATTGCATTCATCCATAAGAAAATCCGGGTAATTTTCGCGCTTTTAAATAAAACATATCGAAGTGATTGGAGTTTCACTTGAGTTGATGGAACTGAAGTGGCTCATCAACTGGAGCGCGATAAACTTCAACATGACCTTTGCTAAAACCTTATTTTGGGTAGAGGTACAACATTAGTTAAGAGAAAGTAAAGTGAGGTATAACAAAAATGTTACCACATCATCTCATGAACCAATATTTGTTACTACCATGAACATCATGGAATTCATTTAACTTAAATCCATGAACCTTATATATCACAAAGTAATTCAAAACAAGTCTTATTTTCAAATCCCTATCTATATGATATTCTCAAACATTCAAATATATTCTTCTTCTGAACTAGAAGAGAGAACCACTATCCATTTAGAGTTATTCTTATCCCATAAGATAGAACCCTAGAGTATAATACCAAAACTCTGAAGTAGGAGTGGCTAACCACAATACCAAATTGATTAGAAGAGAAATAACAACTTCAGGTTAGATTTCGACCACAAGGATATTAGAACCATCCTTAGGAAGTATATCCCATACCTAGACTTATGGAGTTATGAAATAGAGTAGATCCTATGTGTATTTCATAAAGGGGAGATTATATCTTTAATCTCAGAAGGAGTTACAACCAAGAGTTAATCCTTGGATAAAGAGAGTAGATTAAAGACAATGATAAACCACTAGGTGGATCATGGAATATAACTAGTGCAATACTTAGCCCTAGGAGTCAACCTCTAGGGTAAAACACTGATTAAATCAGCTAGACCTCAAGAAAGAGTATTGGTGGTAGTATTGATCTTAAAGGCTTGAGAGGGAGTTTATGAAGGAAGTTTAGTTGCACAGACTATGGGCGTTGATGAAGGAAATAAAACAGATTCATTGTAGGAGCTGATGAAGGAAATAGTATGATCATGTCAAGTACATGATTATGCTTTTTGATGAAGATAATTAGGTTAGTTATGAAACCCAGTCTGATAAGGAGATATCATCCTAAAACCGAGTGTGGATTAGGAGTCCAACTTAAACACATCTCACTTAGGAGATACCCATCTTGTTAAAGTTATATGAGAAACCTTGATCTGTGTACAAGTTCCCATTGAGTGAATCATTGGATACATGTTGAGCAGATCCTAAGCCTTGACCTAGAAACTTATTTAGTCTATAGAGCCTTTGTTGCATTGATCACATCTTAGAGGTAACACTATTTCCTTGATTAGTGTAATAGCATTCTATCCAATTCTAGAACCTCTTATTCATTTACTTGGGGATTCATTCCCAAGTATCATTCCAACTTAGGTATCACTATGTGATCATAAGATATATCTGTTTCCATGCCCTAACCTTAAATTTAAGAATTATGTTCCAACCACAATTCTTATAAGATAAACAACCAAGTCTTTTACCTAGAGATCAAACTCATACAAAGGTGTACTTTGATCATGGTCTTAAGACACTAAAGTCTTTCATATGAGACATCATGATCTATCCCCAATTAATAAAGGTAAATAATCTAGAACCCATTAAAACCTTGGCATGGCCATGGGGCAATTTCATGCTATTAAGAAAGTTGGAGAAACATGAAATCATGTTCATATGCTTAGGGAAGGAAATCCAATGGTAAGGGTGACCATCTATAGTAAAACTATTTTCATCTATAGTTGCTACATAATCACCTAGCAAGTTATTCAAGTCCTAGTAAAGAATTTCAAAAGCAAAGCACATGAAATTTAAAATTACTTTTATTCAAAATCCTATTCAAATCTTAATATTATTCAAAGTATTTTATGTGCTTATGCACATAAAATTTATATTACTGTAACACTTGATGTTACTAAACATCAAAATTTATCTCACAAGTAGCCCAAATTCAAAATCCTGCATAATAGATTGGAATTCAAATTAGAATTCGGAACTGCAAACAGAAAATAGAAAAAGATGAAAAAAAAGAGAGAAGGACTTCCTTGGCCGCAGCCACTAGGTCGCAGCCCAGCATCTCGGCCTAGGAGCCAGACTAGCACGGCCCGTCCACACCCGGCCCAACCTACCTATTCAGTTGTCGTCTTCCTCGAGCTGAGAAGCAGCTTGGTGGAACGCTGCTTGACGCCCGATCCACCACCGTCTTCCTCGACGGACGTGATGAACACCGCCGCCGCTGAAGCCTATAAGAAGCCGGATGCCACCGCAGGGGAAACCCTAGACTCATTTCTTTCTCTCCTATCTTGTTTCAATGGAATCCATTGGAAACCCTAGCTCTGGCCGAGCTCCCTCGCCGTCGATTGAGGTCACCTGAAGACCTGCTGGGTATCCTCGATGCTCCGCCTCGACACCTAGGACATCCAGGAGGGAGGAATCGATAATCGGAGGTCTCCATCGCCTGGAATCTGGTCGTTCCGTTTCTACGGCCATCGCCGAAATTCATGTCCCTGGGCTCACCTCCGTCTTCAATCGGCAAATTCGACCATCTAGGAAGCATCAAGGTGAGCCGAAGAACCTCCCAACCTGCTTATTGCATCCTCTGAGCATCGGTATGCCATGGTTATATTTTGGCTGGAGTACACCACTGTGGAACTGCTCACCGGAGTAACTCGGGTGGCCATTTCTGAGCGGCGCCGCCACCATAGGGTCCGTAGTCGTCTTATGTTTCGAGCGCAACCATCCGAGCATCCCGGAGTGGCCGGAATCGCCGTCCCTATAGCTCACCGGTGGTTGCTGACATCATCTCATGCCATGTTGGCAAGTTTGACTGGGTCATTGCCCAGGTGGCAGCTGATCAAGCAATGGTCCCACTAGTCCGACTCAGTGGCTAGAGTGCGCCGGGTATAAAAAGTTTCTCTGTTATTTAGAATTTCAGAAAATAGTTCAAACCTTAGAAACTCCATATCTAACTCATCTGAATTCAGAAAAATATGAATGATATATCAAAATGATCCTAAAAAGAAGATCTATATGTTTATATTATAACATTTCATACTTGTGTACAATAATTTTGAGTGAAATTTTAAAACATGTTTAAGTACTATTATTGAACATGAATTTGATACAAACTTAGGAATCAAATAACTTTTCTAAATGAAAAATAAATGTTTATAAACTCAACTTAATGTGCTGAAACAACATTTAATTATTCAAGTTTAGTAATTTAAAACTTTACGATTAGTATTTTAAAACCATAAAACCATCTTCCTTAATAATTTTAAATACTAAAATTAAGGAAAATTCATATGTAATCAAAACTTGTGTATTATAATTATTTCATAATTCCAAAATTATTATTCATCACTTGTTTCATTAAAGGTTAAATTTAAAACTCTTGCATCAATCTGAACCACTTAAAATTATGCTTCAACCCTAGCAACTAATATTATAGGGAATTGTGTTTTCTTAATTACTTAAATGCTCCTGTAAGGTAGATGACCACTAAAATGAAAGTTGTGTACCAAATGTCCATTTAGGAGTGTGTTCTTTAAATGTTATTCTTTTGTGGAACATATCAAATCAGCATCACCGAAATTTCATACCTTGATATAAATAACTACATGTGCTTGTTAAGAATGATGTCAACTATAGAAACAACTATATATGGTAACCACAATCTCAACTATTTTGAATGATCCTGCTCAACTTATATTGTATAAGTACTAGATGGTCTTAGCTTATTTCCTGATATGCTCACCTACTCCTTGACTGTGATAGACTCATGATAAACCCTAGAACACTAGACCTTAATTGTAGAACTTTTATTTGTTTAGAAACATGTTCTTCAAATGTTATTCGTTCAAGATACATTGAAAGTAAGGTAACAAACCTTTCCATTCAGTTTTGAACATAAGTAATTCTATTGTGTGTTAAGATTGTTGTCAACCCTAAAACTAACTAGGTATTCTTATCAAATAAGAATTACCTCAACTTTGCTTGTCCATAACCAACTACTTGATTGCTAATAATAAAATACCACTTAAAAGTGTTACTTTCAAGTCTTCACCTATTGCTATACCCATCTTTTGCAATAACTTCTGTTTTAAGCTTAATTCTATTGCTGATGAAGGATAGTCAACTAATCTAAAACCCTTAACAACCTTGTTGTGGAATGAATCTAAAAGTGCAACACATCACTAAGAAGTCACCACAACTCAATAATAACAAATCATCGGGGTTAGGTTACGCTTAGAACAATGCATAGCATATATTAAGCATATCATGTTGCAGTTCTTTTAACATCATCTTTACCAGATGATGGTGTTATTTCAGTATTTGGATTTCTTACGTATCGAAGACCTTGACTTGCATAATCTTGCAGTCAAAAAGGCAAGTTCACTCTTGCTCATATCTCTTGATTATGTTTATCAAATTACTTGCAAATTTATAACTGTGGTATTACTACTCCATCTAAAAAAGTAAAAGGTTCTCTTTTCATAATTAATATGACTACCTGGTTATCGACCCGAGTGGTGGTAACCTAGGAAGGCTGGCAGGTGGAACCACGGTAAGATTGTTGTGGTGGAGGTTCCACTTGCACAGGAAAGTAAACCCTAGGAGTAAAAACCAATGCCACAGTTATTCTGCACCGTAAAAACTGTGTCATCCAGGAGACTTGGAATGGGAAGGGAAAGTCATCTCTATCTTCTCTCATTCGCATGTCAACGGATACTTCAGCTACCGTTCGCCGTATGTCTTGCGAGAATATGTGCACATGGGTGGGACCCTCAGTGCCCATGACCACTGGTGTCTATGATGGTCTGCAAGGGGCGCCTAGGTACTTCATCGTTGGGGGTGAATATCAGGGGCTGAACCTGCTTGCGTGAATTGGGTGGGCATGCATTGTGCGGAGAAGTATGGTGAATGGCTTGGATCAATGACTAGGCCCCACACCAAGAAAGTGTGGACGACCAAAGCTACTCAGTTGTGCAACAAGGCTTTGATGTCTTTTGGAAAGACACACCTCTGCAAAGTGTAAAAGGATGTGACATGTTACCCCATGTTTTGGGAAGGAGCTATGAACGCTGCAGGAAAGGTGCTCTCAAGGCACTAGTACCCTGTGTTGGCTGTCGGGCATAGTTTTCAGAATAAAAACAACCTCCTGAAGAAATATTTATGAAATCTTGCATTGCCGAATGACTCTTGGGTATAAGGCTATAGTTAGTGCATCAAACACCTTATACTCTTTATGAACTTGCTGGGTAATGCTCGTTACTCACCCCCACTCCCTCGTAACCCTTGCTTAGCTTTGAAGCAACTCAAGGAGGCAACCTCAAGACACTAAAGATGAAGATGAAGCATTCTACCAACATCAGAATTATCATTGGAGTCTTCAACTATACCAAAGCTTGGTGGAAAACTAGCATAGGAATAGTAGGGAATCAATTCCCTAATCCTAGAACCTAAGTAGCTAGGTTATCTCTATTGCTAACCAACTGCATTAGAGGTAGTCGTAGTCTTCTTTGAGTCTTCATTGTATTTTTTGTTGATTGTAGTCACCAGGACTAAACCTCTACATGTTGAGGAGGTTCTGAAGATCTTCTGTATGCTGAATATTGTAATCCTTTAGACATACCATGGACCTACGATGTTTCTGTTGTACCACTCTGATGGATGTAATACTAGTGAGACGGTGTTTCATTGGTGTTATGTCAACGACTTGCATACTACACATGCAGTGGTATGTGATACGTCTCCAATGTATCTATAATTTTTGATGCTCCATGCTTGTTTTTACACCATTTGCCTAATGTTTCATTACACTTCGTGGCACTTTTATGCATTTTCCGGAACTAACCTATTAACAAGTCGCCACAGTGCCAGTTCCCTGTTTTCTGCTGTTTTTGTGTTTCAGAAGTGATACACATGAAATATTCTCGGAATTGGACGAAACAAGTTCCTAAAGTCTTATTTTACCCGGAAGCTTCCAGAGATCTGAAGGAGAGTAGGAGGGGGGCCACAGGGGCCCCACACACCAGGCTGGCGTGGCCAGGGCCTGGGCCGCGCCACCCTGGCGTGAGGCCGCCTGGCTCCACCTCTGACATCGCCCCTTTGCCTATAAAGACCCCCCGACAGAAAAAAACCTAAGGACCTGATCACTTTTCCCGAACACATCGCGATCCGCCGCCGCCGTCGACCCGAAGATCGGGAGGGTCCAGAAGCTCTTCCCGGCACCCTACCGGAGAGGGGAATCACCACCGGAGGTCTTCTTCATCGCCATGCTTGCCTCCGAAGCGATGAGTGAGTAGTCTACCTTGGACTATGGGTCCATAGCAGTAGCTAGATGGTTGTCTTCTCCACCATGTGCTTCATGTTTAGATCTCATGAGCTGCCCTACATGATTGAGATCACCGTTATGTAATTCTACATGTTTGGTTTGTTGGGATCCGATGAATATTGGTGTTATGATTGAGTTGTTGTACTGAATTATATCTTTTGTTATCTCTATGTTGTTTATGATCTTGCATGCTCTCCGTTGTTAGTAGCTATCTTGGCCGAGTAGTTGCTAGTGACTCCAAGAGGGGGTATTTATGCTCGATAGTGGGTTCATGCCTCTATTTAACCTGGGGGAGTGACAGAAACCTCTAAGGTTGTAGATGTGCTGTTGCTACTAGGGAGAAAACAACATTCATATGCTCAAGGGCATATGCTTTGTTTACATTACACACTTTGCTTAATGCAATTATCTGTTGTTCGCAACTTAATACTTGTGGAGTTCTCGGATTGATTCGCCACAAGTGGATTATTAGTCATAGATGCAGTTGGATGGCGGTCTATGTATTTTGTTGTAATGCCCAGAGTAAATCTCATAGTGATCTTCTTGACATATCATGTTTATCTTTATTCTATCAATTGCCCAACTGTAATTTGTTTACCCAGCATGTGTTATTTATCTTATGGAGAGACACCACTAGTGAACTATGGACCCCGGTCCTATTTCCATCATATTGCTATCACCTGTTTACTTTACTCGCACTGTTTACTTTACTCGCATACTCTATTGTTTTCCACTCGATACGCTCATAACCTTTGTTTCAAGCAAACCGGTGAGATTGACAACCTCATCGCAAGTTGGGAACAAAGTACTTGGTTGTGTTGTGTGCAGGTTCCGTGTTGCTACTGGCCGACCTCTCCAAGAACGATGTGTACTACATCACCTTCAGTCGTTTGTTTCTCCTCTCCAAGAACGATAAACCTTGGTTTCTTAACTGAGGGAAAACCAGCTGCTATACTTATCACACCTTCTCTTGGGGTTCCCAACGGGCTGGTCATTCACCACGCACAAGGACCGTCAGCTACACGCCAGCAGCTTCTTTTCTGGCGCCGTTGCCGGGGAGGAAGTAGAAGACCTCTGCAAGGGGAGTTTTTCGCATGCACATCCTTTACTTTGTTATTGTTTTGCTTTACTTTATTTATTTTACCTGCATCATTTTATATCAAAAACCCAAAAAAATTAGAATCCTTGGTAGTTGTTATTTCTTTACTTTTAGTTTATCATGCTGTTCCCTAAGTACGTTCTGGAGGACCTCTCAGTAGGTAGTGGTTCAATTATTGGCAAAAGTAACATTGAGGAGTTCTTTAATCATATTAGTATGCATAAGGAAGTTGAGGAAAAGTCTTTGGTTGACCTAGCTCCTAGTATTGAAGTTGCTTCTGCTTATTTGATTCACATGTTGGAAACTAGGTTTGCTATTCTTAATCCTTTTATGCAATATATGTTCCTTAAGCTTCATGAAATTGAGGATCCCGAAAAGAAAGCTTTTATCTTGGAAACTTTGCGCATAGAATTTAGAGATATCGTTATTGAAGCTAGAAAAGTTCTTAAACATTTTAATAAACTCGGTTCACCTATAAAGGTTATTAGTACAAATGATGAAGGAGCCGAAATACCTATACCTAGCAAGCTCTTGGGATTGTGTGAAGCTTTCGAAAATAATTTTGACTGGATCTGTCCCAAAAATCTTTTTTGTGATTTGAGTGAACCAAAGCGTGATCACAAAGGGTCTTCAAAAACTTATGTGGATGAAATACAATGCCTTATTGACAAGACCTCTGCAGTTGATCTTAATGCTTCTTCTGAAAATACTTGATTCGCAATTTTCTGCGCCTAGCTCAAAGGCGTTAAAGAAAAGCACTCTTGGGAGATAACCCAATGTTTTATTTTCAGTACTTTTTCTTTTATTTGAGTCTTGGAAGTCATTACTACTGTAATGACCGCTCCTTATCTTGTTTATTTTGTTTTTGTGCCAAGAGAAGCCTCTAATTCGAGTGAGGTAAAGATTTGGGGATGTTGCTGTCCTGAAACTGTTTTCGGTGCTGCACCTTAAAAATTCGTATAAATTCTATGTATATCTTTTGGACCTGTGATTTCTTGTGCATATGCCCCAGGTTATATCCAAACTTTCGTTAGTTGAACACTTTTTGATTTGAGCAACAGAAAACCCCTCAAAAATTCGACCTTTGTCAGCAGTTCAGTTTTGACAGATTTCTGCCAATATTTGTGTTTGCCACTTTATCGCTTTCTTTTGAGTTCTTTTGATCACGGAACTTTTGGAGAAGTTGTTACAGTAGTATTTGCTATATATGTGGTGGTTTTGGGTTGAAACCTGAAGCAAAAAGAGGTTGATTATATGTTATGCTACACTAATGTTGCTAATAGAATTGTGTTTAGTTTTGTATGAAGGAAGTTTTCAAGTGTAGGGATTGGAGAATGATGAGATGAGTTGAAGAATGGACAAAAGCTCAAGCTTGGGGATGCCCATGAATCACCCCAAGAAATATCCAAGAAGTACAAGCGTCAAAGCTTGGGGATGCCCCCGAGGCACCCCTTCTTCATCGGCAAAAATCAGGTCACCTTTCAATACACTATATTTTTATTGCTTCATGCACTATGTGTTTTTCTTGGAGCGTCAGTTGTTTTAGTTTTCTTAGTTAGTTTAGTTTTGTTTGCTTCAATAAATGGTTGGACCCCAACAAATTTCCTTTGGAGGAGATGTACTCATTTTCATTTGCCAAGAACACTCCGTTTTTCATTCTTACAATTTCACCGGGTGTTCTTCTTTTTCCGCTACTGCTTTTGGTTTTCGTTTTCGCCTTGATTTGCATTCAGACCTTGTCATATCTTTTCATCAAGGTGTATTTTTTCCTCTGATATTAATTGGTTTTCATCAATAGAGGTGTTTATAAAAATTTCAAATGGTGTTGGAAAAGAGAAAAAGCTTTATGCAAAATAGTGGTACAAGAAGGAGCTTGTGTAGACTGTGGCTTAGGCTTTTTCATGTCATGCTTGATGTCTTTTTGATAGTATGCTTAGTGGTTTTGCTGTCGCATGACTTTTCTCAAATAACTGAGATTCCTTAATGAGCCTTTGAAAAAAAATCATGCGTTGTTTTTATTGTATGGAAGCATTATTTTGGTTTTCTCCTTGATGCTTTATTTGGGTTGACTTGGCGCATGCTCACACATGTTAGACTCTTACAAAGTCGCCAATAGCCTCTATGATCATTTAGTTTTTGACTTTTGATGCCATCTTATGCTTCTTTTAATGTCGCTTTGTCGCTTTGCATGATTATGGCCATTATTGCTCTCTTAGTTGGTCACTCCCAGTCTTTTGCTAGCCCTCGCCTTGTACTGAGTATGAGCTCTACTCGTGCATCCAACTCCTAAAAGCCAAAGTTTTCCAAAGTGTCAACCATACATACCTACTAGCAATTTGCTATTCCAAGTAAATTTGACTTGCTTTTATTTTCTCTTCAAATTAAACTCTTACCAGTGTTATGCGAAATTCGGTCAGTAAAGCTCTCACGAACCGGAAGGCACACTTTACTTTTTCCCGTTCTTAAAAATTTGGCATTGTGGTCTCTTATGTTGAGTTGTTATGCTTGCAAGTTGTAAGTTGGAGACTAGCCCAGCCATGCAGTCATGGGCAAGCTTTCAACATTGCACTTCTTATTTGAGTTGATATCCTGATCTTTTTTTTATGGATGCCCGCGGTGTGAAATGAATTGGGAATCTTGTGGGGATCATGGAGTTTGTATATGTGTTAGGGAAACGCCGGGCCGCTAATCTAAGCCATGCATAATTCATGGTGGAAATTTGCAGCATACCCATGGTGAACATTCGATGACGCATCTCACAATAAAAAGCTAAACAAATGGAAAATAAAAGAGATGTCGAGGTGTTCATTGTCTGCTTGTCCTATCATTTTGGTGTGGGCTTGTTCCATGTCATCGGGCACGGAGGTACCCCATTGGCGGTTCTCAATGATATGCATATATTTACAATGACAAGAGCCTTGCTTGGGACTCTAAGTAAAGTAGCATGAGGTTTGGGTACTCGTATTCACGGGACACAAGGTTTTCTACTTATGATTTGTCAAGCATATGGATCATAATTGTTCTCGCATTAACTTTAACTATTCAAGATGCTTATGATGGGGGCAATGAGAGCTCAAAGCCGGTAAGTACCATAATTTTTGAAGGTTATAAAACTTGCAATCACTGCTTCCCTCTGCGAAGGGCCTTTCTTCTACTTTTATGTTGAGTCACCACCTTCTATCTTTATGCACCATTAAGAGAGCATAGTTGTCATTCTTAGTATAATGTGCATTGTCCCAAAGTTTTCATTGATTGATTCATATTGTTGGTTTCACTTGTTCTAAAATTATTTGTATCTAGTCGCCCTCTTAAACTTGAAGGTGTCCTATGCATTTATGTTTTGCTCTCTTTGAAGGACAAGCTGAAAATCATTTGTATGTTTTTCCTTATGATTTGAACACACGTTTGACTTTCATTGTTTCATTTTCATGATCTTTTGTTTGTGTTCATTTGCATGTTTACAACATGGTTGCTAAGTTCCTATTGTCAAGATTATATCTTCATGCCCATGTTTTAAGTTCTTATGATCCCAGCTCACAAATGCTTACATATATGATCAAGATTGTGTAGGTGCATGTCACCTCAAAAATTATTCTTTTGTTATCACTTACCTACTCGAGGACGAGCAGGAGTTAAGCTTGGGGATGCTTGATACGTCTCCAATGTATCTATAATTTTTGATGCTCCATGCTTGTTTTTACACCATTTGCCTAATGTTTCGTTACACTTCGTGGCACTTTTATGCATTTTCCAGAACTAACCTATTAACAAGTCGCCACAGTGCCAGTTCCCTGTTTTTTGCTGTTTTTGTGTTTCAGAAGTGATACACAGGAAATATTCTCGGAATTGGATGAAACAAGTTCCTGAAGTCTTATTTTACCCAGAAGCTTCCAGAGATCCGAAAGAGAGTTGGAGGGGGGCCACAGGGGCCCCACACACCAGGCTGGCGCGGCTAGGGCTTGGGCCGCGCCACCCTGGTGTGAGGCCGCCTGGCTCCACCTCTGACATCGCCCCTTCGCCGATAAAGACCCACCGACGGAAAAAACCTAAGGACCCAATCACTTTTCTAGAACACATCGCGATCCGCCGCCGCCGTCGACCCGAAGATCGGGAGGGTCCAGAAGCTCTTCCCGGCACCTTGCCGGAGAGGGGAATTGCCACCAGAGGTCTTCTTCATCGCCATGCTTGCCTCCAGAGCGATGAGTGAGTAGTCTACCTTGGACTATGGGTCCATAGCAGTAGCTAGATGGTTGTCTTCTCCACCATGTGCTTCATGTTTAGATCTCATGAGCTGTCCTACATGATTGAGATCACCGTTATGTAATTCTACATGTTTGGTTTGTTGGGATCCGATGAATATTGGTGTTATAATTGAGTTGATGTACTGAATTATATCTTTTGTTATCTCTATGTTGTTTATGATCTTGCATGCTCTCCGTTGTTAGTAGCTATCTTGGCCGAGTAGTTGCTAGTGACTCCAAGAGGGGGTATTTATGCTCGATAGTGGGTTCATGCCTCTATTTAACCTGGGGGAGTGACAGAAACCTCTAAGGTTGTAGATGTGCTGTTGCTACTAGGGAGAAAACAACATTCATATGCTCAAGGGCATATGCTTTGTTTACATTACACACTTTGCTTAATGCAATTATCTGTTGTTCGCAACTTAATACTTGTGGAGTTCTCGGATTGATTCGCCACAAGTGGATTATTAGTCATAGATGCAGTTGGATGGCGGTCTATGTATTTTGTTGTAATGCCCAGAGTAAATCTCATAGTGATCTTCTTGACAAATCACGTTTATCTTTATTCTATCAATTGCCCAACTGTAATTTGTTTACCCAGCATGTGTTAATTATCTTATGGAGAGACACCACTAGTGAACTGTGGACCCTGGTCCTATTTCCATCATATTGCTATCACCTGTTTACTTTACTCGCACTGTTTACTTTACTCGCATACTCTATTGTTTTCCACTCGATACGCTCATAACCTTTGTTTCAAGCAAACCGGTGAGATTGACAACCTCATCGCAAGTTGGGAACAAAGTACTTGGTTGTGTTGTGTGCAGGTTCCGCGTTGCTACTGGCCGAAGACGAGTCAACAAGTATCGTCAAACGACGCCCTTGTTGGAGTGCTATTAAGCCAGTCTGCATCACCTTCAGTCGTTTGTCTTTCCTCTCCAAGAACGATAAACCTTGGTTTCTTAACTGAGGGAAAACCAGCTGCTATACTCATCACACCTTTCTCTTGGGGTTCCCAACGGGCTGGTCATTCACCACGCACAAGGACCATCAGCTACACGCCAGCAATATGCTGGGTCACCGCAGCTGGTATTAGAGCAAACGCTTTGACCCTGGGATTCAAACCCTTTAAAGGAGACCAGTAGGTTGGGTAGTGACAATAGGAAGCCATCTTACCTAAACCAATTCTTATTATGACTTGAGATGGACATTCAATAAAATAATACTCCTGACACACATGAGTCAAGTTTTCTTATCTGTTCTTCTTAAGTGAAGTTAGCTTTCATGTTCCCTTCCTAGTAGGTAAGACACCATTAGTGTAGCGCCCCGCCTTTTGCTAAAGGCAGAACTCCTGTGTATCTGTGCCATTCCCTGGATCAGTAGATAGCACCACAGTACAAAATAAGTAATCATTGCAATAGCATCAATATTATAACGTAAATCCAGTTACATAGGTCTTCAACCTTACGAGTACACAGCATAAAGCATAGTTGTAGTGAGCCTCCATTCTTCATCACGTGCCACAGGCAGACATGTTGGAATGTAGTCTCGAGATCCTACTCCTGGTTCCTTACTCGACATAAAACCTGCACGTTTGAATATGCAGCCCCAGAGGGGTCAGTACAATGATGTACTGGCAAATGACACATATTTGGTGGCTGTTGTGAAAGAACTAGCTACATGATATTTGGCTGGTGGATCTCATAGGCTGATTTGCATAAAGCCAATTTTATCCAAAAATCCATTTTAATACTTTCTTACAAAATTTTATTTTTCAAGGGTCAAGACATCCCCCCATACATTACATACTGGCCGGTATGTAGTTCTGGGCAAAACTCAACAAAGTTGGAACCTCAGAAACCACCACCCCTCGGAGTGCATGGTCCTTAGTTCCTGCCTAAGGGTTTCTAGACAAATTTTAATAATTCAGAAATGGTGATGAGATTCTTCCGTACATTCCATGTCTAGAGACTCAATTGTCCATTCCGAGGACTCGGCTAATCGATTAGTTTTAAACACCTTGCAAGGGTTGTGCACTTTCACCTTACGATTCATTTTATGCCCATACATAAAATGAAACGAGACCTTTTAGAAGGAGAGGGCAACTAACTGGCAAGCTCCGTCCCCAACCTACAATTCAACTACCAGCCACTTCTTGCACACAAGTTGCACTCCCACATCTAATCAGTCAAGACAGAGCCCATAATGTCATAAGGCTGCACTGGAAGCACTCTAAGCATGGAAGACATGTTAACCTCTTTGTTCCTGGGTGGCCATCCCGAGCGACATTCTGAACCCACATCCTCTCGACGAGGCATGCGTCCCAGAACCCACCTACTTCGCCGCCTCTTATCAAACCAATCCACCCAGGTGTTTCATTTTAGTTGAAGTTCTTAATTTGTTCACAAAACACTTTTATCAAGTGATCATAGCATGGCATCAATATTTTTCAAAGTATTTAGCATCCTAACAGGTGGAGTTTGAGGGATAGCTACACACTACTAGGATCTAAGCATTTGATAAAACAGTTGAACCATTCGCCTATCATGCATACTACTGAAACACACTAATGCAGTAGTAAAATAGGCAGGGGATATGTGTGTCACTTGCCTTTTTGAAGATCACGATGTTTCACTTCTCTCAACTAAGCACGTAGCCCTTCGCACAAACTATAACACAGAAATATCATAACATAAACAATCCACACAAACACAATCAAACAAATCAAACAATTGAAAGGTATTTGTTTAACAATTTAGATTTATCGAGATGTTATGGCAAGAAAGATATGGCAAAGGATCATGAATTTGTGAGATATGAATTTGAGAGCTTAGCTGGGGAAGATCAATATGATTTGAGAGAGAATTGGACTAGGCATAATATGATTGATGAAGTTTTTAGGCTTTATCAAAGCATATAAGAGTTTTAGGAATAGCTCATGTGTAATAATTTACACAAAAGTCAAATTGTGCAATTACAACACTATTGAGTAGATGTGACAACAATTACTCTTGAATAGCATCTATTGCACCTAGGAACTAGGCTACGTCTTAAGAATGCTTGAATTACTCAATTAGCACATTTGCAAGTTGAATAGTTCAATACATGTGAACAAAACTAAGTAGGCATTGGATTGGGTATGAATGATTGATATTTGAGGACATGGCTCAACTGGTCCATTGATCAACATGGTGTATAACACATACTATGGTACGGTTATAACAACTCCACATTATTAGAACCTAAGTTTTAGATGAATTCATATTCTACTCAAGTAGCACAATTGCAATTTGAGTACATATATGAATTAGACAAAATATAATGAGTGAGATCTTTATGCTTTATTAAAGCATATTGAATCTTGGAATATCTCATGTGGGTAAATCACATAAGAGACAAAATAGTGCAATAGCAATACTATTGAATAAGTGTGACAACAATTATTCTTAAATAGTATATATTACACTTAAGCTTAGGCTAGGATTCTTATAACATTGAAATACTCAATTAACTAAAATGCAAATTGAATAGTTCAATGCAAGGCTAAGATTGAGTAGACATGAGTAAATGGCTATAGGTAATGGATATGTATAGATGATGTTTGAAAACATGGCTTAAGGTTCCTAATGGGTAAATGGGATTGGGTTAAGTACTATGATGTTGATTTGATCAATACCATAGTAGCAAGGGTAGAAACTAAGATTGAAAGTATCACACTTTACTCAAATGACACATTTCTAATTTGAATAAGTGGGTACTATACAAGATAGGTCTAAGTGAATATGATCTTGATCAAGATGTTGTTTAGATAACATTGATGACTAGGTATGAATATAAGATTTGCTATGGTAGAAGGAAACATTACTGAAAAGAAATAGACTTAATCTATATAGGAACTACTCAAATTCTCATATTAGAATTTGAATAATTGTGAATTGTTTCAATCAGATATGGGAGTGATACTATTGGATATCTTGCAGTAAAACAAAGCTACTGCAATTGGAATCATTCTAAAATAAGTTATAGAATTTGAATTATCGCCAGAATAGTGATTTGGACAAATTTGAATGCACAAAGTGTGTGCACGTATCAAATTTGATATTTCTTGATCTTATGATGTTCTACACATTGAGAGGATTCCAGAGACTACAAAATTATAATTTTTGGACACTTGGTTCAAAAGATATGAATTAAACAAGCTAACAGAAGGTTTGATTCCAATTTGAAAATAGTTTCAAATTTAACCCATAAAATATAAGATATTGTTGTACAACTGGATTCTATATTTCCTAAGGATTCCAACGAGATATTATTTGCTATTTTTGGACTTATAAATCTAAAGATATGATTTTCTGAAGATTTGGATTAAATCTGGTTTCAAACTTCTATTTGAATCTAGTTTTAAATCGTGAGCCGACACGTGGCAGCTTCTGGTTGCATGGTACCGTTTCGGTTGGATTGCGATTGAGAGCCATAGGATCTTATGATTCTTCAACGGTCCAGATCGTCCCGTAACTGTTCGGTTAAGTGATCTGTTTCCGGCGCTTGGATCTAGATCTAACGACAGAGGATAGATCTAGGAGGGTGGCTCACCAGATGCTAGGGTTCCGGCTATCTCCGGCGAGGTAGCGGCCAGATGTGGTCGTCGGCGACGGATTTGGTGGTTCCCGAGGGCGATGGAGGGGTCGAAGAGATGCGTCTGGATGCGGTGATGTCGAATGCGTGGCCGGTGCGGTCGACTGTTTCCAGGAGAGAGGAAGGGAAGCGGCCGGAGGAGCTTTGGCGATGGCGACCTTCGGGCTCGAAACGGATGCGTCGGTTCGCTGCGAAGTAGGACAAGCAGAAGGTATCGTCAGATGCGCAAGGAAAAGGGAGAAAGGTCAGGAGGGAAAGGAGGGGCTTGGCCTCACCTACGCTGCCGATTTCGTGCGGAGACGCCTGCAGATGCGTCGGACTCCGGCGAGGAATTCCGCCGGCCTGGCGGCATCTCGTGCAGGAGGATGAAAGGCAGATGGGGGAGGAGGCCACGGGCTACTTATAGGCGTGGGCACGGGGACGAAACGGGCAGGCAGTAAAAGGAATTAATGGGGGGGGGAGGAAATCTCGCCGGCGGGGTCTGCGCGGGAGTAACGGCTAGTGGAGGGAGACGCTGACCTGGCCTGACTGGTGGGGTCCACGCGTCAGTGAGAGTGGGCGAGGGCCTGTACCGATTCGGGATTTTGGGGTAAGTGGGCCGCGGGCCGAAAGCTGGACTGGGCCGGTTCGTTTCCCCTTGGCCTTTTTATTTATTTTTCTTTCTTTCTTATTTTTCCTTTTTCTATTTTCTTATTTCTTTAATAACTTTTGCAAATTTGGTTCAAATTGCTTCAAACCAACTTTGTAAAGTTTCTAAAATTCAAAACAACATTCCAGAACAGTAACAAATATGTTTTCACAACCAAAACAAGATTTTTAATAAAAGGTCTTAATTGAACCTAATGGCTTTGCTTGCATAAAATAATAGAAATAGAGTTGAACTCGATTCTTTCTAAAATAGTAAAATAATAGTTTATTAGTTTTTATAAAATAATGATTGAGAAACACACTCAGTTATGGTTTGAAAAAGCAACCCATATTGAATAAAGAAAATTTTGTAAAACAATCTTTTGCAAGCAAGCTTGCATAAAGCTGATTAAAAGCAAGAAAATAGTATTTTGATTTTTGGTTTTTCTCAAAGAGGTTCTTTAAGAAAATAATAGAAAGTTTAAAATAGTTTTCTAATAAAGCTTTCAAATAGACTCAAAAAGTTTTAAATCCCTGTGAATTTTCCAATCAACTCAAGCATAACAAAAGCAAAAAAAAATTCCCCCAAAATTTGATAAAATCTTGGGATGTTACAGACTACCACCCTTAAAAGAAATCTCGTCCCCGAGATTGGAGAAAGGCTAAAAAGTTTATTGATTCTAATGGAACTAGGGTGCTACCACCCTTAAAAGAAAATTCCTCTTGGTGGTATCTTGATGCTTCCTTAGGCACTTGCATTTTGTTCCCAGCTTGCATTCGCTGTTGTGCAATTTTCCTTGAATCGCCCTTCTCAGAAATTTTGATGATCAATACTATGTTCAAAAGTGGGCATACCAAGGGTTCCATCCAATTTTGGTGATAAGCAGATATCATCCATCGCGTTGTCATCAATAAGGTATTCCACATCTTCCAAGAATGTGTATCTAGCCTTTTCTTGGTCGGTCCTCACCAAGGCCAGGAAATCATATAGGTCATCACCATACTCCTTGTTGCTTTTTAGCTGATTTTCATTACAGAATCTCAAAAGATGACTCAGTGCCAAGTATTGCATGCTTGCCCCACGAACATGATGAGACCACACATCCCAATGAATTAGGATGGCATCTCTCTGCAGGCTTCTCATGCATTTCATAGGGGTAAACAAGGTGGACTCTGTAAGAGGTACTTGCACCTTTAAGGGACGGAAGGTCACCTTATAACCAGCATTGTGAAATTTTTTTCTTGATACCGGTGCTCATCATGCTATCTGCCACTAGTACTAGATGGTCCTTAAGAATTCCTTTCGCAACCATCTTCATAGTCATTGGAAGACGCTGGTCAACTAGATCATATCTCGAAGATGAACTCCTTTGCAAGGACAAGGGATCTAACGAAGCTCTCATGGGCAGAAAAGTAGTTTCAGGAATTCGGAGAGTTGCCTCATAACATTGCAGGTCGGGATGGGGTAGACTTCGGTGGCGTAAAGCTCTGAAATCAGGAGGCAATCTCATAGGTAGTGGTGGTTGTCTCTGTGGTGACTCTCTGGAGAGGAGGGAACTCTCTTTTATAGGCTCAGGGAGGTAGCTGAACAAGCCACGTAGGGAGTCGAAATGAAGAGTCGGGAAGGTGAATCGAACAGGCAGCAGCCGAAACTGAACAGTCTTTGCCTTCAAAGCCCACTGAGCAAAACGTTTCTGATTCGTGTAGTCGTTCAAATAATCCAAAACATCCTCACCGTAGTCCTACGTTTTGGCCACACTGGCTCACTATAAGGGGTGTAACATATTATCCTCCTAAGTTAAGGTTTAACATCGTCGTCTCTCATGTAGGTAGGTCTCTCTAGATTCGCCATTCCTCATACAAAAGCGAACAATATGAGTAGTCATCATGGGGGCCAATCCATGTCGCACCCAATCATTACCTTGTATTTGGTTTGGTGCATCTCACATTCTAACTCTTGGTCAACCTCACTAGCTTTTAGACAAAAGTTTTGTTGAAATTGGAACCAAGTTCCTAAATCCTATTTTGAATTTCGAAAACAAAATCTATCGTTCCTAGCTAGAGGTTTTCAACAAAGCTCATGGCAATAATCCTTAAGTCGTAGATCCTTTGGTTTGCCATTTAAGAGGAATTAAAATCCTTTCCATTGCTTGTTTGCTCTTTCTATTGCTCTGTTTGTTCTTTCCATTGCTCTGTTTGCTCTTTCCATTGCTCTGTTTGTCCTTTTCATTGCTCTGTTTGTCCTTTCCACCTTTCTTGCATGAGGTGGTTCAATGGTATTACTTCCACATTAGCTACACCGTGGGGTGTCTTCTTATTGTTTGCATGGTATCCTTCAGTCATCCTAGCTTACTGGAGTCTTGGGGTATCATCCTTTGTGCAACCTCTTGCGTAATGTTCCAGTCTCTCTTACTTGAAATGCTACCTCTAGTTGTTGTATTCTGTATTCTTATCTCCAACTGAGGGTCATTGTAGTTGTCCTGTCGTTGAGAAATACTTTGGTTTGGGTTTTGGGACAAGTTTAGGTCTTAGCATAGATGAGAATTAGATAGAAGGGATCTAAAGAAGATTCCTACCCAACCATAACAGATCAAAACAATTTATCCTACAAACAATATCTAACAAACATTCATCATAACAAGCAAACTAGTTTTCAAACAAACGGGAAGGTACGATCATTCACAAGTCGGTATGACCATAACATTTATTACACATCGTTGCTTATTAAAATTTCCTAGATGGAGGTCCAACTAAACTTCTTGGTTCTCTTTCATACGGATCCATTGTTATGGTACAACTGCTTCTGTAGATTGGCAATCTGTTCATCCTTGGTGGCGATAAGGTCTCCTTGAACACTAAGTTCAGATACTAGCTTTTCCATGTCACCTTGAAGTTGGTTTATGGTTTCCTTCAATGTAGTAGTGTCTTCCTTTTCTTCTTTGAGGTCTTGCTGAGTATTATGAAGTCTCCACTTGAGTCTTTCTCCAAGTTCCTTTATAGTTGACCAAGCAGCACATCTTGCTGAGTCTAGAAATGATGGATACATCTCGGAGTTGGTGAACATCCAAAGTCCCATCTTCTTGTGGTCATCTTCCTTGTTCTTGTATAAATGAAGCTGCACCCACCAATATTCTTCACTTTCATCCATCACGGGAAATCCTTTGTAAACAGCTTCTCCTTGCATTCTCATACTTAACATGAGGTTCTTCAATGCTTTAAGAAACTCAGTTTCACACTCCAGGGTCATGATCATCACTGGTCCTTTCTTCAGTGATTCAATGAGGCTGGTCATCTAAATTAGAAAGAAGAGTAGTGTAAAACAAATGAATGGGGTAAGTTCTTACAAGAAAATTTCAAACTAAAAGTATATAGATTTATTTCATTTAGAAAATTGAATTAATTTTCTTGTGAACGTGAGAAAAGAATCCTAGGGCTTCCTAGTCTATTCCAAACCTAGGGTCTCGATCCTACAGGCAACACTGTGCTCTGATACCATTCTGTAGCGCCCCGCCTTTTGCTAAAGGCAGAACTCCTGTGTATCTGTGCCATTCCCTGGATCAGTAGATAGCACCACAGTACAAAATAAGTAATCATTGCAATAGCATCAATATTATAACGTAAATCCAGTTACATAGGTCTTCAACCTTACGAGTACACAGCATAAAGCATAGTTGCAGTGAGCCTCCATTCTTCATCACGTGCCACAGGCAGACATGTTGGAATGTAGTCTCGAGATCCTACTCCTGGTTCCTTACTCGACATAAAACCTGCACGTTTGAATATGCAGCCCCAGAGGGGTCAGTACAATGATGTACTGGCAAATGACACATATTTGGTGGCTGTTGTGAAAGAACTAGCTACATGATATTTGGCTGGTGGATCTCATAGGCTGATTTGCATAAAGCCAATTTTATCCAAAAATCCATTTTAATACTTTCTTACAAAATTTTATTTTTCAAGGGTCAAGACATCCCCCCATACATTACATACTGGCCGGTATGTAGTTCTGGGCGAAACTCAACAAAGTTGGAACCTCAGAAACCACCACCCCTCGGAGTGCATGGTCCTTAGTTCCTGCCTAAGGGTTTCTAGACAAATTTTAATAATTCAGAAATGGTGATGAGATTCTTCCGTACATTCCATGTCTAGAGACTCAATTGTCCATTCCGAGGACTCGGCTAATCGATTAGTTTTAAACACCTTGCAAGGGTTGTGCACTTTCACCTTACGATTCATTTTATGCCCATACATAAAATGAAACGAGACCTTTTAGAAGGAGAGGGCAACTAACTGGCAAGCTCCGTCCCCAACCTACAATTCAACTACCAGCCACTTCTTGCACACAAGTTGCACTCCCACATCTAATCAGTCAAGACAGAGCCCATAATGTCATAAGGCTGCACTGGAAGCACTCTAAGCATGGAAGACATGTTAACCTCTTTGTTCCTGGGTGGCCATCCCGAGCGGCATTCTGAACCCACATCCTCTCGACGAGGCATGCGTCCCAGAACCCACCTACTTCGCCGCCTCTTATCAAACCAATCCACCCAGGTGTTTCATTTTAGTTGAAGTTCTTAATTTGTTCACAAAACACTTTTATCAAGTGATCATAGCATGGCATCAATATTTTTCAAAGTATTTAGCATCCTAACAGGTGGAGTTTGAGGGATAGCTACACACTACTAGGATCTAAGCATTTGATAAAACAGTTGAACCATTCGCCTATCATGCATACTACTGAAACACACTAATGCAGTAGTAAAATAGGCAGGGGATATGTGTGTCACTTGCCTTTTTGAAGATCACGATGTTTCACTTCTCTCAACTAAGCACGTAGCCCTTCGCACAAACTATAACACAGAAATATCATAACATAAACAATCCACACAAACACAATCAAACAAATCAAACAATTGAAAGGTATTTGTTTAACAATTTAGATTTATCGAGATGTTATGGCAAGAAAGATATGGCAAAGGATCATGAATTTGTGAGATATGAATTTGAGAGCTTAGCTGGGGAAGATCAATATGATTTGAGAGAGAATTGGACTAGGCATAATATGATTGATGAAGTTTTTAGGCTTTATCAAAGCATATAAGAGTTTTAGGAATAGCTCATGTGTAATAATTTACACAAAAGTCAAATTGTGCAATTACAACACTATTGAGTAGATGTGACAACAATTACTCTTGAATAGCATCTATTGCACCTAGGAACTAGGCTACGTCTTAAGAATGCTTGAATTACTCAATTAGCACATTTGCAAGTTGAATAGTTCAATACATGTGAACAAAACTAAGTAGGCATTGGATTGGGTATGAATGATTGATATTTGAGGACATGGCTCAACTGGTCCATTGATCAACATGGTGTATAACACATACTATGGTACGGTTATAACAACTCCACATTATTAGAACCTAAGTTTTAGATGAATTCATATTCTACTCAAGTAGCACAATTGCAATTTGAGTACATATATGAATTAGACAAAATATAATGAGTGAGATCTTTATGCTTTATTAAAGCATATTGAATCTTGGAATATCTCATGTGGGTAAATCACATAAGAGACAAAATAGTGCAATAGCAATACTATTGAATAAGTGTGAAAACAATTATTCTTAAATAGTATATATTACACTTAAGCTTAGGCTAGGATTCTTATAACATTGAAATACTCAATTAACTCAAATGCAAATTGAATAGTTCAATGCAAGGCTAAGATTGAGTAGACATGAGTAAATGGCTATAGGTAATGGATATGTATAGATGATGTTTGAAAACATGGCTTAAGGTTCCTAATGGGTAAATGGGATTGGGTTAAGTACTATGATGTTGATTTGATCAATACCATAGTAGCAAGGGTAGAAACTAAGATTGAAAGTATCACACTTTACTCAAATGACACATTTGTAATTTGAATAAGTGGGTACTATACAAGATAGGTCCAAGTGAATATGATCTTGATCAAGATGTTATTTAGATAACTTTGATGACTAGGTATGAATATAAGATTTGCTATGGTAGAAGGAAACATTACTGAAAAGAAATAGACTTAATCTATATAGGAACTACTCAAATTCTCATATTAGAATTTGAATAATTGTGAAGTGTTTCAATCAGATATGGGAGTGATACTATTGGATATCTTGCAGTAAAACAAAGCTACTGCAATTGGAATCATTCTAAAATAAGTTATAGAATTTGAATTATCGCCAGAATAGTGATTTGGACAAATTTGAATGCACAAAGTGTGTGCACGTATCAAATTTGATATTTCTTGATCCTATGATGTTCTACACGTTGAGAGGATTCCAGAGACTACAAAATTATAATTTTTGGACACTTGGTTCAAAAGATATGAATTAAACAAGCTAACAGAAGGTTTGATTCCAATTTGAAAATAGTTTCAAATTGAACCCATAAAATATAAGATATTATTGTACTACTGGATTCTATATTTCCTAAGGATTCCAACGAGATATTATTTGCTATTTTTGGACTTATAAATCTAAAGATATGATTTTCTGAAGATTTGGATTAAATCTGGTTTCAAACTTCTATTTGAATCGAGTTTTAAATCGTGAGCCGACACGTGGCAGCTTCTGGTTGCACGGTACCATTTCGGTTGGATTGCGATTGAGAGCCATAGGATCTTATGATGCTTCAATGGTCCAGATCGTCCCGTAACTGTTCGGTTAAGTGATCTGTTTCCGGCGCTTGGATCTAGATCTAACGACAGAGGATAGATCTAGGAGGGTGGCTCACCGGATGCTAGGGTTCCGGCTATCTTTGGCGAGGTAGCGGCCAGATGTGGTCATGAGCGACGGATCTGGTGGTTCCCGAGGGCGATGGAGGGCTCGACGAGATGCGTCTGGATGCAGTGATGTCGAATGCGTGGCCAGTGCGGTCGATTGTTTCCAGGAGAGAGGAAGGGAAGCGGCCGGAGGAGCTTTGGCGACGGCGACCTTCGGGCTCGGAACGGATGCATCGGTTCGCTGCGAAGTAGGACAAGCGGAAGGTATCGTCAGATGCGCAAGGAAAAGGGAGAAAGGTCAGGAGGGAAAGGAGGGGCTTGGCCTCACCTACGCTGCCGATTTCGTGCGGAGACGCCTGCAGATGCGTCGGACTCCGGCGAGGAATTCCGCCGGCCTGGCGGCATCTCGTGCAGGAGGACGAAAGGGAGATGGGGGAGGAGGCACGGGCTACTTATAGGCGTGGGCGCGGGGACGAAACAGGCAGGCAGTAAAAGGAATTAATGGGGGGGAGGAAATCTCGCCGGCGGGGGTCTGCGCGGGAGTAATGGCTGGAGGAGGGAGACGCTGACCTGGCCTGACTGGTGGGGTCCACGCGTCAGTGAGAGTGGGCGAGGGCCTGTACCGATTCGGGATTTTGGGGTAAGTGGGCCGCGGGCCGAAAGCTGGACTGGGCCAGTTCGTTTCCCCTTGGCCTTTTTATTTATTTTTCTTTCTTTCTTCTTTTTCCTTTTTCTATTTTCTTATTTCTTTAATAACTTTTGCAAATTTGGTTCAAATTGCTTCAAACCAACTTTGTAAAGTTTCTAAAATTCAAAACAACATTCCAGAACAGTAACAAACATGTTTTCACAACCAAAACAAGATTTTTAATAAAAGGTCTTAATTGAACCTAATGGCTTTGCTTGCATAAAATAATAGAAATAGAGTTGAACTCGATTCTTTCTAAAATAGTAAAATAATAGTTTATTAGTTTTTATAAAATAATTATTGAGAAACACACTCAGTTATGGTTTGAAAAAGCAACCCATATTGAATAAAGAAAATTTTGTAAAACAATCTTTTGCAAGCAAGCTTGCATAAAGCTGATTAAAAGCAAGAAAATAGTATTTTGATTTTTGGTTTTTCTCAAAGACTTTAAGAAAATAATAGAAAGTTTAAAATAGTTTTCTAATAAAGCTTTCAAATAGACTCAAAAAGTTTTAAATCCCTGTGAATTTTCCAATCATCTCAAGCATAACAAAAGCAAAAAAAATTCCCCCAAAATTTGATAAAATCTTCGGATGTTACAATTAGAGCCTTACATAAAGGATGGAAGTAGATCACATTTGGTATACAATACATGGTAGTCCAAAGAGAGGATACAACCGGAATGGAAACTATCCTATTGGAAGGTGTATACCAACGCCACTATGTTAAACTTGAGTCGTCCGACACTATAGTAAGATGATTTTAAGGGATGAAGTGAGGATATATGAAGAAGTACCTCAGGTTTAGTCATGTATATGGGCACCCAAGAATGCCATATACATGTAAGATGTACGGGCAGTATAAAAACCTTAATCATGTTAGATTCACCTGAGAATCTTCACATGACGGAGTAGAACTTTATAGTAAACAAGCAATTTCAAGCGGAAGAGGAAGATGCTCAAGGAGAATGGTGAATGAAATGTTCCAAACCATGGTAAATAGGTCAAGTATACCAAAACCATAGTCTTTAGTTGGTGAAGATTTAGCATAGCACAATGGAGAAGTTCTATGGAAGTCATGGAGTTCAGTGAACCATGCTTAGTGAAGTATGTATGAGGTATAGGAATACATGAAGTTTTGAGAGATCATGTGAGATTCGTCTTCAATAGGATGGAAGGTAAGCTAGAAGTGTTTGTCCTAAAGGAATATGGATCCGTTAGAATGGTTCCCAAACCCTTTGCTCAAATTTATTCGATTGCAAATGGGCAATTGTAGTAAATACTACGATAAAGAGTAGTAGTCCACCACTACGTGCATATAGCACAATATAAACCTATATTATTTGGTGCTATCAGGTACACATCTAAGCCTAAAATCTAGAGATGTTTTACCCAATTACTATCTCACAGGCTTATGATGATGTATGTTGCCTGCACAAATTTGGATTTTCTTAGATTTTATTGTGTGACTAGACCTATGCATGAAGTTTTACTTTGATGTGCAAGTGCAGGTTGCATCATCGAGTTATTACTTGATGTTATAGTTCGAGGGTTAAGGGATTCGTGTGAGGGAGAGACTAATTCCTAAGGCAAGCAAGTCAGAAGATGAAGAATCACCTGATAATGGAAGCAAAAGAAGAAAGCTAGCAAGTGATATTCATGGAAGCATCATGAAGTGGTAGTAAGATGAAGTATTGGAATTTAGTAGTAGTACTCTAACTCTTAAAACACTAGAGGTAACTCTAGGTTATTGAGTAGAACCACTAATTAGGTAACCGCAATTGAGTTTAAGGTATCTGAGCTCGTTGTTATGCATCCTTGGTTATGCTTAGTACATCACGGGTCAATTGAGGTGCTGTAATACCGATGATCCATTCTGGTATTGCCTGCTGCTTTATTCAGCCTAGGAGTGGTAACCCCAGTAACCCTCGTTGATAGTGTGACTAAGACACATAACATCTCTGTATAACTTTGATCCTTAGTCTCGAAATCTTGAATTGTAGATTGGTGGTTAAGACTTTAGCAATACCTTTCCTTATCTTAGAGTTGTAGTCTTTGTCCTGTGGTATAAGAGAAACTCTGCCGGATTTCTCCAGTGGCTTTGTATATATCCTACCGTCTAAATTAGGATACCTAACAATGGGAAAACCCAATTCTCATCAACTGATAGAAATTTTAGGTAAGTTCATGCATCCAAAAGTAGAACAAAATACCTACCTAAGTACATAATCGAAGAATTCGTACCGGATATCGACAATTTTGGGGGTGCACTACAGATTTCTTCAAGAAATATTAGAAAGACATAGTAGTACAACCAACCAAGACTTCTGGTCTAATTATGAAGTCTAAATGGTTAGAGGACAGTAAGTTCAAAGACCATTAGAAAAGCCTAAGGGGGAGAGTTAAGCAATAAGTTGGAAGTAGTAGACTCAAGGAGTTGGAATAACAGTTACTAAGAGGGTTGAAACTGTGATGACATTAGCCTTATGTTTTTAAGATTTTTCTAAGGCACTATTTTAATAGTAGTCTCGGAAGTCCATCACACCTGAAGTCGAGGTTCATACCTCGAGGAAGCGAGTTAGACCTTAAATTGAGAAAGTGGAGTATTTAGTACTCCTAAGGGGGAGAGTTCAGGAAAGCCTAAAGGTGTTGATAGTTGGATTGAGAATGGTGGAAGTAAATTCTTTCCAAGATTTGTCGTAGCCTTATGGAGTTCAGCAAAGGAGTTAGAGGATTTTGACCATGAACTACAGGTAGTATGAACCACAGCTGGAGAAGTTTGATATTAGAGTTAACCATCGTCTTGAACCTAGAAGACCTATTAAAACCTATAGAATTGGATCATTAACCTTGAAATGGACACACTAAATGTGTTTAATCCATTCTTAGTTAGTAAAACCATGAACTCAAGTAGGAAGATTTGATGGAACAACTAGTAGGACCCTATAAGCCATGGAAGGTGTTGGAAGCATGGATACTTCAAGAGAATGACCATAATGAGAAAAGGTTGAATGGAAATAAAGTGACCATTGTTCGGAGTTGGACAACTGAAGAATTAAGAGAAACTCTGGACAAGGGATATCAACTATATCTACATTAGTTGGTGAAGGAATTGCAAGACTGATGTTATCAACAACAAGTTCATTCCTCAACGTATGAGAGCGAAAACTTTGGGACAAAGTTTGTTTAAGGGGGAGAGACTGTAATATCCCAGGATTAGAGGTCACAAAATAGTGGCAACAGAGGTGTGCATTGCATTCATGCATAAGAAAATCCGGGTAATTTTCGTGCTTTTAAATAAAACATATCAAAGTGATTGGAGTTTCACTTGAGTTGATGGAACTAAAGTAGCTCATCAACTGGAGCGCGATAAACTTCAACATGACCTTTGCTAAAACCTTGTTTTGGGTAGAGGTACAACATTAGTTAAGAGAAAGTAAAGTGAGGTATAACAAAAACATTACCACATCATGTCATGAACCAAAATTTGTTACTACCATGAACATCATGGAATTCATTTAACTTAAATACATGAACCTTATATATCACAAAGTAATTCAAAACAAGTCTTATTTTCAAATCCCTATCTATATGATATTCTCAAACATTCAAATATATTCTTCTTCTGAACTAGAAGAGAGAACCCCTATCCGTTTAGAGTTATTCTTATCCCATAAGATAGAGCCCTAGATTATAATACTGAAACTCTGAAGTAGGAGTGGCTAACCACAATACCAAATTGATTAGAAGAGAAATAACAACTTCAGGTTAGATGTCAACCACAAGGATATTAGAACCATCCGTAGGAAGTATATCCTACACCTAGACTTATGGAGTTATGAAATAGAGTAGATCCTATGTGTATTTCATAAAGGGGAGATTATATCTTTAATCTCAGAAGGAGTTACAACCAATAGTTAATCCTTGGATAAAGGGAGTAGATTAAAGACAATGATAAACCACTAGGTGGAACATGGAATATAACTAGTGAAGTACTTACCCCTAGGAGTCTACCTCTAGGGTAAAACACTGATTAAATCAGCTCGACCTCAAGAAAGAGTATTGGTGGTAGTATTGATCTTAAAGGCTTGAGAAGGAGTTTATGAAGGAAGTTTAGTTGCACAGACTATGGGCGTTGATGAAGGAAATAAAATAGATTCATTGTGGGAGATGATGAAGGAAATAGTATGATCATGTCAAGTACATAATTATGCTTTTTGATGAAGATAATTAGGTTAGTTATGAAACCCAGTCTGATAAGCAGATATCATCGTAAAACCGAGTGTGGATTAGGAGTCCAACTTAAACACATCTCACTTAGGAGATACCCATCTTGTTAAAGTTATATGAGAAACCTTGATCTGTGTACAAGTTCCCATTGAGTGAATCATAGGATACATGTTGAGCAGATCCTCAGCCTTGACCTAGAAACTTATTTAGTTTATAGAGCCTTTGTTGCATTGACCACATCTTAGAGGTAAGACTATTTCCTTGATTAGTGTAATAGCATTCTATCCAATTCCATAACCTCTTATTCATTTACTTGGGGATTCATTCCCAAGTATCATTCCAACTTAGGTATCACTATGTGATCATAAGATATATCTATTCCCATGCCCTAACCCTAAATTTAAGAATTATGTTCCAACCACAATTCTTATAAGATAAACAACCAAGTCTTTTACCTAGAGATCAAACTCATACAAAGGTGTACTTTGATCATGGTCTTAAGACACTAAAGTCTTTCATATGAGACATCATGATCTATCCCCAATTAATAAAGGTAAATAATCTAGAACCCACTAAAACCTTGGCATGGCCATAGGGGAATTTCATGCTATTAAGAAAGTTGGAGAAACATGAAATCTTGTTCATATGCTTAGGGCAGGAAATCAAATAATAAGGGTGACCATCTATAGTAAATCTATTTTCATCTAAATACAAATTATAGTAGCTACATAATCACCTAGCAAGTTATTCAAATCCTAGTAAAGAATTTCAAAAACAAAGCACATGACATTTAAAATTACTTTTATTCAAAATCCTATTCAAAACCTAATATTACTCAAAGTATTTTATGTGCTTATGCACATAAAAGTTATATTACTGTAACACTTGATGTTACTGAACATCAAAATTTATCTCACAAGTAGCCAAAATTCATAATCCTACAAAATAGATTGGAATTCAAATTAGAATTTGGAACTGCAAACAAAAAACAGAAAAAGATGAAAAAAAAATGAGAAGGACTTGCTTGGCTGCAGCCACTAGGTCGCAGCCCAGCATCTCGGCCCAGGAGGCAGACTAGCAAGGCCCGTCCACACCCGGCCCAACCTACCTGTTCAGTCGTCGTCTTCCTCGAGATGAGAAGCAGCTCGGTGGAACGCTGCTTGACGCCCGATCCACCGCCGTCTTCCCCGACGGACGTGATGAATGCCGGCGCCCCAAAAGCCTATAAGAAGCCAGATGCCACCGTAGGGGAAACCTTATTCTCAATTCTTTCTCTCCTAGCTTGTTTCAACGGAATCCATTGGAAACCCTAGCTCCGGCCGAGCTCCCTTGCCATCGATTGAGGTCACCCAAAGACCCGCTGGGTATCCTCAAAGCTCCGCGTCGACACCTAGGACCTCCAGGAGGGGGGAATCGATAAGGGGAGGTCTCCATCGCCTGGAATCTAGCCGTTCCCTTTCTACAACCATCGCCGGAATTCATGTCCCTGGGCTCACCTCCGTCTTCAATCGACAAATTCGACCATCTAGGAAGCATCAAGGTGAGCCGGAGAACCTCCCAACCTGCTTATTGCATCCTCTGAGCATCGGTATGCCATTGTTATATTTCGGTCGGAGTACACCGCCATGGAACTGCTCGCCGGAGTAACTCCGGTGGCCATTTCTGAGCGGCGCTGCCACCATAGGGTCCGTAGTCGTCTTATGTTTTGAGTGCAACCATCCGAGCATCCCGGAGTGGCTGGAATCGCCGTCCTTGTAGCTCACCGGAGGTTGCTGACATCATCTCATGCCATGTTGGCAAGTTTGACTGGGTCATTGCCGAAGTGGTAGCTAACCAAGCAATGGTCCCACTAGTCTGACTCAGTGGCTAGAGTGCGCCGGGTATAAAAAGTATCTCTGTTATTTAGAATTTCAGAAAATAGTTCAAACCTTAGAAACTCCATATCTAACTCATCTAAATTCAGAAAAATATGAATGATATATCAAAATGATCCTAAAAAGAAGATCTATCTGTTTATATTATAACATTTCATACTTGTGTACAATAATTTTGAGTGAAATTTTAAAACATGTTTAAGTACTATTATTGAACATGAATTTGATACAAACTTAGGAATCAAATAACTTTTCTAAATGGAAAATAAATGTTTATAGACTCAACTTAATGTGCTGAAACAACATTTCATTATTCAAGTTTAGTAATTTAAAACTTTACTATTAGTATTTTAAAACCATAAAACCATCTTCCTTAATAATTTTAAATACTTAAATTAAGGAAAATTCATATATAATCAAAACTTGTGTATTATAATTATTTCATAATTACAAAATTATTATTCATCACTTGTTTCATTAAAGGTTAAATTTCAAACTCTTGCAACAATCTGAACCACTTAAAATTATGCTTCAACCCTAGCAACTAATATTATAGGGAATTGTGTTTTCTTAATTACTTAAATGCTCCTGTAAGGTAGATGACCACTAAAATGAAAGTTGTGTACCAAATGTCCATTTAGGAGTGTGTTCTTTAAATGTTATTCTTTTGTGGAACATATCAAATCAGCATCACCCAAATTTCATACCTTGATATAAATAACTACATGTGCTTGTTAAGAATGATGTCAACTATAGAAACAACTATATATGTAACCACAATCTCAACTATTTTGAATGATCATGCTCAACTTATATTGTATAAGTACTAGATGGTCTTAGTTTATTTCCTGATATGCTCACCTAATAACTACTCCTTGAATGTGATAGACTCATGATAAACCCTGGAACACTAGACCTTAATTGTAGAACTTTTATTTGTTTAGAAACATGTTCTTCAAATGTTATTCATTCAAGATACATTGAAAGTAAAGTAACAAACCTTTCCATTCAGTTTTGAACATAAGTAATTCTATTGTGTGTTAAGATTGTTGTCAACCCTAAAACTAACTAGGTATTCTTATCAAATAAGAATTACCTCAACTTTGCTTGTCCATAACCAACTACTTGATTGCTAATAATAAAATACCACTTAAAAGTGTTACTTTCAAGTCTTCACATATTGCTATACCCATATTTTGCAATAACTTCTGTTTTAAGCTTAATTCTATTGCTGATGAAGGATAGTCAACTAATCTAAAACCCTTAACAACCTTGTTGTGGAGTGAATCTAAAAGTGCAACACATCACTAAGAAGTCACCACAACTCAATAATAACAAATCATCGGGGTTAGGTTACACTTAGAACAATGCATAGCATCTATTAAGCATATCATGCTGCAGTTCTTTTAACATCATCTTTACCAGATGATGGTGCTAATTCAGTATTTGGATTTCTTACGTATCAAAGACCTTGACTTGCATAATCTTGCAGTCAAAAAGGCAAGTTCACTCTTGCTCATATCTCTTGATTATGTTTATCAAATTACTTGCAAAATTATACCTGTGGTATTACTACTGCATCTAAAAGAAAAAGGTTCTCTTTTCATAATTAATATGACTAGCTGGTTATCGACCCGAGTGGTGGTAACCTAGGAAGGCTGGCAGGTGGAACCATGGTAATATTGTTGTGGTGGAGGTTCCACTTGCACGGGAAAGTAAACCCTAGGAGTAATAACCAATGCCACAGTTATTCTGTGCCGTAAAAACCGTGTCATCTAGGAGACTTGGAATGGGACGGGAAAGTCATTTGTATCTTCTCTCGTTCGCATGTCAACGGACACTTCAGCTATCGTTCACCGTATGTCTTGCGAGAATACGTGCACATGGGTGGGACCCCTCAGTGCCCATGGCAACTGGTGTCTATGATGGTCCGTAAGGGGCGCCTAGGTACTTCATCGTTGGGGGTGAATATCAAGGGCTAAACCTGCTTGCGTCAATTGGGTGGGCATGCGTTGTGCGGAGAAGTATGGTGAATGGCTTGGATCAATGACTGGGCATCACACCAAGGAAGTGCGGACGAGCAAGCTACTCGGTTGTGCAACAAGGCTTTGATCTCTTTTGGAAGGACACACCTCTGCAGAGTATAAAAGGATGTCACATGTTACCCCTTGTTCCGGGAAGGAGTTGCGAACGCTGCAGGAAAGGTGCTCTTAAGGCACTAGTACCCTGTGTTGGCTGTTGGGCATAATTTTCAGAATAAAAACAACCTCCTAAAGAAATATTTATGAAATCTTGCATTGCCGAATGACTCTTGGGTCTAAGGTTGTAGTTAGTGCATCAAACAACTTATACTCTTTATGAACTTGCTAGGTAATGCTCGTTACTCACCCCACTCCCTTGTAACCCTTGCTTAGATTTGAAGCAACTCAAGGAGGCAACCTCAAGACACTAAAGATGAAGATGAAGCATTCTACCAACATCAGAATTATCATTGGAGTCTTCAACTACACCAAAGCTTGGTGGAAAACTAGCATAGGAATAGTAGGGAATCAATTCCCTAATCCTAGAACCTAAGTAGCTAGGTTATCTCTATTGCTAACCAACTGCATTAGAGGTAGTCATAGTATTCTTTTAGTCTTCATTGTATTCTTTGTCGATTGTAGTCGCCAGGACTAAACCTCTACCTATTGAGGAGGTTCTGAAGATCTTCTGTATGCTGAATATTGTAATCCTTTAGACATACCATGGACCTACGATGTTTCTGTTGTACCACTCTAATGGATGTAATACTAGTGAGACAGTGTTTCGTTGGTGTTATGTCAACGACTTGCATACTACACATGCAGTGGTATGCTGGGTCACCGCAGACGCCGAAGTCGGAAACCTATCTCACGCCAGAAATCAGCGACTTTCTCCGCCTCTGGCTTCGTCCTTAGATTCATCAGCGTCCACCACTCCTCAACCTCCACATCCAACACTTGCAATGCCACCTTAGCCGGAATTCCTTGCTCGTCGACCTCAGAGCCACTACTTTCGGGTCCAAGGCATGAGAACCTGGAACGATCGCATACTTTTTATTTTCACTTTGTTTGTGTACTTTCGTATATGAGCCCTTGCAACCAGTCATTTGCAGAATTGTTCAGTATCGCAAAAATATTATTTATGTATGTCATTTGCATTTAATCAATCTTTAATATAGGGTGTTTTGGACCTGTCCCAGAAATTTCAGATCAAATCTCATATTTTTGGTGACGGCAGTGACGATTTCCTTTTGGGCTGTGGCCACTCTGTGATGGCATATGCCATGGTGTGGCAGTGTAGCAGAGACTCAGCTTAGCTCGGCGTGGCGATGCAGCAGAGGATATGTCACTGTGCAGGACCTTGAAGAGGACAAAACGGCGGTTTGCTCAAATTTCTAACGCGATTAATGAAGTGGTAATTTTTAGATAGCTCATATAAATTCTCATTTGTGTAAATAAACCGACAATGGATGAATGAGAAACGTGCAAGCCTAGCCTACCGCCTTGGCCTTAGTGTTTCTAGAGAGCAACTTTTATGCATATGAAGATAAACAAATCAAAGTGGATCAGATGTCCGTGTCGTGATTGCAAGAATTGCTTGTCTTGGAAATCCACATCGAGGGACACGTGATTGAAAGGGTCTTAATGGAGATGGATACAGTTGTTGGACCAAACACGACGAAGAACCTTCCATGCCTATAGAGAACCAAGGTAGATGTGGAGCTGCATTGGTCGTTTGGTGCTCTGACCTAGACGTCGGAAGTGGGTTCGTGGAGCCGAATCTGAAGATTTTGAGAAGTTAGGATGTTGCCGAACATTCCCTCATTGGGAAGTATGTGGGGGAGTGAAAGGATATTGTGTCTATATCTATTGTTTTTGATTAATGATGACATGATTAATCTTTGTGTCGACTAATGTTCTTATAAGTATGTACACATGCCTTAGTTCACAGGTGATGGGGTGAAAAGGTTTTATGCTCAAAGAAAGTTGCGTGGAATTCATTCCCGAAGAAGAAGCTCAATTCGGCGGTGAAACCAGTCCCACCAGTTTCCAGGCTGAACTTTTCGGCCCCAGGCCGGAACATCCAGCGCTGCGCCAAACCATGTTCCAGAGAAACTTATTGGCGCACGGCCGAACCATTCGGCGGTCGCCGAAACTTTCGGCCTGCAGTCCGGCGCTGCCAGGCCTGGCGCCGGACCATCCCGCCTAGAGTTCGGCCCCGCCAAACTTATGGCCAAATTTCATCTTGTGCTTCTTCCAACAGCCAGATTTCCACCCACCTATAAAAACCCCCTTCTCCCAGCTGGTTAGGGTTAGAACTTCAGCCACCATTGTTCATCTTTGAAGCTCTCACCTACCTCCATTGCAAAAACACCAAATTCCTTAGATCTCTTCTTCTAGCCAACCAAAGCTCTTGATCTTTGGAGGATTGAAGGAGGAGGCACCAATCTATATCTTCACCAAAAGAATTTCATTTCCCTCTCCATTTGCGCGGGGAATTTGTGCCTAGGGGTTCTTTGAAACCCTAGGTCTTGTAATTGTTGATTACTCTTGTCTTTGTGGATTTGCAGCCTGTGTGGCATTCTTGGGAGCCTCCAATCAAGTTGTGGATGTGTGTCCCAAGCTCCGTGTAAGGGTTTCGGTTGGTTCCCCAATACCACCGCTTAGTGGAAACGAGCTAGCCTCCATGGCTTGCTCACCAGAGAACTAGGTGAGCCTCCGTGGCGTTGGTCGACTCTGTATCACCACACCTCTCCAATGTAGACGTACTTCCCCTCAAAAGGAAGGAACTACGGGAATACATCATTGTGTCTCCAGTCTTCACTACTCGGTTATCTCACTCCCTTACTTGTATCGTGCTAAGTTCTTGTTTACTTGTGTGCTTGTCACTTATAGGAAATTCATCTAGTTGTACATCTAGTGAATTTACTTTGTGTAAAGCCATAAAATTGAAAAAGATTAAAAATTGACTTAGTGCCTATTCACCCCCCCTCTAGTCGCCCGTATAGATCCTTTCAATTGGTATCAGAGCACGGGCTCTTTGATTGTGCTTAACTGCCTAAGAGTATATGGGAGACGAGGATCCCGTCACTAAGACATATTTCAACAACCTCATGTCCCGAATGGAGGCCATGATGGTAGTCATCGAAAATCACAAAACTCAACTTGATGCCCTCACTAATGGCACGACTAGTACCATGATGACCCACAAGTATAGGGGGTGTATCGTAGTACTTTCCATAAATAAGAGTGTCGAACCCAACGACAAGCGTTTTTGATCAAGGATTCACTATAAATACTAGCAAACGGGTTTTTAGGGGTATTTGGTAATGCAAGTAAATAAAGTATGAGTAAATAAAGTATGAGTAAATAAAAGACAATAATAGTAATTGCTGCAAGTGGCCCAATCCTTTCTAGAGCAAAGGACAAGCCGGTTGTGTAACTTATGATTACCAAACGTTCCTGAGGACACACGGGAGTTTCTGTCCAAAGCTTTCGCTTCATGCTGCTAAGTAATCTTCATTGGTTTGATAAGTGTTATGGGGGTGAACCTGTGCTAGCGTACTATCCTTACTAGGACTAATACACACCTGTGATTATACCCCTTGCAAGCATCCGCAAATACAATAAAGTAATTAAGATAAATCTAACCACAGCCTTAATCTCTGAGATCCTATGCTCCCTGGTGCAATGGTTTCCTAACGGGGTTTTAGGTTTCTGTCGCTCCGGCAACCCCACAATTAGTAGCCAAATACACAATGCATTCCACTAGGCCCATAAATGGTGAAGTATCATGTAGTCGATGTTCACATGACACCACTAGTAGAATAACACCACAACATATAAATATCAAACCATTAAATATTACTCAACATAGTTTCACTACTAACATCTCGACTTCTCCCATGTCCTCAAGAACTAAATGAACTATTCACAAGACATCATATGGATCATGACCAGAGGTGAAATAATTGTAAATAACAATCTAAACATAAACCTTAATTCAACGGTTCCACTCAATAGCATCAACTACAAGAGTAATCAACACCGGGAAAGTTTCCCCTAAGTATTGGACAAGATTCAACCCAAGATGTTACAACTGGATGGCATGGTGATGGTGAAGATGAAGGTGCTAGTGATGATGATGATTATCCCGATGAATTCCAGCACGATGGTGATGACAATGGTGACGATCTCCCCTCTCCGGGAAGGAATTTCCCCGGCAGATTTCTGCCTGCCGGAGAGCTTTTCTCTCTCGGTGTTTTCTGCCCCGCAGAGGCGGCGGTGTCTATCTCTGATCTCCCCCTTGACTTAGGTTTTTGGGGACGACCATATACATGAGAGGGCGATGGCAGGAGTGGGCCAGGGTGGCCTCACCCCAAGGCGGCGTGGCTAGAGGTGGACCCGCGCCACCTGGTGGTGTGGCCCCCCTGCTGCTCCTCTTGCTTCCTCCTTCTGGCTACTTTCGTCTTCTGGTAATATATGAATTTCTGGGTACTTCCTTGGAATTGTTGATCTTCAGAAATATGGTGTCTTGATGGTCCTTTTTCCAGCAGAATCCTGACTCCAGCAGCAAGTTCTCCAATGATCATCGAACATATAAAAACAGAGGAAACAACATAAGCATCACCTCTAAATATGAAATATATCAATGAATAATAGTAAATTATGATATAAAATAGTGATGCAAAATGGACGTATCATACCACTCCACTGGCTTCGGTTGACCCCTCGAATAAGGCACTCTTAGACGAGGATGATCCAGAGAAGGTGAATGATGTTGAGGGTGATGAGGACGCCTCCAAGAAAAGTGACTCATCTAAGGGACATAGCATGGAAATTCCACATCCTACGAGCTATGTCTCTAGGAGACACCTCCAAATGCAACACCTTGCCTCATGCGGTCCTCCGCCACCACTTGATGCTTCTAGCTTTGCCAATCGGCAAGATAACATGCGCTCTCACATAAACTTTCTTTCTATTGAGCTTTGGAGAATCATTGAGCAGGGATTTCATCCATCTACCAAGGACTTGAACAACTTACAACCTTGGGAGCTTATTGACAAGCAACTCAATGCCTCCACCTTGTACCTCATCCATATGTCACTCTCCGAGAAGGACAAGGCGTTTGTTCAATCCATTACCTCCGCCAAGGAAGCTTGGGATGCTCTCACGAACCTTTTCATTGGGAACGAGAGCATTCAAGAATCCAAGTTCGATGAAGCACACAATGAGGTAGACAACTTTGCCATGCTTGATGGTGAAAGCCCCGAAGAACTCCATAGGCGCCTCTCGGCTCTTCAAGTGAAGCTAATTTATCTTGGTTCTACCCAATGTGATGGGAAATGGATGAAGAGAAAGTTCGTCCAAGCCCTCTTGCCTTTCATGAAGGATACAATGAACTCAATCAAGGGAGATGCCAACTTCCGGAAAGATGACCGCACATGACATCTTGCAAGATATTGTTGCAAGGAAGATTTCCGAGAAGAATGCGGATGATGCTCTTGCTCGGGCACATGGTGTCTGTGCTCCTAACCTTGCTTTGAAGGCCAAAGTCTCATATTATGAAGAAGCTAGTTTGGAGGAAGAGGAAGAGATAATGGGTGGAAGTCCCGATGACTTGAAGTATGCTCATGCCGAGCACATGGCTCTTGCTCAAAGGGCATTCATGAAGAAGTGGAAGTCATCTAGCCCATCCAAGCCTAAGGCCACAAGTAGATGATATGTCCATTTTGCATCACTATATTATCATAATTTGTTGTTATTCATTGATATATTTCATATTTAGAGATGATACTTATGTTGTTTCCTCTATTTTTACATGTTTGATGATTATTGGAGAGCTTGCTACTGGAGTCAGGATTCTGCTGGAAAAAGGACCATCAAGACACCATATTTCTGAAGGTCAACAATTCCAGGAAAATACCTAGAAATTCATATTTCATCTGAAGATGGAAGTAGCCAGAAGGAGAGGGCGAGGTGAGCGGCCAGGGGCCCACACCACCAGGTGGCGCGGGCCAGCCTTAGGCCACGCCACCTAGTGGTGTGGCCGCCCTGGCCCACCTCTGCCAGTGCCCCCTCGCGTATATTGTCTCCCCAAAAACCTAAGACTGGAGGGGGGGTTAGAGATAGACTCTGCCGCCTCTGCGGGGCGGAAAATGCACAGAGAGAGAAAGCTCTCTGCAGGCAGAAATCTGCCAGGGAAATTCCTTCTCGGAGAGGGGAGATCGTCGCCATTGTCATCGCCATCGAGCTGGGCTTCATTGGGATCATCATCACCATCATCACCAGCACCTTCATCACCATCATCACCACGCCATCCCACTGTAACATCTTGGGTTGAATCTTGTCAAATTCTTAGGGGAAACTTTCCCGGTGTTGATTACTCTTGTAGTTGATGCTATTGAGTGGAACCGTTGAATTAAGGTTTATGTTCAGATTGTTATTTACCATTATTTCACCTTTGGTTATGATCCATATGATGTCTTGTGAGTAGTTCGTTTAGTTCTTGAGGACATGGGAGAAGTTAAGATGTTAGTAGTGAAACTATGTTGAGTAATATTTAATGGTTTGATATTTATGTTGTGGTGCTATTCTACTAGTGGTGTCATGTGAACGTCGACTACATGATACTTCACTTTTATAGGCCTAGTGGAATGCATTGTGTATTTGGCTACTAATTGTGGGGTTGCCGGAGCAACAGAAACCTAAACCCCCGTTAGGAAACCATTGCACCAGGGAGTGTAGGATCTCAGAGTTTAAGGCTGTGGTTAGATTTTTCTTAATTACTTTCTTGTAGTTGCGGATGCTTCCAAGGTGACAAGGGTATAGCTAATAGAGCCCGTTACTTGTGTACCCCTGAGGCCCGTTAAGCTAGGCCCAAGAATAATTGTAGTCAAAGTACGAGTCCATGTCGTATACAGACATTGTAATATGTATCAGACCCGACCGGTTCCTTGAGACCTGGCCACCTATATATAGGGGCCAGGAGAGGCCAGTCAGGGACAGATTGAGAGTAAGCCAAGTTTATCACCATGTTTATTCTCGATATACGACTTGTTTGACTAATCTTTACCTTCGAGTTCATCCGACGCCCTATTCCCCCGATCCTAAGTGCTTCATCTAGGAGATTTGTCAAGTTAATCCTCGTCAATTGGTGCCGACCGTGGGGACTCTGGGCATTGGAATCATGAATTTGATGGCTTTTTCGCTCTTAGCCAATAGTAGTCCAGAAGTCGATGGAAACTAGATATCCTTCGGAACCATCGATTTTCAGCCTCATCCACCAAACTTTACTCCAATATTCGAGAGCCTTGATCAAGAGATGGACCTGACGATCGGAAGCCTAAACTTTTGCGTCGGATCTTTGGGTTCGATTCTCCTTTCAGATCTGGTGAAACTGGATCTGTCGGCAAGCAAAACAAAGACAATCGCAATGTCCGAATCATCGGTGGGCTCTTCCAGCGAGGCAAACTCGTCGGTCAGCTTTGCAGCAGCAGAAATTGTAGGAGAAAAAATCGAAGAACTCGATGAAACAATGGAGAATCTCGACCTAGGGAATCAACTCGAAGACCTCATGATCTGCTACGACGACGCTTCAGGCAAATCATCAGACACATGGAAGACAGGACTAGAGCTTCATGAGGATGATGAAACTATCTTCTCAAGCTTCAACAGCAAGTTCGACAATCGGTATCAAGTACTCGCAATTGTAGGAGACAACTCAGAAGAATTCGATGACAACAACAACCCAGTACTCAACCCAGCAAACATAAACAGAGGAGCAAATCCCCTAGCGGAAGGCGAAACTGCAGATTCTCTAGCAAGCAGGCAAAAAGTTCGACTATTAGTCAAGGAGTGGAACACAATCAAAGTAGCCGTAGAACATGGTGTGGCCATACCAACAGATGCAAGCAAAAACCTGTTGTTCGGGTACCATTATACCTTACGACAGCAATCAAAGCAACTAGAAAGAGAAAGAAGCAAAATACAAAAAAGGAAAGATTCAACCATCGCAGCAAGCGCATCTCTTCATAAAGCACGCAGCGACGCGTCGTATACAACCAGCAAAAGGCACCGTAGGCACGAATCAAGAGTTGAAAACCTCAAACACTCAGAAAGGCGAAGCCTATCCAAAAACCTCGACTCGTCCTTCCTATCGGTCGACGAGCAAGGCAATATCATACCAAAGACACCAGAGGCAGCGCTTGTGGCAGCACAAACGTATATGTACACAACACGGCCAAGTCCAGGAGACCCAAGGGAACATATGCACCGGGGAGCACTGCAAGGATTAAGAATGGTAGGCAACAAGTTGACAGCCAAAGACGAGGAGGCATATCGCAATAATGGAACACATAAGCCTAGTGACAAGGGTATAGTTAATAGAGCCCGTTAGTTGAGTACCCCTAAGGCCCGTATAGCTAGGCCCAATTGTAATGATAGTCAAATACGAGTTCTCACCGTATGTCGATATTGTAATCTATATCGGACCCTACCCGATCCTCGAGACCTGGCCATCTATATATAGGGGCCAGGAGGGGACGGTGTAGGGCAGATTGAAAGCAAGCCAGGTTGAATACCCAAGTTTACTTTCGATATACACTTATTTCGACTAGCCTTTACCTCCGAGTTCATCCGACGCCCTATTCCCCCGATCCTAAGTCCTTCATCTAGGACATTTGCCGAGTTAACCCTCGTCAATTGGCGCCGACCGTGGGGACCTGGGCGTTGGAGTCATAGATTCGACGGCTTTTTCGCTTTTAGCCAATAGCAATTCAGAACTCGACGGAAGTCAAGAGATGAAGTTGACAATCGGAAGTTTAAGCATCCTCATCGGGCCATCGGGTTCATCTCGCCTTTCAGATCCGACGGAACAAGATCCGTCGGCAAGTGAGCCCGAGAGAGTAGCAATGATGGAATATTCTGAAGGCTCTTCTAGCGAGGTAAACTCGCCGGTCAGCTTGGAATAAGTGCAAAAAGGAAAAATCACAGAAGACAACGAAGCAATGGAAAATTTCGACGCAGGGGTCCAACTCGAAGATCTTATGATCTGCCTCGACGATATCTCAGACAAGTCAACAGATACATGGAAGACAGGATTAGAGCTTTCTGAGGATAGTAACTCGATCTTCTCAAGCTTCAACGGTAACATCGGCAAACAATGCCAGGTGCTCGCCATTGCAGGAGATAACTCAGAAGAATTCGACAAAAACAACAATCCAGTGCTAAACCCAGCAAATATCGACAGAGGAGCAAATCACCTAGCAGAAGGGCAAACAGCAGAATCCCTCACAACCAGGGAAAAAATTCGACTATCAGTCGATGAATGGAGGATAATAAGAGAAGCCATAGAACATGGCACGCCGATACCATCAAATTCCAGCAAAGACATGCTTCTGGGGTATCATTATGCCCTAAGGCAGCAGGCAAAGCAATTAGCAAAGGAGAAAATAGAGATACAGAGAAGAAAAGACTCAGCCATTGCAGCCAGTAACGCCGCTCATAAAGCACGAAGCGACGCATCATATAGTAACGCAAGAAAAAATCGCCGACATGGTTCAAGGTACAATAACCTCGAGTACTCCGACAGTTAAAGCATTTCCAAAAATCTCGACTCATCCTTTTTATCGGTCGACGAACAAGGAGACATCGTACCAAAAACTCCTAAAGCAGCATTAGTGGCAGCTCAAGCTTATCTGCTCACAACTCGACCAAGCCCGGGAGATCCTAGAGAACATATGCACAGAGCAGCATTGAACGGACTAAACATGGTGGGTCACAAGCTATCAGCAAAAGGAGAAGAAGCACACCACCATAAGGAAACGCACAAGCCAAGATCGCCTCGCCGTCACAGTAGTCCTCGGCGCAGAAGCAGCAATCAACGATCTCGATCGCCATCACCAAAACAACACGGAGGAACCCGAAGATCACGATCCCCAAATGAAAAACGCGACTATGAAGAAGACGAAAAAGAAATGGGGGCATCATGCTTTACCCGCAGGGTTCGCACCACTCCAGTTCCCAGGGGATTCAAGTTACCTCATGATCAGCAAAAGTACGACGGATCACAGGAACCACAATCATGGCTCTCAGATTATCTACAAGCAGTACAAATATTGGGAGGAACCAAAGAAACAGCAATGCAAAGTCTGCAACTACACCTCACCGGCGCAACAAGGTCATGGTTGAGCAAACTTGAGAAGGAAACTATTGGAAGCTGGGAAGACCTCACAAAGCAATTTACAAGCAACTTCAGGTCGACATACAAGCGGCCAGCATCAATAGAAGAAGTCAAAGCGTGTGTGCAACAACGCGACGAAACACTGCGGGCATACATCCAAAGATGGAGTCTTATCAAAAATTCAGCAGTCGAAGTTTTAGACGAAAGAGCAATAGATGCGTTCATCATTGGATTAAGGCGAAGAGACCTAGTCGAAGAGATGGGCACAATCAAGCCGAAGACAGTGTCAGACCTCATGGACGTAGCAAACAGATTTGCAGATGGAGAAGACGCATGCAACAACAAGCGGACGCGATCCCCAGAGGACGATAGAAGAAATAGATATGGAAGTCAAAGGAGACGGTCCAGAAATTATGACAACTATGGCTCCCATAGCCAAGTCGCCGCAGGATACAAAGATAACAGCTACCAAGGAAGCGATCACAGAAATTCAGGATATCGAAGCTACGGAAAAGAGGACTATAAAAAATTCCCCGCAAGAGAATCTAGAGAGTACAACCCGTCGCCAGAAGATATGCTCAACGGACCTTGTCATATACACTCAGCGTTCGTCGATGGGAAGCGAGTATCAAGGCATGCAATGAAAGATTGCACAACATTCTTAAAACTACAAGAGGCAGCACTAAACAAGCAAACCGAAGCAAGGCGACAAGGATTTGAAGGAAGCAACAATCCTTCGACAAAACAACAAGGAAACAACGGAGCTCCTCAAGGACAAGGCCAGCAGAACCAGGGGCACGACGATGACGAAGGGTACGTTCCATCAAAAGGACACATCATAGCAATGATACAACCTGTGCCCAAGTCGAACAAAGAAGAAAAGAGTATCACTCGACAAGTCAACTTAGCAGTCATCTCACCGCTAGCCGCAACGGAGTATCTGCATTGGTCAGAACAACCAATCGAGTTCAATAGAGAAGACCACCCTATAACAGTACCTCGGCCAGGAAATGCGCCTTTGGTACTTAAAGCTCAAATTGGCACGTACGATGTCAACAGAATATTTATGGACGCAGGAAGTGGAATCAATCTGATATATGCAAAAACACTCAGAGCAATGCATATATCACTAGAGTTCTTGAAGCCAACAGACTGTTCCTTCCATGGGATAGTACCAGGAAGCGCTAACTATCCATTAGGTCGAATAGCACTCAACGTTTGCTTCGGCAACCGACAAAACTATAGAAGAGAAAAGTTAGACTTCGAAGTCACGGACTGGCCATCCCAGTATCACGCGATCCTCGGGCGACCCGCGTTTTCGCGATTCATGGCAGTACCTCACTACACATATCTGGTACTCAAAATGCCAGGACCAATGGGAGTAATCACAGTAAAAGGAAGTTTTGAAATCTCAGATCTATGCGACAGGGAGTTCCACAAGATGGTGCAAAACTTTGGCATGATAGCCAACCATGCGGAGAAAGCAAAAAGTACGATTACAGAAGGCGTCAAGCTACTCGAAGGACGTGTTGTGGAGCCAGATATGAAGAAACCACGAGTAGAAGCATCAGGAGAAGACAAAGAAGCAGGAGAAGAGGAGAAGGACATGACGACATAAACATCAAGAGCAACATAGTAGAGTAGAAGAATAAGGCTATAAAAGCCACGAGTTATACCAGGGGCAATGCCCTCTAGATCTAGAACACAGGTCACGGGCCGGATCTCTTGGGACACCCCATGTATCTTACATTACAAGTATAATAAAGACGAAACGTTCCTCATGTTCGAGTTTACGAGTCTTTCAAAGAGAAAATGCGGCAAACACACGAATCATACAATAACGCTTTGAGAACAAATTTCAGATATAAAGTCGTGAAATCAGGAACTCTCGCGTTCAGTATATACATAAGGGTCACAGCAGCAGGTTATCAGAATCATCTACGCCTAAAGGATCTAAATAGTGATACTCACGGAAAAACCCAGCGTCTGCTTCAAGCAGCCTAGCTACAAGCCTCCGAGAAGGCTGTAAAGTATTTTCCATATGAACTCGAAGACTAGCTCCACCAGGAGCCAAACTCAGGGACATAGTGCTATAATTAAGCCTTGGGTGCCTCTTGCGCATCCACCCAAGAGCAAAATTGGCACCTGCCACCAAGTTCAGCTCTATCAATCTATGAATACGGTGGCTGGACCTAAAAGTATCAAGAAGAAGCGGGAAAGTTGGAGGCAGAGGATTGCTAGGAAGCATGACAGAATGCATAGTTGTTAGAGCTCATCGGCAACCATCAACTGACTCGCCAATATGTTGGGCACGGTCCTGAAGCAGCACAATGGCACTCTGACGCCGAGGATCAGACCATAAAGTCTCACAGCCTTTTGGCATTCTCTCCAAAGCTGCATTTCGTTCGGTAACTCGACAATCTTCAGCAGCAAAATCCAGACAAGTGCCTGTAACGGCAAAGGACGTCACAAAAATAGCAGTGAAGAAACAGGGAAAAGAGAAGCCGAAGGAAACCTTACATCGCAACATCTCGCAGGCAGACTCGACAATACCAAGAATAAAAGATTCGCATTCTTCATTATGGACAATCTTCGCCGTCAAATTGGAAACCTTTTCATCAAGAGAAGATATTTTCTTCAGATAACCACAAGCTTTACTAGCTTTGCTCACAGCCATCTGTGCTTGGCGTTTGGCTAAAGACAAGCGAGTTTCAAGATCAGAAATCCTTAAAGAGTACTCTGCGCATTGACTGCATCGACTAGGAGGTGACGACATCGTCGAGTCGAACGTGCGGGCAGCGGAAGGAGCAGGCCCGCCAGTCAAGGGATCGTTGGTATGCATCGACTGGAAGTCAAAAGAAAATAAAGAAGAAACATTTCAGAGAGGCAGCACCGGATCTCATGAGAAGGAAATATATTTACATAAGTGCAAAACCCTTTGGCTAAAGTTCTCGGGTTGCACGCGACTAAAGGTTTTTACATTCAAAAGAAGAAATTGAAAGCTACAGAGGAGCCGAAGTCTACGCCACCTCAGCATTTTGCTCCGTGGTAGAAGAGGGCATGGCAAATCCGTCGCCAGAAGTCGACGGAGGTGCAGGCTCTTCCATCATTGGAGCCGGCGTAGTAGATGCCGCGGAGGCTGCAGAAGGAGAAATAATTGCCACCAGTGCAAGCGCCAACTTCTTCACCTTCTCGAAGAAGACCTTCATCTCATCGCAGGTGCGGCCATGGGGAAAGCTCACCTTCTCCCAGTCGAAGTCCGCGCCGTGAGCAAAAGAAAGTGCAATAGCACCCTCAGCGCCACGCTTCAGAGAGAGCCCCTTCAGCTGGAGGGTCGGGTCCTCCATTGTATCGAAGGACTTGGCAAGATTCTCCAAGTTATCCTTTGGGACTTCTGCCTTCTTCTTCGGCCACAACCCGATGAACAACCGCGACAGAACGCGGCTAACCAACTCAAAAGTCTCCTGGATAGATATCCAGTTTGCCTCGAGTAGGTTAACCGCGGTCAGTAGAGGATCATCGCCCGATGGCATGGATGAAGAAGACACCTTGGTAAATCCTGTGCGACAAAGGAAGTTAAAAAGAAAGAAGTAAAGGAAAGAATTAGTGAAGATCAACAATATAACAAGAAGTCAAAATAGAAGGCAAGACGAAACACTCACTTTCAGCAGAGGTAGACATTGTGTGAAGGCGCTCCATTATGGCCTGGTCTCGCTGAGCGTGCTCCCTGTTGGCATCGGCCAAAGCTTTTTCAGCCTTTTTCGCCTTACCAAGCGCTGATTTCTGCGACTTCTCAGCGCTTGCTTTGGCAGCGGCCGCAATATCATATGCCTTCTGCGAGGCACTGAGCTCAGCCTCCAATGATGCAATTCGGGCATTGGCTGTCGCTAGAGTAGCTACAGTAGAAGAAGAAAGGAAGTCAGATAAACAGCAAAAGATAAGCGTGGAGGAAAAACCATGACTGGATATAGAACATACCTTCGGAAGCTTTCGCAACCTTTAGGTACTCAGCGCATTCGGTGCCCAAGGCGACGAATATCTTTAATAATGCCTGAGAAAAAGAGCGTTTAAGAAGCACAAGTGTATGCAAGGGAAACAAGTCAGGAAAAATTGCTCACATCATGGGGGAAGCCGAGGATTCATGGGCTTCCAGAGAGACATCGGGTTCTTTGGCCTTCTTCAAGCGCTTGAGGTTTCGGGGCGCAGGAACCTTCTTTAGAGAGGCCCTGGTAACCCTAGGCGCAATTTCTTGGGCAGGGGGCTCATCATCAATTGCAGGGGAAATTGAAGGAGTAGCTGCAGAAGCTTTTGGTGGCTCTTCGTCATCTCTACACGAAGAAAAAAGTTATGTGTAACACGACAGAAACAAGGCAAGAGCGGTGCAATTGAAGAACTCGAATAAAAACACTTACGACGCCAGGAGGTCGAAGTACTCCGTATCTTCTGCAGGAACAAATTCTTCGACTCGCTTCCTCTTCTTATCGACACCAGCATCTTCAGCAAGCACGGGGGGAGACGATGTCGACGAGCTAGTTTCCTTTTCCGATTCTTCGGCATCATCTCCGTCCTAATTCTCGTCAGCCTCGGGGGCTTCAGATACAGATGAGGCTAGATCAGCCGGAAGGGGCCCTGCCTCGGGAAGAGGAGGGTGCGAAACAAGGAATTGGTGACCCTGCATATAAATAAGTTAGCAGAGTACAAAGGCAAAAAATAGCGTAAAGTCGAAGCAAAACGAAATTCGACAACAAGTGAACACAAAGATACATACCTCAGGCAGAGGGTGCATGGAGTCGAAGTAGTCAGCGGTCAAGTCAGCAACCGCATGATCCTTGGTGAGCTTGGTAAGGCTCCTAACTCGCTTGTCGACATCTTTTTTCTCTATCAAATCTTCAGAGACGCGAGTAGGATCTTCCAAGCCAGAGTAATTCCAGAACTTGGTGAGGTGGTGCTGCAGGGGTTGAACTCGACGTTGCACAAAGAACGCCATGAGTTGGATACCCGACAAAGCTCCTCCTTGGCCTCCTTTCAAAGCCTGAATGCGAGATAGAAGAGGAAGAACTTGTGCTATCTCCGCATCTGAGGGAAGCGCATCCCACGACGCCAATTTCTTCACTTCCTTGGAGGCTTCGAAAGGGGCTAACCCATATTGGTCTTCAGGGAAGGCTTTGCGATCTTTGATATAGAACCATTTGGTTCTCCACCCCTGGACAGATGCGGCAAAGGAAAACTCGAGGTACTGTGCTTCAGGGCGTACAGAGACAACGGCTCCGCCCAATTCAGGCTTTCTAGCCAGAGCAACATTGGGGCGAAGCCAAAAGATTGACCTCCAGAGAAGAAAGTGGGGTTCAATGCCCAAAAATGACTCGCAAAGAGTCACGAAACAAGCAATGTGAAGAAGGGAGTTTGGTGTGAGCTGGTGGAGCTGCACACCGTAGACAAAGAGAAGCCCACGGAGAAACTCGTGGGCAGGAAGAGAAAGGCCGCGGAGGAGGAAAGCAAGAAACATTACCCGGTAGCCACTTGGGGGCTGCAGGATCCGCTCAGTACTGGGAAACTTGATGGAATCCTGGGCTGAGATGAGGCCGTCCACCTTGGCCTTCTCCACCTCCTTCGGCGTGATGGCAGAGCGTACCCAGTTGGTGGCAGAGGAGTTCTTGGCCATGGTGTTCTTGGTGGCTAGGTGCTTCACGCGCATCTATCGCACCGCGCTTGGGGGCTATGCATGAACGGAGAGAGGAGAAGAGATCGGCAATGGAGGCGGTGGAGGGAACGAGCTGGTAAACAGTAAAATCCCCCACTACACCCCTTATATACCTTCTGGGGGAAGGATCGTGGGCTGAGATGTGGCGCAAAGAGCGGAAACGGCAGCCCACTAACGGTCAAAAATCGCGAAAATTACAGTGCTGCCCATAAAACGGTTCGCACTCATACAGAGTGACGTATTCATCGATGTCATAAAGAAGATGATATAAGAAAGAAGAAGGATGGCGCCGACAAGTGCAAAATTTATAGACAAGATTATATGTGAAGGATTTTTCGATTATAGCCTTTGGGGCTACTACTATCAAAGGTATTGAAAGCAACTCTTTACTGGAGTGGTGGACGCGTATTCAATGACAGGATGTTATTAAAGTATCTCGAGTTGAAGTATGATGGACCACACTATATTTTGAGCCTATACTCGAAAAAGTCTTTTTCGACTATAGCCTCGGGGGCTACTCCCATCGGGAGCGCTGAACGCGCACCCGATGATATTTCTTGGTAAAGCATTGTGCAGGAGTGTTACTCCCATCGGGAGCGAGTTTTATGGTTGTTGAAACCCGAATATTTTCAGTCAAAATTTGACTGCGACATAAGATTCTCGAGTTATGTTATCGCAACACAACTCGAATGCCGTGACCTGTCACAAAGGTAAGACCCCGGGATCCATCCTTTGTGGCCTGGTATACGCATATGGATGCGCTCTGCTGGTATGTATCCGTGTCTACGACGCGAAGAAAATCCTGGTGGACATACTGGGTACCCTGAGAATCACTGGGATTCATTATTTGTAAGTCCTAAATGCGGCAAAAGAGTGGGTTTGACCGGTATCCCGAATTCAAGTCCAAGGGGATTGAATTTGAAGTAGGTGACAAGTATCTGTTCCGGCAGTTAACTGACCTCTTGATCCGTCAGAGTTGTTAGGCTTCTTCATCAAAACCCCTTGCGAAAAATTATCATGAAAATAAGTCGAAAGACCAAGTCGAAGATTTGAAGATAAGAAGAAGTCAAAGAATTGATCAAGTCAAAGATTTAAAGATTAGAGATTCAACCCGAATCTGCAATTCTGGTAGAATCTCAGGGGCTACTGACAAGGGTATAGTTAATAGAGCCCGTTAGTTGAGTACCCCTAAGGCCCGTATAGCTAGGCCCAATTGTAATGATAGTCGAATACAAGTTCTCACCGTATGTCGATATTGTAATCTGTATCGGACCCTACCCGATCCTCGAGACCTGGCCATCTATATATAGGGGCCAGGAGGGGACGGTGTAGGGCAGATTGAAAGCAAGCCAGGTTGAATACCCAAATTTACTTTCGATATACACTTATTTCGACTAGCCTTTACCTTCGAGTTCATCCGACGCCCTATTCCCCCGATCCTAAGTCCTTCATCTAGGACATTTGCCGAGTTAACCCTCGTCACCTAGGTCACCGTGCCATCAAAGCAGTCCTCGGCGCCAGAGTAGTAGCCGACGATCTAGGTCATCATCGCCAAGACACCACAAAAGCCCAAAGCATGGAGAAACACGAAGATCTAGGACTCCCACCAGGGCATGCGATTACGAAGATGACGAAAAAGAGATGGGAGCGTCGTGCTTTACTCATAGAGTTCGCACCACACCAGTACCCAAGGGCTTCAAACTACACCATGATCAGCAAAAATACGATGGATCCCAGGAGCCGCAATCATGGCTCTCAGACTACTTGCAGGCAGTCAAAATATTAGGGGAACGAAGGAGACAGCATTGCAAAGTCTGCAATTACACCTCACCGGCGCAGCTAGGTCATGGTTGAGCAAATTGGAAAGAGGAACAATCGGAAGCTGGGAGGAATTCACGAAACAATTTACAAGTAACTTCAAGTCAACATACAAGCAGCTAGCATCGATAGAAGAAGTCAAAGCCTGTGTACGGCAACACAATGAGACACTTAGGTCGTATATTCAAAGGTGGAGCATTATCAAGAACTCCACAGTCGAAGTTTGAGATGACAGAGAAATTGACGCCTTCACACTCGGGTTACGACGAGGAGACTTAGTCGAAGAGATGGGCAGAATCCAGCCGAAGACAGTGTCAAATCTAATGGACATAGCAAACAGATTTGCAGATGGCGAAGACGCGTGCAACAACAAGCGGACACGATCACCAGAAGACGACAGGGGAAATAGATACAGTGGCCAAAGGAGAAGATCCCGCAACTACGACAACTACGATTCTCACAGTCAAGTAGCCGTGGGATATAAAGACAATAATTATCAAGGAGATGACCGCAGAAACTCAGGATATCGCAGCTATGGAAGAGAAGACTTTAGCAATAGCAAAAGGTTCCAATCAAGGGAACCTCGAGAATACAATCCGTCACCAGATGATATGCTAAACGGACCATGCCATATACACTCTGCGTTCGTTGATGGGAAAAGGGTGCCTAGACACGCAATGAAAGAATGCAAAACATTCTTGAAGCTTCAGGAGGCGCAGTCAACAAACAAGCCGAAGCAAAGAGGCAAGGGTATGAAGCAAACACAAACAACACACCTACAACGATTCAACAGGCAAACAATGGAGCTTCTGTGGTGACCCAGCATACCACTACATGTGTAGTATGCAAGTCATTGACATAACACCAATGAAACACCATCTCACTAGTATTACATCGATCAGAGTGGTACAATAGAAACATCACAGGTCCAAGGTAGGTGCATAGGATTACAAATTTCATCATACAGAAGATCTTCAGAACCTCCTCAACAGGTAGAGGTTTAGTCCTGGCGACTACAAACGAGAAAGAATACATTGAAGATTAAACTAGAGCTATAACTAATGCAGTGGGCTTGCTACTCTACTATAGAATCACCCTAACTACTTAGGTTCTAGGATTAGGGAATTGGGTCCCTTCTATTCCTATTCTAGTTTTCCACCAAGCTTGGCATAGTCGTTGACTCCGTTGATAGTTCTGACATTGGTCGAGGACTTCATCTTCATCTTTAGTGTCTCGAGGTTGCCTCTTGTGTTGCCTCCAATCTAAGCAAGGCTTAAGAGGGAGTGGGTTGAGTAACGAGCGTTACCCAGCAAGTTCATATAAGGAATAAGGTGTTTCATGCACTATCTACAGCCTTAGACCCAAGAGTCGTTTGGCAATGCAAGTTTTCATAAACATTTCTTCAAGAGGTTGCTTTTACTCAGAAGAACTATGTCTGTCAGCCTTCACAGGTTGATTACAGCTTCGATGGGCTCCTTTCCTGCCATGTTCACAGCTCCTTCCCGGAACACGGAGTATCCAGATACTTTTTGTACACTCGAGGTGGTCACTTGTACCCATAGGAGATCAACACTTTGCTGCACAATTGAGCCGCGAGCTTCGTCCACACTTCCTTGGTGTGGGGCCCAGTCGATGATCTGAGCCAATCACTGTTCCTTCCCGCGACCTTGCATACCCACCCTTTTGCGGCTCCAACTTTGGTTCGCTACCCTCGCCGGTCTACTCTTTGGTAGTTGCCGACCTCAACATACTTGTCCTTGACAATGAGTCACCCCCACCGGTTTTCATTACGCACTGTGGTAATATCGGCCTCGGTACTCTACCCCCGTTGTTGCCGTAATCCATCATAGACCGCCAGAACCGTGGAATCATTAGGGGGATTCCACCCATCCCGAAGCTCCGCGCAGGGAGACAACTGCTCTGGAACGGCGCGTCCGTTGATATGCAAGAGGGAAAAGATAGAGCTGACTCTTCTGTCCCATTCCAGATCCTATGGTTGACCATATTTTACGGCACAAGAATCACTGGCGACATTGGTTATTAATCCTAGGTGAACATTCCAGTTACAGTGGGACCTCCACCATACTCATACCATGGTCCCACTACCCACCTTCCTAGGTCGACAACCACCATGGTTGCTAACCAGTAGTCATATTAATTTGAGAAAGCAGAACCTTTGCTTTTGAATGCAATCATAATAATAATACCACTGGTATATTTGCAAGTAATTTGCTAAAGATAAACAAGAGATATGAGCAAAGAGTAAACTTGCCTTTTTGACTGCAAGATTATGCGAGTCAAGGTCTTCGATGCGATAGAAATCTCAATTCTGAAATAGCAATCATCATCCGGTAGGGATGATGTTAGAAATCTGCAGCATGATATGCATAATATATGCTATGCATCGCTCTAAGTGTAACCTAACCCCGATGATTTGTTATCATTGAGTCATGGTGATTTCTTGATGATGTGTTGCACTTCTAAACCACACCAGAACAAGGTTGTTAAGCATTTTAGGTTAGCTCACTATCAGGTGCTATTAAAACGATAAGACTGTAACAACAGCTATTATTTCAGGGTTTTATCATCATTCCTTGTTACAAGAGAATGATGATTAATAGTGAAGACATGAAAGTAACATCTTTAAGTTGCGTCTTATAATTAGCAATCACTTGGTTAATCATGGATATGTAAAGTGGAAGTAAAGCATATCACATAACAATACCTAACTAGTTTTAGGGTTGTCAATAATCTTAACATATATAGGAAACTACTAGGAAATGTGCCCGTGCGTTGCATCGGGAAAAAAATCACAAACACAAACATATAAAATCAGCTTCTTTTAATTTTTCTCCCTCTTTGCTTGTACCTCGACTTTCCAACCATGCCACTTCTACAATTTAGAATTATAAATATCATCCATGGTTCTGAAGAAAACATCGCAAACTCGCAATTAGTCTTCGTGACTCCATGTACATACATTGGCACAACATCGATCTAGGAGTCATAGTCTGAACCCGAACGCAAGAGAGATAAGAAACTTGAATAAACGTAAGTTGGAGTCATCCTTCGATCTGCAGAAATAAAAAGCAAAATAATGAATGCCCATGTCAATGAAGAACGCAGCCATGCCATAGCAGCCAAGTAAAGATTTGAGACACCCCACTCACTGAAAATCTCTTGGCCAATTAAGACTTCGCTGGTGCCTTTCTTTCGTTTTTATTTGTCTCCCAAAGCTCACAGGGGACAGTATGTGACTATGTGTATATGTAATATACAGAAGCATTGTCCGAAACAAAACTACTCTGCTGAATAGGGACTTTTGCACTATCAAGAAGCATATATTAGACACCAAGCAAGACGCAACCCGTCAGACCTCTTACAGCCTATAACTAACTTGTGAATTTCTAGGAGGGAGAGAGATGCATGGGGGTATCCTGCTTGTAGCTGCCCATGTCAATGAAGAACGCAGCCATGCCATAGTAGCCAAGTAAAGATTTGAGACACCCTACTCGACTAAAAATCTCTTCGCCAATTAAGACTTCGCTGGTGCATTTCTTTCGTTTTTATTTGTCTCCCAAAGCTCACAGGGGACAGTATGTGACTATGTGTATATGTAATATACAGAAGCATTGTCCGAAACAAAACTACTCTGCTGAGTAGGGACCGTTGCACTATCAATAAGCGTGTATTAGACACCAAGCAAGAGGCAACCCGTCAGACCTCTTACAACCTATAGCTAACTTGTGAATTTGTATGAGGGAGAGAGATGCATGGGGGTATCCTGCTTGCAGCTGGCGTAGGTAGGCTCTCGTTGGTGTCGTTCACAAAGGGCAGTCGTTGCCGCATCATGAACAAATACAAACCCTTGCCATACGCCGTACTACTGTTGCGGACCTCGTCGTTGATGTTTGCAGGCCGAGGCGACTGGATCGGCGGTCGGCTCAGTCCAGGAATGAGAAGAAAAGGGCGTCATCATCATTGTGGTCACCGCACCGCCGCAGTGAAACCTGCATCCGCCCCCTGCGCCACCACTGACGGGGGGAGTTTGAGTCCCCACGACGCTGTGAGGTCGGCCGCTGGACACGGGTTTAACTACATGCATAATGCTGCTCTGATCTTCACTATTATAGTTGCTTTGTTTCAAATTGTCCATCTTTTGTGCCAGATTGCATCACATTCGCTATGCACCACGCCTCTCAGGCGACACCACTCACCACTGCCGCCTGCGCCATTATTATTTCCGTTTCCTTCCACCCGAGGTCGCTGCTGTCCTTGCTTTTTCTGAGTTGCTGCTGAGGACAAACTCGAGTTGGTAAACCTGTTGCTAGTTGGGCTGTAGAACACACGTACTTGCAATCCGGGGTTAGGCAGGAATGAACACACGTTCTCTTTGATGAGCAGGAAAAGCTGCACGTCGATGTCAGCCATCAGCGTCGGGGGGCGGCGCCGATGCCGGCGTTCCCGGAGAGCACACGCTGGCGCTGGCTGAGATATCCATTGGCGGCTACGGCCGGCCTTCTTGGCTCTCTGACTTTGTCCTCAAGGCTACAGTTCGCGATACCAGAGGCGAGCGGATCAGCGGCAGCTACCGATACCAATCTACACGAACACACGTATATCGATACATGCACTCCGGGGTTGGACAGGATGAACACACGTTCTCGTTGATGAACATGAAGAGCTCGTCCATGTCAGCCATCAGTGTTGGGGGGCGGCGCCGATGCCGGCGTTGCTGGAGAGCACGCGCTGGCCGAGTTAGCCATTGGCGGCCACGGCGCCGGCCTTCCTAGCTCTCCGACGTCCTCCTTCCAGCTATAGTTGCGATACCATAGGCGAGCGGATCAGCGGCAGCTACATATACCAATCTACATACCTCGATGAATTTTTGTCCTCCGTCTACTCCTCGGTGTTGACGACGACCTCATGAGGGCGCTCCAATCTGGCCTCTCCGTCTCAGGTCGTGGCCGCTAGCCAGATATATAGCCGGAAACCTTGGAGCTAGGAAACACACTCGATATGAAAGCAGCGTATACCCGTGGAGTTCTTTTATTCCACGATAGCCTAAACGTAAAGGAACACAAAAGAAGAGCGGACCAATGCCCTCCCACAAATCTCATATTACACCTCTGTCACCGCCTAAAAAACGTTTCGGCCAACATCGCTATCGCTAGCCATAGCTGAAGTGGGTCTTGCGATAAGATACCTTGATGAGGACATCCCTATTACACCACCATTATCTCCTACTCCTTTTGATGAAGATGTTGCTGCGAATAAGTCCAATGAGATTAGGATTGGACCAATTACAAGAGCACGTGCAAAGCTATTGGAGTAACAGGTGAACTCACTCTTAATTGAACCTGATCTTTTATTTAATGAGAACTTTATACTGCCTAAGTCTATGCATCTATGTATGATCAGGTTTGTTGATAACATGAGCGTTGCACGAGGAGGAGATGAGTCGCAGCAAGAAGAGCAAGACTTGATGATCAAGTGCGCGAGGGAGGAGAGGGAGGCAGGCGCACCAGGAGATCACCAGAACGTCAAGTCGACATGAGAGAGTCCGTGATGGCGCACTAGGACAGCCTACGACACGATGTCTACACGTCTAAGGCGCGCCACACTCATGGCCTGCGTGCCAGAAATAGGCCGAACCCATATATGGGTCGGTATGTACTCGTTTGAGTCGAACCGAGTCAGTTTGGGCCCAAACCAGGTTGGTTTTGGGCCAGGTCCATGTTGAGGACGCCCCAGCCTCCCTTAAGTAGCCAGGGGCGCCCCCTCAAGTCTCTTAGACCACGTTTAAACAAAACCCTAGTTTCTAGACAGAACCAAGTGTTCCTCTGAAATTATTCGCACCAATTCGTATCGATCTGGTGTTTGTTCTTCTGAAAGTCTGAGTGTAATCTGCTGTTCCGTTGGGAATTAGTATATTGCATAACCGCTTCGTGGTCGGCGGCTACGTGCGCAAGCGTGTGACGTTGCGAATATCCAAAGGGTTGAGAGCTGTTGCGCTGGCAGCAGGGATTAGCCGGAGAGTTCTCTGCGACACTCGAGTTATCTTCATCACCATCATCGCCATCTACATCGCGCTCGCTGAGAAGATCGGGACACCCCTTATCATCTTGGTATCAGATTCCAGCGTTTACTCGGTGAGCATCCACAAATTCATCCCCGTAAATTCGTTTTTGTTTTTGTCCTATCCAGAAAAAGCCACACAAAAAATTAGGGTTCTTAGTTTCGCCATAGCCTAGATTGCATCGAGGTACTGGTTTTAGTAGCTGATCGTCTTTTCGCGTATCTTTTCATCAAATCTGTAGGAGTCTAGGATCCCCGTTCTTTTCTGCATCTTCGTTTCAGTTTTCGTCTTCGTTTGATCCCTCTTTGATCTCCTTCTTCTTCCCTAAACTGGTGGCTGTGTACGTATTCTTGAGGAGGCAGACAAACTAGATCGGATCGGTTAAAAAAAAAATCTGATCGCTAGTTTGTTTGCACGTTGCAGGTACCTGATCGGATCGGAAACAAGTCAAAAAAAAAAGCAGCGGCAGTCCGAGTCGCCCGACCCCAGACCACCTCCGCGCTCGAGCGCGCTCGCTCGCCAGACGAAGCGATCGTCGATCGCGCGCGTCGTCGAGCTGCCTCAGCGCCAAGCCGGCCCATCTTTGCTTGGCCCACGTTGATTCAGTTCAAAAAAAAAAGGGAAAAAAAAACAGCCAGCGGCCTCGCCCCAGTGCGGAGAGCGTCTGGGGTCGGGCGCGCGCTCGCGTCTCTTGGCGCACTGAGGCGCGGAGACCGTCTGTGGTCCGGCGCCTCCTCGGGCAGCTTCAGTTTTGGCCCAATTTTCATATAGTAAAAAAAAAATTTCAAAAAATAGAAAAAAGGGGACGTGTACTGCACACACGCCTATATTACAAAAAAAAGACAAACTACTTTGTCCGTTTGGCGTCGCCGTCGCGCTGCCGTGTGTTTCCGGCGTTGTACATCTCTGCCGTTGACATATTTTTCGTCGGTTTCTCATCCGCGACAGCGTGTTACCATTGTGTCCACATAGCGTCCTTTCTACACGATTTTGATCGCTTTAGCTACAGCCTATCTACAGCATCGTGTTAGGAGCTTACCCATACGAGACTAGCTACTTCGTGCTCATCAGGCTGCTGCCGTGTGCGCAATCTTGTGCCTGTTCGTCGAGCCAGTGCTAGCGTCTCTCTTGTGCATTGCAACACGAGCTACTGTGCGTCGTCACTTATATCTTTTTGAGCTCACTTTTCAGAGTTGCTTTGCCCCGTTTATCTCTACCGTGTGTGTTTCCGTGGGTCTTTGTCATACGATCAGCACTAGGACTTGTATTTCGGTGTAGTTAGGTATCCATACCAAGCCCCACCATATACCCTGGTTTGTCGTGTGATAGTTTCTTATACCCTCGGTATTCGCTTCATCACATCCGTGCACGTTTCAGTCTCTACGAGTGGTAAGCATTTATTATTCACTTTGGAACGGTAAGATACCTCTTTCTTTCAGTTTTGAGTGAGGTGTGAGCGTAACCACCACCCGTTTATTGTTTGTGCACTAACCTACTAATCATGTCTGCTAGTGATGTTGATGTGATGCAGAAAAAACCTGATGATACTCCTGTCATATGGAGGGAGTATGAAGCTCTTCGTGATCATTTGGAAAGAATAATAACACGAACAACTGACGCTATTGATTCTGATGTTCAAGCTGTCCAAATGAAAGTAGAAGCCACTGATGCTACTGTTAATAATATGCAAGTGCAAGTCAATGATCTCCAAACTAGCATCCAGGCGTTGACACAATCTGTCAATGCGCTGCGTCTTACTGTTGAGCAGCGACCTCTACCACATGCTGATGCTGATGATGAGAGTGCTCATGGCGACAATGAGAATTTTGCTGCAGCCGGTCGTGGTAATGGTCGAGGCAATGGTCCTCCTTTTCGTGGCCGTGGTTTTGTTTCCGTTGGTGCCCAGCGCGTTCCTTTTCAGCAGGATGATGGCTTGGGTAAACCAAAGTTTTTTATTCCCAAATTCGAGGGTGGTACTGATGTTGAAGAGTACCTCACATGGGAGTTGAAGATAGAGAAGTTGTGGCGTCTTCATGATTATACGGAGGACAAGAAAATCAAGCTTGCTTCTTCAGAGTTTGATGGCTATGCTTTGCGATGGTGGAACAGCGTTGTGCAAACACGTCAAGAAAACAACGAGCTGCCCATTATAACTTGGCGCCATATGAAGGAAGTGATGCGGGCTCGTTTTGTTCCGCATAACTACCTCCGCTCAGTTTTTGATAAGTTACAGCAATTGAAGCAAGGCTCACTGTCCGTTAATGAGTATTATATGGAGATGGAGATGCTTCTACAACGAGCTCGCGTTCGTGAGCCTCTTGAGCAGACCTTGCAACGTTTTCTCCATGGTTTGAAGTATAATATCAAGAGCATTATTCGGCATCATCGGTATCGTGATATGAATGAGCTGCTACATCATGCACGTGAAGCTGAAGCACAGTTTGCCGAAGAAGCTCAGTTTAAAGCTCATACTACTTCAGGCAGCCGTTTCACACCCAGGCCTGCTGCACCCACACCAAGTTCTCGTTCCGATTTTCGTGCTCCTTCGTCGTCGCGATCTGATGCCAATGCAAAGAAATCCGCACCTGCTGCTAGTGGTACAGGTTCGAACATGTCTACAGCACGTAATCGTGATATGGAGTGTCATACTTGTGGTGGAAAGGGTCATTTTAAACGGGATTGCCCCAATCGAAAAGTGATGATTGTCAATGAGGACACCAATGAGTACGAGACAGGTGATGATGCTGATCCGGATGGTTCCGATGATGATGACTTTGGTCATGACGGTGTTGATGCCTATCCTTCCACCGCCAATAACATAGTTTGCTTGCAGCATGTGCTCAATGTGTCTCCTACATCTGAAAGTCAGCGGTGCAATTTGTTCCAGACTAAAGCACTTGTTGGACCGGACAAAGCTTGCAAACTCATCATCGATGGTGGTAGTTGCCGCAACCTTGATAGCAAAGAGTTGTGTGCAAAGCTGAAACTGAAATACATCCCACACCCGCATCCATATTATATCCAGTGTCTCAGCGACAATGGAGAGATGAAGGTCAGCCACATGGTGCGAGTTGATTTCGAGATTGTACCATACAAGGACTCCATTGAGTTTGATGTGGTTCCTATGACGGTTTGTCACCTCTTGTTGGGCCGCCCATGGCAGTTTGATCGCAACGTGTTACACAATGGCCGCACCAACACTTATCATTTGGAGTTCAAGGGCAGAAAAATTAACTTGCAGCCTATGTCTCCACAGCATATTGTAAATGAATCTCGTCAGAAAACTGAAGTGAACTTAGAACATGATAATGAGAGAGTAGCTAGACGAGAGACTATTACCTCGGTGAGTGAGAGCCACCCAGCCACATCGAGAGAGCCCTACCAAAGTGAGAGAGTGAATTCTCTAGTCCTGCTAGCCACCAAAGAAGATATGAGAGAATTTAGAGAGGATCCTACAGCCATGCCACTTGTGCTTATGTACAAGGGTGAGATTTTGATTTCTAACGATATGACTCCTCTTCCTTTTGGTGTTTCTAGTGTCTTGCAGGAATTTGACAATGTGTTTCCAGAGGAGGTCCCCGCTGGTTTGCCCCCTTTGCGCGGCATTGAGCACCAGATTGACTTCATCCCTGGGGCCACCTTGCCAAACCGCGCTCCTTACCGCACCAACCCCGAAGAAACTAAGGAGATTAAGAAACAAGTGCAAGCGCTACTCGACAAAGGTTATATTCGAGTGAGCTTAAGCCCTTGTGTTGTTCCTGTTATTCTCGTTCCTAAGAAAGATGGTACATGGCGCATGTGTGTAGATTGTAGAGCTATTAATAACATCACTATTCGATATCGTCACCCTATTCCGCGCTTGGATGATATGCTTGATGAGTTGAGTGGTGCTGCTATTTTCTCTAAGATTGATTTGCGTAGTGGTTACCATCAGATTAGGATGAAAGAGGGGGATGAGTGGAAAACTGCCTTTAAAACAAAATTTGGTTTATATGAGTGGTTAGTCATGCCATTTGGTTTAACTAATGCACCTAGTACCTTCATGAGATTAATGAACCATGTTTTGCGAAATTTTATTGGCAAGTTTGTGGTTGTGTACTTTGATGATATATTAATCTACAGCCGCAATGAATCTGAACATAGTGATCATATTAGACAAGTTTTGCAAGTGTTGCATGATTCTCAGCTTTATGGTAATCTTGAAAAGTGCACATTTTGCAAAGATAAGGTCGTGTTCCTTGGATATGTTGTTTCTAAAAATGGAGTAGAAGTCGATGCATCTAAAATTGAAGCTATTCAAAATTGGCCTACTCCCATGAATGTTAGTCAAGTACGAAGTTTTCATGGTCTTGCTGGCTTTTATCGCCGTTTTGTGAAAGACTTTAGTACTGTTGCTGCACCTTTAGATGAGTTAACTAAAAAAGGTGTTGAATTTGTATGGGGCGCAGCCCAAGATCATGCTTTTGATGAACTGAAACGTTTATTAACTTCTGCACCATTGCTTGCACTACCAGAATTTAATAAGCAATTTGAGATTGAATGTGATGCTAGTAGCATTGGTATTGGTGGTGTGTTGATGCAAGAGGGTCGGCCTATTGCCTACTTTTCTGAAAAACTTTGTGGTGCGAGGTTGAACTATCCTGTTTATGACAAAGAATTGTATGCGCTTGTTAGAGTTCTTGAGGTTTGGCAACATTATTTGTGGCCAAAAGAATTTATCATACATTCGGATCATGAAGCTTTGAAATATCTGAAAGCTCAATCTAATTTGCATAGGCGTCTTGCTAAGTGGGTTGAGTTTATTGAGTCTTTTCCTTACATAATTAAACATAAAAAGGGTAAAGACAATGTGGTTGCTGATGCTCTATCTAGGAAGAACATGTTGTTGACACAATTAGACATTAAGGTTCCTGGTTTAGAGAGCTTGTGTGATTTATATGCTACTGATCATGATTTTTCAGCGCCATATAGCATGTGTACTGGTGGGAAAGCATGGGATAAATATCACATCCATGATGGGTTTTTGTTTCGTGCTAACAAACTATGTGTTCCAGAATCGTCCGTGCGTTTGCTATTGTTGCAGGAATCACATGCCGGCGGTTTGATGGGTCACTTTGGGCGTGAGAAGACGCTACTCATGCTCGCTGATCACTTTTATTGGCCTAGGATGAGGCGTGATGTGGATAGGTTCGTCAAACGCTGCATTACATGCAACAAGTCGAAGTCCAAGCTGAAGCCTCACGGTTTGTATACTCCATTACCTGCACCTACTACACCATGGGAGGACATTAGTATGGATTTTGTATTAGGTTTGACTAGGACTAAAAGAGGCCATGATTCTATATTTGTGGTAGTGGACAGATTTTCTAAAATGGCTCATTTTATTGCCTGCCACAAAAGCGACGATGCGTCGCATATTGTTAACCTGTTTTTCAGGGACATTGTACGTTTGCATGGAGTACCCAAGACAATTGTCTCTGATCGTGATGTGAAGTTTATGAGCTACTTCTGGAAGACACTTTGGGGAAAGCTGGGCACAAAGTTACTTTTCAGCACTACATGTCATCCCCAAACTGATGGTCAAACGGAGGTGGTAAATCGCACACTTTCCACAGTGCTGCGATGCATGATCAAGAAGAACCTGTGTGAGTGGGAAGATTGTTTGCCGCATGTGGAGTTTGCATATAACCGGGCGGTTCACTCTACCACGCAGCTATGTCCTTTTGAGGTGGTCTATGGTTTCAAACCCATTACGCCACTTGATTTGTTGCCTCTTCCTATTCAAGAGCGAGTCAATATGGAGGCATCAAAGAGAACAGATTTTGTGAGGAAGATACATGTGAAGACTAAAGAGGCTATTGAGAAGAAAGGCAAGTATACTGCAGATCGTGCAAACAAGAAGCGGAAGGAGGTATTGTTTCAGCCCGGTGATATGGTTTGGGTTCACTTTCGCAAGGATAGATTTCCACAGCTACGTAAGTCCAAGTTGCTGCCCCGTGGTGCTGGTCCTTACAAGGTTCTTGCCAAGATCAATGATAATGCCTACAAGATAGATCTTCCTACAGCTGAGTATGGCGTCAGCAATAGTTTCAACGTTGCTGATTTGACACCATATGAAGGTGAACACCTTGCAGTGTCGAGGTCAACGCCTTTCGAAGGGGGGGAGGATGATGAGGACATCCCTATTACACCACCATTATCTCCTACTCCTTTTGATGAAGATGTTGCTGCGAATAAGTCCAATGAGATTAGGATTGGACCAATTACAAGAGCACGTGCAAAGCTATTGGAACAACAGGTGAACTCACTCTTAATTGAACCTGATCTTTTATTTAATGAGAACTTTATACTGCCTAAGTCTATGCATCTATGTATGATCAGGTTTGTTGATAACATGAGCGTTGCACGAGGAGGAGATGAGTCGCAGCAAGAAGAGCAAGACTTGATGATCAAGTGCGCGAGGGAGGAGAGGAAGGCAGGCGCACCAGGAGATCACCAGAACGTCAAGTCGACATGAGAGAGTCCGTGATGGCGCACTAGGACAGCCTACGACACGATGTCTACACGTCTAAGGTGCGCCACACTCATGGCCTGCGTGCCAGAAATAGGCCGAACCCATGTATGGGTCGGTATGTACTCGTTTGAGTCGAACCGAGTCAGTTTGGGCCCAAACCAGGTTGGTTTTGGGCCAGGTCCATGTTGAGGACGCCCCAGCCTCCCTTAAGTAGCCAGGGGCGCCCCCTCAAGTCTCTTAGACCACGTTTAAACAAAACCCTAGTTTCTAGATAGAACCAAGTGTTCCTCTGAAATCATTCGCACCAATTCGTATCGATCTGGTGTTTGTTCTTCTGAAAGTCTGAGTGTAATCTGCCGTTCCGTTGGGAATTAGTATATTGCATAACCGCTTCGTGGTCGGCGGCTACGTGCGCAAGCGTGTGACGTTGCGAATATCCAAAGGGTTGAGAGCTGTTGCGCTGGCAGCAGGGATTAGCCGGAGAGTTCTCTGTGACACTCGAGTTATCTTCATCACCATCATCGCCATCTACATCGCGCTCGCTGAGAAGATCGGGACACCCCTTATCATACCTGATTGGGCATTGGCCCGCTCTTCTTTTGTGTTCCTTTACGTTTAGGCTATCGTGGAATAAAAGAACTCCACGGGTATACGCTGCTGTCATATCTAGTGTGTTTCCTAGCTCCAAGGTATCCGGCTATATATCTGGCTAGCGGCCACGACCTGAGACGGAGAGGCCAGATTGGAGCGCCCTCATGAGGTCGTCGTCAACACCGAGGAGTAGACGGAGGACCAAAATTCATCGAGTATGTAGATTGGTATATGTAGCTGCCGCTGATCCGCTCGCCTATGGTATCGCAAACTGTAGCCGGAAGGAGGACGTCGGAGAGCTAGGAAGGCCGGCGCCGTGGCCGCCAATGGCTAACTCGGCCAGCGCGTGCTCTCCGGCAACGCCGGCATCGGCGCCGCCCCCCAACACTGATGGCTGACATCGATGAGCTCTTCATGTTCATCAACGAGAACGTGTGTTCATCCTGTCCAACCCCGGAGTGCATGTATCGATATACGTGTGTTCGTGTAGATTGGTATCGCGAACTGTAGCCTTGAGGAGAAAGTCAGAGAGCCAAGAAGGCCGGCCGTAGCCGCCAATGGCTATCTCAGCCAGCGCCAGTGCGTGCTCTCTGAGAACGCCGGCATCGGCGCCGCCCCCGATGCTGATGGCTGACATCGACGTGCAGCTCTTCCTGCTCATCAAAGAGAGTTAATTCCAAAAAAACCACCACATTTGCGTGGGAAATACGCAAAACCACCACTATTCGGCGAAATCGCAAAAAACCACGGGTCTTGCGAGAATTTGTTGCAATGTGGATTGATTCACGTTTTTAGCCGGCTTAACACGATTTCTGACATCGGGCCCCACTGTCCGGGTGACGTGGCAGACTTAAGATAGGGTTTTTTTGTAAATTTTCTCCACTTACTCCACTATTTTTTTCTCTCTCTATGCAAGTGGGCCCCACATGTCATATCCATCTTCTCTAGTGAAAGGTGTTGACCGAATCCTTGTTCTCCGGCGAGCGCCTGCAGGTGGTCCTGGTGGTGGAGGAGGACGGAGTTGCCCCCTGCCTGGACGCCTGCTGCAGCTGTAGCCTCGCCCGCGCCGCCGCCTCGGAGAGCTCCGGCCGCATCTAAGATGAAACCCGAAACCCTAATCAAGCTGCCGCCCCGTGAAATCAACCTCTTCAATGGCGTCCGGACGAGGCCGGGCGCAAGGCGGAGCTGCGGACGGCGACCCGACACCTGTGCCTGCCCAGCGGTGGCTTCTTCGCCGGTGGGAGAGCTCGACGGCAGCACGCGGTCCGGCGGCGCCGCCACATCCCCTGCACCACCTGCGTCCGCCGCCGGCGGTGGCCAGACAGAGAAGCTCGGCTGCTGGCCATGGGGAAGACGACGGCGGTGCCATCGGCTACTCAGGTCGGAGCTCGCCGTTCAGAACCTGGCCGGAGATGGCCGTGTGGTGGGTCAACGCCAGAGGAAGAGGAAGAATCTAACAGGTGGGTCCCTCCTAAAATTTACAAAGACACCCCTAGTAGTTAGGTCTATTTAATTTTTTACCTTAGTGCAAGCATGTTGTGCCATGTCAGCACTGACAGTGGGGTCTACCTGTAAGAAATCGTGTTAAACGGGTTTAATTCAACAAACAGTGTATATTGAAACGAATTCACGCAAAATCGGTGGATTTTTGCAATTTTGCCGAATAGTGGTGGTTCTACGTATTTCCCGCACAAATATGGTGATTTTTTGGAATTAACTCCATCAAAGAGAACGTGTGTTCATCCTGCCTAACCCCGGATTGCAAGTACGTGTGTTCTACACCCCAACTAGCAACAGGTTTACCAACTCGAGTTTGTCCTCGGCGGCAACTCAGAAAAAGCAAGGACAGCAGCGACCTCGGGTGGAAGGAAACGGAAATAATAATGGCCCAGGCGGCAGTGGTGAGTGGTGTCGCCTGAGAGGCGTGGTGCATAGCGAATGTGATGCAATCTGGCACAAAAGATGGACAATTTGAAACAAAGCAACTATAATATTGAAGATCAGAGCAGCATTATGCATGTAGTTAAACCCGTGTCCAGCGGCCGACCTCACAGCGTCGTGGGGACTCAAACTCCTCCCTGACAGTGGCGGCGCAGGGGGCGGATGCAGGTTTCACTGCGGCGGTGCGGCGACCACAATGATGATGACGCCCTTTTCTTCTCATTCCTGGACTGAGCCGACCGCCAATCCAGTCGCCTCGGCCTGCATATATCAACGACGAGGTCCGCAACAGTAGTACGACGTATGGCAAGGGTTCGTATTTGTTCATGATGTGGCAACGACTGCCCTTTGTGAACGACACCAACGAGAGCCTACCTACGCCAGCTGCAAGCAGGATACCCCCATGCATCTCTCTCCCTCATACAAATTCACAAGTTAGCTATAGGCTGTAAGAGGTCTGACGGGTTGCCTCTTGCTTGGTGTCTAATACACGCTTATTGATAGTGCAACGGTCCCTACTCAGCAGAGTAGTTTTGTTTCGGACAATGCTTTTGTATATTACATATACACATAGTCACATACTGTCCCCTGTGAGCTTTGGGAGACAAATAAAAACGAAAGAAATGCACCAGCGAAGTCTTAATTGGCGAAGAGATTTTTAGTCGAGTAGGGTGTCTCAAATCTTTACTTGGCTACTATGGCATGGCTGCGTTCTTCATTGACATGGGCAGCTGCAAGCAGGATACCCCCATGCATCTCTCTCCCTCCTAGAAATTCACAAGTTAGTTATAGGCTGTAAGAGGTCTGACGGGTTGCGTCTTGCTTGGTGTCTAATATATGCTTCTTGATAGTGCAAAAGTCCCTACTCAGCAGAGTAGTTTTGTTTCGGACAATACTTCTGTATATTACATATACACATAGTCACATACTGTCCCCTGTGAGCTTTGGGAGACAAATAAAAACGAAAGAAAGGCACCAGCGAAGTCTTAATTGGCCAAGAGATTTTCAGTCGAGTGGGGTGTCTCAAATCTTTACTTGGCTGCTATGGCATGGCTGCGTTCTTCATTGACATGGGCATTCATTATTTTGCTTTTTATTTCTGCAGATCGAAGGATGACTCCAACTTACGTTTATTCAAGTTTCTTATCTCTCTTGCGTTCGGGTTCAGACTATGACTCCTGGATCGATGTTGTGCCAATGTATGTACATGGAGTCACGAAGACTAATTGCGAGTTTGCGATGTTTTCTTCAGAACCATGGATGATATTTATAATTCTAAATTGTAGAAGTGGCATGGTTGGAAAGTCGAGGTACAAGCAAAGAGGGAGAAAAATTAAAAGAAGCTGATTTTATATGTTTGTGTTTGTGATTTTTTTTCCCGATGCAACGCACGGGCACATTTCCTAGTTATTATGTATAGATGTATAGATTTGTTTGATGGCATCTAAAGGTATAACTGGTGCCCCCATTGAGGCCTCCACAGCGATTAGCCATCCAGGGCCGTTGGATCGCTGTCTTGAGAGGATCTCAGCCGTCGATTCGTTGTTGTTTTTTTACTGCGCTGTACAGTGTTCTTTTGTGCACCAGGCGTTCCTACCTGTAGGTCACTGACAGGTGGGGCCAAGTTCATGGGGGCCCAAGAGTCAGTGGGCGGGACGGTTCCCACTTGCGCAAGGCCCTCCCCACTTGCGCGTCCACTTGCCAGCGCCCACTTGCGCAGACAAAAATATCTCCCCACGACCAATGAGAGGGCGGGCCGTCGGGGGGAAACCCTAGCTAGCCCAATCCTCTCCATTCCTCCTCCCCCAATCCCGCTCTTCCACGGGAGTCGAGCAAGGCGGCGGCGCAGGCGGGCGCGTGGACGGGCGGCGTGCGGGAGTGCGGACGGGTGGCGTGCAGGCGCGCGGACGGGGGGCGCGATGAAGTCACGAGGCAGCGGCGGCTGGCTGGCGCGGGATGGCGCGAGACGGCCTAACGGCGCGGGCATCGAGCGGGCCGCCGTGGAGGAGGATGGCGGCGGCCGGTGCACGGACGGCCTGAGGCGGCGATCCGGCGTGGGCACGATGCGAGCCGGCGGTGGCCCCGGTGCGAGGAGGCGGCGGTGGCCCGAGCATGGCGGCGACGGCCATGCGTGGGGACGGCGCGAGGCGGGACCAGTGCGAGGCAGCGGCGGCCCGGCCGTGCATGCCGTGGAGGTGGGTCGCACGTCGGCGCTGGGACGCGGATGCAGCCTGCGGCGGCGGCCCGAGCACGATGGCTGGCCCCATGTGAACCTCTTGTTTTTCTTGATTTCTTCATCTTCAGAGATGAATCCAGTCTCATCTATCTTCTCGGAGGGAGTTTGGATGCTACAACGTCTCCAAGGACGAATTATTGTAGATCTGCGAGGATTTGTGATCCACTGTGAGGATTTGTGATCCATGATCTAGGCCATATGGGGATTTAGCAGCTGAAGAAAAAATGAATATGTTGATTTGATAGTAATGATTTTTGTAGTTTTCTACTTGATTTAGGTGTATCTGATTTTACTCCGTAATTTATTTGATGCAGTTGTATTCTGGAAGAGGAACATGAAGTTCTTGGTTTACATGTTCGATGTCAAATTGTGAGTACAGAGAAACTAAACATGACAACTAATATAATGGTTTGTGGTTTCTTGGTCTAGGCCTGCTCTAAGATTTTGCACCTGCTTTTCTATGATAAGTTGTATATTCTTCATTTCTTCTATGGGAAATGCAATGTGATGCCTCGCTGGTTGTTGCTCAATGCATTTATGGAATAGAACACACATGCTAATTTTGTCATTGCCATTAGTTTGCTCTCATGTGGATATTTTCGGCCTTCCGTTAGATAAATATGGTCATACCGTTGGTATTGAGTACAACTGTGTTATATATAGCTTAATTTCATAATACTTACATATATGTCATGTCCATATTACTCATGCAGGTGCTACATCTATCATGTGGATATTCCTCATTTGTTGATGCCGTTCAGATTTTTCATCTCTTTGGACTTGCCCTTAATTTACTTCTCCATTTATCTTTCAGGTAGATCTTGCAGTCTATAAACTTTGGCCTCTGTTTGATGTGCGCCCTGGCCAAACTCTTCTTGCATATGCTATTCTATCCATTTGTTGATATCCGAATCCTTGTGATGCCCCTCTTCCTTCCCGATCTTCCTATCACCTCCCCTCTTTTGATTTCATACCTATAATGGTGGCGGTCCCCAAGAAGACGCGGCGGGGTCCGAGGTCGCGGAGCTCGCAGTGCCGCGGCGTCACGTTCTAGCGGAGGACCGCCGGTGGGAGTCACACATCTGGTTAGCCTCTCATCTCTCGCCTAGCTAGCTGCGTCTCCATGATTAATTAGCTCATCAAAAATCATTAATCGCTCTCCGTTTTCATCTAATTCTGGCAGTGATTGTGGGAAGCAGGTCTACCTAGGTGGGCTCAAACCCCAGCTCGAGCTCTAATTAATTTCCATCAGCTCATAACTCTCTGCTAACTGAAGCTGTTTGATTTTTCAGGTGGCTTCACACCACGCACTCAGCTGTTTAGTTTGTAAGTACCCCCCCTATGAATGTAATTGTTTAGTTTCTTCTTATGCAAAATAGCATAATTAATCATTCATGTGAATTTTCTGCTTTGGATATTGTGGTGTTATATTAGTTTGTAAGATTAAATTATCCATACTTATGGGCCTGTGTCTTATTGCAGCCCTCATACTATAGTCTATAATAGTATACTCTGCCATTTATTTGTATTTGATTGACATTGTCCATGTCAGACCATGTGGTGGTTCTACTTTGTACTCTTATACTTGATAAGGGGAATATATCCACCCATAATTGCATATCCTCATGTTTATAAAAAATGTTTTCTTTCTGCTACAGGTTCTTCTCATGACTCTCCAGAATGCACCACCTGGCCTTGGCCATGATTGAGACAGAAGATTTTCGAAGGTACATTCGATCCTTCCGCTAATTATTGGATTAGGAGTTTGGATTATTTATGTGGTTGCAAAACTATGATACACTATAATCTACTGCTTACCTTTTAGTGACGAGTTTTCATCTGCGATCACGCATTTAAATAGATGGTTGCAATGTGCTTGGTGAAAGATCAAACAAAGAGGCTGACGGCTGAAAAGTTGCTCAGGCATTCCTTTTTCAAAAGTGCAAAACCTCCAAAACTGACAGTGAAGGGTATCTTAACTTATCTGCCTCCTCTATGGGACCGTGTAAAGGCACTCCAGGTAATTAATTTCATTGGTTTGTTATATTAAACCTTCATATTTGTTTTCCATTTCTATTTGGTCCACATATGTTTGAAAGCTATTTCCTGTTACAGATTCCAGTTATTCCATTATCTCCATATGGCTTGCGTTACTAGATCAACTTAATTATTTATCAACTGAGCAAGGCATATGCATAATGAGTGTTGTATGTGTCATATGACCATAAACCTCGTAATTAATCGGTGTTTTGTACTACATATCAACTGAACAAGGCCTATATCTCAAAAAAAGCAAGGCCTAATACCATGGTTATTTATGACGAATCAAATGAAATTTTGTTTTTGAAATCAAGAATGACTGTAAAATAAGCTTCTGGCACTAGGGGAGTCAGCACCCTAGAACATCAAGAGAACCTTTATGTAATGCAGATAATCCTTACCTTCACTCGTGTACCTCATTCAACTGTTCTATAAGTTTTCATGCAACAAATGTATTTTCTTTTGCTGTGAAATTTTGTAGATCACACTTATTATTCCCTATAATTAGTCAATATTTTGGGTTTACAAGGTTCATGAAAAGAAGTGATACAAAAGCTGTTTAATAGAATATTATCTGCATGTTGAACTGCCATTTCTGTCCTTTTCAATAAAACTATGTTTGGCAAATCATCTTTCAGTTAATTTATTTTGTATGCTTTATTAGTTTCCAACAGAGTGTGTACCAACGAGGTGTTAGTGCGTGGCACTTTGATATTGATGACCTCAAGGCTCAAGCATCACTGGTAAAGCTCACTTGTTCTTTGTTTCTGTTTAGCTTACCTTTTCACTCTAACTTTATTTCCTTATCTTTAAGCTGTCTAAATTTCAGATTTGTGATGATGAACCATCTGAAATAAAAGAAGATGATGATGCTCCAGGAGTCATTGATGTTGAAACGGTATTATACATTCTTTACTTTCTTTTCAATACGCAAGAGCCATTAGACAATGTTTTCTTTGGAAATGTTATAAATTTTGCATATTATCCGTTATTCAGTAGAACTCTGCAATAGCTTAAATCTGAATACCACCCTCTATTTTCTCTTGTTGATCAAACATAACCATCTCACTTTGTGGCACAATCTTTGTGGTTTCGCATTTTAAGTGTTGCCGCCCACGATCAAACTGTTGCCAAGAAATTTGGGATGTCCCTGAAAAATGGTTAGCTATCGCTGTGATTCTGTGTGTTGTGCCAAATTGGGGAGGGAAAATCAAGACTTGATACCATGTTAACATTTTACTTGATGCCACATTTACCCTTCTGAATCTTTCTAGGTGGATATAGACAGATCCAGTGCCAGTAAATATAAGAAATGCACCTTGTGACAACTGTATAGCATACCTAGGTGCAACGTAGCTTAATTTAGTAAGATCCTAAATTTACTTTATATAAAAACAAATATTAGATTCCTGTTGTAACAGTTCTTTTTTGTTCTGCAAGATTCATATTCTCGAAACCCTTTGGATAGTCATCACCTGTAGATGAAACAACTGCAGGTTAAGCAAAAAACATCGCTATATGTTGTTGACTTCATTTGGAACTGTTTCTTGATATTTTCCATCAGTTGTAAATGAAAAAATTGCTGCACAGCCAAACTATTGGTGATCTTCTGGTGATAAATATATTTAGAAATTAGAACTTAGTTCAAACTGTGTAATTCTGCATATAACTGAATAAGTGCTGATACCTCAGTTAATCAAAGTGGATAGAAGGAACAGTAATCTTTAGAGACATTTATTTTTGCGAGGAAACATTAATGATGTTAATCTCTATATTTTCAGCACATCATTGATTTGTGGGAATGTAATGAACTTCTGTTATATTTCAGTGAACGGATATGTACTCCAAATTCAGATGGAAATGAAGCTGTCGACTTTGCTGTCAGCAATTCTGATTGTAGAAGGATACCAAATGGATATGAAAATTCCAGATCAGAGAATGATTCATTGCCATCTACCTCAAAGCAGGATCCAAAGTCAAAATATTGGAGAAGTAGTGTTGGATAGAAACAGCAGAGTTATAGTGGTCCAGTGGAAAGTGGTGTTAATAGCTCGACGACTCAAAGGAGAGCCACAACTTTGAAAGGTCTGTTAATATAGACAATTGAAGAGGCTCACGTGGTGTTTGATGTAATGTCTCGGTAGGCTATATATCTTCATTTGATAGCACTGCTACATCAGATATTGGTAATACATTAAAGGTAATTTTGTATTTATATTATTCCTACATTTCAATAGCTGATGTTTCAAGTTATTATTTTACCCATGATTACTTATGTGGGATTATCATTATGCATGTTAGTATTTTTTTGTGCACATCATTTTCACTTAGTTATGAGTATGCCATTTTTGGCTGTATGTAAATATGCCTTCAATTAGTTTTCGATCAGAGTAATGATTTCGTTGCTGATAAGGTGTATGCCATATGCTACAGATTTTGAACCTTTCCTTTTCTTTGCAAGTTATTCTGGATATTCACATGATGAGATTCCCTGTTGTTTGCTGCTCTTTAACAAGAACAATGTGTGTTTTGCACCATCTATGAGCCCTTAAGCAGTTCCTGTGTGACAATGTATTATGTGACTGAATAAAGGATGATTTTTAGATGATGAAGCATAGATCACTCGTGTGAAATAATCAGTATTGGACCACAGTTTCTATATTTGATTGGTATCTCTTTGAAGGTTAGTGGTTTCATAATCTTATAAGCTAGCTCTTATGTTGACAAGTACTCTAGATATACTCAAATAGAGGAGGTTCTGGCTCACATAGCAGGTTGCACTAAAGGGATAGGCAATATAATATAAAAAGTACATACGGTTCTTTCTTTGAGGTATTATCTACCAATAAGTATGTCTTTGCATTAGTCAAATTATCAATTAATGGAACATGGTTTTCTGTGGGTTTACCTTTCTTATATTTGTCTTATCCTTTGGTCCCGTGCATTTCTTTGCTTTGAGCAATTCTAATTTTAGCATACCCTCTTTTTAAAAAAATAGTTTACATATTTATTTGGCAAGTCTGCTTTTAGATGTTTGAATTCAAGTTGTGCTTTGATTTAGCCTAGGACCTCCTTGATTAATCCTTCATAAGAACTGCAAGACATCTTGGTTATTTAATGGTTTTCGGGATAGTCGGTAGCAAAAACTTAATATATGTATTCCTGGTTCACTCAGCCTGTTTACAAGTTACTATCCATTTCACTGCTACTAGGCATGCATTGGATCATCTGTTCACTTAAGTAGGAAAAGTTTACTGTGATAGCAAGTTAGATTCCTTACTAAGTGTCTCTTGCAACAGGTGACCGAGAAACGCACACAGTAAACAGCTTACCAAGAGCTCGGATTCTTCATAGATGATATGTCAACGACAATAACTTCTACCATACTTTTTGTGGTTTTTTGTACATGATGCTTCCAGATCTGGGCTATCTCCTCACAAATACCTTATTTATGTGACATTTTCTATATACTTGTGCTATGATCCAAAACTAAATAGTCACTTTATGTATAAATTCCCTATTCCTTCTACATTATACTTGCTGCTTGCCTATCTTTTATTCCATCGGTAACATGTGTGAAATCCACGATTTGAGCCTTCCATTTTGATATATCTAAGTTTCATGCATTTATTATCTCTAAATTGGTTCAAAGTCGACGGGATCATGCGCTAACTCAACGTGTTATCATATTTGTATCTGAATATACTTTCTTTACACAAAATCACCATCCGAAAGAAATCCACGGGATCGTGCGCCAAGGCGCACCCCTATATCTAGTAAGAGTTGTTGTGATGATTAACTGATGTTCTTCAAAAGAATAACTTTTGAAGAACATAACCCTTAATGGATACTTACTAATTAGATTCACTTTTAGTTACTTACCTTCTAAGAATATTTAAGTAGTTAAGAAAACATAATCTCTTTAATTAATAGTTGTTAGGGTTTGAACCACCATTTCTAAATAGTTTCTAAATTGGTTTTAGACAGTCTCATGATTTAAAGTAATTCTTAATAAGACAATTTTCAATTACCAGATTATAGTTGAAAATAGATTTTAATACAAGCCAATAGTTACTTAGGATTTTTTTTCTTGATCTTAGTATTCAAAACTTATTTAGAGAAATAGCTTTAAGTTTTTAAAAGCTAATAGTAAAGTTTTGAAAGTACTAAACTTAAATAATGAAATGTTGTTTCAATAAACTAATCAGAGTTTATAAACATTCATTTCTCATTCAGAAAAGTTATTTGATTCCAAAATTGGTTTCAGATTCATACTAAAAAATAGTACTTAAACATGTTTTTAAATTGCACTCAAAATTATTCCACACAAGTAGATAAGCTTACAGTACAAACAGATAGGTCTTATTTTTGTGATCATTTTGGTATATTATATGCATTTTTCTGATTAACAATGAAATAGATATGAATTTGCAAAGTATTTCACTTTTTTGGAATTTTAACTAATCAGGCAGATACCTTTTTGTACCGAACCGGTACCTAACTACTGCCACTGACCAGTGGGGTCGTGTCCACCTCAGCTACCATGTTGGCAGGACCAGTCAACAAGGTTGACTCAGTGGTTGACCTCACCGCCGGTGAGGCAGAGAGGAATGGCAGCGACTCTCTAGGGCTTCTGGAGTTTCAAGAGCGGGTCAAATTGAACCTATAGGACACGATGAACCATATGGGGGCGGCACTACGACCTAATGGTCATCGGAGATAGCTCCGACGAGCATTACTACGGCGGTGCACTCCGGCCGAGTGATGAACTCGAGTTACAGATGAGTATAGGAAGAAATGATAGGCTCTAGGGATGCGCAAGCTCACCGTAGTGATGATGATGTGCTCGACGATGGCCATGGTGGACGGAGATAAGTGTATCGTCAATAATTCCGATGATATCTGTTAGAAAGGAACGACAAATATCTGGTGATTGAAGGCCTCCCAGCTTGATTCCTTCTTCCTGGAGGTCCTAGGCGTCGAGGCGGAGCTTCGAGGACATACGATGGATCTTCAGGTGAGCTCAATCGCCGGCGAGAGGACTTCGCCGGAGTTAGGGTTTTAGGCCTGTGAGAGAATTCGAGAGCGAGAAGAGATTGGGAAGTGGCGGTGGACTCCTAGGGTTTCTGGCGGTAGCGGACGGCCTTTTATAGACGTCACAGGCGGCGGCGCGGATCTTGGCACGGTCGAGCTTCCTAGGCTTGACAGCGAGGTGCTTCCCAGATCGGAGGTTGAAGATGACGTCTTCATTTGGTGGGTCCCGCCTATCAGCTGCGTACCGTTTCGGTATGCCGGGTTGGGCTTCGGTGGGCTGGCTAGTCGGGCCGGCTAAGTGGGCTGCGGCCAGGTAAGCTTCTTCTTCTATTTTTTTCTTGTTTAATTCTTTTTCTTTTTCTGTTTTTTCTATTTTGAGATTTGAGTTTGAATTTCAAATCTATTTTGCAGGAATTTAACTTCATGACTGATTATAAAATATAGGGAATATTTTAATGGGGCAATATGTTGTATTAGGGTATCTTATATGTGCATGACCAATATAATCCATTGCACATTGTGCAGGATTTGAAAAGAGTTCTTAATAGAGATGAATTCAAACACTTTTATTAGAGTGTTCAAAACCTTGTTCAAGTCTTGGATAGGTACTATTGGTTTGTAGAACCATCTATTTGCAGTGACTTAATAGGATAACACTGATAGTAATGTTGGATTTCATATATAGGTGAATACCCTATATACCTAATTTTATGTTTCTCCTCATCTTTATAAATGAGGGTTAAGTTTAGGGTCAAGATGCACTCTACCATAAGAGTTGATTACTGGTGTAAAAGATTGATTGACATGTAAGAGATTCTTGTTTGGACACCACTTATTGGATTTAGAGATAAGATATGATTATGGGGGTTTTACCCATAATCACAAAGTGATGCACAAATTGCAATATGAATAGGAGAATAGGGTCCAATGGGACAGATAAAGGTATTGAGTGTGATGGAATTATGTCATCATTATTAGGGTACAGGGATCACAGGTTAGTTTGATATAGATTTTACGTAAATAGGAATCTAGGATTTACACTTGTGTTACTACTACCTATATCATGTTTCATTGCTTAAGTCAAATATGTACTTGAACCAAGGGTCTCTATGGCTCTCCATAAGAATGCTCCCCTCCTAAACAAGGATAGGTTTTCTTAACTCCTCTACCATCACCTTATGATGGATGATATCAGCTTATCAAATCTATTTCTCACACCTCTCACTATTTTCTTCCTACATATCTAGTTAGAGTAAATACTATTGTTTGCTCCTAGTTTTAGCCAATGATGATTTCGATTTATAGGTATGTTTCTCTTGCCTATGGTGAGTGATTCTCTTTTCCCCAATAACTACACTCCTCTGCTCTCATACTAGACCAACCTGGTGGTCTTGTGAAGCTTGTTCTTCGGGAAATCTGATAAACCTGCATCTTGTGGCATGCCTGTACCTTCTAGCTTCTTGACCTAGTTCCTAATTGAACTAAGTAACCATTTTGGTCTTGGTCTTGCTGGTTTGGTTCTTGTGGTTGTGCTGGTGGTGGTGAATCCTGCCCTGTTGCTCAACTCATGAGCAGGGTGGATTGTATGGTGGTCTTGCTGGTGTGATGGTGGTGTTTCTTGGCCGACCAACTCCACACACAATGACCTATTTATACTAACTCTGGTTCCTATCTAATGTATGGAGTGGCCCAATTTCGTTGGTCTTCTCATACCATGATTTTATGGTGTCAACTGTATGCCATGAGGTTCCTTTTATAGTATCTTGATGCTCACCACAAGTTGACACCTCAAGTGATGATTCTTGTTTGAGCAAGGTGAGTAAGCTACTTGTTGTCAAGCTCTCACGCATGAGCATTACTTGGGGTTCAAGTAAAGGAAGATATTTTCAAGCGGATAACGATCCTAAGATATTTTCAAGTGGATAACTATCCTAAGATATTTTCAAGTGGATAACTATCCTAGGTGGCATGATGATTATCCTCTATTAATCTTTATTTTAGACAGCCAAGTGGCATTTGCACTAAATGGACTTGTGACTGAATCAACTCATATTCTTATATATATTTGTAATTCATAATTGAATTGTTAACAATGGATATTGTATTAATTGTTTGGAAGTTTTACTTCCAAAGTTCATATTTGAAATGATTTTTTTATTGTGAATTATGCATATTGTCATATCTTATATGTTCCTATTATAAGTTAAGCTCAAAATATCTAAAGTTAGCAAAGGTCACGCTCAAATCTTAAATGATTCTATTTGATTTCACCAAGGCATGATCATAAGTGTTTCAAAATTATCATAGTTATTTTTATTCAAATAGTTTGAACTATTTAATGGAATGCAAAATGGGTTTAGTTTTGTTATATCTCATATAGTTAATAAGTTATGATTTAAATAAGAATGCGTGGCTTTTATGCACTCTAGACCTTGTGGTTTACTAATTTTTGTAACAAGTTTAAGAGTGAATTATATAATACCTAGAAGTACTGGATAATTATTTAAGTGGTTAAATTCTAATGTACACCCCTCTACCCAGAATAATAGTTTTAACAAATGCCATTTTGGAGTTTATCGCACTTCAGTTGATGAGCTACTTCAGTTCCACCAACTTAAGAGAAACTTCAATCACTTTGACAAGTTTTATTTAAAAGCACAAAAATTTCCCAGATTTTCTATGCATGAATGCAATGCACACTTCTGTATTCTCTCTATTTTTAGCCTCACATCCTAGGATGTTACAGCTTCGCAAGGTCAAAACCAGCCAAGCCAAGGAAACAACAATGACGGAGGATATATCCCGTCCAAAGGGCACATCACAGCAATGATACAACCAGTTCCAAAGTCGAACAAAGAGGAAAAGAGTATAACTCGACAAGTGAACCTAGCAGTAACATCGCCTCTAGCAACCACGGAATATCTACACTGGTCTGAACAACCCATAGAATTTAGCAGAGAAGATCACCCTATAACAGTACCTCGGCTGGGAAATGCGCCTTTGGTACTCAAAGCTCAGATCGGGACATACGACGTTGATAGAGTGTTCATGGATGCAGGGAGCGGAATAAGCCTGATATACGCAAAGGCACTTCGAGCAATGCACATATCACTAGAATTCCTGAAGCCAACAGACTGCTCCTTCCACGGAATCGTACCAGGGAGTGCCAATGATCCATTGGGTCGAATAGCACTCAACGTTTGCTTCGGTAATCGCCAAAACTACAGAAGAGAAAAGCTCGACTTCGAAATCATGGACTGGCCCTCCCAATATCAGGCGATCCTCGGGCGACCCACGTTTTCGCAATTCATGGCGGTACCTCACTATATGTACCTGGTACTCAAGATGCCAGTACCAAACGGGATTATCACAATAAAAGGAAGCTTCAAACTCTCAGATCTATGCGACAAAGAATTCCACAAAATGGCACAAAACTTTGGCATGATAGCCAACTATGGAGAACCAAAGGGTAAAAGCAGCAAGCGCGACTACAGGCGTCACAAAACAACTCGAAGGACATCCAGTGGAGCCGGAAGCGAAAAAACTATGGGTACAGTCATCAGACCCAACGGAAGCTGCAGTGGAAGAAGAGAATACCTCCACAACATAGACAGCAAGCGTACGGAAAAGGTTAGGAGAGTAGAGTAGGAAAAATAAGGCTATTAAGCCACGAGTTATCCTAGGGCAATGCCCTCTAGACCCAGAACACAGGTCACTGGTCGGGTCTCTTGGGACAACCCATGTATCTTATATTCAAGCATAATAAAAAAGACAAGTTCCTCCCTTTCAAGTCTACAAGTCTTTGTGAAACAAATATCAAGCTCTACACTACTGAATTGCAGCAAACGCACGAACAAATATAAACGCCTTAAGCACAAAGTTTCTGGCAAACAGCCCCAGAACATGGAAAATTCTCGCGTTTCATAAAAAAAACATATACACAACAATAGAACATTACAACATTGGTTGATCTGAATCATCTACCATGAGAGGGTTCAAATAGTGATGCTCGCGGAAAAATCTAGCATCCTCTTGAAGCAACCTAGCTATGATTCTCCTCACCGGCTGAAGCGTGGCATCCATATGGACCTGCAGCTTCACGCCCCCTGGAGGCAAACTCAGCTACATGGAACTATAGTTCAGCCTTGGATGCCACTTTCGTATCCATCCAAGAGCAAAGTTAGCACCAGCCACTAAGTTTAGCTGTCTCAAATGATGAATTCGTTGGCTTGATCTAAAAGAATCGAGAAGCTGCTTAAAACCTTCCGGCGGAGGATTGCGAGGAAGCATAACAGAGTACATGGTTGTCAATGATCTTTGACAACCATTGACCACCTCTCCAATATGCTGAGCGCGATCCTACAGAAGAACAATGGCGCTGCGACACCGCGGATCAACCCACAAAGTATTGGTACCCCTCGATGCCCTTTCTAGAGCCACAATTCGCTCGGAAATCCGACGATCCTCATCAGTGGGATTCAGGCAAGTACCTGGAAGACGCAATTTCATCAGAGTACGACGTCAAGAAACTCAGCAGGAAACACAAAAGGGTCTCAAGGAAACTCACATTTCAGCTGCTCGCACGCTGACTCGATAATCTCAACAAGATAAGAATCACATTCCTTGAGGTGCATAACCTGGGCCACCAAACCAGACACTTTATCTTCAAGCGCAGATACCTGCCTCATCAAACTATAAGACTTCCCAGCCTGGTCCAGTGTAGACTTTGCTTGATGCTTCAGCAACGCCAAGCAACCTTTGAGGTCTGAAATCCTCGACAAGTACTCAGTACATCGACAAGGGGAACGAGGAGGAGATGGAACCCCAGAGTTGGACATATTGGCGGGTGGCGAGTCGCGATCATGTTTCGGTGATCCACCGGCATACACAGGCTAGAAGCAAAAGAACAAAAAGAAGACAACCCAAAAACACATCGAATGACCAAGCATAACACTTCATAAAACAAAAATATTTACAGGAAGTACAGAGTTCCCCGATAGAATATCGGCAAAAGATGGAAAAGTCTACTACATCAACTACAAAAGAAAATAAATTACAAAGAGAAGGCTAAAATCTACGCCACCTCAGCAGCAGGCTCCGTGGCGGTAGAGGGCGCAGAAGACTCGGTAGCAGCAGCGCCAGGCGGAGGTGTCGAGGAACTTGGCGCAGGAGTCAAAGAAGCTGCCGAAGGAGTGATAAGAGACACAATGCCTGGCGCATACTCCTTCGCCTTCTTGAAAAACCCAAGCATCTCCGAAAGGGGACGAGCATGGGAAGAGCTAATATTTTCCCAATCCACCTATGCGCCATGCACTTGAGCAAGGGCAATTGCCCCCTCAACACCCCGTTTCACCAATGTGCGCTTCATCGTAAGCACAGGATCTTCAATGGTGTCGAAGGCTGCAGCAAGCTTCCGGAGGTTGTCGACTGGCATCTCCTCCTTTTTCTTCGACCATAACCCAACAAATATGTGCATCAGTACGTGGCGAGTCAGCTGAAGAACATCCTGGACTAGTTTCCAGTTTGACTCCAGCAAATCTACCACAGCCAGCAAGGGATCTTCAGCATCTGGTTGTCAAAGCTTCCAAGATACTCCATCTCTGCTGCACCGCAGAGAAACAAGTAAGAGAATGTGAACCAATATCAGCAAATACAAGTATGAGCAAGTAGACAAAAAAGAACAACACTACACTTACTGGCAACAAGAACTGAAATCTTGTCAAGACGCTCGGCTATAGCTTGCTCTCGCTGGACTCGCTTCTGATCAGTGTCGGCAAGCGCTTTTTCAGCTTTCTTAGCCTTGATCTCTGCTGACTTAGAAGCCTTATCAACAGCAACCTTGGTGGCATTTGCACCTTCCCAAGCTCCTCTAGCAGAATTAACTTCGGCTTCCAGAGCTAATATGCGAGCATTGGCTACGGTCAAAGCGACTACAATCCAAAAAAAGGAAAAAAGCAATAAGCAATTATGGGAAAATACAACAACAAACAGGAGCTACAGCACAAAAACAGACATACCTTGGGAGGCCTGAGCAGTCTCCTAAAGCCCGACGCACTCAGCGCCAAGGGAGAGGAATTTTTGCATCAAAGTCTGCAGAACAGTAGTATGTGAGAAAAAGATAAAGAAACAAAAGAATCGAGTACAAGAAGCACAACTCACATTATCAGAAGAAGCCGCTGGTCGATGAACTTCAAGGGAAGTACTCACTGTCGCCGCTTTCTTCAGATGCTTGGAGGCACCAGTAGGAGTACTTTTTGGAGGGGGAACTGTTGATGACTTAACCACCACAGTTTCCTCCTGAGAAGGTTCCTTGGAGATAGTCAAAGCATCAAAGAGAGGAGCAACCGCAGCATCCTTCTTCGGGTCATCATCATCACTGAGAAGGAAATACTTGAAATCAATGAGAAGAATAATAATCAAGGATAAAAAAGTCTGAATATAAAGAGGTAGCAAAACTCACGAGTCCAGAGCGTCAAAAATCTCAAGATCAGAGGCCTTGACAGTAGAGGGCTCCCCTGGCGCATCCTTTGGAGTGGAGGTACTCAAGGAAATAAGTTCGTCGAGACATTTCCTTTTCTTATCTAGGCTTGGCTCTCCAGAATTAGCAGGGGGAGGCGACGAAGTAGAGCCGCTATCTTCTCGAGAAACTTTAGCATCATCTCCGTCCTAGCCTTCGTCAGCCTGAGAACTACTGGAACTCTTTCTTTGTAAGTCCTAAATGCGGCAAAAGAATGGGTTAGACCAGGTCCCAGACTCAAGTCCAAGGGGATTGAGTTTGAAGTAGGTAACAAGTATCTGCTCCGGCAGTTAACTGGCCTCTTGATCCGTCAGAGTTGTCAGGCTTGTTAACCAAAAACCTCTTGCGAGATAATATAATGAAAGTTGTTTAATTAAGTACAGGGAGAAGAAGAAGTCAAAGATTGATCAAGTCAAAGATATGAAGATTTGAGATTCAACCCGAATCTATAATTCTGGTAGAATATCGAGGGCTACTGACAAGGGTATAGCTAATAGAGCCCATTACTTGTGTACCCCTGAGGCCCATTAAGCTAGTCCCAAGAATAATTGAAGTCAACATATGAGTCCATGTCGTATACTGACATTGTAATATGTATCGGACCCGACCGGTTCCTTGAGACCTGGCCACCTATATTTAGGGGCCAGGAGAGGCCGGTCAGGGACAGATTGATAGTAAGCCAAGTTGATCACCATGTTTATTCTCGATATACGCCTTGTTCGACTGATCTTTACCTTTGAGTTCATCCGACGCCCTATTCCCCCGATCCTAAGTCCTTCATCTAGGACATTTGTCGAGTTAACCCTCGTCACAAGGAGTATAATCACAAGTGTGTATTAGTTCAAGTTGGGGTAGTGCATTAGCATAGGTTCACCCCCATAACACCTATCAAACCAATGAAGATTACTTAGCTGCATGAAGCGAAAGCACTTGATAGAAACTTCCGTGTGTCCTCGGGAACGTTTGGTAATCATAAGTTAAACAACCAGCTTGTCCTTTGCTCTAAAAAAGATTGGGCCACTCGCAGCAATTATTATTATTATGTTTTATTTACTCATACTTTATTTACTTACATTATCAAATACCCCTGAAAACCCGTTTTCTAGTATTTACAGTGAATCCTTGATCAAAACTGCTTGTCAACACCTTCTGCTCCTCGTTGGGTTCGACACTCTTATTTATCAAAAGTACTACGATACACCCCCTATACTTGTGGGTCATCAAGACTATTTTCTGGCGCCGTTGCCGGGGAGTGAAGCGCTATTGAAGAGTGGAATTGGTAAAGATAACTTTCGCTGTAAGTATTGTTTTATTTCTGTATTTTATTTTATTATGGAGAAGTCTCAATTTGGTTCCCTATTTGGGAATACTACTGCCACCGTTACGGTAGTGGATGAACCACCGCCTGCTCGATTAGATCCTTTTAAAATACCTAAGATTTTTTTTTTGAATGTGTTATTAATAACTGCTATTCAGGAGATGGAACTATCAATCCGGGTGATCATTTACTCTTTATACATGAATTATGCAAGTTGTTCAAGTGTGCAGGTATTTCATCAAGCCAGGTTAAGAGAAAGCTATTCTCTTTATCACTGAAGGGCAGAGCTGCGGAATGGTATAGGCTACTGAAGGATGGTCGATCTATTGGCTGGGAGGAAATTGTACCTCTCTTTTATTCCAAATTTTATCCTCCAAGTGAGATTCATAAAGATCGGAACCGAATATATAATTTTTGGCCTCATGATGGAGAGAGTATTGCCCAAGCGTGGGGGAGATTGAAGTCACTAATGCTCAAATGTCTCATCCATGAGCTCCCCAGTAATATTGTTATTAATAACTTTTATGGAAGGCTTTCCCTTCATGACAAAGATTTATTGGATGCTTCTTGCTCTGGATCATTTACACATGTGAAAGAAGAAGCTAAATGGGATCTTCTTGACCGTATTCAGGAAAATACTGAAGGATGGGGGAACGACAAAGGTAGAAAGTCAGGTATAAATTATGATTATGAATGCATTAAATCTTTTATGGAAACCTATGACTTTCATAATGTTAGTGTTGTTTATGGTCTTGATTCTCAAATACTTGCTAACTGTTTTAAGGCTTTTGCCTCTTATCTTGATGTTCCAAAGAAAGATTTGAGCAATTACCATGCGCCTTATAAAGATGCTATTAGTTGTGTTCCTGCTAGAATTACTGAAGTTTGTACTATTGATCGCATTTTGCCTGAGCCTTATTTTAAGAAAACGCCTTTCCCTACTAAGGTAAAGGAGCATTCTATGTTAACTAGTGTGCTTAATAAAAGTGCAAAGAAAGCTTTAGAACCTGATGAGAAAATAACTGTTAAACCTGCAGTAGCCATAGTTAAGGACCTTGTTACTAAAAATGTAGAAGATGGACATATTATCTTTTGTGAAGATGCGTCTTACATTGTTTCACATCCTAGTAGATCTAGGAAAACAAGTGTTCCTGTGCTTTCTGTCAGGATTGGTGATCATTGCTATTCTGGTTTATGCGACATTGGTGCAAGCTCAAGTGTTATTCCCTATGAGCTTTACAGATAAATCATGCATTAAATTGGTTCTTGTGAACTGGAAGATGTTGATGTGGTTATTCATCTCGCTAATAGAGAAACTATCTCTCCAATTGGTATTGTTAGAGATGTGGAAGTGTCGTGGGAATTTAGAGACAGTAGCCATGGGGATGGCTTAACGAAGGGGCTCGACGGTGTGCGACATGGGTCCGGCTCTAGATTGTGTTACTAGGACACCACGGTTTACCCAGGTTCAGGGCCCTCCACGCCGGAGGTAAAACCCCTACTTCCTGCCTTGTTTCGTATTATCTTCACAGTGGTTACAATGCTCCTCGAGTTGTTCGGTCTAGAGGAGGAAGAAGAAGATCGGATCTCCCTAGTCTAAGGGTCCAGACCCCCTTATATAGGCGGGGGTCTAGTTACAGGTTAAGTGGCCGGCTGTCCGGCTGCCGGCTCCTCCGTGGCTACGTCTTTGGCGTGATCCTCTAGCCCCCTGACTCCTCGTCTGACGGTGGCACTTTATAAAGCGCCTTTCCCCCCTTGGACCGGCATCTGGGAGGCATATGCCCTCCCTTTTGCCTCGGATCCTTTCATGGGGAAGGCTCCTACTCGCTGGTTGGTGGAGTCTGGACGTGGCTTGCGTCATGCCCGTCCTTCGCCTCTGTCGATCTTATCGGGGCCAGGCCACTTTCGGCGAAATGGCCGTTGGAGGAATCTTGTCGTCTTCGCCTAGCTCTGGCTCTCCTCGGTGGAGTCGCCAGCCGGCTGCTGGCGCAGCCGGCCCTTTGGGCAGAGCCGGTCTTCTTGACTTAGCACCGTGGAGATTCCTGGGACGCCAGCCGGCAGATAGCACTGCCCTTAGCATACCCCAGAAGTCATCCCCACGACACTAGCCCCAGAAACTGGCGAAGTCTCATGGGTTAGCATGGGGCTTCGGCGGGTTCTATTCCTCACTGTAGTCTGCACATTTCTGTCGAAGTCCCAGGATTCTTCGTCCGCCCTGGAGGTCGTTGGTCTCGAGGTCAAGTTTCGTGGAGTGTCACCGGCCATCTCGAGACGTGCCGGCTCCAGGATTGATCCGGCTGGCGGCTGCCATGCGGCCGCTAGCCGGCGTGCGGCCCCTCAGAACTTGTACTGCTTCGGGTTCTGATCCCACGCTGCAACTGGCACAGTGCCGCTGTGTAACGTCTCATCGCTTGGACTTTGGAGCCACCGTAATAACTCCCCAAGTTGTCATGTGGGGTAGACTGGCATGCGTCAGCGGCACATCCCGTCGGTTCCTCCCACGATCCGCTGTGGCGACCACAGCGGTTGCCTTCTCGTAAGTGTGCACGATGCGGGGCAGTTACCGAAACATCGGGTGCTATCCCTCTGTTGCTCCACCTTAAATACTGAGACTGCTCGGGGTCGAGGGCACACTCCACCTCTTCCTCCACCTCGCCTTCCCCTCAGAGTTCTGCCCAGCCATGTCTTCTCTTGGAGGTTCTGCCGTCGAAGGTGAAGGAGTTCTAGAGAAACGGGGGCCCGGTCGCCCGAAAGGGAGCGGGAAGAAGACCGAGGCGCCGGAGATGACGCCGCCCGCGTCTCGGAAATGCGGACGCCCAAAGGGGAGCCGCAACCAGAAAACCTTGGCGGCCCTTGCAGTCGCAGCCGCTGCTGCCCCCACCACCACCACCACTGTCGGGGCAGCTCTGGTTCTTGGTGGCGAGGGCGTCCCGAAGAGACAAGGGCCTGGCCGCCCGAGGGGGAGCGGGAGGAAAACTGCGCCAATGACAATGGCCGCTCCTTCGTTGCCCCGCCGCCGTGGACGGCCACCGGGCAGCAAGAATAAAAAAACCCTTGCTGCCCTCAGGGCCGCTGCCTCTAACTCCGTGAGGCCCCGCACGGCGACCTCTCCTCCGGCTGGTCCGTCTCGGCTTCGGCCAGTGAAACCAGCGCTCCAGCCGCCGGCCTACACCTCGGCCGAGGGGTGGTCCACCTTCATAGTCCTGATACTCGCCGGGGCCAAGGACCTCCTCCGCCTTCCATCTCAGTTCGTGGAATCGAAGGAAGGCCAGGAGATGGCTTATGCTACGCTGCAGGAGTGCAGCGTTGGCCAGCCCAAGTACCGTGTCGAGGTCTACTACGACGGCGAGGGGGTATGCTACTTCCGCGATGGGTGGTCGAAGTTCTTCATCGACTACGGCATGCATGAGGGCTGGTTTCTCCTCTTCACTAACCGTGATGGGAAACGGAGCTTCACCGTCTGCATCTCGACGGTACTCTCTCTGCCCATACCTTCGCCGCCTGGTCGTGAAGGGCAGTATCCTGCCGCCCTTCCGCTTTCGCGGATCTCCTCGACCTCGAGCGCGGGCTTCTCCGGGACGAAGTCCATGCGGCACTCACGCCATGCCGAGGAAGGCGAGCACCTCCAAGGCTAGGGGCACTTCGTACTCTTAGGGCAGTGACCTAGGAAACCTTTGTAATCATCAGACTTTTGCTTAATGAAACTTGTCTTTCTTCATTTTTTGTGTCGTTGCGGAAACTTGCTTTGCTTCATTCTTGCATGAATGTCTTCTATTTCCATCAGAGCGTGATGATGATTTCTTAGTAGGGACTTCTCCTACGCTAGGACCGTCGCTGCGTAGGCCCATAGGTAGGGGCTAAGATAGCCGCCAACCTAACGAGACGCTCCTGGCGAACTCTTCCAGCTTCAATGTGGAGGGTGTTCGCACACGAACACGTCACCGTGTACCTCCGACATCGAGTGCGATACGCAGGACATGTCGCCGGCGGAGGCTAGCCGGAAGCGCGATACGCAGGACAATCCGGCGAGCTCTTTTGAAGACCCGAAACCCCACACACCCGGGAGAGACCCCGTCTGGGCGCACAGCGGTGATGGGCTGCCCTAGGTCGGTTCGCCCGCCCCTAGGACTTCGCAGATCGAAGCTCTCCAACACGAAGAACACCGACGAACGAAGAGCAGAGAACAAGGGCGAGAGAGAAAAAATAGAGGTTTGTAGATTGGTTTTTGCGATTGTGTGTTGTTTTTCAATCGGCCGTCACCCCTCATGTATATATGGAGCGGCTGGACTTCCCATGCAAGAAAGAGGGCTGGATTCACGTCCAAAACCCTAGTTTGGGTCGAATTTAGATGGGTGGGTCCGAACTTTCCAAAACTGTTCGGTCAAAAACTTGTCTGTATATTCCGGATCTTTTTTGAGGCAGTAAACGACCTCGGATCGAAATCCCGTAAACTACAAAGTTGTTCGTCTCGAAAAAACGAAGAACTTTTATGTTGGCCACTTTTCCATCCGAGATAGTCTGAAGGGTCTTTTCCATCGATTTCTGAATTTTATCTGATTTCGGCATATACAGAGCGCGACTAGTACTTGTACTAGTCAGCCTCGGCTTTGGGCTACGAAATTACAAAAATTTGCTAGTACTTGTACTAGCTAGCCTCTGTTCCAGCTTTTTTGGTTTGACCCTAGAAATTGCATGTGACCTCGGATTGAGATGATCCAAAAACCAAAGTTGCTTGTTTCGACGAGACGCACAACTTTCTCAACTATTATTTTCTTATTTGAGGCCATCTTAAGGTATCTTCTTTGTAATCCAAAAACGATTGTCAACACATGCCCCCCTGTTTTTCGGCAATACTTGCGTGCCGAAAAATAACTTGCACCACATTTTGTCTAAGGACGATGTCAACACTCCATCGGCCATCTGTTCTTAGGGCGATAACTCTATATCGGCCATGTATGCTAAGGGTGATAATTGTATATCGGCCATATGTGTGTTTAAGCTTCTTGCCACACGCTCGGGTAAAACTTCTTTAGATATCTTCCATTGAGAGCTCGAGGTAATAAATTTCCCTCCATAGATTCAACCAAATATGAATTTCCAGGAACTACTCTCATGACCTTGAAAGGACCCTCCCAGCTCGGAGACCATTTGCCAAATTTTCTGTCTTTTGAACCAACTGGCAGGATTACCTTCCACACTAGGTCACCAACCTGGAAGCTCTTCAATTTTACCTTTTTGTTATATGCTCTTGCTACCCGCAATTTCTCCTTCTCTATGTCTCTTAGAGCAATTAGACGTTTATCGGCGACTTCATCAATGTTATCCATCATTAAGTTATAAAAATCCACCGCCGATAAATCATTTTGCTTAGCGAACCTCAAAGCAGCCAGATTCACCTCTACTGGTAAAACGGCTTCTTGCCCATACACGAGCTCATATGGAGTTACTTTTGTTGCACCATGTCTTGAAATCCTATGCGCCCACAAAGCTTCAGACAACACTTCATGCCATCTCCTTGGATGATCTTCAATCTTCTTCTTGATGAGCTTGATCAAAGTTTTATTGCTAGATTCAGCTTGTCCATTAGCTTGAGCATAATATGGAGATGAATTGAGCATCTTTATCTTATATGATTCGGCGAATTCTTTTACTTCCTTTGCCATAAATGATGAACCCTAATCTATGGTCAAAGTTTGAGGAACGCCGAATCTATGTATAATGTGATCAGTTATGAATTGGATCACCTCCTTATGGGTCATATTCCTGAGAGGTATTGCTTCAGACCATTTGGTAAAATAATCAGTGGCTACCAACACGAACCGATGCCCTTTCGAAGAAGAAGGATGAATCATGCCAATGAAATCCAATCCCCAACCTCTAAATGGCCACGGCTTGATAATAGGATTCAACATAGCAGCAGGAGCCAACTGAATATCACCAAACTTTTGACAAGCTTCGCATCCTTTATAATATCTGAAGCAATCATTTATCATCGTCGGCCAATAAAAACCTGCACGTCGTAGTAACCACTTCATCTTGTGCGCCGACTGATGAGTACCACAGATACCTTCATGTACCTCCCCCATAGCGACCCTTGCTTGGTCTTCATCCAAACACTTCAAGAGAATACCATCAACTGTTCGGTGATAAAGATTATCATCTATCAAAACATATTTGAAAGCAATCCGCCGAACAGCCCTATCCGTCCTCCTGCTAGGATCCTGCAAATATTCAACAATAGGCCTTCTCCAATCTTTGTTTTCACCTTGTCTCGGCATCCAGTAAACGCCGACTCAAATAAGTTATGACATGTTCCTTTCCTTCGGTCTCTTGGGTCAAAACAGCACCAATAACGTCTTCCTCCGCAGCGATATAGAGCCTAAAAATCTCTCCATGTTTTGGCGCCTTCAATACCGGCGGAGTAGACAAACAAAGCTTGATATTTTCGAATGCCTCTTGCTGTTTTGCCCCCCAGGTAAAATCATCATCATTCTTTAACCGAAGAATAGGAGTAAATGCATCAACCTTCCCTGACAAATTCACTATGAATCGCCTCAAATAATTAACCTTGCCAAGGAATTTCTGCATATCTTTCTTGCATTTCGGTGCTTCTATTTTCTGGATAGCCTCTATCTTCTGTGGATCAATCTCTATGCCATGTTGATGTATAATAAAACCCAGAATTTCCCAGCCGATACACCAAAAGCACACTTCAAAGGATTCATCTTGAGCCCATACTTCCTCATCCTCTCAAAAGCTAAGCGCAAATCGGCTAAATGAGATTTATTAGCATCCGATTTGACAACAATATCATCAATATAGACTTCAATTATGACCCCAAGCAAATCATGAAATATTAAATTCATAGCCCGCTGATATGTGGCACCGGCATTTTTCAACCCAAAGGTCATTACCGTCCACTAAAATAAACCAACAAAGCCAGGGCACCGAAAGGCTGTTTTGAATGCATCCTCTTCAGCCATAAAAATTTGGTTATACCCCGCATTGCCATCAAGAAAACTAATAACTTTATTACCAGAGGCATCATTAATAAGCATATCGCTATTGGCATAGGATACTCATCTCTGGGTGTAGCTCTATTTAGATCCCTGAAATCAATACACACCCTCAACTTGCTTGATCCTTTTTTCTCCACAGGTACAATATTAGAAATCCAATCTGCATACCTGCAAGGTTTAATAAAATTAGCTTTAAGCAAACGACCGATCTCCTCCTTGATCCGGTCATACATTTTACGATTGAATTTTCGGGCCGGTTGTTTATAAGGTCTAAAACCGGCTTTGATAGGCAATCGATGCTCAACTAAATCCCGGCTCAAACCAGGCATCTCATGATACTCCCATGCAAAGCAATCGACATATTCTTTTAACAGCCCGATTAACATATCCTTATAATCGGCTTTCAGATTTTTTGTCCTATGCCCACAACGTAAGTCCTCTCTATTTACACACATATCCCCAGTCCCCGAAAATGTCGGCTGTCCGGGATATGGACATCCGGGATTTTCTCATAGTCCTTTAGCTAGCTTCTTTTGAATTAACTGCCGACATATGAGCTCGATCCGAGCTTCAAATCCTAGTCACCGAGGGCCGGGATAGGTGCGCAGCACCTGTGCCGGGTCTTTAACAATTTCACATCTCTATTATCTTTCAAATCCTCTTGACCGGGATATAAGCTCGATTCGAGCTTCAAATCCTAGTCACCGAGAGCCGGGATAGGTGCGCAGCACCTGTGCCGGGTCTTTAAAAGAATGATCACTTGATAAAATCTTCACTTTAATTATCATGTCAAATTTCTCTGCTGACATTTCAAATCCCGGCATTTTTGCAGCGCATGAACAACACCCGGGCCGACATGTTCCATGAGTTGGTGTGCGAGCACCGGAAGCTATCTGACGCACACAGCAAGCTTCAGCAGGAGCTATCCCAGAAAGGTAATCTTTGCCGACATACTGCTGTATGCCGGATATCTTTCCTCTCTTTACTTTGCAATGCTTACTCTTGCCGACACGTAACCTTGTGCCGACATTCTTCAGCTGGTGCCGAAGCGCAAGTCACCGAGCTTCTCAAGAGGGTGAAAGAGCTTACTGGTATGCCGGATCCTGCTGTTACCCGGATAGCTACTTTATACTTCAAATCCTTTACTCTTTGTCACTGTTTTCTTTCTTCAAATCCTTTTAACTTGAAATCTTTGCAGATGAGAAGGCTGCACTGGAGGCACGCCACCAGGATTGTGTGTCCTCGGTGGATGTGGCCAAGCAACTGGACGACCGGGATGCCGGTCACAAGGCCGAGGTTGAGCAGTTGAAGGGCCGGATCACCGAGCTGCTGGACGAAAAGGAACAGAGGGAGGGCCTACTGAAGAAAACCCAGACCCTGCTTGTTACCTCCGAGACTGATGCCTCCAACGCCCACGCTGAACTGGATAGCCTGAAGGAGCAGGCCACCAAATGGGAGGTTACAGTTGCACAGCTGAATGCCGACCTTGCCCGTAAGCTTCAAATCCTTTCCCCTTTTATCCTTCCCGACATAGTGTAATCTTTTTCGGCATAGCATCTATGCCGACATATTTTCCTTTTGCTAACATTGTTTCTATTCTGCAGGCATGTTTCCCGCTTCCGTCGCTGACGTTGAGAGGGCTTTGCAGTTGGACCGAGAAAACCGGGGTGTTCCGGTTGACTCGCCCAACTGGGACATGTCGGAGCAGCTGCTGGCCCTGCAGTCCCGGAAGGAGACCATGACCCTTTTCACTGAAGAGCTCTTCTACGGCGCCCAGGAGGCATTCTCTGCCCTCTGGCCGGGACAAAGGACTCCCACTGATCCGGTTGACCTCGGCAACGACCTGCAGCTTGCCAAGGTTCGCCTCCGGGAGTGGCGAGATTCCGGCGCGAGGGTTGGAGCTGACGAAGCCCTCAGCTACTTCTTGTCTTGGTATGAAAAGGCAGACTTGGAGACTTTGCGCACCGTGCGCGAAGGATCCATCTGGACCACGGATCCGGATCATATCCGTCGCCGCAAGGAGTTGGCCCATAGTTATGTGGACTATGCCGACACCGACAAATTCGTCCAGGACATCCGCGAGCCGGAGAAGAATGACGATGCCGGGACATCTGCTGCTGCTGAGGGTTCCGACTCCAGCCAAGATGAAGATGAAGCTGAGGAAGCCGACACTGAAGCTCCGGAACAGGCATCTGCCCCGGGCGGAGGTGATGGCTCCATTCCATCTGCTGGGTCCGGCACACCTGAAGCCGCCACTTCGACTGCTACTGCTCCACCTGCTGGCGGCCCCGCGTCTGCCCCTTGAATCTTTGCATCAAAAACACTTTAAGCTTTATCAGATCCCCGGTATGCCGGGTGCAGATGTAATAAACACGTTTAATTTCCTTTGGTTTGCTATCTGAACAAGTTTTATCTTGGTTTGCTTGTTACTAATGCCGGATCATCTTTTGGCTAAGTCACCGAGTTGTTTTCCTGTTTCCTCAATTTCACAACCTTGGCTACTTGTCTACCTTAATTGGCTTTCGACGTATGAGTCTCAAGGTTGCTTCCTCGAACATACAGTACTTTAACTTTGAGACTTAGACTTCAAATCATCCGACACTTTAAATTTTAACTTTAGCTTTAACGAAAATGTCGGTTCGCTTGCTTTGTATTTCCTTAGCCGTTTTCCATGTGTAGACAATCTCCGGCATCTACTCTTGCTAGCCATGAAGCCGGGTTTCGGACAGCAGCTGAGTCGAAGAGTGGCCTTTGGTGCCGACACATTACTAGGCCGACATAGGAAACATTCAAATAAAGCCAGCCGGCATATAACAAAAAACTGTAAATAAACAACAAATATACCTCGGAGCTAGTTACCCGACTTCTTCGGGATGCCGGTATTTCATTCATTAGTCTTGTGCCGGCACAACACGCCGGCATACAAAGGAAAATATGGAAATACATACATTGTGTTGCTCAGGAGTAAAAGGGGCGCAGTAGAGCTATGTTCCATGGCCTCTTGGTTTCTTCTCCGGACCTGTCCGCCTTATTCTTCTTGGGGTCCTGCGCATCTATAAGATAATAGGCATCATTGTGCAGAGCTCTGCTCACAATGAATGGCCCCTCCCATGGAGGAGTTAACTTATGCCGGCCTTCTGTTCCTTGCTTTAGCCGGAGTACTAGATCTCCCTCTTGAAATCTCCTTGGATTTACCTTCTGCGCATGATAGCATCTGAGGTTCTGCTGATATACTGCTGTTCTTGACAGAGTTATTTCCCTTGCTTCCTCTAGCAGATCAACATCATTTTCTCTGGCTTCTTTAGCCTCTTCCTCAGTATATAGCACTATTCTTGGTGCATCATGTATTACATCTGTTGGAAGCACAGCTTCTGCTCCATACACCAGGAAAAATGGTGTGTAGCCTGTTGATCTATTCGGAGTAGTTCTTAAACTCCACAGCACTGCTGGCAGCTCATCTAGCCAACATCCCGGAGTTTTCTCCAGGGGCTCTATCAGCCGGGGTTTTATGCCGGATAGTACTAGCCCATTCGATCTCTCTACTTGGCCATTGGCACAAGGGTGGGCAACCGACGCAACGTCCAGCCGGATTCCCACCTCCTCACAAAATCTGGCAAATGGCCCTTGGGCAAAGTTTGACCCATTGTCAGTGATGATGCTATGAGGAACACCATATCTCAAGATTATATCCTTTAAGAATTTCACTGCTGTGTGACCATCACACTTGCTTATGGGCTTCACTTCAATCCACTTGGTGAACTTGTCCACCATGACCAGGATATGGGTCATTTTCCCTCTGGCCGGCTTAAAAGCCCCGACCATATCCAGGCCCCAAACAGCAAAGGGCCAGGTTATTGGGATAGTTTTCAGGGCAGATGCCGGCTGATGAATCTGGTGGGCATATCTTTGACACCCATTACATTTCCGGACCAAGTTTTCTGCCTCTTGCAGTGCCGTTGGCCAATAAAAGCCATGCCGGAATACCTTTGCCACCAATGCCCTGGACGAAGCATGGTGACCACACTCCCCCTGGTGAATTTCCCGGAGCATCTCCAGACCCTCCGCAGATTCGACACATCTCTGCAATACTCTGGTGGTACTTCTCTTGTATATTTCTTTGTTGATGATGGTATACGCTTTGGATCTCCTTATAACCCGGCGGGCCTCGGTTTCATCCGCCGGCACTTGACCATCCACCATGAAGTTCATGATAGGACGTGCCCATGAGGGCACTTCCCTGACAGTGAACACTGCCTGATCTATTTCCATCATTTCGACCGACACATAATCGATCTCCATGGGCTGCGAAGTCCCCGGGACTGAAGAATCAGTCCCCGGGTATGCCGGAGCAGTCCCCGGGTATACCGGCACAACCTCTTGGCACATTTTACCCTTGCCTTTAGTTTTGCTCCGGAATACTGTATTAACAGCATATGCCGGCCCAGTCCCCGGGACTGAGGAAACAGTCCCCGGGTTATCCGTCCTGGCTCCGGCATCTATGTCCATTGGAACTGCTTCGTCTGGACCTGGCGGGACATAAATGGAGGATGACTCCGGTGAGGGTTTGATCGATGGCTTCCTCAGATGCTCCAGCGAAATGCCGGGTGGGATTGAATCTCGGGAAGACCCCAGCTTGGATAATGCATCGGCTGCATCGTTCTGAGCCCGGAGAACGTGCCGGAACTCACAACCTTCAAAGTAACCACTTAACTGCTGCACTAGGAAACGGTATGATGCCATGTTAGCATCATGCGCGTCCCATATGCCGGAACACTGCTGAATCACTAAGTCAGAATCCCCGAAGCACATAATCCGGCGAATTCCTATGTCCTTAGACACCTTCAGGCCATGCACAAGTGCCTCATATTCCGCCACATTATTTGATGCTGCAAAGTGAATCTGCAGGACGTATCTCAGCTGGTCATTCTTTGGTGAACTGAGAACTATGCCAGCACCCAAGCCATGGATTGTCTTGGACCCATCGAAATGCATCCTCCAATAATTGGCATCTGGCAATGGTGGCTCATACTGTATCTCGGCCCAGTCAATAAAGAAATCAGCCAAGACCTGGGACTTGATTGTATCCCTCTTATCGTACTGCGGTGTATATGGTGAAAGCTCTATTGCCCACTTTGCTATCCGGCCGCTGGCATCTTTGTTGCCTATAATTTCCGAGATAGGGGCCTCGGCCACTACCCGGATTGGATGCTCTTGGAAGTAATGCTTGAGCTTCTTGGCCGCCATATAGACACCATAGGTCATCTTCTGATAGTGGGGGTAATTTTGCTTTGAGGTGGAGAGGACTTCACTCAGATAATATACCGGCCGTTGCACGGTTTTGCCTCCTTCCTCTCGCTCTACTACCACCACAGTACTGACAACTCGGTTGGTTGCCGCTATATAGAGCAACATTGGCTCCCGGGGCATCGGAGACGCTAATACCGGCGCTGTTGACAACAATTGTTTCAATTCCTTGAAAGCTGCATCTGCTTGCGTTGTCCAGACAAATGTGTCGGACTTTTTCATCAACTGATATAACGGCAGGGCTTTCTCTCCCAGCCGGCTTATGAAACGGCTCAGGGATGCGAGGCACCCAGTGAACTTCTGTACTTCCCTCAAATCTGTCGGCGGCCTCATCCTTTCTATGGCACGAATCTTGCCGGGATTCACCTCAATACCCCGGCTGGAAACAAGGAACCCGAGCAACTTGCCCGCTGGCACACCAAAGGTGCACTTAGCCGGATTCAACTTCATCCGGAATCTCCTCAGGTTCCCAAAGGTTTCCCGGAGATCATCTATGAGAGTCTTGCTCTCCTTGGTTTTTATGACGATATCATCGACATATACCTGCACATTTTTATCTATCTGCTCGTGCAAACACTTTTGCATACATCTTTGGTAAGTTGCGCCGGCATTTCTTAAACCGAACGGCATAGTGAGATAGCAATAAGCCCCGTACGGGGTAATAAAGGATGTCTTTATTTGATCTGGCTCAAACAAGGGGATCTGGTGGAAACCAGAATAGGCATCTACGAATGATAACAGTTCACATCCGGCTGTGGAATCAATCACTTGATCGATCCGAGGCAGCGGGAATGGATCTTTAGGACATGCCTTATTCAAGTTGGTGTAATCAACACACATCCGCCATACTTTCACTATGACGGGCTCATCTTTCTTCTTTTCCACCAAAACCGGATTAGACACCCAATCCGGATGAAGTACTTCCTTGATAAAGCCAGAGGCTAAGAGCCTGGCCACTTCCTCCCATATGGCTTTCCTTCTATCGCCGGCATTCCGCCGGAGCGGCTGCTTCACTGGCTTAGCATCGGGTCTCACGTGCAATGCGTGCTCAGCCAGCTCCCTCAGCACACCTTGCAGGTCCGAAGTAGACCATGCAAAGATATCCCGATTCTCACGGAGGAAGCTAATGAGCTCGCTTTCCTATTTGGGATCCAAACTTGCCCCAACCAGGGCATGGCGCTCCGGGAAAGCTTCATCCAGCGGCACCTTTTTGACTTCCTTGCCTACTTGAAAAGAAGCACTGCCGCCGGGATTTGTCATGCCCGGCATATATTTGCCGGCCACGACCGTTTCAGCAATCTCCACTGCTCGCTTGAGCCTCTTCCTCTCCTCTGCAATGATCAGAGTCTCGGCCAGATTGGATCCGGCGGTGGCACATGCCATCGAACGCTTGTAATCACCAATGATGGTGATCACCCCTTTGGGTCCCGGCATCTTCATCTTCAGATACGCCACATGCGTAGAGGCCATGAATTTTGCCAGTGCCGGTCTACCCAGCAAAGCATGGTAGGGGCTCTCCAGATCAACCACCTCGAACATGAGGTTTTCCACCCTGCAGTTATCCCGGCTGCCAAACATGACATCCATCCGGATCTTGCCCATCGGCGCACACAAAAGTCCCGGCACAATGCCGTGGAACGTGGTCTTGCTTGGTTCCAGCATATTTTCCTTGATTCCCAGCTTCTCCATCGTATCTCGATACATGATGTTGATGCTGCTTCCATTATCAATGAGGACCTTGCTGAATCTTACGTTATTAGCCGGCCCGACGAATGTCGGATCCATCACCAGAGCATATCCGCCGGGATTTGGCATGATCCGGGGATGATCTGCCCTGTCCCAACCAACAGCCTGGTCAGACCAGTACATCAACTTTGGCACAGCCGACATAACGGCATTCACCTCCAGACTCCGCCGGTACAAGCTCTGCTTGTCTGTTCTCTCGGTCTCCAAGACCATATAGCTCTGATCATACTCCTTGTACTCATTCCGGCCCGCTCCTGGGCCTCCGGCGTTATATTCCGGATTATAGCTCTGGTCAACTTGATTTACGCCGGCATTTCCGGCGTTGCTCTGATTCCCAGGATTAACCGGCCTAGGTGGGACTGCAATTGTATTAGCACCTGTCAACGGCGATGGAGCTGCCGAGACAGAGGGTCTAGCCGGTCCCCAGGGACCTGCACGACCTGCTAATATGTCGTCCAGCCATGAACAGTTCCTTGTCAAATGGTTTGCCGGCTTTCCCGGCTGGAATGTGTGAAACACACAAGGCTTGTCCATGGCAAGACCCACAGTATACTTCGGCCACTGCTTCTTCTGGCCGGCGGCTCCGCCGGCATTCTTGTTGGTCCAGACATTCTTCTTCTGGAACGGTTGTGCTTGCTGCTGCGGCTGCTGCTGAGGCTGTTGATAGTTCTCATATCTCGGACGCTGGCTACTGCCGGCGCCCCCTTGCTCTTCCTCCACAGCTGCAACTTGTGCTGCTCCGTACCGATAATCCGGCCGCTCATCTCTCCTCTTATTCCGGTTATCCGGGCGATAGTATTGCCCTGGTCTCCCGGCATTTCCGGTGTTCCCCTGGGTTTGCCCCTGTCCTTGTGAATCGAGACTGGGCTGCTTGGGATCTCCCAGAGCATAACTATCAGCGATCTTGATTGTTTCGGCCAACGTGGCCGGCATTTGCCTCTGAAGCTTTTGCCACAGCATGGTGCCATGTTGGCACCCATGAGCGAACCACATGATGGCCTGCTGCTCATTGATTCCTTCGCAGGAATTGCGCAACGTGCACCACCTGGTCAGATAGTCACGGTCAGTCTCATTCACTCCTTGCCGGCAGTTAGCCAGCTGCTGCGGACGGTTGGGCCTCTTGTATGTGCTGGTAAAGTTCGACACAAACTGCTCTTCGAAATCAATCCAGCCGTTGATACTCCCGGTCGGCAAATTATTCAGCCATATCCTGGCTGGACCTTCCAACATCTGCGGCACATATCGTACCGCCCATCTGAGGTTTCCTCCGGCGATGTTCACCGCTGTGGAGTAATCCTCCAACCAATCTTCCGGCTTCGTACTGCCATTATATGTCCTCGCGCCACGCGCGAGCTGGAAGAAGTAAGGCACCGGCTCTCCCATAATCCGGGGTCCGAAACACATAGGGCCCGGAGCTCCTTGTCTCTCCACCAACTCTGATTGGTGGAGCTTGTCCAGCTTGAAACGTGCATCATTGGCTTCCAAGGACCGAGGTCCAAGCCGGGATGCTATTGGGCCTGCGATCATCTGCTGCTGCTGCTCCGGCTGATGCTGCTCACTATGCCGGCCTTGCTGATGCTGCTGCTGATATCCCGCCCTGGCAAGGGCGGAATTGCCGTCATCCTCTCGGTGTCCCGGATGGCCTGCACCCTGCTGCTGCGCTGCCCCTCCGGCGCCCTGTTGCTGACGCCGGACTGCACTGTTACTCCGGCCACCACCGGCCGCTGCTGCTTCATGCCCGGCCGGCACACTCTGGCCGGGCTTCTTGCTGCCGACATACTTGTCAGCTTGGCCGACATTCTTCTGCACCATCGCCTGCTTTCCGGCGGCAGCCGGATCGTACACCTGGATCTGCTTGTCCCGGCGGCCAGAGGTCACACTTCCGGCACGCCGGGCGCTAGGATGCGGGGACGAGGCTTGGCCCCTCGACCTCGCGCCGGCACCTCCCGCCGACACAATGAACTGGGATGCCCCGGCACCTGGGTTTGCCTTCTTAAAGGCCTCCTGCTGCTTTGTAGCTTCAGACAAAAGTTGGTTAAGCCGGGCTTGCTGCTCACGCAGTGCTTCGCCGGATAAACAAGATAAATCCTTAGCTACCTCGGCCGCTGCTCTAAGGTTCTTTACTGGCGAACTATAGACTACCTTAGGCACAGTACTAGTTGCGGTATGACTCTTATCTCTAGCATCTTTTCCTATCTCAGCATTAAGATTTCTGCCTCTAGTTCTACCCTCTTCTATCCGGCTAGGCCGGATTACTACAGGAGTAAAACCATGGGCTGCCTCATACTCACGGAGTTGCCGGTTAAACCGTTCGCGCTCCTGGTTCATGGCCAGGGCCTCGTCGACGAGGGCCTGACGAGATCCCTCCAGGACCTCCCTTGTCTGCTCCGGATCAACGCCGGATCGCACCGGCTCGAGAAGCCGGTCGATGATGGGAAGAAGAACCTCGCCCCTAGCCGGCACACCGGAAGTGCCGGCCAGGTTCTCCGCACGCTCCAACGGAGGACGCGCCGACCTCTTGACCTTCGGCGGCTCCGGAGGAGAAGCTCCAGCCGCTGCTGCTTTGCCGGCATCTTCCGCCGGCGGCACGGATGTGCCGGCCATCATCACCTCAGCCGACTCTACTGAGCGAGCGCTACGCCCAGCGTGAGCCAGCCGATGTGACGGAGGATCCGACGCCACCAGCACCTCCTTCCTGCAAATTCTCTCAGTCCCCACGTACACCTCGTGGGAACCGAAAGACATAATCCGGCCATCCCTGGGGAACGGCCGGCCACCGAGACAACCGGCGTTGTCACTGACGAAACTGAGCGAGCCTAGCCTCTGGACGAGGCCAGAGACCACGCGCACTCCCGAAGCTGCTATCACAGACCCCGTCCGAATGAACACTCCGCCCAGCATATCGATCTGATGCCCCACGGTGGGCGCCAAATGTCGTCGTGGTGAAACAACATATGCCATAGGATGGCTTAAATGGGGGCCGAACTAGATGCTGGAGGATTCGGGAGAGGGGAATGAGCTAAAAAGCACGACAGAAAGAGACACTGATCTACCCAGGTTCGGGGCTCTCGTAAGGAGATAACACCCCTACTCCTGCTCTACTGATTGTATATATGGGTCGATGTAGTACACCACAATGGTGCTTCCAAGCTCTCTGCTAGAGAAGGAAGATGAACTGCTAAGTGTAGGAGTACAGTGTGACCAATCTACCTTCAACCTATCAACCTTCTTCCAGCGACCAACCTTCCAACCCTCTCACCAGGACTCCCTGTGCCACCTTATATAGTGGTGGCCAGGGTTACAACGGTCATACAAGACCACAAGACAAGGGCTACACTCCAAACAGGAGCTGGTGGCGATGGCAGAGACCCTTGACTTCGCCCCTGATTGCTCTCGATGGGACGCCATATCCCTGTACCTTGTACCTCTTGAACTGTGGCCTTACCTCTGTGCGGTAAGCTCGTACTTGTGCACAGTGAGGGTAGGTAACCTCCACTGTGCACCCTGCCATCTTACTCTGCTACCATGCTTGGATGTTTTCTTCCTTGATTGTAGGGAAGTGACACCTTGGTTGACTTAAGTATCCCGGATATGACCGTTGGCCATACCCAGGACTTATATGCCGGACCAACGACCTACGAGGGTCGGGTAATCCGGCCTCCCCTGCTCCTGCACAACACACCAAATGGTTAGGCCGGCATATCTAAGTATATACCGGCACACTTTTATAAGTATTCCGGCTATGCCGGCATATCCAAGTATCAGCCGGGATACACATTATATGCCGGCCTGGCCGATGCACTTATATTCCGGCCAGGCCCTTCCTCGATAACCCGGCATAAAGTCAATCATAGACCTTGTGTCTTTCTAGTCTCTTGACCCTACCGGGGGTCATCCCCCCGACAGCAATAAGTGCGCCGTTTTAACTCCTCAAACGGCGGTATAGTGTGAGACAAACGAATGTATTTATCTCTTAACATAGCATCAAATATCCTATCACATTTGGCTACATCAAAACTGAATGTCATCTCATCTTCACGATTCTTGCGAATCGGCTTAAGAGCATCACAAATATAAGGTTTGGCCTTTGAGGGCCAAACAAATTCTGCAGCATAAATATCAGCCTCATCGTCCAAATTTTCACTATTATATCCAACAGTATTTATGCGAGGACGATCAGACTTTGACCTATGCATATCTTTTGTTTCTTTGCCTCGGCTTTCTTGGGCCAGAGCCCTTTGCAAAACTTGACTAACATTTAAGAACTCATAACCTTCAATTTTTTCTTTAATGTAAGTTCTTAAACCATTGAGCACTAAGTCTGCCATGTCTCTTTCAGTAATTACTAAACTGTAACATCGGTTCTTAGTATCTCTAAATCTTTTGACATAATCAGTAACTGACTCATCATGCTTTTGTTTAACCGATGTAAGATGTGACAACTTAAGCTCATTATCACCGCTATAAAAATGCTCATGGAATTTCTTTTCTAGGTGATACCAAGTATTAATAGAACCATAAGGTAAAGCAGAAAACCATGAAAAAGCAGTACCAGTTAAAGACAAGGGAAACAAACGCACTTTTAAAGGATCACTATTGCCAGCTTCTCCTAACTGTGCTAAATATTGACTAACATGTTCCCAAGTCGTTTTACTATCTACCCCATTAAATTTAGCAAAATCAGGCACTTTGTAACCCTGGGGGTATGGTAAAGAATCAAAATATTCCGGATAAGGCTTTTGATACATCCAGCTTACAGGCTTCAGCTCAATTCCGAAGTTATCATAGAATATCTTCTGCAATTCTGACCTAAGTGTGGCCATGTTTTCGTCTATGGCAGACGAATTTGTTTGTGGTACTTGTGCAGGAACAACAAAATTATTAGCCGTGGAGTTTACTCGCGCTGCTGGTACCGAATTAAAATTCGGCGCCGCGACTGTGGCTGCAGGACGTGTGGCCTGGTTCGGTGGAATTGCCGAATAAGGCACACTTCTAATAGGAGTATGGTATGCTGGCGCGGTTACAATCTGACCATCTTGGCTAACGTAAGGACTCATCGGCATGCCCTGAGGAAACACCGATGTGCTAGGTAATGTATGGCTAGGGTTTTCAACAGCAGCATTAGCACTAACATTACCAAAAGTATCATGAGGCTTATTATTACTAGCTTTTATGTATTCTATCATAGCATCATAGGCTTGACGACTTGATTCAGTAGCATAATGATTAATTGTAGCCAATTGATCACTAGAAAATATGCTAGTACTTACAGAGGGCTCGGCTGGATCGCCGAGCATTGGTGGAAGTTGGATGTCTCCAAGCGAGGTGACAGCCCCATGGCGGTCCTTCTTGAAGCTTGCAAGGAACATCTCCCTATCCTCCTCCTCTTGCCTCTTCTTCAAAGCTTCAAACTCCTCCTTGCGCTTCAGCTCCAGCGCCTCGAGTTGCTCTAGACGCTGCTTCTTCAGCGCCTCATAGGATTCGCGTTGATCCGCCGAAAGATCATCAAAACTAGGCTTGATGATGTTTTTGGCGCTAACTTTAGCAGGCTGGGGTATACCGCTCGACATGATGATCTTCCCCAGCGGAGTCGCCAAAAAGTGTGTTCGCACACGAACACGTCACCGTGTACCTCCGACGTCGAGTGCGATACGCAGGACACGTCGCCGGAGGAGGCTAGCCGGAAGCGCGATACGCAGGACAATCCGGCGAGCTCTTTTGAAGACCCGAAACCCCACACACCCGGGAGAGACCCCGTCTGGGCGCACAGCGGTGATGGGCTGCCCTAGGTCGGTTCGCCCGCCCCTAGGACTTCGCAGATCGAAGCTCTCCAACACGAAGAACACCGACGAACGATGAGCAGAAAACAAGGGCGAGAGAGAAAAAATAGAGGTTTGTAGATTGGTTTTTGCGATTGTGTGTTGTTTTTTAATCGGCCATCACCCCTCATGTATATATGGAGCGGCTGGACTTCCCATGCAAGAAAGAGGGCTGGATTCACGTCCAAAACCCTAGTTTGGGTCGAATTTAGATGGGTGGGTCCGAACTTTCCAAAACTGTTCGGTCAAAAACTTGTCTGTATATTCCGGATCTTTTTTGAGGCAGTAAACGACCTCGGATCGAAATCCCGTAAACTACAAAGTTGTTCGTCTCGAAAAAACGAAGAACTTTCATGTTGGCCACTTTTCCATCCGAGATAGTCTGAAGGGTCTTTTCCATCGATTTCTGAATTTTATCTGATTTCGGCATATACAGAGCGCGACTAGTACTTGTACTAGTCAGCCTCGGCTTTGGGCTACGAAATTACAGAAATTCGCTAGTACTTGTACTAGCTAGCCTCTGTTCCAGCTTTTTTGGTTTGACCCTAGAAATTGCATGTGACCTCGGATTGAGATGATCCAAAAACCAAAGTTGCTTGTTTCGACGAGACGCACAACTTTCTCAACTATTATTTTCTCATTTGAGGCCATCTTAAGGTATCTTCTTTGTAAGCCAAAAACGGTTGTCAACAGAGGGAAAGGTGCCTCTGCTGGCCGGCTTCGGGAAGTGCGGGCTAACACCGGCTTGAGGAGACAGGAATGGAAGCTGCGTCCTGTGCTGGCTCGGGCGAGACCGGAGCCGGCATGTCTTCCCTTCTCGAGCCTTCGTGTAACCCTGGTCGCGGCTGGAGTGAACCCCCAAACCACTGGCCTTAGCCATTTCTATACGAGCGCTAGATTTCGATTTCGATGCCCTTTTGCTGGTCATGTCGCAGTGCCAACTGATCGGACAGCCGGCGAGGGATTGGAGCCGGCCCGTTTCTAAGGGCCAATTCCCTTTCCCCCTAGCCCCTGAGTTTTGGGGCAGCTAGAATGACAGCTGGCTTGAAACTAGCTTGTTCACATACGGCGCCGACGTCACGCGAGGCAGCTATGGCTTTGAACCTCTTTGACGTGGCTACTCAGCCTAAACGTTGAAAACCATGATCATCGACCACTTGCTGGCCTGCCTTAGCCTGGTTCCCTCAACTTTTTCCTTAATCTCCCCACCCTTCGGCCCTTCTACCCCCAGCCAGCAGCCTAGTGCCGGTTGGTCTCCCTTGGGCCGGCAGCAGAATGTCGGCCTAGGGTGGGAGCGTGCCGTGGGGTGAGAAGTAGTACTTCGGTCTGTTGGGCACCCGGCTCGAGCTAGCCAACGCATGGTTAACGAACACTGCCTTCAACGCTTAGTTGAGCGACTTTTTATCGTTTACGGTTTTTTCCTGCGGCTTTCCATCGTATGTAGTCTGCCGGATCCTATCCATCCAGCTTCGCGGAGCCGGGAAATGGAGGTTGGGCTCGAGACATGCTCCATATGTAGTACTCATCCGGCTGACGGGGAATCAATCATTTTTAGGGCAGCCGGTTGTGGCTCGGTGCCCGAAACCGGCTGCCGGTCAAGTGAATAACGTAGGAAGCAAAACAAACACGAAGTGTTTTCCTCGGAGCCGGCCGTAACTAGCCGTTCTATTATCCTATATTCATTGACAAGTTTTCAGGGTACAAGCTTTTGCCTTAGCAGAAGAAAGGTCTTAGGAGATTGACATTCCAGGGACGCTCTGTCTCCTTGTCAGAATTATCTGCCTTGTTCTTCCTGGGCTCTTGTGCATCGATGAGGTAGTATGCCCCATTGCCTAGCACCCGGCTGGCAATGAACGGTCTCTTCCAGGGAGAGGATAGCTTGTGCATGCCCTTGGTGTTTTGGACCAGCCGGAGTACGAGATCTCCTTCGCGAAACGCGAGTGGACGGATCTTCCAGCTGTGGTATCATCGTAGCTGCTGCTGATAGAGCGCTGATCTGGCCAAGGCCTGCTCTTGTGCCACCTCGAGGAGGTTGATGCCATCTTCACGAGCTTCTTTTGCTTGCTTCTCCGTGTATTGGACAACTCTGGGCACATCGAATTCGATGTTGGTGGGCAACACCGCTTCTGCTCCATAGACCAGGAAGAAAGGAGTGAAGCCGACAGAACGATTAGGAGTGGTGCGCAGGCTCCAGAGCACTGAGGGAAGCTCTTCGACCCAACAGCCAGCTGAGCGCTCGAGAGGCTCGACCAACCTTGGTTTGATGCAGGCCAGGATCAGCCCATTTGCTTTCTCCACTTGCCCATTAGACTGAGGATGCGCCACAGATGCCAAGTCCAGTCGGATGCCCTTCTGGCCGTAGTACTCTGTGAAGACTCCCTTTGCAAAGTTTGTCCCGTTGTCAGTGATGATACTGTGGGGGACTCCATATCTCGTGATGATCTCGTTGAAGAACTTGACGGTTGACGAGCCGTCAAGTTTTTTGATTGGCTTGGCTTCGATCCACTTGGTGAACTTGTCCACTGCAACCAGTAGATGCATCAAGCCCCCGAGCGCTGTCTTGAATGGTCCTACCATGTCCAGGCCCCAGAAAGCAAACAGCCAGGTGAGTGGGATGGTCTTGAGGGCTGCCGCTGGAGTGTTCCGATGCTTGGAGAAGCACTGGAAGCCGTTGCAATGCTTCACTAATTGGTCTGCGTCCTTCTGGGCCGCACTAGAAACCATGGCGGAAGGCTTTAGCCACCAGAGCCCAGGAAGATGCGTGATGCCCGCACTCCCCTTGATGTATCTCTCTCAGCAGCTCTAGCCCTTCTTCCGGCTCGATGCACTTCTGGAAGACCCCTAACATACTGCGCTTGTACAGCTCATTGTTGATGATGGTGTATCCTAGCGCTCGACGTTGAAGTCGCCTAGCTTCCGCTTCGTCTTGTGGCAAGTCCCCAGTGATGAGGTAGTTGGAGAATGGCTCCGCCCAGGATGGTATCTCCCGGATGTGGAAGACGCTGGCAACCAGGGGATCAGCAGCCCCCGGGTCCGCCGTTGTGCCGGCTTCGCCTAGTTGGCCGGCTATGGGGGCCAGCCTGGAGACGGCAGCCCCCGAGTCCTTCGTCGAGCCAGCCGTGCTGGGCTGGCCAGCTGCTTCCTTCAGCCCTAAGGCGGCAGCCCCCGAGTCCGGCGGCGGTATCTGAACCGGAACAGGGTCTTCGGGCACGTAAATGATAGTGGATTCTGGCGAGGGCTTGATGGATGGCTTGGGGATGATCTCCAACGACACCCCAGCTGGGATATCCTACTTGGTGGAGGCGATCTTGGACAGCCGGTCCGCCTCGTCATTGTTTCCTCTAGGGATGTGATGGAACTCGCAGCCTTCAAAGAATCCGCAGAGCTGCTGCACGTAGAAGCGATAGGAGGCCATGTTGGCGTCCTTGGCGTCCCATTCCCCCGAGACCTAGTGCACCACCAGGTCGGAGTCTCCGAAGCAGAGGATCCTCCGAATGTCGATCTCCTTGGCTAGCTTGAGCCCATGCACCAGGGCCTCGTATTCGGCGATGTTGTTCGACGCGCAGAAGTGCATCTACAGCACGTACTGCAGCTTGTCTCCCTTGGGAGAAGTGAGGACGACGCCGGCTCCCAAGCCCCTGAGCATCTTGGAGCCATCGAAGTTCATGCGCCAGTATGTTGAGTCTGGAGCCGGCGGCAAGTACTGGTGCCCTCCCCAGTCAGCGAAGAAATCCGCTATGATCTGAGACTTGATCGTCGTCCGGGGCTTGTACTGAATGGTATGAGCGGCAAGCTCAATCGCCCATTTAGCTACCCTGACCGTCGCATCCTTGCACCCTATGATATCCGAGAGCGGAGTGGTGCTCACCACCGTGATAGGATGCTCCTCAAAGTAGTGCTTTAGCTTCCTGGCCGCCATGTACACGCTGTACACGACCTTCTGGTAGTGCGGGTAGTTTTGCTTGGAGAGAGTGAGCACCTCACTCAGGTAATACACCGGGCGTTAAACCGGCAGCTCCTTGCCTTCCTCGGTGCGCTCCACCATGATCACAACACTGATGACTCACGGAGTAGCTTGAGGTCGTTGAAGGCATCATCAGCGCGCTGGGACCAAACAAAATGGTCCGTCTTCTTCATCAGCTGATACAGCGGCATGGCCTTCTCCCCGAGCCGGCTGACGAACCGGCTGAGCGAGGCCAAACATCCAGCAAACTTTTGCACATCTCTGAGCTGGGTGGGCGGCTCTAGGGCCTCGATGGCTTTTATCTTCGAGGGGTTAGCCTCAATCCCTCGCTGGTAAACGATATAACCTAGGAGCTGTCCAGCCGGCACGCCGAAAGTGCACTTCTCAGGATTGAGCTTCATGCGATAGTGCCGCAGGTTGGCGAAGGTCTCCTTGAGATCGTCTAGGAGAATGCCACTCTGCTTGGTCTTCACCACCACGTCGTCCACATAAGCGTGCATGTTTCGCCCAATCTGCCCTTGCAGACATCACTGCATGGTTCGCTGGTAAGTGGCTCCAGCGTTCTTCAAGCCGAATGGCATGGTGACGTAGCAGTAGGCTCCATATGGGGTGATGAAGGACGTCTTGATCTGATCCGGCTGGTAGAGCGGGATCTGGTGATAGCCTGAATAGGCGTCCAGGAAGGACAGCAGGTCACAACCGGCTGTGGAGTCGATCACCTGGTCGATGCGCGGTAGCGCGAAGGGGTCCTTGGGGCAAGCCTTGTTGAGGCTGGTGTAGTTGATACACATGCGCCAAGTGTTGTTCTTCTTCAGGACCAAGACTGGGTTCACCAACCAGTCAGGGTAAAATACTTCCATGATGAAGTCGGCTGCAAGGAGCCGTGCAATCTCCTCACCAATGGCTTTCCTTTTCTCTTCTGCAAAGCACCACAGCGGTTGCTTGACCGGCTTGGCATCCAGCCGAACGTTGAGTGAGTGCTCAGCCAGCTCCCTCGGCACACCTGGCATGTCCTTTGGATACCATGCGAAGATGTCCCGATTCTCATGGAGGAAGCTGGTGAGCTCGCTTTCCTATTTAGTAGAGAGGACGGTGCCGATGATGACGAACTTGGAGGGATCGCTCTCGTCTAACAGGATCTTCTTGGTGTTGTCAGCCGGCTTGAACTGCTCCATCGGCGACTGGCGAACCGACACATCTTGCTAGGCTAGCTCCACGTGATGGAGGAGTTGCCGCTTCTCCTCGGCGATGACCAACGCCTCTGCCAGCTGCAAGCTCTCTTTGGCGCACGCCAGTGAATTCTTGAAGCTTCCCGAGACTGTGATCACACCTGTGGGTCCTGGGAGCTTCATCTTCAGATATGCGTAGTGCGGCACCACCATGAACTTGCCAGGGCTGGACGGCCAAGCAGCGCATGGTAGGGACTGCTGATGTCCACCACCTCGAACCAGATGGGCTCGCGGAGGCTGTTACCTTTCTTCCCGAAGAGAACCTCCAGCTGCACCCTGCCCATAGGGGTGCATGAATGCCCAGGCACGATGCCATGGAAGGTGAGCCGGCTCGGTTTTAGCTGAGCAAGCGGGATGCCCAGCTTCTCCATAGAGCTCCGGTAAAGAAGGTTGAAACTGCTGCCGCCGTCGATGAGCACGCGGGAGAACCGGCATGTGTGTGTATCAGAGCACATGATAGGATCCAGGACTAGAGCATATTCTTCAGGGCTGGGCATCAGTTGTGGATGGTCCTCGCGTCCCCAGGTGATGGCCACCTCAGACCCGTGCATGAACTGGGGCTCTGCAGGCATGACGGCATTCACCTCCGCCTCGTGCCAAAGGTCGTTCCTTTTGTCTTTGCCTGGGGGGTAAAGATGTGATACTGCTCGACATCCGCCGGAAAGTCGTCGTCACCTTGGTCCAGCTTGTCGGCAGCCGGCTCGTGCTGCTGGTCCTCCTAACCTCCAGCCGGCTGCACTTGCGAAGCTCCAGGGAGCTGCTGGGCGCGCTGCTCAAGCTCTCTCATGAACCGGCACTGACGCGTGGAGTGGGTCGCTTCCCTGCCGGGGGTGCTGTGGAATTTGCACGGCTGGTCAAGCGCAGCATCAAGGGTGTACTTGACCTCCTTGCACCCCTGACCGCTGCCGGCAGCCCCCGGGCCTCCTTGGTCAGACGCCGCTCGCTTTGAGCTAGCAGATCCCTTGGGGAGCGTCTTCATGTGGTCGAGCCAAAGATGGATGTGCAGAGCTGGCGGGCGGGCCTGAGACTCCAGCCCTGGCACTGGCGGCGGGACTTGGCATGGCCTGCCAGCTCCGCCAGCCTACTGGGCGCGGCGGCCTCGGGCAGTGCAGCTCGGAGCACGACCGCCCTGTCCGCGCCCTCCGCGGCCTTGGCTTGCTGATGGTGACCGCTGGATCTGGCCAGGGCCCATGGTAGCGAGGCCATGGCCACGCCGTGGGTCATGAGCAAGCTCAACCGGTGCGCCTCCATGCACGTCGTGGAACTCGCGGAGCATGGTGCTCGTTCGACGTTGGGCGTCCTCGTCCTCGGCCACCTTGCTCAGGAGAATGAGGCGCGTCCACTCCAGGGCTTCTGCAACCTGGACGGGGTTGATGACGTGGTCGAGTGGTGCGCGCAGGTCCACCATGGAGACATCCGAGGCATCCTGCTCTGGGAGTGGAGCGTTCTGCTTCTATGGAAGAAGGTGTTCGAGCGGCGGGTGCGCAGGGCGCGGTGAGTCGCCGCCCTCCTCGTCTCCCAGGGCCATCACCTCAACCATGGTGCCAAGATCACTGCTTTCACTGCAGCTCGAGCCTCCGTCGCTGAGAGGGTCGAAGACGTCGGTCACCTCTCCGGGAAGGGCTTGGCAATGTAGAAGCGGTGGCTGCCGACGTCGAGGAAGGAGCCGCTGTTGCCGAAGCCGTCCTTGAACCAGGCTAGATTGTCGTTGACGCAGTCGAAGGTGCCGAACCTCCAGACAAGGCTGGAGGCGACCTTCTCGCCAAGATTCGATGGGGATTCCGGCCGAAACTTAACTCCGGTCGCAGCCGCGCTTTGCCCCACGGTGGGTGCCAACTGTCGTGGGAATTTAGAGACAGTAGCCATGGGGATGGCTTAATGAAGGGGCTCAACGGTGTGCGACGATGGGTCCGGCTCGAGATTGTGTTACTAGGACACCACGGTTTACCCAGGTTCAGGGCCCTCCATGCCGGAGTTAAAACCCCTACTTCCTGCCTTGTTTCGTATTATCTTCACAGTGGTTACAATGCTCCTTGAGCTGTTCAGTCTAGAGGAGGAAGAAGAAGATCAGATCTCCCTAGTCTAAGGGTCCAGACCCCCTTATATAGGTGGGGGTCTGGTTACAGGTTAGGTGGCCGGCTGCCTGCTCCTCCGTGGCTACGTCTTCGGCGTGATCCTCTGGCCCCCTGACTCCTCGTATGATGGTGGCACTTTATAAAGCGCCTTTCCCCCCTTGGACCGGCATCTAGGAGGCATATGCCCTCCCTTTTGCCTCGGATCCTTTCATGGGGAAGGCTCCTGCTCGCTGGTTGTTGGAGTCTGGACGTGGCTTGCGTCATGCCTATCCTTCGCCTCTGTCGATCTTGTCGGGGCCAGGCCACTTTCGGCAAAACGGCCATTGGAGGAATCTTGTCGTCTTCGCCCGGCTCTGGCTCTCCTCGGTGGAGTTGCCAGCCGGCTGCTGGCGCAGCCAGCCCTTTGGGCAGAGCCGGTCTTCTTGACTTAGCGCCGTGGAGATTCCTGGGATGCCAGCCGGCAGATAGCACTGCCCTTGGCATACCCCAGAAGTCATCCCCATGACAGGAAGTTTTATGCGGTAAGACTAAATATCCTGCTGATTTTCTAGTACTTGATTCAGCTGCTAGTAAAACTTGTCCTATTATTTTTGGTAGACCCTTTTTGAACACTTGTGGCACCGTTATAGATTGTAAGAAGGAGAAACTTTTGACTAAGTTTGATGGATAATCTTATGAGTTTAATTTTTCTAAGTTTACTAGAGCTCCTTGTGAAACTGATTTGCCTAATGAAGATTTCAGAGTTGAACAGCTTTCCTCTATTGCTCTTGCTCCTAACGATGCTTTGCAGCAATATACGGAGGAGCACGAAAGTGAGATCTTCAAGGAAGAAAGAAATGAGATTGACGAAATTCTTCTTCGTCAACCAGAGTTGCTTAAACACAATTTACATGTGGAGGATTTGGGTACCACATTGCCACCTAAGGTAGATCCTATTTTTGATTTAAAACCTTTACCTGATGATCTTAAATATGCTTATATTGATGATAAGAAAATATATCATGTTATTATTAGTTCTAAACTTTTAGGGAAGGAAGAAGAAAGGTTATTGGAAATATTGAGGAAACACCAAGGAGCTATGGGATATACTCTTGATGATTTAAAAGGGATTTCTCCTACTATATGTCAGCATGCTATTAATATGGAGCCAGATGTAAAGCCAGTTGTTGAACATCAACGCCGTTTAATTCCTAAGATGAAGGAAGTGGTAAGAAATGAGGTATTGAAACTCCTCGATGCTGGTATTATTTATCCAATTGCTGATAGTAGATGGGTTAGTCCTGTTCATTGTATTCCTAAGAAAGGTGGAATTACTGTTGTGCCTAATGAGAATAACGAGCTTATTCCTCAAAGGGTAGTAGTTGGTTATAGGATGTGCATCGATTTTAGAAAGATCAACCAAGTTACTAAGAAAGATCATTATCCTTTACTGTTTATAGATCAGATGTTAGAGAGGTTATCTAAGAAAACTCATTTTTGTTTTCTTGATGGTTATTCTGATTTCTCTCAAATTGCTGTTAAAAAGCAAGATCAAGAGAAAACCACTTTTACTTGTCCTTATGGAACGTATGCTTATAGACGTATGCCTTTTGGTTTGTGCAATGCTCCTGCTACTTTTCAAAGATGCATGTCTGCTATTTTTCATGGATTTTGTGAAGAAATTGTGGAGGTATTCATGGATGATTTCTCCGTCTATGGAACTTCTTTTGATAATTGTTTGCACAATCTTGATAAAGTTTTGCAGAGATGTGAAGAAACTAATCTTGTTCTTAATTGGGAGAGATGCCACTTTATGGTGAATGAAGGAATTGTTCTTGGACATAAAATTTCTGAAAGAGGTATTGAAGTTGATAGAGCAAAAGTGGAAGCAATTGAGAAAATGCCTTGTCCTAGGTATGTTAAAGGTATTCGTAGTATTCTTGGTCATGCTGGTTTTTATAGGAGGTTTATTAAAGATTTCTCTAAGATTTCAAAGCCTCTTACTAATCTTCTTCAAAAAGATGTACCATTTGTTTTTGATGAAGATTGTAAAGAAGCCTTCGAAACTCTTAAGAAGGCTTTAACTACTGCTCCTATTGTCCAACCACCTGATTGGAATTTACCCTTTGAAATTATGTGTGATGCTAGTGATTTTGCTGTAGGTGCTGTTCTTGGACAGTGCGTAGATAAGAAGTTGAATGTTATTCATTATGCTAGTAAGACTCTTGATGCTGCTCAAAAAAATTATGCTACTACTGAGAAAGAGTTTCTTGTTATTGTTTTTGCGTGTGATAAGTTTAGACCTTATATTGTTGATTCCAAAGTTACTATTCATATTGATCACGCTGCTATTAGGTATCTTATGGCGAAGAAAGATGCTAAGCCTAGGCTTATTGGATGGGTGTTGCTTTTACAAGAGTTTGATTTGCATATTATGGATAGGAAAGGTGCTGAAAATCCTGCTGCTGATAATTTGTCTAGATTGGAAAACATTTCTTTTGATCCTATTCCTGTTAATGATAGTTTTCCAAATGAATAGTTGGCTGCAATAAAGGTAACCTCGCGAGAGATTCCTTGGTATGCTGATTATGCTAACTTTATTGTTTCTAAGTATTTGCCTCCAACCTTTACAACTCAGCAAAGAAGGAAATTTTTTTATGACTTGAGGCATTATTTTTGGGATGACCCACACTTATATAAAGAAGGAGTGGATGGTATTATGTGAAGATGCGTTCCAGAATATGAACTACAAGAGATATTGAGGAAATGCCATGGTAGTGCTTACGGAGGAAATCATGCTAGAGATAGAACTGCACAAAAGATTCTACAATCAGGTTTTTATCGGCCTACCCTTTTTAAAGATGCAAGAAAATTTATTTTATCTTGTGATGAATGCCAAAGAGTTGGTAATATTTCCAGACGCAATGAAATGCCTATGAATTATTCTCTTGTTATTGAACCATTTGACTGTTGGGGATTTGACTTTATGGGTCCTTTTCCTCCTTCAGAAGGTTATACTCATATACTTGTTGCTGTTGATTATGTTACTAAGTGGGTAGAAGCTATACCTACAAACAGTGCCGATGGTGAGACCTCGTTAAAAATGCTTAAGGATGTTATTTTTCCTAGGTTTGGTGTGCCTAGATATCTTATGACTGATGGAGGTTCTCATTTTATTCATGGTGGTTATAGGAAGACTCTTGCTAGATATGACGTTAATCATAGAATTGCTTCTCCTTATCATCCCCAAACTAGTGGGCAAGTAGAGCTATCGAATAGGCAGATCAAGTCTATCTTGCAGAAGACTGTTAATAGATCTAGGAAAAACTAGGCTAGCAAGTTGAACAATGATTTATGGGCTTATAGAATTGCTTATAGGAATCCCATGGGCATGTCTCCTTACAAAATGGTTTACGGAAAAGCATGTCACTTGCCTTTAGAATTAGAACACAAAGCTTTTTGGGTAGTGAAAGAGCTTAATAGGGATTTTAAACTTGCTGGTAAGAAAAGGTTGCTTGATTTGAGTTCCTTAGATGAGTGGAGGAGTGAAGCTTATGAGAATGCCAGACTTTTTAAAGAGAAAGTCAAGCAATGGCATGATAGGAGAATTCTTAAGAGAGAATTTCATGTTGGTGAGAAAGTTCTATTGTATACGTCTCGTCTTAGATTTTTTGCAGGAAAATTACTCTCGAAATGGGAAGGACCCTTTATTATTGCAGAGGTGTATCGTTCAGGTGCGATAAAAATCGCTTCGCTCAAAGATAACACTACGCAAGTGGTGAATGGGCAAAGACTCAAGCATTATATTTTTGGAGATTCTTATAATGAAGATATCGATGTTACTCAAGTGGTGACTCCGGAAGAATTCATCAAAGAACATATGCAGGAAACTGAAGAGTCCATTTTCGAATAGGTAACAGTTCTAGTCAGAAAAGGTTCGCGTTAAACTTTTCTGCTCATACTTTTGTTTTTTTTATTAAATAAGAATAATCACGAGACAAAAACGAGTTGGAAATGGAGCCCGGAGGCTCCACACCATCTGGTGGCGCGGGCCCCCTGCTGGCCGCGCCACCCTATGGTGTGTTCGCCTCGGAGCTCATTTTCGTCCCGGTTTCCTCCTATGCCTTCGTTTCATTGTTTAATTTTCGTCTATATAACCCCCCGGATTGCCCGAGGTCTATATATCATGTTCTCGTCGTGTTTTGTTTCGATCTGTTTCTATCAGGAGCTGTTCTCAGTTTTAGAGCCACCATGTCTTCATCTGGTTCATCCGAGGAGAACTCCCTTGCGGTCGTCATTAATCCGTACATGAGGGAGCTGAAGATGCATCCAAAGGAGTTGTCGCTCAAGGATGGGAAGGTGCAGATAGAAGATGTTCGAGGCCCTAAAGGAGAAGGAAGTCTTGAAGCTAGGATGGAAGAGCTGGAGCAAGAAGTCTTCATATACAGGAAGATGGCGGAACGCGAGGTGGACATCATCCATAGGATAAATCAAGAACTCATCGCCAAGCACAAGAAGGAGACTGCAGAGCTCTGGGATGACATCTTGTCACTCCATGAGACCACCAACAAATTACCAGCACAACTCTACGACTTGCAAAATCAAAACTATTAGTATGAGGCTAGGTTTAAACAAATGAGTGTTGCTGCCAGTTTCAGGATATTGGAGACCAAGTCATCCTTTCTTGATGGGGAACCTTTGCCTTGGAAGTCTGATGATGATAAAGACTCACCACCACCACCGAAGGAGTAAGTCGTCATTGGTATTGGCATCCCCTTGGCTTGTTCCAAGCTTGGGGGAGTGCCGCGGTATCATATCATTACCTTTTACCCATTTACTTTTCAAGCAGAGTCATATCATGAATAGAGAAGTTATCATATAGGATGGTTTGCAGTGTGGAAGGATCCTCCTTTAGTTGGTTATCTATGTATCCCTTGGTGTGAGTTGCGGTTATGAAATATTAATGAGAAGTCTTATCATTTACTTTATGCACACTTTATTTTAGTTTGCAATGTTTCTTATATGATTAGTCTTGTTGATTAGTATTGGTATCACCTTAGGAGCATGAGTAAATCTAGTTGGTTTTGGCAAACTTAGCAATGGTCAGTAGCAACAATACTTTGAAGCTTAAGTAGAAAAGAGAGAAATACATGTAGATACATCATTTCAGCTTTCCTTCATGATTGGCTCATAAGCATTAGTATTCTCAAGTAAAGATTGTTTGTACTTTCAAGGAAGTTTTCATGATTGTTTTCTATCACATGTATGTTTGTTTGTTTCATTCAACTCTTATGCTTGCTACCAAGCCTTGCTAGCCAAAAACCTACTGAGAGGGAATACTTCTCATGCATCCAATTCCCAAAAACCAAATTACTTCCAAAGAGTCCACTATAAATTCCTACGCATGGTATTTCAAGCCATGCCAAGTAAATTTTCATGTGCTACCTTTCAAAAACCTTCAAATACTTCTCATTTTGTGACATTGTTTTTAGCTCATGAGGACGTAGTGGTTGAGTTTGTTATCTTCCATACTAAATTGAGTACCCCTCGACTTGCATGCTTCATCTGCTCGTCACTAATTTTGCAAGGGAGCTAGTCAGACCATTACACACACACAAAAGAGAGAAAAAGAAAAGAAAAAGGCACTCCTCCATGGTATGTGAAAGTTGGTGGGCACCCGATGGAATCGGTTAGCCATGGTTTGTGAAAGGAAAAGTGGGGAGGAGTGCCAAACTATAAAAGAGCACATTTGTGCCAATTAATCAAACAATTCGGAACCGCTCTCACTTTTTTGGTATGGAAGATGGCAAGAACTCCATTGCTAGTCGTTGACAGAAACAACCACCTCTCAAAACAATTTTTATCTCTTTTTTACAAATAAAAAGCTCTAGCACATGTTTAATCCTTGCTTCCCTCTGCGAAGGGCCTATCTTTTACTTTTATGTTGAGTCAACCTATTCCCCTCTATCTCAAGCGAGCATTTGAGTTGTTGTGTTTCAATCATCCATATGTTGATTTGTTCAATCATGTTAATGTCTTCCTTTGTTTAGTATGATGCTTTTATCTGAAAGAATATACCTTTGAAAGCTATCTATGACTATAAAGAGATTGTCATGATTGAGCATGTGATTTTTGCTATATTAGCTCTGTTATAAAAGGCTCCGATCAAAATATAAGTACAATCTGTTCATTCTTCTCTGACCAAGAACAAAGGTTTGCCATCACCAATCATGATTTACCTTGTGCATCTTTATTGTGATTCGCTTTGATTGCAAATCAAGTTATATAAAGGGAAGTTGTTGTCTATTATGACTTGTGCCTTGGTAAGTGTGATGCTTCTTGTCTATATTTTGTTTATCGACACTTCACTCCATAAACCTGTGGTCATGTTTACCGAGTTCAGTTTTCGCTTGGGGACAAGCAAGGTCTAAGCTTGGGGGAGTTGATATGTCCATTTTGCATCACTATTTTATATCATAATTTGCTGTTATTCATTGATATATTTCATATTTAGACATGATACTTATGTTGTTTCCTCTGTTTTTACATGTTTGATGATTATTCGAGAGCTTGCTGCCGGAGTCAGGATTCTGCTGGAAAAATGACCATCAAGACACCATATTTCTAAAGATCAGCAATTCCAGGAAAATACCCAGAAATTCATATTTCATCTGAAGATGGAAGTAGCTAGAAGGAGAGGGCAAGGTGAGCGGCTAGGGGCCCACACCACCAGGTGGCGCGGGCCAGCCCTAGGCCGCGCCACCCAGTGGTGTGGCCACCCTGGCCTACCTCTACCAGCGCCTCTTGCGTATATCATCTCCTCGAAAACCTAAGACTGGAGGGGGATCACAGGTAGACTCACCGCCTCTGCGGGGCGGAAAACACATAGAGAGAGAAAGCTCTCCGGCATGCAGAAATCTGCCGGGGAAATTCCTTCCCGAAGAGGGAAGATCGTTGCCATCATCATCGCCATTGAGCTGGGCTTCATCAGGATCATCATCACCATCATCACCAGCACCTTCATCACCATCGTCACCATGCCATCCCGCTGTAACATCTTGGGTTGAATCTTGTCAAGTTCTTAGGGGAAACTTTCCCGGTGTTGATTACTCTTGTAGTTGATGCCATTGAGTGGACCTGTTGAATTAAGGTTTATGTTTAGAGTGTTATTTACCATTATTTCACCTCTGGTTATGATCCATATGATGTCTTGTGAGTAGTTCATTTAGTTCTTGAGGACATGGCAGAAGTTACGATGTTAGTAGTGAAACTATGTATTTAATGGTTTGATATTTATGTTCTGGTGCTATTCTACTAGTGGTGTCATGTGAACGTCGACTACGTGATACTTCACCTTTATGGGCCTAGTGAAATGCATTGTGTATTTGGCTACTAATTGTGGGGTTGCTGGAGCGATAGAAACCTAAACCCCCGTTAGGAAACCATTGCACCAGGGAGTGTAGGATCTCAGAGTTTAAGGCTATGGTTAGATTTATCTTAATTACTTTCTTGTAGTTGCAGATGCTTGCAAGGGGTATAATCACATGTGTGTATTAGTCCAAGTTGGGGTAGTGCATAAGCATAGGTTCACCCCCATAACACCTATCAAACCAATGAAGATTACTTAGCTGCATGAAGCGAAAGCACTTGACAGAAACTCCCGTGTGTCCTCAGGAATGTTTGGTAATCATAAGTTACACAACGGGCTTGTCCTTTGCTCTAAAAAGGATTGGGCCGCTCGCAGCAATTATTATTATTGTCTTTTATTTACTCATACTTTATTTACTTGCATTATCAAATACCCCTAAAAACTCGTTTGCTAGTATTTACAGTGAATCCTTGATCAAAACTGCTTGTCAACACCTTCTGCTCCTTGTTGGGTTCCACACTCTTATTTATCGAAAGTACTACGACACACCCTCTATACTTGTGGGTCATCAGTAGTGTGAGGACTTGCTACAATTGTGGTAACCAAAACCACTTCATTGCGGATTGTCCTTATGAAAGAGTGGAAGATCACAATGGAAGACTTGTCTGCAAGGAAATGAAGACAAAGTCATACCCTCCAAGTAACTCCGACAAGAAGAGAGCCATTCCCTCAAGAGCATTGGTTACTCAAGAAGAATACCCTTCCGGTGATGATGCAAGTGATGATGAGGTAGTAGGGATGGCCACCATCGCCATTGCCAAACCTACCGCCTCATCATCGCTTTTCATTTCCGCAAATGAATCAAAGCGCACCAACCACAATGCGACTTGTCTCATGGCTCACGCTACAAAGGTATCACCTCCTCTCACATGCATAATACCTAAAAGCCTATCTTTGATGGATTGTCTTGAAAAATGTGGTGATGATGATGAAGAACTAAATGAAATTGACATTTTCATGTCAACTTTGCATGCGGAGACCAAAGCACGCTTTGAGATTCTCCTAGATCAATGTAATGAGGCCCTCCAAATAAATGATTAAAATGATGAACACATTTTTGAGCTAGAGGGCCATGCTCATGATTAGGCCGATGAAATTGCTTCTCTTACTCAATCTCTTGAGGAAGAGCAAGACCTTAGGATGGCACTTGAGGCATCCAAGTTGAGTCTTGAAGAATCTCACAATTTGGATATTCCTAAACTAAAAATGATCATGATATTGCTCAATCCATTGCTAATGATCTTAGGTTGCAAAATGAGAAACTAAACCTTATAATTGCTAATGAAGCAACCAAGACTATTTCTAGCACTTTCGTTGCAAGTTCATGTTCTACTAACCCTTCTTGTGAGAAAGTCCCCCCAAAGGGAAATGAGAGACTTGATGAGCTTTTGAATGCTCAAAAGCAACATGATGACAAGACAGGACTTGGATATGTCTCCAAGTCAAAGAAGAAGAAGAAGAACAAGAAGAAGAGGAAGAAGAAGAATGTTCCCGCACCTCCTCCCTCATTAAAGAAGCATATCTCTAAAGAAATAAGTTTTGATGAGGATGGCAATGTCCTTGGGGAGGAGGTGAAGGAAGTGATTGGGAATGCCAAGAAGGCTATGCCTAATCACAACAACTTTGCGGGAAAATACAACGCTTATTATGTTTTTCCGTGCATATGATGGGCATGTTTATGCCAAATTTGTTGGTTCATCAAATTAATACATTGCATGGTCTATTTGGGTTCCAAAGACCCTTTTCACTAACAAAAGAGGACCCATTGAGAAATGGGGACCTAAAATCAAGACTTGATCTCTTGTAGGGCTTTGCTTCCGGTGGTGGACAATGGATAATTGATAGTGGTGCTACCAATCATATCTCCGGGAGCAAAGAATTGGTGAAGGAGCTCCGCACCGGTTCATCCCATGCGGGCTACGTCACCTATAGGGATTCTTCAAGGTCAAATGTATTGGGTCTCGGCAAGGTTGTTGTCTCTCACAATGTTACTGTGGAAGATGTCATGCTTGTTGAGTCCCTTTCATATAATTTACTTTCCGTAGCTCAACTTGCCGATATGGGATTTGCAACCTTCTTTGATGTTGGGATTGTGGTTCTTTTGTGGAGCAAGTCTCTTAAAGTAGCTCATGTTGGGCATGTCGAGAACAGCTTATATGTGATCGACTTCTCAAAGAAGACCACTAAAGTTGCGACTTGCCTAATGGCTAAAGTTGACGTGGGGTGGCTTTGGCATCACCGGCTAGGCCACGTCAATATGAGAACTTTGCAAAGTCTCCACAAAGGCAACCACATCCTAGGACTAACCGATCTAACCTTTGCCAAAGATCATGTGTGTAGAGCTTGCATTGAAGGAAATATGCAGGAACTTTCTCATCCTAGCAAGACCATCATTTCATCTAAGAGGGTCCTAGAGCTCCTTCACATGGATCTCTTTGGCCCTCCATCTCATGCAAGTCTGGGAGGAAAGAAGTATTGTTTGGTGATTGTCGATGATTATTCAAGATACACATGGGTCTATTTCTACAAGCACAAGAATGAGACCCAACAAACCATCAAAGACTTCACCAATGAAGTGCAGCATCAATATGGTCAAGATATATTGATGATCCAAAGTGACAATGGCACCAAGTTCAAGAACTACACCTTGAATGATTTTCTTAGTGATGACAGGATTCGTCCTCAATATTCATCTCCCTACACTCCTCAACTAAATGGTGTAGCCGAGCGGAAGAACCGGACTCTCAGGGATATGGCTAGGACCATGTTAGCGGAATTCAAATCTCTATATAACTTTTGGGCTGAAGCCATCAATACCGTTTGTCCTGTGACAAATCAGTTATATCTCCGCAAGGGCTTGAACAAGACTCCTTATGAAATACTTACTGGCAAAAAGCCCAATATCAAGTACTTCCGGGTGTTCGGTTGTAAGTGTTTCTATCTTAAGAAAGGTGTTCATTTGTCCAAATTTGATTCAAAAGCACTTGAGGGTATCTTTGTTGGCTATGCCGCCGAATCTCACACTTTTAGAATCTTTGATAAAGAGTCTGCTCATGTTGTTGAAGTTTCTAACATGAGATTCAACGAGAATGAAGGTTCCCATGTGGAGCAAAGTGGTGTTTGTGATGTAGGTGATGAAATACCTCCTCATGCCATCAGAAGAATGGGTGTGGGACATCTCATACCCATTGAGGAACACCTTTTGGTGAAAGGAGAATGACTATGCTCTACTCAAGTGGAGCCTTCAACTTCACAAACACAACAAGCTCCACAAGGTCCTATTGATGCTAGCTAAAGACAAGCTCAGGACCCTTAGTCGACAAGGTCCTATTGATGCTAGCTAAAGACAAGCTCAGGACCCTCAGCCAAGTGAGCATGATCAAGACCAAGACCAAGTGCATGGTGGTGATTCTTCACCAATTGGTGATCAAGATCAAGCTCAAGATGATGAGAAAGCTCAAGAAGAAGAGCAAGCTCAAGATGATGGTCAAGAAGAGGATCAAAATGGTGGTGATGACCAAGTGGCTTCTCAAGAGTCTCTTGTTGAAGCCGAGACTCATCATCAAAAGATGATCGAGACAAGAATGAAGAACCATGGTGTCGAACTCCAAAATATCTTGGGGAGTTTGGACTCAAAGGTGGTCACTAGGAGGCAATTGGCTAACTAGCAAACATTATGTCTTTGTCTCATGTGTAGAACCCAAGAAGGTCTTTGAGGCGCTCGAGGATTCGGATTGGCTTAAACCCATGCATGAAGAATTGCACAACTTCGAGCACAATAAGATATGGACCTTAGTAGAAAGGCCAACCCACAAGAACGTCAACGTCATCGGGACCAAGTGGATCTTCAAGAACAAGTAAGATGCAAATGGAGTAGTCATTCTCAACAAGGCGATATTGGTGGCTCAAGGCTACTCTCAAAAGGAAGGTATTGACTACGGTGAGACTTTTGCTCCCATAGCCCGCCTCGAATCCATTCACAGGTTGCTTGCATATGCCGCTCTTCATGACTTTATTTTACATCAAATGGATGTGAAGAGTGCATTCCTTAAGGGTCCCTTGAAAGAGTTGGTATATGATAAACAACCCCCGGGGTTCGAGGATCCCAAATTCCCCAATCATGTGTATAAGCTTGATAAGGCACTCTATGGCTTAAAACAAGCCCCACATGCTTTGTATGAGCACCTTAGTGAGCTTTTGCGTGACTGTGAGTTTGATGTTGGGCTAATTGATCCCACTCTTTTTACTAAGGTTGTTGATGGAAAGTATTCATATGCCAACTCTATGTTGATGATATTATATTTGAGTCCATTAACAATGACTTCAATGTTGAGTTTGCAAAGCTTATGACCGATGAATTTGAGATGTCCATTATGGGAGAGTTGAAGTTCTTTCTCGGGTTTGAAGTCAAACAATATAGAGAAGGAACATTCATCAATCAAGCAAAGTACACTCAAGACATGCTCAAGAGGTTTGAGTTGGACAAGGTCAAGGGTGCCAAGACTCCAATGCCAACAATTTGCCACCTCGACCTTGATCCTAATGGTAAAGAAGTGGATCAAAAGGTATATCTCTCCATGATTGGATCCTTGCTTTACCTTTGTGCATCTAGGCCGGATATCATGTTGAGTGTTGGTATTTGTGCACGGTATCAAGCCGCACCAAAGGAAAGCCACTTAGTGGCGGTCAAGCGAGTCTTTTGGTATTTGGTTTATACCCCAAACTATGGATTGTGGTACCCCAAAGGTTCAAGTTTTCAGCTCCATGGGTACTCCGAATCGGACTGGGCGGGAGATCGTGTTGATAGAAAGTCAACCTCGGGGGCTTGCCAATTACTTGGTAGGTCCTTGGTGTGTTGGTCTTCATAGAAACAAAATTGTGTTTCTCTCTCTACCACCGAGGTCGAGTACATAACCGCCGCAAGTTGTTGTGCACAACTTCTTTGGATGAAGCAAACCTTGATGGATTATGGAGTGGAGTGTGGGAAGATGCCCCTCCTATATGACAATGAGAGTGCCATCAAGATCGCCCACAACCCGGTGCAACATAGCAAGACCAAGCACATCGCGATTCTTCACCACTTCATCCGGGAGCATCTGACTAGGGGAGACATTGACCTTTGTTTTGTAGGTACACAAGATCAACTTGGCGACATCTTTACCAAGCCACTCGATGAAACCACATTCCGGAAGTTAAGGCATGAGCTAAATATAGTAGATTCAATTAATGTGGCTTGAGCATATTGCATACATACTCTCACTTTAGCATGTCTTCTTGCCTAGATGCGCATAGTTGAGGATAGTCATCTTGTCAATTAATGGAATGATGCATACTCAAGTGTGCGACATCATAAGACCCAATGTCACTTGCACCCAAGCACATCTCTTCGCGGTGTCATGACATTTGTGCTCACACATAGGGGGAGAAATCCCCCGCCCTTGCATGCCTCCAAAATTTTGTGGTTTTTGTGTCTTCTTAGTGAGGCTTGCAAGTTAAGTTCGATTTCTTGCAAATGAGTTTATTGGATATTGTTTTTCTATCGCACACCTATTCTATATATTGTCTACATGTCACACTCCTCCCCGAAAAATCCATGCCAAAGTCTCAACAATCTCTGCCATTAGCCATTTCGGCAGCCCGTCCGGCGGCGCCAGACTAGAGGCCGGAATTTTTGGCGGCCGGCCGAACCGTTCGGCCGTGCACCGAATGAGTACTCTGGCATGCAATTCGGCGCCAGACCGAACTTTTCGGTGACTGCCGGATTGTTTTTGTCCATGGCCCGACCCCGCCGAACTTGACGTCAAACTATGCCCTCTTTAAATACCCGTGGGAAAGCCTCCTAGGCAGTTTCCCCTATTCCCCTTCCTCCTCCCACTCGCCCCCAATGCCATGGCCGCCACCACAACAAGCTTCTCCCCCTCCTAGGTCTCTCCACCCAACCAAACTTCTCCAAACTTAGATTGGGTGGAGATCGGGTGATTTGGAGGCCTTCTACCAAAGGGATCTTCGTTTCCTCGACCGCATTGGGAGATTGGGACTTGTCCTCTTCCTCCACGTGCATCATGTCATCAGGTATCCGCTTGCTCCTATCTTTCTTCTAGCCCTTGTCTTGCTTGGGATTCGTTCATGCCCATGTATGAGTTGATCTAGGGTTTGCCAAGGGTTAGCATGTCATATTCTAGGGGTAGTGTTGTCCCTCCTATTGGGACCGAGTTAGATGCGGTTCCCTTTGTCAACTCAGTCATGCCACCACTTGATGAGGATATGTTCCATGGTTATGAGGACTTCGTGCTGCCTCCAGATGTGCTTGCTGCTGATGATCATGAGGATGAAGATGTTGCCAATGATGATGAAGAGGGTGGCTCTCAGACTGCTGATGTCTATGCATGCTTCTGTTCTTGTAGACAGTGTTGGGCCTCCAAGTGCAGAGGTTTGTAGAACAGCAGCAAGTTTCCCTTAAATTGATCACCCAAGGTTTATCGATCTCAGGGAGGAGGAGGTCAAAGCTATCCCTCTCAAGCAACCCTGCAATCATGATGCAAGAAGTCTCTTGTGTCCCCAACACACCCAATACACTTGTCAGATGTATAGGTGCACTAGTTCGGTGAAGAGATAGTGAAATACAAGTAATATGGATGATTATGAGTAGTAAATGTAATCTGAAATAAATATCGCTGCAAGCAAACATGTAATAAAACTGAATGTAAATGGTGTTCAATGCTTGGAAACAAGGCCTAGGGATCATACTTTCACTAGTGGACACTCTCAACAAAGATAACATAATTGAACCAATAAATACTAACTTCACTATGCCACTCTAAACTATTCTTCAATGGATAACAAACACTAGTCATGCGTAGGGCTACGAAGCACTCCTCAAAGTTCGCATTTCACCAAACTAGATTGCCCCACACTGTCCTCTTGAGCGCACTAGATAGTTCCAACAAACACCAACAATCATAGAGACACTAGCCAAAAAGACACACACAATGCGCACACCGTCACCTTCACATCATGGTACAAGGTGTCTCCGGAGATTATAATAATAAAGCATGGGAGTAGCATAGTATCTGAATAATAGCATCTACCAATTCAACTAGTTACAAAGCTCACGATCACATATAGATCACATCATGGGAGAGAGATGAACCACATAGCTACCGGTAGAACCCTCAGCCCCGGGGGAGAACTACTCCCTCCTCATCATAGGAGACAACAACATTGGTGGAGATGGCGGTGAGGTCGATGGAGACGGCAATGGAGGCGACAACGTTGATGGAGATGGCTCCGAGGGCACTTCCCCGTCCCGGCAGGGTGCTGGAACAGAAACTTCTGTCCCCCGAAATTCGTCGGTGGCGGCGGCGGAGCTACGGGACTTCTTCTAGAAAATTGCCGATTGTTTTAGGGTTTTTCGCCAGGAGACTTTATATAGGCGAAGGGGCGTCGTCAGGAGGTGGACCAGGGGGCCTCACCCCCTAGTGGTGCGGCCAGGAGGGGGGCGCGCCACCCTAGGGTGTGGCTGCCCTCTGGCCCCCCTCCGGCTCTTGTTCGGTCTCCGTCCTTCGTCCGGGAAAAATAGTAGTTTTGATCTTTGTTTCGTCCAATTCCGAGAATATTTCCTGTGTAGCTTTTATGAAACACAAAAACAGCAGAAAATAGGGATCTGGCACTGTGGCATCTTGTTAATAGGTTAGTTCCAGAAAACGCATGAAAACGCCACGAAGTGTAACAAAAAACAAAGCAAATGGTGTATAAACAAGCATGGAGCATCAAAAATTATAGATACGTTTGAGACATATCAAGCATCCCCAAGCTTAACTCCTGCTCGTCCTCGAGTAGGTAAGTGATAATAAAAGAAAAAAAATTGAGGTGACATGCACCATCACAATCTTGATCAACGAGGTAAAGCATTGAGTGCTGAGATCAAAGTACTTAAAACATGGGCATAAGAGAAATAATCTTGACAATAAAACTTAGCAACCATGTTATAACATGAAAAGTAACACAAACGAAAGATCATGAGTAATGAAACATTGAAAGTCAAGTGTGTGTTCAAATCATATAGAAAAACATAGCAAAGTGGTTTTCAGCTTGTCCTTCATAGAATAGCAAAACATAAATGCATAGGACACCTTCAAGTTTAAGAGGGCGACTAGATACAAATAATTTAAGAACAAGCAAAACCATAATCATGAATCAATCAATGATAAACTTTGGGACTATGCACATTAAACTCAGAATGACAACTATGCTCTCTTAGACAGTGCATAAAGGTAGAAGGTGGTTAAGGTAAAAGAAAGGGCCCTTCGCAAAGGGAAGCACGGATTGCAAGTTTTATAAACCTCCAAAAATTATGATACTTACTAGCTTTGAGCTCTCATTGCCCCCATCATAGGCATCTTGAATGGTTAAGGTAAATGCGAGTACAATTATGAAGCATATGCTTAACAAATCATAAGTTGAAAACCTCATGTCCCGTGAAGTACGAATACCCAAACCTCATGCTACTCGACTTAGGTCCCAAGCAAGTTCTTGTCATTGTAAGCATACATGTATCCTCGAGAACCTCCAATGGGGTACCTCTTGCCCAATGACATGGAACAAGCCCACATCAAAATGACAAGACAAACAAATAATGAACACCTTGGCATTTCTTTTATTTACCATTGGTATAGCTTTTTATTGTGAGATGCGTTGTCGAATGTCCACTATGGGCATGCTGTAAATTTCCACCATGAATGATGCATGGCTTAGATTAGCGGCCCGGGCGTTTCTCTAACACATATACAAACTCCATGACCTCACAAAATCCCAACTTATTTCACATCGCGAGTATCCATAAACAAAAGATCACGATATCAACTCAATGAAAGAAAGTGCAATGTTGAAAGCTTGCCCCATGACGGCATGGCTGGGCTAATTTCCAACTTAAAACTTGCAAGCATAACATCAACATAAGAGAGCCACAATGTGAAAATTTTAAAAACGAGAAAAGTAAAGTGTGTCGTCAGGTTCGTGAGAGCTTTACTGACTAATTTTCACATAACACCAAAAAGTTTAATTTGAAGGACAGATAAAAGCATGTCAAATGTACTTGGAATAGCAAATTGCTAATAGGTATGTATGGTGGAAACATTGGAAAACTTTGGTTTTTGGGAGTTGGATGCACGAGTAGAGCTCATACTCAGTACAAAATGAAGGCTAGCAAAAGACTGGGAGCGACCAACTAAGAGAGCAATAACGGCCATAATCATGCATAGCGACAAAACATCATTAACCAAAGCATAAAGTGGTATCACAAGTCAAAAACCAAATGATCATAGAGGATATATGGTGACTTGTTAGAGTCAAACATGTTGTACACATGCGCCAAGTCAACCCAAATAAAGCATCAAAGGAGAAAACCACAATAACATGCTCCCATATAATAAAAACAACGCATGATTTTTTTTCAAAGGCTCATTAAGAAATCCTAGTCATTTGAGACAAGTAATTCTACAACAAAAACTACTAAGCATACTATCAAAACGACATCAAGCATGACATGCAAAAGTCTAAGCCGCAGTCTAAGCAAGCTCCCATTTGTACCACTATAGGCATGAAACTTTTTTCTCTTTTCCAACACCATTCAAACCTTTTTGAGACAACTCTTTTGATGAAAACCAACATATACCAGTGGTCTCAATACACCTTGATGCAAATATATAACAAGATTTGAACAAAAATCAAGGCGAAAATCGAAAGCTAAACGCAGTTCTAGAAAAAGAGAACACTCGTTGAACGATAAGAGTGAAAACTAGAGTGTTCTTGGCAGTGAAAATGGAGTAAGTCTCCCTCCAAAACAAACATGATGTGATCCAACCATTTATTGCAGCAAACAAAAGAAAAGAAAACTGAAATCAAAAGTAAAGACACTCCAAGAAAAATGCATAGAATATGAAGCAATAAAATATAGTGTGTTGAAAGGTGACCTGATTTTTGCCGATGAAGAAGGGGTGCCTCGGGGGCATCCCCAAGCTTTGACGCTTGTACCTCTTGGATATTTCTTGGGGTGACATGGGCATCCCCAAGCTTTAGCTTTTGTCCATACTTCATCTTATCTCATCACTCTCCTTTCCCTACACTTGAAAACTTCCTTCATACAAAACTTCACACAATTCTATTAGCAACATTAGTGTAAGCACAATAGTAAATCTACTCTTTTGGTTCAGTTTAAAACTCAAGTATACCATCTATTAAAGCATAAGATACTGTAGCAACTTCCTCAAAAGTTCCGTGATCAAAAGAACTCAAAAAGAAAGCGATCGAGAGGCAAACACAAATAGTGGCAGAAAATCTGTCAAAACAGAACAGCTGACAAAGATCGATTTTTTCAAGGACCTTCTGTTGCTCAAATCGAAAAGTACAAATCTAATGAAAGTTTGGATATAACCTGGGGCATATACACAAGAAATCGCAGATCAAAAAGATATTCTGAGAATTTTCACAAATTTTTACGATGCAGCGCAGAAATCTGTTTCAGGATAGCAACTTCCCCAAATCTTACCTCCCTCAAATTAGAGGTTCTTCTTGGCACAACAACGAAATAAAAATGATAAGGAGAGGTCATTACAGTAGTAATAACTTCCAAGACTCAAATAAAAGAAAAAGTACTGAAATGAAAACATTGGGTTATCTCCCAAGAGTGCTTTTCTTTAACGCCTTTGAGCTAGGCGCATTAATTTGAAAAGATGCTCATGTAGGCGCCAGAAAAGAACTTAAGGCAAAGGGCACCATAAAAGAACTTGAAGCAAGAGAGAGCATCAAAAAGTAAATATGAAACACATTTAAATCTAAATCACTTCCTATGAAAAAGAGTCTTGTAAAGACACAAGTCATGAAAGCACAAAGCAATAAGCATAGGAAGGCAAAATAAGTGCAACTTCAAGAATTCCAACAAAAAGAGGGGAAACTCAATATTGTTGAGATCCATCAAACCATGTTTCCCTCTCTCATAATAACTTTCAGTATCATCATGAATAGAATTAACAATATAACTATCACATAAAACATCCTTATCATGAGCCATATGCATAAAAGGATTAATAATCCCTACATGAACAATCGTAGTAGGAGAAAATTCACCAAAATAACTATTCTCATCACCATAATCATCAAAAATAGGAGGCATATTGTAATCATACCTTTCTTTCTCCTCAATAGTAGGTGATCTGCAAATATTATACTCATCACTGTAATCATCATAAGTAATAGAACAACTATCTTCCAAAGTGTGTTCATAAGTAAACATATCATCATTGGAAGGAACATGGATAGCACTAATGGTACAACAATTATTAACCTCATAATTTTTAGAATTGGTACCAAAAAGATTTTCAATATCAAAAGTAGAGTGCTTTTCCCAATCATGATCACTAATATAGGTAACAGGCATAAGAACATCATCGAGGTCAGACTCATCAAAAACTATAATTGGAGCAACATGCTTAGGGGAAGATACTGTTTCCTTTCACCTTTTACTCTTCTCTTCTTCACTTCTTTAGGAGGGAGAGGCTTGAAAGGAAGCTTCTCCACATAATCTGGTTTACTGACAGAAACGACAGAAGAAACTTTGGAGGATTCCTCCTTTTTATTAATAAGATGGAAACATATATTAGTCATGTCATAGCTTGGCAAAACATCATGTTTTATATCATTTTGTATGTAAGTATTTTTGAGGCAATCTTTAACACAGTAGAGATGACAACCATGCAGGATGCTAATATTATTAAAAGTGCTCATATCTACCAAAGAAGTTTTTCTAGATAACTCTTCACACCCCAAAAATAAAGTAAGCTCATCATGCTGATTGAGAGTGATCTTGTCATCACAATACAAACTTGCGGTACTCATTGGATTAGAAAGGTCACTATTATGGCCTTAGCATTGAAAATTAAAATGACCCTTTTCATGGCAAAGTTCACAAATAAAAGGATAAAGGGCACAAACCTTTTCACCAAGCTCATCTAGAGCCTTGCCCCACATTCGGGTTTCTTCATTCCTGTGGTGGATACAATAATCTTCTTTGTCGTGACTCTTTTCACAAGGTCTAAGTACTCCACAAAAATTAGCATGCTTATAAGAAATAGTACTTTCAGATGTTTGAGCATGTTCATTACAATCATCAATAACAATTTCATTTTCCATGCAAGTGTCTTTAAAAGGTTCATGATACACGTCCCCATTTCCCTTAGGGACGTTAATATGGGAAGCAAAGGCTCTAAAGCAATTAACCATAATTTGAGGATCAAGACCATATTTAGCACTAAGCTCTTGAAAATCAGAAGTTTCAGCAAAAGACTTAATGCAATCATACTCATATTTTATACATGATCCTTTACCTTTGTCGACATCCCAATCTTAAATATTGCTTTGAATTGTTTCAAGCAGATCCCACTTTGTTTCAACCTCCCTTCTTGTGAAGGATCCCTCAAAACAGGCATCTAGATAGTCCCTGTAATGTCCTGAAAGCCTTGCGTAAAAATTATTAATAACAATATTACGGGGAAGATCATGAATGGGACATTTGAGCATTAGTGGCTTCAATCTTCCCCACACTTGGGCAATGCTTTCTCCATCATGAGGATGAAAATTATAAATATAATTCCTATCTTTATGAACCTCACTAGAAGGATAGAATTTAGAATGAAAGAGAGGTATGATTTCCTCCCAACCAATAGATCGGTCATCCTTCAGCGTCTTATACCATTCCGCAGCTCTGCCCTTCAGTGATAAAGAAAATAGCTTCCTCTTAACTTCACATGTAGAAATACCTGCACACTTGAACAACTCGCATAATTCATGTATAAAGAGCAAATGATCACCGGGATGGACAGTTCCATCCCCTAAATAGCAGTTATTCATAGAACATTCAACAATTTTAATAGGTATTTTAAAAGAACAAGGATCACAAACATCATTAGAACTATCACATATGGGAGATAAAATATCATCAGAGTGAATTTTCTCCACTAAAGCTGGGGAACTAAAAATATCATGCTTAACAAAACCAGCTTCCCCAAGCTTAGACTTTTCTATAGCATTAGCAATAACGGTGTTCAAAGAAATCATACAAATAACATTGCTATGCGAATAAAGCTCCAAAGGTTTTTCAAACACTTCATGTCCTAACTCAGGAAAAATACTATAAAACTCTTTGTTTTCCATTAAGCCTAACTAGTGAAAATAAAAACAAGAAACTAAAAGACATAATTGCAGAATCTAAAGGAAATAACTTCGAGCACTCACCCGCAACTAAAAGACTTAGTAACCAAAAGATGTGAGTACCTTTTACCTTACCTCCCCGGCAACGGCGCCAGAAAAGATCTTAATGTCTACGCACGCTTCTGTTCTTGTAGACAGTGTTGGGCCTCCAAGTGTAGAGGTTTGTAGAACAGCAGCAAGTTTCCCTTAAGTGGATCACCCAAGGTTTATCGATCTCAGGGAGGAGGAGGTCAGAGATATCCCACTCAAGCAACCCTGCAATCACAATGCAAGAAGTCTCTTGTGTCCCCAACACACCCAATACACGTTTTAGATGTATAGGTGCACTAGTTCGGCGAAGAGATAGTGAAATACAAGTAATATGGATGATTATGAGTAGTAAATGTAATCTGAAATAAATATTGCTGCGAGCAAACATGTAACAAAACTGAATGTAAACGGTGTTCAATGCTTGGAAACAAGGCCTAGGGATCATACTTTCACTAGTGGACACTCTCAACAAAGATAACATAATTGATTGATTCATGACACTCTAAACTATTCTCCAATGGATAATGAACACTAGTCATGCGTAGGGCTATGAAGCACTCCTCAAAGTTCGCATTTCACCAAACTAGATTGCCCCACACTATCCTCTTGAGCGCACTAGATAGTTCCAACAAACACCAACAATCATAGAGACACTAGCCAAAAAGACACACACAATGCGCACACCGTCACCTTCACATCATGGTACAAGGTGTCTCTGGAGATTATAATAATAAAGCATGGGAGTAGCATAATATCTGAATAATAGCATCTACCAATTCAACTAGTTACAAAGCTCACGGTCACATATAGATCACATCATGGGAGAGAGAGAGAGATGAACCACATAGCTACTAGTAGATCCCTCAGCCCCGGGGGAGAACTACTCCCTCCTCATCATAGGAGACAGCAACGTTGGTGGAGATGGCGGTGAGGTCGATGGAGACGGTAGTGGAGACGACGGCGTCAATGGAGATGGCTCCGAGGGAACTTCCCCATCTCGGCAGGGTGCCGGAATAGAGATTTCTGTCCCCTGAAATTCGTCGGTGGCGGCAGCAGAGCTACGGGACTTCTTCTTGAAAATTGCCGATTGTTTTAGGGTTTTCCATCGGGAGACTTTATATAGGCGAAGGGGCGTCGTCAGGAGGTGGACCAGGGGGCCTCACCCCCTGGTGGCGCGGCCAGGAGGGGCGCGCCACCCTATGGTGTGGCTGCCCTCTGGCCCCCCTCCGGCTCTCGTTCGGTCTGCGTCCTTCGTCTGGGAAAAATAGGAGTTTCGGTCTTTGTTTTGTCCAATTCCGAGAATATTTCCTGTGTAGCTTTTTTGAAACACAAAAATAGTAGAAAATAGGGAACTGGCACTATGGCATCTCATTAATAGGTTAGTTCCAGAAAACGCATGAAAACGCCACGAAGTGTAACAAAACACAAAGCAAATGGTATATAAACAAGCATGGAGCATCAAAAATTATAGATACGTTTGAGACGTATCAACTGCTTCCTCTCCTCGTGCTCAGAGTGATGACTTTTGAGCGCTAGCATTGTCTACTCTCTTGTTCCTTTTTGGTGTTTTGATGCCAAATGGGGGAGAAGAGTGTAGTTTCTACAAGGAATAACGTTGGGTGACACAAGCCTAGCTTCATTTTGCTCAATTTTGTTCTTATGTGGCTTGTGTCTATTTGTGTTTCATCTCTCGAACAATTTGGAGCTTAAATTCATGTGTGGACAAGTTTGTATCCTTAATTATGTACTTGGATATCCCTATATATGCCTCCGTATCTTATTAGCTTATCCATATTATTAACTTGTCTATGTTATGCATGGTTCCTAAAGATAGTGGGGGAGAGCTCCTCATGTTTAAATTGTTGCACCTTACATTCCAAACGCAATCAACCATGTGCATATGTTATGGGGGAGCCTTCTCACTATCTTATAAGGAAATTGAATTCACTTAGCTTAATATAACATTCCTATGAGACTGTATCTTAGTTTGTCATGGTAAATCAAAAAGGGGGAGGTCGGTATCTATTGTTTTTGATTAATGATGACATGATTAATCTTTGTGTGGACTAATGTTCTTATAAGTATGTACACAGGCTTAGTTCACAGGTGATGGGGTGAGAAGTTTTTATGCTCAAAGAAAGTTGCGTGGAATTCATTCCCGAAGAAGAAGCTCAATTCGGCGGTGAAACCGGTCCTATCGGTTTCCAGGCCGAACTGTTCGGCCCCAGACTGGAACATCCGGCGCTGCGCCGAACCACGTACTAGAGCAGCTAATCAGCACGCGGCCAAACCATTTGGCGGTCGCCGAAACTTTCGTCCTGCAGTCCGGCGCTGGACCATCCGGCCTGGAGTTTGGCCCCACCGAACTTATGGTTGAATTCCATATCGTGCTTCTTCTAACGGTCAGATTTCCACCCACCTATAAAAACCCCCTTCTCCCAGCTAGTTAGGGTTAGAACTTCAGCCACCATTGTTCATCTTTGAAGCTCTCACCTACCTCCATTGCAAAAACACCAAATTTCTTAGATCTCCTCTTCTAGCCAACCAAAGCTCTTGATCTTTGGAGGATTGAAGGAGGAGGCACCGATCTACATCTTCACCAAAGGAATTTCATTTCCCTCTCCATTTGCTTGTGGAATTTGTGCCTAGGGGTTCTTTGAAACCCTAGGTGTTGTAATTGTTTATTACTCTTGTCTTTGTGGATTTGCAGCCTTTGTGGCATTCTTGGGAGCCTCCAATCAAGTTGTGGATGTGTGCCCCAAGCTCCGTGTAAGGGTTTTGGTTGGTTCCCCAATACCACCGCTTAGTGGAAACAAGCTAGCCTCTGTGGCTTGCTCACCGGAGAATAAGGTGAGCCTCCATGGCGTTGGTTGACTCCGTGTCACCATGCCTCTCCAACGTAGACGTACTTCCCCTCAAAAGGAAGGAACTATGGGAATACATCATTGTATCTCCGTTCTTCACTACTCGGTTATCTCACTCCCTTACTTGTATCATGCTAAGTTCTTGTTTACTTGCGTGCTTGTCACTCATAGGAAATTCATCTAGTTGCACATCTAGTGAATTTACTTTGTGTCAAGCCATAAAATTGAGAAAGATTAAAACTTGACTTAGCGCCTATTCATCCCCCCCCCCTCTTGTCACCCGTATAGATCCTTTCTGGGAGGAAGTTACTACAACAATTATTCGTGTGCTAAAGGGAGAGGATAATATGAGAGTCATAAATCAAAATTCATAGTTCTTATACCTAAAGTGGCGAGCCCAGAAGTGTTGGGACAATTTAGCACTATCAGCATATGTATCATGATTTATAAGATTGCTTCAAAGATCATGAAAAATAGACTAAAGGTTTGCCTACCATATAATATCATAGAAGCAATTGGCTTTTGTACCGAGACAGTTGATCATAGATAATATTGTTGTTGCTTACGACTGTCTTCATTTTATGAAGAGGAACAGAGCCAAAAAGAACAGGTTTTGTGCCCTCAAGCTAGACATGATGAACGACGCATGATTGGGTGGAGTGGAGATATCTCGAGGCTATTATGGCCAAGCTTTATTTTCACAGAGTTTGTTTAGTTCAAATAGTGATGCGTCTAGTCACAACAGTTTCATTCTAAGTTTTGTTTAATAGGGACAAGCTGGTGCAGTATACACTCTCTCGTAGGGTGCATCAAGGTGACCCTATATCTCCTTATTTGTTCTTGCTGACAGCAGAGGACCATTTGTGCCAATTAAAACACAGTTTTTCATTGGAACTCATGGTCTAAAGGTTGCCCCTTCGCCCCTGACGGTGATTCGGCTATTGTTTGCAGATGATATTTTGTTGCTTTTCAACATAGAGACAAATATTACAGGAAAAGTACAAGATATTTTGGATCTATATACTATAGAGCCTTGGGTCAGCAGATTAATAGAGAAAAATCATTGATTTTCTTTAGTAAGAGATGCCCAGTGGACATTAAAGGAGGGAGTGACGAACACCCTACGAGTCCATTCAGAGACACTATGTGAGAAAACCTAGGCATGCCATTAGATGTTCAGCATTCCAAGAATAGAGTTTTTTTTAAGGACATGATATGTAGTAGGATCCAGGGATGTCTCGATAGAATTCTCTCTAAGGGGGGAAGGACATCCTGATCAAATTGGTTGCACTAGCTATACTGACCTTTTCTTTGGCATGTTTCAGACTGCCAAGGGGGCCTTTCTATTCACATCAACCAAATGCTCCGAAAGTTTTGGTGGGGAATCCATGCAAGAGAGAGGAAGCCAAGTTGGATTTCTTGGCGAGAAATGTGCAAGCCTAAATACATGGGGGGTTTGGGTTTTTGAGATATTAAGTTGTTCAATCTATCTACTGTCGCAAGGCACGGATGGAGACTGCTCCAAAATCCCAACATGTTGAGGGTAAGGATTCTTAAGGCAAGGTCTATCCAGAGAGCAATTTATTGGAGTCTACCTTGGGATCAGCACCATCGCAAGTGTGACAATCAATATAAGACGACCTATAGGTTCTTAAGCAGGGTTTGGTAAGGAAGATTGGAAGTGGGGAGGACACTGACCCGATCAATGATTAGTGGCTCCCGTGTGATGGGACACTATGACCGATGGCCTTCCTAGTGGAGCACCCACCACAAACTGTGGTTGCCTTCATTGATAGTAGCTCAACAACACGGAGGGAGCATAAGTTAAGCTAGTGATTTCAACCTATTGACGTTGACTTGATACTGCAAATTCCTATTTTTCATAGGAGGCAATAGGATTTTCGGGCGTGGCATTATGAGAATAAAGAAGTCTTCTCTGTCAAATTGGCGTATACGATGCTGATCAGTACTAGAGATAGCAGAGAAGCATGGCTGGAGGGCTGATTGTCTGGCTCGAACGAGATAAGAAGCCATAAGTAGTGGAGTTCATTATAGAAGATGTAGGTGACGTTGAAGATCAAAGTTTTTCTGTGGCTCCTTGTGAAGAAGTCAATACCAACTAATGTGGAGAGACAGGAGGCACATGACGGAGAGTAGCGGCTGCCAACTATTTGGTCTTCATGACTCCTAGAGGCCTGCATTATCGGATTGCAGCATGTCCCGATGCGTCTGGGCACTGGTCGATGATGGTATCATAGAGCACCTGTCATACTTGGATGAGGGAAATGCGCGAGACTGGCTAGCAAACCTGATTGACACCCTGAAACATGAGGATCAGGTGAGAGTCTTTTTGACTCTATGGGCGGTTTGGCATGCTAGGCGGAAGGCGATGCATGAACAGATTTACCAGAGCCCGCTCTCGGTCCACTTCTTCATGGAGAATTTCATCGTTGATGTACGTCATGATGAGGAGAAGGAGAAGGTTAGGTGGGCGCCAATATAGTGGTGAACACCGCACCGGTTTGGGTCCCTCCACCCCACGACACGATCAAAGTGAATGTCGATGCTACGGTCGGCAAGACCACGCTCAGAGGAGTGATACGTCTAAAACGTATCTATAATTTTTGTTGCTCCATGCTTGTTTATACACCATTTGCTTTGTGTTTTGTTACACTTCGTGGAATTTTTATGCATTTTCTGGAACTAACCTATTAACAAGATGCCACAGTGCCAGTTCCATGTATTCTGCTATTTTTGTGTTTCAGAAAAGCTACACAGGAAATATTCTTGGAATTGGAAAAAAACTAAAGCTGAACCTCCTATTTTTACCACAGCTTCACGAAGACCGAAGATGAGATGGAGGGGGCCAGGGGCCAGGTTCACCATAGGGTGGCGTGGCCCAGCCCCTGGCCGCGCCACCATATGGTGAGGCCAGGTGGCCCACCTTGTGACGCTGCCCTTTCGCCTATAAGTTACCCTCGATGGGAAAAACCTAAGGGACAGATCTCTTTTCCACAAAACATACTGCAAGCCGCCACCGTCGCCATCGCGAGATCGACAGGATCCAGGAGCTCTTCTCGGCACCCTACCGGAGAGGGGAATCCCTGCTGGAGGCCTTCTACACCACCATGGTCGCCTCCGGAGTAATGTGTGAGTAGTATACCTTGGACTATGGGTCCATAGCAGTAGCTAGATGGTTGTCTCCTCCACTATGTGCTTCATGTTTAGATCTTGTGAGCTGCCCTACATGATTAGGATCATCTTTATGTAATCATACATGTTGTGTTCATTGGGATCCGATGAGTATTGGTACTATGTTAAGTTGATGTGCTTAATTATATATCTTTATGTTATCTCTATGTTATTTATTATCTTGCATGCTTTCCGTTGCTAGTAGCTATCTTGGCCGAGTAGATGCTAGTGACTCCAAGGGGGAGTATTTATGCTCGATAGTTGGGTTCATGCCTCTAGTAATCTAGGGGAGTGACAGAAACCTCTAAGGATGTAGATGTGCTATTGCCACTAGGGACAAAACAACATTCTTGTGTCCAAGGACATTTGCTTTGTTTACATTACGCACTTTGCTTAATGCAATTATCTGTTGTTCGCAACTTAATACTCAAGGGGTTCTCGGATGATTCCCCGCGAGTGGATTTTTAGTCATAGATGCAGTTGGATGGCGGTCTATGTATTTTGTCGTAATGCCCAGAGTGAATCTCATAGTGATCCTCATGACATATGTACGTTATCTTTATTCTATCAATTGCCCAACTGTAATTTGCTTACCCAGCATGTTGTTATTTATCTTATGGAGAGACACCGCTAGTGAACTGTGGACCCCGGTCCAATTTCCTTTACATTGCTATACCGTTTTACTTGTACTCGCACTGTTTACTTTCTTTCATACCATTATCCTTTTACCATTCGATACGCTCAATGCTTTGTTTACAGCAAACCGGTGAGATTGACAACCTCATCGTAAGTTGGGAGTAAAGTTCTTGGTTGTGTTGTGTGCAGGTTTTGCGTTGCTGCTAGGTGAAGACACACCAGCAATATTTATGGCGCCATTCTCTGGAGTGTCACGAAGCTAGCTAGCATCACCTTCTGAAGTTTGGCTTTCTCCTACTGGTTTGATAAACCTTGGTTTCACAACTGAGGGAAGACTTGCTGTTGTGCTCATCATACCTTCCTCTTGGGGTTCCCAACGAGCTGTACTTACAAGCCATCAACGAGTTTTCTGGCACCGTTGCCGGGGAGGAAGAAGACTTCTGCAAGGGGGGTCTCTCACGCACAATCTTTTACTTTGTTTTTGTTTTGCTTTATTTTATTTTTGCTTGCATCATTTTATCAAAAATACAAAAAAATTAGTTTCCTTTATAGTTGCTTTTACTTGCTTGCTTTTAGTTTTGCTAGAATGGGTACTCCTGAGAACACCAAGTTGTGTGATTTTACTAGCACCAAAAACAATGATTTTATCTGCACTTCTATTGCACCACCTGCTCCTGAGGCAAATTATTATGAGATCAAACCTGCTTTGTTGAATCTTGTTATGAAAGAGCAATTTTCTGGTGCCAGTTCTGATGATGCTACAGCTCATCTCAACAATTTTGTTGAGCTATGTGATATGTAGAAGTATAAGGATGTAGATTGTAATATTATTAAGCTTAAGTTGTTTCCTTTCTCTTTAAGAGGAAGAGCTAAGGATTGGTTGCTATCTTTGCCTAGAAATAGTATTGATTCTTGGGATAAGTGTAAGGATGCTTTTATTGGAAAATACTATCCTCCTGCTAATATTATAGCTTTGTGTAGTGATATTATGAAGTTTAGACAGTTTGATAATGAACATGTTGCTCAGGCTTGGGAAAGAATGAAATCTATGATAAAGAATTGTCCCACTCATGGACTGACTACTTGGATGATTGTCCAAACTTTTTATGCAGGATTGAATTTTTCCTCAAGAAATCTATTGGATTTAGCTGCTGGAGGCACTTTTATGTCCCTTACCTTGGGCGCCGCGACAAAGCTTCTTGACAATATGATGGTAAATTATTCTGAATGGCACACCGAGAGAGCTCCACAAGGTAAGAAGGTAAATTTTGTTGAGGAAACCTCTTCCTTGAGTGATAATATGATGCTATTATGCTTATGCTTTCTAATGATAGAGCTCATGTTGATCCTAATAATGTTCCTTTAGCCTTTTTGGTTGCTCAAGAAGAGCATGTTGATGTAAACTTCATTAGAAATAATAATTTCAACAATAGTGCTTATAGGAACAATTTTGCCAGCAACAATTATAGGCCATATCCTTCTACCAATGGTAATGGTTATGGTAACTCTTATGGTAATTCCTCCAACAACACTAGGGGTGCGCCCGCTTGAAGTCATGCTCAAGGACTTCATCGGTAAGCAAATTGCTTTTAACAAGTCTGTTGAGGAAAAGTTGGGTAAAATTGATATCCTTGCTTCTAAAGTTGATAGCCTTGCTCTTGATGTTGAACTTCTGAAACTAAAAGTGTTGCCTAATGATGTGAAAGAAAGCAATACTTTTGCCGCTACTGATGCCGTCCAAGTTAGAATTGATGAAAATGTTAGGATGTTAGCTGAATTGCATGCCAGGTGGGAAAGAGAAGATGAGATGGCTAGAAAGATGAAGGTATGTACTATTACCACCTCTAATGATGTTGTTCCACATGCTAGCAATCCTCTTACTTTGATTGGTATAGAGAAAACTCCTACTCCTTGTGCGAAAAAGCCAAAAACTGCAAAAACTTTTTCTACAAAAAGTGCTGAAATTTTTCGGAGTATGGGAGATGATAGCTCTATTTCTTTTAATGATTTCGATGTTTATGGCTACAATATATCTGAAGTTATTTTGTTCTTACAAAAGCTTGCTTTGAGTCCTAATGCTAGTTCTTTGAATATTGCTTTTACAAATCATATTACAAGTGCTCTCATGAAAATTAGGGAGGAAAGTTGAAACAAAAGGCTTCTATTCCCAAGAAGTTAGAAGATGGTTGGGAGCCCATCATTGATATGCATGTTAATGGTTTTGATTGCCATGCTTTATGTGATCTAGGTGCTAGTATTTCTATTATGCCTAGAAAGATTTATGACATGCTTAGTTTACCACCGCTTGAAAAGTGTTATTTTGATGTTCCTCTTGCTGATGTTGCTAAGAAGAAACCTTTGGGAAGGATTAATGATGTTCTTATTATGGTTAACAATAACCTTGTTCCATTGATTTCCTTGTAATGGATATTGAATGCAATGCTTCATGTCCTATTATTTTGGGAAGACCTTTTCTTCGAACTGTAGGTGCCATCATTGATATGAAGGAAGGCACCATCAAATATCAATTCCCACTCAAGAAAGGTATGGAACACTTCCCTAGAAGGAGGAAGAAATTACTTTTTGACTCTATTCTTAGAGCAAATTATGAACTTGATGCTTCATCATTTAATATTACTTGATTTGCACTTTCTGCGTCTAGCTCAAAGGCGTTAAAGAAAAGCACTCTTGGGAGATAACCCATTGTTTTCTTTTCAGTAATTTTTCTTTTATTTGAGTCTTGGAAGTTATTACTACTGTAATGACCTCTCCTTATCCTTTTTATTTCGTTGTTGTGCCAAGAAGAACCTCTAATTTGAGGGAGGTAAGATTTGGGGAAGTTGTTGTCCTGAAAAAGATTTTGGTGCTGCACCATAAATATTCGTGAAAATTCTCCGAATATCTTTTTGATCTGCGATTTCTTGTGCATATGCCCCAGGTTATATCCAAACTTTCATTAGTTTTACAGTTTTCAATTTTAGCAACAGAAGGTCCTCGAAAAAATCCGCCTTTGTCAGCTTTTCTGTTTTGACAGATTTCTGCCACTATTTGTGTTTGTCTCTCGATCGCATTCTTTTTGAGTTTTTTTTATCACGGGACTTTTGAGGAAGTTGCTACAGTAGTATATGCTTTATATGTGGTGTTTTTGAGTTGAAACCTGAACCAAAAAGGGTTGATTTACTATTATGTTTATGCTAACGTTGCAAATAGAATTGTGTGAAGTTTTGTATGAAGGAAGTTTTTAAGTGTAGGGATTGGAGAATGATGAGATGAGATGAAGAATGGACAAAAGCTCAAGCTTGGGGATGCCTATTTCACCCCAAGAAATATCCAAGAGGTACAAGCGTCAAAGCTTGGGGATGCCTCCGAGGGACCCCTTCTTCATCGGCAAAAATCAGGTCACCTTTCAACACACTATATTTTTATTGCTTCATGCACTATGCGTTTTTCTTGGAGCTTCTTTACTTTTGCTTTCAGTTTTATTTTGTTTTGTTTGCTGCAATAAATGGTTGGACCACAACAAATTTCTTTTGGAGGAGATGTACCTCGCTTTTGATTTGCCAAGAACACTCTATTTTTCACTCTTATCGTTCAACGAGTGTTCTCTTTTTCTAGAACTGCGTTTAGCTTTCATTTTTTACCTTGATTTTTGTTCAGATCTTGTTATATATTTGCATCAAGGTGTATTTGGACCTCTGGTATATGTTGGTATTCATCAAAAGAGTTATCTCAAAAAGGTTTGAATGGTGTTGGAAAAGAGAAAAAGTTTCATGCAAAAAAGTGGTACAAAAAGGAGCTTGTTTAGACTGCGGCTTAGACTTTTGCATGCCATGCTTGATGTCGTTTTGATAGTATGCTTAGTGATTTTTGCTGTAGCATGACTTGTCTCAAATGACTGAGATTGCTTAATGAGCCTTTGAAAAAATCATGCGTTGTTTTTATTATATGGAAGCATTTATTTGGTTTTCTCCTTGATGCTTTATTTGGGTTGACTTGGCGAATGCTTACAACATGTTTGACTCTTACAAAGTCGCCATAAGCCTCTATGATCATTTGGTTTTTGACTTGTGATGCCATTTTATACTTCTTTTAATGATGTTTTGTCGCTATGCATGATTATGGACGTTATTGCTCTCTTAGTTGGTCGCTCCCAGTCTTTTGCTAGCCCTCATTTTGTACTAAGTATGAGCTCTACTCGTGCATCCAACTCCCAAAAACCAAGTTATTCCAATGTGTCCACCATACATACCTATTAGCAATTTGCTATTCCAAGTACATTTGACTTGCTTTTATCTATCCTTCGAATTAAACTCTTTTGGGTGTTATGTGAAAATTAGTCAGTAAAGCTCTCACGAACCTGATGGCACACTTTACATTTCTTGTTTTAAAAATTTTGACATTGTGGCTCTCTTATTTTGATGTTATGCTTGCAAGTTGTAAGTTGGAAATTAGCCCAGCCATGCCGTCATGGGGCAAGCTTTCAACATTGCAGTTTCTCTTATTTGAGTTGATATCGCGATCTTTTGTTTATGGATACTCGCGATGTGAAATAAGTTGGGAATCTTGCGGGATCATGGAGTTTGTATATGTGTTAGAGAAATGCCTGGGCCGCTAATCTAAGCCATGCATCATTCATGGTGGAAATTTATAGCATGCCCATAGTGGACATTCAACGACACATCTCACAATAAAAAGCTATACCAATGGTAAATAAAAGAGATGTTGTGGTGTTCATTGTCTGTTTGTCCTATCATTTTGATGTGGGCTTGTTCCATGTCATCGGGCAAGGAGGTACCCCGTTGGCGGTTCTCGATGATACGTGTATACTTACAATGACAAGAGCTTGCTTGGAACCCTAAGTTGAGTAGCATGAGGTTTAGGTATTCGTACTTCACGGGACACGAGGTTTTCAACTTATGATTTTTCAAGCATATGCTCATAATTGTACTCGCATTAACTTTAACCATTCAAGATGCCTATGATGGGGGCAATGAGAGCTCAAAGCTAGTAAGTACCATAATTTTTGAAGGTTTATAAAACTTGCAATCACTGCTTCCCTCTGCGAAGGGCCTTTCTTTTACTTTTATGTTGAGTCTCCACCTTCTACCTTTATGCACCATCTAAGAGAGCATAGTTGCCATTCTGAGTTTAATGTGCATAGTCCCAAAGTTTATCATTGGTTGATTCATGATATGGTTTCTTTTCCATATGATTTGAACACACGTTTGACTTTCATTGTTTCATTATTCATGATCTTTCGTTTGTGTTTCTTTTCATGTTATAACATGGTTGCTAAGTTTTTATTGTCAAGATTATGTCTCTTATGCCCATGTTTTAAGTTCTTCGATCCCAGCACTCAATGCTTGACATAGATGATCAAGATTGTGATGGTGCATGTCACCTTAAAAATTATTCTTTTGTTATCACTTACCTACTCGAGGACGAGCAGGAGTTAAGCTTGGGGATGCTTGATACGTCTAAAACGTATCTATAATTTTTGTTGCTCCATGCTTGTTTATACACCATTTACTTTGTGTTTTGTTACACTTCGTGGCGTTTTTATGCATTTTCCGGAACTAACCTATTAACAAGATGCCATAGTGCCAGTTCCCTGTTTTCTGTTGTTTTGTGTTTCAGAAAAGCTACATAGGAAATATTCTCGGAATTGGACGAAACAAAAGCTGAAACTCCTATTTTTACCGAAGCTTCGCAAAGACCGAAGATGAGACGGAGGGGGGGCAGGGGCTAGGCTCACCATAGTTTGGCGCGGCCCAGCCCCTGGCCGCTCCACCATATGGTGAGGCCAGGTGGCCCACCTTCTGACGCTGCCCTTTCACCTATAAGTTCCCCTCGACGAGAAAAACCTAAGGGACGGATCTCTTTTCCACAAAACATACTGCAAGCCGCCGCCGTCGCCGTTGCGAGATCGGGAGGATCCAGGAGCTCTTCCCGGCACCCTGCCGGAGGCCTTCTACACCACCATGGTCGCCTCCGGAGTGATGTGTGAGTAGTCTACCTTGGACTACGGGTCCATAGCAGTAGCTAGATGGTTGTCTCCTCCACCACGTGCTTCATGTTTAGATCTTGTGAGCTGCCCTACATGATCAGGATCATCTTTATGTAATCATACATGTTGTATTTGTTGGGATCCGATGAGTATTGGTACTATGTTAAGTTGATGTGCTGAATTATATATCTTTATGTTACCTCTATATTATTTATGATCTTGCATGCTTTCCGTTGCTAGTAGCTATCTTGGCCGAGTAGATGCTAGTGGCTCCAAGAGGGAGTATTTATGCTCGATAGTGGGTTCATGCCTCTAGTAATCTGGGGGAGTGACAGAAACCTCTAAGGTTGTAGATGTGCTATTGCCACTAGGGAGAAAACAACATTCTTGTGTCCAAGGACATTTGCTTTGTTTACATTACGCACTTTGCTTAATGCAATTATCTGTTGTTCGCAACTTAATACTCAAGGGGTTCTCGGATGACTCCCCGCGAGTGGATTTTTAGTCATAGATGCAGTTGGATGGCGGTCTATGTATTTTGTCGTAATGCCCAGAGTGAATCTCATAGTGATCCTCATGACATATGTACGTTATCTTTATTCTATCAATTGCCCAACTGTAATTTGTTTACCCAGCATGTTGTTATTTATCTTATGGAGAGACACCGCTAGTGAACTGTGGACCCCGATCCAATTTCCTTTACATTGCTATACCATTTTACTTTTACTCGCATTGTTTACTTTCTTGCATACTATTATCCTTTTACCACTCGATACGCTCAATCCTTTGTTTACAGCAAACCGGTGAGATTGACAACCTCATCGTAAGTTGGGAGCAAAGTTCTTGGTTGTGTTGTGTGCAGATTTCACGTTGCTGCTAGGTGAAGACGCACCAGCAATATTTCTGGCGCCATTGTCTGGAGTGTCACGAAGCTAGCAAGCATCACCTTCTGAAGTTTGGCTTTCTCCTACTGGTTCGATAAACCTTGGTTTCACAACTGAGTGAAGACTTGCTGTTGTGCTCATCATACCTTCCTCTTGGGGTTCCCAACGAGCTGTACTTACAAGCCATCAAGGAGCAGTGGCTGCGATAGCTAAGAGTGAAAATGGTCTCTTCTTAGGAGCATTGACGGTGGTCTTCTCATACCTCTCGGACATGGAGACATTGGAGATGATGGCAGGAGTACCTCTCCCGCGCGACATATCGGCTCATGGATCGCGAATGACTGGCCAAGGGTTATCAAGAACCTGGCTGAAGGTTTCAGTTGAAGCTATGTTCTGATGTGAGAGAAGTTGATGATGACCGAAGGGTTTTGAGGATTTGGAGTTCGCCCATGAACGAAGAAATACAAATAAAGAAGCTCGCGCTCTTGCTCGGGGGTGCCTTAGGCGATGATTTTGGACGTAGAGTTTGGTTTCTAAACCTTTCTAAGCGCTTTTATATGCCACTTGTTATTGAAGTTTAATAAAGGGCGGTGGTTTCTAAAAAACTACTGCATAAACAAGAACGGACATGCAATTCGACATCTAATCACCTTTCATGAAACTAACCTGATGGTCTAAATGCTCGCTCCGATTTGTATTATTTGTTGCTTATTTAGTATAATTTTATACTAAATCAGCTACAAGTAATATGCATCCGCAGAACTGGTTACTTCTGCGTTAAATAAGAAATAGCACTATTTGCAAAAAAAAAAGCACAACTGATATGCGAGTAGTATGTATTTGGGCGACATGGTTCTACAAGGCCGATTAGGTGCATAGGTACCTGCCAGCTTGTCGTTATTTTAATATGATGTCTTGTAGTGGTGTGGCATGCTAAAATGTCGTACCCTCCGTTGTTAGTTTGTTAGGTTGACCAAATGTTCACCAACAAGCTGAGGCATGACCTCATCCGTCCAACCAAGTAGACGCACAGTCCACCTGATGCAACTGCAGCTTGGTTACCACAAAAATCAAGCATGCTGCTTCAAAACCTACCGCGATCGCCAGTCTCCATCTCCCAATCCTGACAACACATCCAGATCCAGGAAAGTTGCAGCAGTCGACCATGGCAGCTTCTTCTTCGCGTGCCAAGCTCCTCCTAACCTTGGTGCTGTTGCAGGCTCTCATGGACTCGGCGCCGGCGTGCTCCGTCAACGCCATCTACAGCTTTGGCGACTCCATCGCCGACACCGGCAACCTCCTCCGGGAGGGGCCCGTCGGCTTCTTCTCCTCCATTGGCAGCTATCCCTACGGCCAGACTTACCAGAAGCCCACCGGCCGCTGCTCCGACGGCCTCCTCATCATCGACTACTTCGGTAAGTCAAGTTCATCTGTTCATGTCATGTAACGGCATGCTTTGTGTGATCTGTGCGATGAGACGATGTTCTGTGGCGCGAGAGCAGCGATGGCGCTCAACCTGCCTCTGATCAATCCGTACCTGGACAAGAGCGCCGACTTCAGCAGCGGCGTCAACTTCGCGGTGGCGGGCGCGACGGCGCTCGACCGGACGTACCTCCTGCAGAACGCCATCATAATGCCGCCGGGGAACATGCCGCTCAGCTCGCAGCTCGACTGGTTCAGGTCGCACCTCAACGCCACGTGCCCTTCGCAGGAAGGTAACTAAACAGGAGCAGGACTCTCTCACTCACCTCGGCCGTGGGAGTAAAATGGCAATCGAGATAGCTGAAAAATGTGGAATGCCGGACCTTTTCTTAAAATTACAGATTGTGCCAAGAAGCTGGGCGGAGCCTTGTTCTTGGTCGGGGAGATCGGCGGGAACGACTACAACTACGCGTTTTTTCAGAAGAGGTCCATCGAGGCGGTGAAGGCGTACGTGCCACAGGTGGTGAAGAGCATCATGGACTTCACAAAGGCAAGTAGTAGTATACGTAGTCTGCTTCCAAAATGGAGAATTCACTCTATTTTTTATGAGAGTTCGTTGAGCAGACCCAACATGCACCCTACTAAAGAAAGATGAACTAATTAATCAGGAGGTGGTCGAGCTAGGAGCGACACAGATCATCATCCCGGGAAACTTCCCCATCGGGTGCTCGCCGAGCTACCTCTCCCTCTTCTCCGTCGCCGGCTCCGGCTCAGCAGATCACGACGAGAGGGGCTGCCTGGCTAGCTACAACTCCTTCGCGGCATACCACAACGAGCAGCTCCAGGCAGCCATCGACAAGCTCCGGAAGGCCAACGCCGACATCTCCATCGTCTACGCCGACTACTACGGCGCCTTCCTGCACCTCCTCGACCACGCTTCAGCCCTGGGTACCTTCCTGGTTTCTGAATTTAGATGCAGTCCTATGAGGACGAGGGATCTGACCTGACCAGGTGTTCCATTCCACGGCAGGGTTTGAGGAGGGATCGCTGCTCAAGGCCTGCTGTGGGGCGGGCGGGGAGTACAACTTCAAGATGGACCTGATGTGCCGCGGGCTGGGGTCCAGCACGTGCGCAGACCCGGCCCGGCACGTGAGCTGGGACGGCATCCACCTCACCCAGCAGGCCTACAGGGCCATGGCGCTGTCGCTCCTCATGGAGGGCTTCGCACAGCCTTCCGCCAGCGTCCAGGAGATATGGAGCTGCTGAATACTCATGCTCTCTCATCCATGGGTTTGTTTGAGCTTTCGCAGATGATAATTGACATTCGCACATGTGGACGGAATCGTGTTTGTGTATTGACATTTGTACAACTCACACAGCCAAACCAAACAGAAATAACTTTCATCATGCTAATCAGCTGCACTTTCCTTCCGAGAATTGAGTCAAAAAAGAGCAACAACAAAGGAAGCTCGACCCAGCATGCAAATGGCACAAATTAAAACGAGCACAGAGGTTAAACCCAACCGTCCCCGAGATACAGGAAGAGCTCAGGGAATTGACCCCAAAAATATCCATCAACGAAGCTCAGCTCGTTAACTAATACCTGACGCAGTCAACGAATTCCGCTCAAAGGCTAACATCACCCTACTTGTTGTCTTTGTTCTCCTCCACTTCCTGCTCGTATCGGCGTTTGAACTTTGCAATCTGTCCCAGGCTTTGAGCCATCTGCCGCTTTGCCCTCATATGGTACACTTTGCCGGTATGGTTCACCTTGGTCATCATGACGTTGATCAGCCTGCCACTCTGCGTCACATATGAGATCCACTGCATCTGAGGGTGTAGTCCCTTCCTCATCCTTTCAACCAACCTGCAATAAGGGTGCAAGCTCATCAGAAAGAAGATGTAATAGATATATATTATCAAGTTTCTTGGTGCTAACCATTAACAAAACATCCAATTCCATAACACGCAAGCACCCACGCACGCACAGGTTATGAAATAATGATCACCATTGACCAAGATTAATGTAGGACCTTGCCATTATCAATCCATCATAACACTTCAAAATTTGGAGTACAGTAACAGCAATACATCTGTAGAAGGTTCTGTTATATGATTGCTAGAAAATTATAAACAATGGTACTCTATGTATACTCACTCTTGATGGTTATTTTTGGCAACTATAACACTTGGTCATACAAAAGGAGGTAGCATGGTATGCAACCAGACATACAAAACATACGACACTCAGATACCATTAAATTGATAAACTAATATGATAGCATGACAGGTAGTGCAAAGTCAAAGTTTATTTGAACTGCACAAAGTATACAGCACTATTGCTTACTGCTAGGGGTGGGAAACAAATCAGATAGTGCACTTCCTGCTTTCTCTCACATACCTCCCAACAGAGAATGCATACAAATATGGATCATAACATATACAGACTGGAAGTTACTGAGTGCAGATACAGATTGAAAGTTCACTCAATTCGGTACATATATATGTAAAACTTTAACAACAGATATGTAAAACACATAACTAGATAAGAGTTGTGTCTATGAAAGGATGTATTGTGTGCTATGAAGCAAAGCATTTTGCGGCATGGACATCAAGAGGTCGAGGTTTGGCACAGCTAGGTGAGTATCTTCCGAGCTTCCTTGTTGTATCTTCGTGACAAACTCTCTTTTTTGCAGCTGCTTCTCAGCGTGATTGAAAATGTAACGAAATGTGTAGTCATTATGGGTACAGCTTTTTGCTTTACCAACTGCTCATAGTGCGGAAGTCTTAACGCTTCTGGCGCTTCTGAGAGCATTGATTGGATTTGTGGCCTTCTTCACCGCAAGTGAAGCATATCGACACTCGTGCTGGTATGTTATTTACTGAAACCAAAGGACTAGACTTGTCGATGGTCAATACTTGATGTCTTATGCGACAAGTCCTGGTCGTGTGCCCTTCCTCACCACAGCTAAAACATACAACTGACAATTTTGGCTTCATTACCGATGAATGTTTAGCAGTACTGGGGTCCTGTTCTTCCAATTCTTTGCACAGGTTGTAGGATGTAGGTTTTGTGCTGCTCTCTTCTAACTCTCTGGACAGGTTGGTAGATGTAGCTCCGAACTTCAGAGGACAATGACTGGCATGGTGACCTTCTTCATTGCATTTAAAGCATATCGTTTTTAACACTGGTGTTGTTGTGTTGCATGTTCTAACTTTGGGTTTAGACTTGCTGGGGGTCAGTACTTTAGTTTTTGAGGGGCAACCATATGCAAAGTGACCTTCCTCACCACAGCTGAAACATTTCCCTGGTGATTTTGGCTTTTTTCCTGCTGATTTGTTAGCAAAACTAGGTTTGCATACTTGTGATTCTGTGGAAGGCTTAGCATGTGTAGATAATGTGTTGCCTTGTTTTGATAGTGCAAGTCGCAGAGCAGCTTGGAAGTTCTCTCTCTGATCCTTACACACTGCAGTCAATGCTGAATTCAAGGGACACTGAGCAAGATAATGATCCTGAGAATCACAAATAAAACATGTAACCTTGCTCATTCGACACTCTCCGTGCGGATGATATTTGTCACAACTTGAACAACTGAGACCATTTGTACTAGCACTATGCCCTATTTCTCCACAGCGGGTGCACGCCAGATTCTCGGACTTGTTCTGCTGGCAACACCACAAGAAACAGTGGCCATTTTTGCTGCAGAGTGTGCAAATGAGTTTGTCCTCCTGATCCTTCATAGGGCAGTCACAAGTGTAATGCCCTTTCAAGCCACAAACCAAACAGGTGATTATCCCATCCATTCGGTCCTGACGATATCTACTTTCTACATTTTGTTGGTATGAGTTTAATGTCAGAAAATACTGATCTGAACCAAGGATTGTTCCTTGCCTGCCATCTGAACACCCTAGCGGGGCAGTGAAAGAACCATTCCATCGAGGGCACTCTTGCGTAAAGTGACCTGGATACCCACAGCAATAGCATATGATGTGCCTGCCATCTGAACTCCCTAGCGGGGCAGTGAGTGAACCATTCCATCGAGGGCACTCTAGTGTAAAGTGGCCTGGATACCCACAGCAATAGCATGTGATATGCTTTCTTGTACCGTCTTCGGATCGACTTTCAGGTTGGTTACTACAAAAGTTGGACTTGAGATCTGTGGTTGTCTTCCACTTCCCTTTTGACCTGATTTCCTGACTCTTGCCAGATGATCCATTGGTTGCCATGCTAATAATTTCTGATCAGGGATAATAGATAAGAGGGAAAAGCATGAGATAAGGAAGAATCTAGTTTGAGGAGTACACTAAAATGCTATTCTAGGAGCTACTGAAAGACGCTGCATACATGCAATAGAATACAGCCAAAACAGCTAAACGGCATCCACTAATGTACATGGATAAGACAGAATACCCCCAATGAAACACGAATGCTTGAGCAGAACTATCCAAATCCTCCTGTTGCTCCCAAACGCAAAAAAAGGGAGACTACTGAAATCTAACAATCAATTTTTTAATTTCTCAACCACAGGGCTAGTCGTTTGTATACAAAAAGGTTGCCGTCTGAAGGATTTTTTGCCCCGTTGCGAAATCCAGCATGTCTAGTGAGGGGCTAATCAGGTTGCTCATGAGATTGCTAAAGTAGGTAGGAGAGAGCTGTGTGCAGGTTATTTACGGTATGTAAAGGTAGCCTTTCTTCCTGCGTGTTGGGCATACTGCTACTGTATTGTAACGACATTATTTAGGGGCCGTTTGGAACATAGGATTTTTACAGGAATTGTGAAGGAAAGGATTTTCATAGGAAAGTTTTCCTTTAGACCGTTTGGAACACAGGATTATATCGTAGGAAAATCATAGGAAAGTTTCCCGTGGAGCTGTTTTCACAGGAAAACTAGAGGAAAAAACACATCCAACTTGACCTCATTTTTTCTTTCCTGTACGAGGACCGACACAAATTAGAGAGAGTAGGGGTTGGTATCCTAAGGATTTAATGACCAGCTGCAACTTACCTTGTCAATGATGGATTCTTAACAAAGGTTCCTACTTTTTTAATTTTCCTGTGTTCCAAACGATCTCTTTGGAAATTTTCCTACGTTTTTGGATCCTCTGTTTTCCACCTGGATACCTATCCTATTCCTATGATTTTCCTATACCTCTATTTTTTCTATCCTGTGTTCCAAACAGGGCCTTAGTGATCTACAAAGCTTTCTCCGTTCAGAAGAAAAAGACTCTGAACAACTCAATGCTTGAGCTGCAGAAAACTGGTTCTTTTTCTTGTCAGGAGCTACCGGAAATTGCTTAATGAGCAGCGTAATATATTTGTTCCGATATGCATAAAAAATCAAAGAGGTAATCGGGAAATTGGATTACATGCCTACTCACGATGTCTACAAGGAGGTCTCAGCTGAGCAGCTCTTCAGGCAGCAATTCACGGTTTAAACCTAGCGCATGCACTAAATCGTTGTTTTAACCTGACGCACGCACCAAATCGACCGCCCCAAAAAGGTTTCAGATTTCGATCGCTACGCCAAATCACTTATTTTCAGGCATATAATCGATCTAATGGATGGCGAATGGATCTACAGAAGACCAGATCCACAGTGAGACGGGGGCGTCAGCGTACCTTACAGGGGTGAGCAGCGGGGGAGGATCGGCGGCAGTGGACAGCCGGAGCAGGGGCACTTGGCGGCGGCGAGGATAGGGAGCAGGGAAGGGTGCAGGTGCAGCGAACCGAATGAGATCCAGTGCCTTGACGCAGGTTATTTACGGTATGTAGCACTTGTACGCAGGTGCAGCGAACAGTCCGGTGCCTTTTCGACTCAGCCGTGGGATCCGGAATGGACAGACCAGATTAAATACTTTAGCATCTGACTGCATATGGTTCTGTAGCACTTACTGTAGACAGACCACTGTAGAAATTGTACTGTAGAGGAGTCTTGTAGCGCTGGTTCATCTGCCCATTCATTTCTAATCTAACGGCTAGAAACAGGGTCAAGGCACTGTTCATTGGTGCCTTGCCTTCGACGAGGAACTGGATCTCAATCCGCAGCCAACTCGGGCGGCGACAGGGAGATTTCAGTAGAGCGACCGAGCGAAGGGATTAAGTTTTTTAAGACAACCTGCTAGATTTTACTCCCTCCATTTTAAAGAATAGACATCCTCATTTTGCTTTTTTTTAACCAAAAATTGCTTCAAATATATAAAGATTATTGTTATAAAATTAGCATCATTAGAAAGTGTTTTTCAATACGAATCCAGTGATACTAATTATATTAAGATTTTGTTTCTCCATTTTTTGGTCAAAGTTTATCTTAAAACACCCGTACACCTTATTCATCGAAACGTAGATAGTATTCATCAAAAGAGAATGTTTACAGAGATAGCCTTTTGCTTTGGTGTCCCCCTTTACTGGTCGTACTTGTGTTCTCATTTCTGTGAGTAAAGAGGGACACCAGAACACATTTGATGGCGTGTAGACGACTGTCCAGTAGGGAACCCCAAGAGGAAGGTATGATGAGCACAGCAGCAAGTCTTCCCTCAGTATAAAATCAAGGTTTATCGAACTAGTAGAAGAAAGAACCAACTTCCGAAGGTTGATGCTCGCTGGCTTCACGATAGTTCTAGACAATTTATATATGGCGTCTTATCTGGGACGTAGCTTTGCACCAGCAGCAATATGAAACCTGCACACAGCATAACCAAGTACTTTGCCCCAACTTACAGTGAGGTTGTCAATCTCACCAGTTTGCTATAAACAAAGGATTAAACGTATCGTGTGGTAAAAGATAGTAGTTAGCGAGAATGTAAATAATGCAAGTAAATAGTAAACGGTAATAAGAATGTAAAAGAATGGACCGGGGTTCACAGTTCACTAGAGGTGTCTCTCCATAAGATAAATAACATGCTGGGTAAACAAATTACAGTTGGGCAATTGACAGAATAAAGAAAGCATACAAATATCATGAGGATCACTATGAGATTAACTTGGACATTACAACATAATACATAGACCGTAATCCAACTGCATCTATGACTAATAATCCACCCGCCAGATGTCATCCGAGCAACCGTTGGGTATTAAGTTGCAAGCAACAGATTATCGTCTTAAGCAAAGTATGTAATGTAAACAATACAAATGTTCTTGAAAACAAGATTGTTGTTTTCTCCCTAGTAGCAATAGCACATCTATAACTTTAGAGGTTGGTGTCACTCCCCCAAGTTACCAGAGGCATGAACCCACTATCGAGCATAAATACTCCCTCTTGAAGTCACTAGCATCTACTCGGCCAAGATATCTACTAGCAACAGAGAGCATGCAAGATCATAAACAACATAAAGATGATAAATCAATAAATCAACTTGACAAAGTACTCAATATTCATCGGATCCCAACAAACAAAATATGTAGAATTATATAACGATAATCTTGATCATGATAGGCAGCTCCGAAGATCTAAACATGAAGCACATGGAGGAGAAGACATCAATCTAGCTACTGCTATGGACCCGTAGTCTAAGGAAGACTACTCACACATCATTCCGGAGGCAGGCATAGGGATGAAGAAGGCCTCCAGTGGTGATTCCCCTCTCCGGCAGGGTGCCGAGAAGAGCTTCTGGACCCTTCCGATCTCGCGTCGACGACGGCGGCGGCTTGCAGTATGTTTCGTGGAAAATTGATCGGGTCTTTTAGGTTTTCTCGCCGAGGAGAATATATAGGCGGAAGAGCGGCGTCAGGAGGTGGGCCAGGTGGCCCCACCACCTAGTGGCGCGGGCCAGGGGCTGGCCGCGCCACCCCATGGTGTGGCTGGCCCCTGGCTCCCCTCCGTCTCTGCTTTAGACTCCGTCTCGTGTTGGAAAAAATAGGAACTTCGGACTTTGTTTCGTCCAATTCCGAAAATATTTCCTATGTAGCTTTTCTGAAACACAAAAACAGCAAAAAAAAATAGGGAACTAGCGTTGTGGCATCTCGTTAATAGGTTAGTTCCAGAAAATGCATAAAAACACCACGAAGTGTAATAAAACACAAAGCAAATGGTGCATAAACAAGCATGGAGCATCAAAAATTATAGATACGTTTGAGACATATCAACATCTCACAGAGATATTCGTAGAGTAAGGGAATGTCCAGTGGCCGACGCATCCGGCCGACGCAAACGGTCCGTCCTGGTCTGTTTGCGTCGAGGCCCGGATAAAAAATGGGTCACGGTCCAGCCCGCCTCGCAGGAGCGCGCAGCGGGCCGATGCATCCTATCCGCACTGGGTTTTTTTTACTGTTTCAAATTTAAATGCGAATGAAAATAGGCGCGAATTGAAATAAATGTGCATTGATTTAAACAAAATTTACAATGCGAAATTTATAAAAATCCTAAAAACTACGCTGCCAGCTACTCGTCATCGTCGGAGACGAGGTCGACGACGACCTCCTACTGGGGCTGCGGTGGCGGGTTGATGACCACCCGCTGCGGGTGGTCATGACGACGTTGGCAGCGCGGAACGCCAGGCAGCGGCGGCACCTCCTGCCCCTCGTACGCCGCTAGGAGCGGCGCGTGCGGCGACAGTGGTGGAGGAGGTGGCAGCGACGCCATGTGCTGCGCTACCATACCTGTGAAGGTGAGGGCCTCCTGGAGGTCGGGGAAGCGCGCGTCCTCGTCGGCCTTTGACGCCTCCAAGACCCATTGGAGGAGGGCCTCCACATCATAGCCGCCGGCCACGACAGCCTGGTATTCCGGGGGTATATCCCTGATGCAGCACGGTGTTGATGTAGATCACCGTCCAGTTGGGAACCCCAAGAGGAAGGTATGATGAGCACAGTAGCAAATTTTCCCTCAGTAAGAAACCAAGGTTTGTCAGTCTAGTAGGAAAAAGCCAAACTCCAGAAGGTGATGCTTGCTAGCTTCGTGACATTCCAACAAGGGCGCCATTTACGACACTTGTTAGCGCGTCTTCAACTAGTACCAACGCGGAACCTGCACACAACACAACCAAGAACTTTGCTTCCAACTTACGATGAGGTTGTCAATCTCACCGGTTTGCTGTAAACAAAGGAATGAGCGTATCGAGTGGAAAGCAATAGTAGTATGCAAGAAAATAAACAGTGCGAGTAAAGTAAACAGGTGATAGCAATGTAAAGGAAATTGGACCGGGATCCACAGTTCACTAGTGGTGTCTCTCCATAAGATAAATAACAATATGCTGGGTAAATAAAATACGGTTGGGCAATTGATAGAATAAAGATAACGTACATATGTCAAGAGGATCACTATGAGATTTACTCTGGGCATTACAACAAAATACATAGACCGCCATCCAACTGCATCTATGACTAATAATCCACCCACGGGGAATCATCCGAGGACCCCATGAATATTAGGGCCTGTTTGTTTGGGCTGTGGCTGGCTGGCTGTGCAGGGAAAGCTGCTGTGCAGAGAAAGCTGCTGTGCAGGAAAAGCTGCTGTTCTGAGTTGAACCGTTTGGCTAGTTGTCTGGCTGGCTGGCTGTGTGTTGATGAATTGTCTGAAATGCCCTCGTGGTTGCTGACTTAAGTGTATTAACGTATTTATGACCGCAAAATACCATGAATACACAAAAAGTAAGCACACTAGTAATTAATTAAATATACGTTTGTCCAAAATACATACTTGTACGAGTACACAAATAAGATAACATCCATAATGAATAAAGATTCATGCAAACTACATGTCCCTAGTAATTTAGCTAGCACTAATCAATCATCTTCTTCTTGCATTGAACACAGATGTAGCAATGCTATCACGCGTCAAGTCCATGTCAACCGTGTGTAGCCCACTTGGAGCAGTGTCACCAACTAATGTTACTGACTGCCTCTGGACCTTAGGGATGTAATTCTCATCTGAATCACATAGATCAAATTGTTTGTCATGTAAGTTGGAGTCCCTAATAAAATTGTGAAGCGCAATGCAAGCAAGGATGATTCTTTTCTGTGTAACCAGACCATATGAAGGAATTTGCTTCAATATGCGCCACTTGTTTTTCAAGATGCCAAATACACGCTCTATAGCATTCCGAAGCGATGAGTGTAGATAGTTGAAAATCTCCTTCTTTCCTGTTGGTCGCCCTTCTCGACGAAAGTCAGGTATATGATAAGTGTTATTCTTAAAAGGAGCTAGGAAACCTTTCCTATTTGGATAACCTGAATCAACAAGGTAATATGTATCTGCACATGAAGGGAAAATATCAAACAAGCAATAAGCATATTATAATCTCAAAGCAATAAAGATAGAGAATATTACCACCAGGAGGTGTCGGAAACTCTACTGGATACTTCTCAATGCTACGTTGTAGAATGCGTGTATCATGTGCCGAACCAGGCCATCCAGCAACAGCAAATGTGAATCTCAAATCAAAGTCACATATGGCAAGGAGATTCTGTGATGTGTAACCATGCCTTCCTGTGTGGTTAACCACCTCCTCTTCAGGTACGTCAACCGGAATGTGTGAGCCATCTATGGCTCCAATTGCATCTTTGAAATGTGGCCAGAAGCGTGCATCTTGAAGTCTAGGATGCACATCCTTGAAATTTCGGTCTACTGGCTTTATGTTATCCTTTCCCAACTTGTACAAGCAGTTCAAAACCATATGGAACTTCCTATGAATTGTTTCAGTTGAACGACTAAAATGGTTCTCAACTTGACTAAATGACTGTGGTGCTCCAACCATCCATAGAAACATTCCTAGACATTCAACCGATGACATGTCTCTACTTGACTGTAATCCATAGCTAGAAACTAGAAGGTTGTGCAATTGTTCAAACACTTCAGGATACATTCTAAACATCTTGTAGCATCTTTTCCTATTTCCAAGTTGTTCATTCACCCATTCAATACCTGTTTGTTCTGGGATCCTCCTAGGTTCCTTGTTCAAATACTTCTCGCTATAGAGATTACCATAGTAGCCCAAGACAGCCATGTCACGCGCCAATCCGAGAAAGTGGCGTGTCATTTCATATTCGGCATCACGGTTATCACCACCACCATCCATCTACAAAAAGGAAAATATATCATGTCAAATAGCGGAAGTACATGATACAAAAAGAATAAGCTGCAAATGATACAAAAATAGTAACCAGGTTTTACAAAGTAGCCAAATATAGAAGTATATGATACAGAAATATGCACTCAGAATGATACATAAATAGCACCCAGATTTTACAAAGTAGCCAAATATGCACTAACAATACTGATTGATACATAAATAGCACCCAGATTTTACAAATAAATTGTCTCAAATAATTATTTCCAACACATGACAAGTTCTACAATGATACAAATAAATTGTTTCCAACACAAGTCGTCTGCAACAAATAAATTGTTTCCAACACAACCAGACTTGCAAGAAATAAATAGTACAATGATACAATTGTTGCAAATAGTCTGCATCTACTTGTTCATCTCATTATGTGTCCTCTTCAGCCAATCAAGTCTTCCATCAGTTGTTGCAAATGCAGCAAAAACCTCTCTATGATCCCTATTCATGGCTAGCTTGCTAGCTGTGAACATGATATCGGTCCCTTCATTTACTCCTAACTCTCGAACCATCGCCAAAAATTCCTTCATAGTTGGAACAGCTTCATCCTTACTGCAAGAGCTACCTTCGGTATGCTTGGAGACAAGTGTGCTCAATGCATTGTTGTATGCAGTGAAAAAAGGGCTTTCCTTTTCCTTCTCTCCGGAACCTAACTTGCGTTTCCCTGTGATTCTAGAGGCAGAGGCATCACGATCATCATCCAATAATATTGGAGCATCTTTGCCATCTCCTGTTTCTTCTCCTGCAATGCCTCCTGATTCTCCGGTCACATGTGCCTTCCTAAACATGACATCTTGTTGCACCAAGTTAGGAGGTGGCCCATTTCTAAACTTCGCATGATCAGGGCGGATCTGAAACAAAAGAACAAAATGCATACATGAGTCAAATTACTATTATCAGAAGTACTCCTAGAAAAACAACAAGTATGGAATAATATAACTTACAACTATGTGATTCTTCCACCAATCATCATCGGCATCCATAGTCTTTGTTTCGGGGTCCCAACCAAGCCCGGTTGCATTTAGCAATTCCATCCATCCCGTGTAATCCTTTTTCAAAGCATCCCATTTGTTTTTTAATTGCTTCTTCACTAATCTATCCCCTGTTCTTTGGAAGAATTTCTCCTCAAGATTCTTGTAACCCTTCCTACTCAAACAACCCCCGTCCCTATTGTTGGCGTTCACTTCATCCATACATATGTCGCAGAAAACTTTAGTGTGGAATGCATCCCACACGGCCTTCGACATTGCAAAGTAATACCAAGCTATCACAAAAAAGGCACTACACAATTACTATAGGTAGCATTTTATTTATATCTATCACATTGCAATAAATCTACCATCATATAGCAAGCATCAACACAACCAAGCACAAACAGTACAGTAATAATCAAAAATATATCTGTCACTTTATTGTCTACAAGAACACATCATCTATCAGTATCAAACTACCATCACATCATCTACCATCATATAGCTAGCATCAACACAACCATGCATAAACAGTACACAAAGCAAAGCCATACACAGGGATGGGGGCATACCCTGTCTTCCTAGTTGCTGCGGGAAGAGATGGGCCGAGGAGGAGAGCTGCCGGGGATGAGGATGCCTGCAGACGAGCTGAGCCGGTGGCGCCTGGACGGGACTGTCGGCGGCGAGATCTCCGAGTCAAGTCGGCCGGGGAAGAAGGAGATGGTGCGGGAGAAAGGTCGGCCGGGGAGGAGGACGGCCGGGGAGGAGGTCTGCCGGGGAGGACGACGGCCGGGGAGGGCCACGGCCGGAGATCGACCAGCGCCGCCGGCTGGAACCCTAGCTGGCGATGGGCGAGCGAACAGAAGGTCGGGGGCGAGCGAACAGGGTCGGGCGAGTGGGGAACGTTTCGGTCGGGGTGGGGGCTCGGGGGCGTGGACGGGCTGGCTAGGCCCGCGGTGGCATTTCTTGTAAATCACTTCGAACGTTATGTCTAGATTGGAAAACGTTTCGTTGGTTTTATGCAAAGCTGCGGGAAGCTGCGGGAAGCACGTCCAGATGTGCTTCGCCGAGTTTGCCTATTCCTGGCTTTGGCTTTGGCAAAGCCAACATCAAAAGCACCCTGTTTGGTTCATTTGACCTGCTTTTGCTTTTGGAAAGCCACCAAAAGCTGAAACAAAGAGGCCCTTAAGTTGCGAACAACAGATAATTGCATTAAGGAAAGTGTGTAATGTAAACAAAGAAAATGTCCTTAGACACAAGATTGTTGTTTTCTCCCTAGTGGTAACAGCACATCTACAACCTTAGAGGTTTTTGTCACTCCCCCAGATTAAATAGAGGCATGAACCCAACTATCGAGCATTAATACCCCCTCTTGGAGTCACTAGTATCTACTCGGCCAAGATAGCTACTAACAATGGAGAGGATGCAAGGTCATAAACAACATAGAGATAACATAAGATAAAATTCAGAACATCAACTTAATCATAACACCAAGATTCATCGGATCCCAACAAACACAACATGTAGAATTACATAACGGTGATCTCGATCATGTAAGGCAGCTCACGAGATCTAAACATGAAGCACATGGTGGAGAAAACAACCATCTAGCTACTGCTATGGATCCATAGTCCAAGGTAGACTACTCACTCATCGCGCCGGAGGCAAGCATGGCGATGAAGAAGACCTCCGGTGGCGATTCCCCTCTCCGGCAGGGTGCCAGGAAGAGCTTCTAGACCCTCCCGATCTCGGGTCGACAACAGCGGCGGATTGCGATGTGTTTCTGGAAAATTGATCGGGTCTTTAAGTTTTTCCCGTCGGGGGGTCTTTATAGGCAAAGGGGCAGCGTCAGAAGTGGACCAGGGCGGTCTCACACATAGGGGGCACGGGCCAGGGGCTGGTCACGCCGCCCTACTGTGTGGCCGGCCCGTGGCCCCTCTCCGTCTCCTCTTCGGTCTTCTGGATGCTTCGTTAAATAATAGGAGGTTCGGCTTTTGTTTCGTCCAATTCCGAGAATATTTCCTGTGTAACTTTTCTGAAACACAAAAATAGCAAAAAATAGGGAACTGGCACTGTGGCATCTTTTTAATAGGTTGGTTCCGGAAAATGCATAAAAACGCCACGAAGTGTAACAAAACACTAAGCAAATGGTGTAAGAACAAGCATGGAGCATCAAAAATTATAGATACGTTTGAGACGTATCAATCCCCGGCGCCCGGTGGCGGGGCGGCATCCTCCATGGCCAAGTCAACCTCCTCCTTGACGATGTGGTAATCCTTGTCATCCTCGTCTTCCTCGTCGGGAGGGGGGGAACTCGGCGACATCGTAGGACTCCACGGCTGGAAGTCATGGTGGCGGGTGGTGCGGCGACGCGCAGTGTGCTCCCAGGCGAGGAAATCGTACCAGAACTGGCGGTTCCGGTACTTGCGGTCGAGCCGTAGTGCCTCGGGGAGATTGCAGATGCGGCGGCATATCTCCGCATCCAGCTTCGGGCCCGCCTGCGGCGGCGGCGGAACCGGCACCCTGGCACGGTTGAGGTGCCAGCCGCGGGGGAGGCCGATGTTGTGGTGGTCGACGCTCTGGTTGGCCACCCAGAGCGGCTCGCACTACTCGAGTGGCATGTAGCGCCGATTGCGCTACCGCAGGGGAGAGGGAGATGCGTCGACGGGTGCCCCCTGTCCCACGTAATCCTCCGGTCGGGGCGCAGGAACGCCGGAGGTGGGCGGGCCACGGTCTGTGGGCAAGCCGTCGACGGTGGTGGGGACGAAGGCATGCTGCTCTGATGCGTGTCACGGCTCGACGACGTCTCGTGGTCGTTCTTCATCTTCTTCAGCCAGGATGACATCTTTATGGCGCTAGCGCTGACTCTGTGAGAGGAGGTTGCGGGGGAGTGTGACGCGAGCGGCGCCCATGCACGCCAGCTTATAAAGCGCTCGGCGGCCACCGCCCGAGCATCGCCTAGCAGTGGCAGAGTTAGCATGTAGGGATTGGGTTCAAATGAATCCAATAAATCTCTACTAATAATACGACTTGAGGTCGTGATGGTCTTTACGTTTTTGTCCGTCCTAAATTACGTCTTCGTCCGTCAGGATGTATATCGCTCTTTTGTTCGACCGCACCGCATCCAGCCTTCGTACGAAGTCCTGTCCACCGTGTCCCGTTCTGAAAGAGATTTGGAAAACGTACAGGAGCTAGAATCCGAGTGACTTTCCATGAGATTTCTTTATAATCCAATCATGAGAAGAAGCAATCAACAAGATCAAGACGACGCGCAACACGCCGAACCCGGGAACCGCACATCAGCACCAGCGCCATCTGAGCGCTACCGGCAAGGCTCCAAACCACCAGCGGCTCCAACGAGGAGTTGCAGAGGTTGGGAGTAGGCCGCCGGTGGTACATGAGCAGGGCGGCAGAGGCCTATGTTGGGAGCGGCGGCGGACATAGCGTGAGAACGGAGGTCGAGGCTGGGAAAATGCGTCCGTTGATATGCGGGGCCAGCGAACAACGGGACCCGCGCGCTACAGCGTTACGCAAAGAGGACGGCGACCGCACGATCGGCACTCTATGAGCCACGAGAGCCTGAACCTCTGAACCGAGAGCCTCGGCTACGAGACCGGAATCCTAGGCGACTTGCTCGGAGGCAAGCTCCAAGGCCAAAGCCAACCGCTAGCATGTTGTTGGAGAAATACACTTCACGCAAGGCCGATAGTGTGTTTAATCAGCTCGGAAACAAGCGTCCTAGATCTCCTACTCGACCCGGGGGCCATGAGCATTGGCATGGAAATTCATATGATCAGCGGCCTTATTTTCCAATGGAATCGGCATATTGGGGTTGTCCACCTCCAATGTATCATCAGTATCCTCCATGAGGTTTCAGTCCGTGGGCGCCATATCCTACAGGGCCAGCGGGTTATTTTTAGCTGGGTTGGGCTCCAGCGAGACCTCCTTTCAGATCTTACATGCATGATAAAAGAGCTCGTTTAAATCCCGAGGTTAGATCGCGTGATGCAATTATTGTTCAAGATAAACAGTCGCCGAAGCACGGTGCATATGGTAAGAATTATACGGGCGACCGCAACAGTGTGTGGGTAAAGCGTGTTGAACCAAAGCCAGTACAAAATTTAGTTGGAGGTGATTTGAATGGAGCTAATGCTTTGAAACTTGGTGAGCATCAGTCAGCTGGAGGTACTGATAAAAATACAGAAACAAGTGGCGTTGAGGATGTACAGCTGCAGAAAACAAGTTCTGAGGCCAGTTGTGTTTTGAAGCCTGGAGAACCGAAAACATCTGACACTGGCAGTATACAGCAGCAACGGGAGTCTCATGTGCTTCAGAAAGAGGCGGCGTTGGAGCTCAACTTGCAAAAGGGCAAAGATCAAGCACCTAGCGTGTTGGTTAGTACAAATGAGAAATCATATGCAGCCAGCGCACGTACATACACGAGTCTATCTAGGCAATGTGGGAATTCGGGCAATAGTGTATAGCGGCAGCGACGGTGGTCTCATTTGATTCAAAGGTATGGTGTTGCACATGATGAGCTTAAGCACAAGCACACCAATATTGTTTCAGCTAAAGACACGAATTTACATGAGGCTAATTTGAAGACACGTTCAGAAAAACCTGCTGTACGTTCTAGTATTAGTAGGCCAGCTGATAGATGTGCTGATTTATACGCGAGAAACAGCAGGAATTTTGAGGTTGGCGGTCTGTCTGAGAATCAGGCGAAGATTGTTTCGCCCAAGTACAGGGAGTTTTGGCCAAATCAGGCAGTGTGGCAGTACCGGCCGAGAAACTCAGTGCGCAGCAGAATTATGTCCGTTGCGCCAGGGACCAAGCCAGGACCTCAGTGGTGTCCAGCGGGGCTTACACGTACTCAAAAACGGCGGGTGCAGCGATTGCGGACATTGGAGATCAAAGAAGAGATCGCTGAGAAGAAACGCGACGAGCAATTCAATCGAGATAAGCCCATGGTGCCTACGCAGATTTGGAGAGAGAAGCGCATTGCAGCGGAGGAAAATAAAACTGCGGATGAAACACTTGCGGATGATAGAGTTACCGATGTTGATGATGATTTGGCTCCACAGAAGACATGGCAAGAGCGCACTATAGAGGAGATAAACGAAATTACGGATGATACAACGTCTGGTGAGGGCTCAGAAAATAATGATGATGTGCTTACAGATATGGAGGTCAATATGGTGTTTGCATTGCCCGCCGAATTTCGTGCACCTGAAGTTGAAGTTGCAGAACTTGTTCTTGGTCCTAAGAATGCTACATTTGAGAAGCCAGAGAAGCCCGAACAACACTTAAAGCCATTGTTCATCAGAGGACACATTGATGGTAAGCCTATTGGTCGCATGCTTGTCGATGGCGGTGCCGGTGTTAATATTATGCCTTTTTCGGTCTTTTGTAAATTGAACCGAAAAGAGAGCGAGTTGATGAAGACCAATATGGGACTTAGTGGTTTCTCAGGTGAATTGTCTGAAGCTAAAGGAGTTATTTCTATGGAGCTCACAGTTGGAAGCAAAACATTGCCGACTGCGTTTTTTGTGGTTGATGTCAAAGGCCGGTATAATATTCTTTTGGGGCGCGATTGGATTCATGCAAATTGCTGCATTCCATCTACTCTACATCAGTGCTTAATTCAGTGGGTTGATGATGATGTGGAGGTTATTGAGGCAGACAATTCTGCATGCATTGCTTTGACAGAGGCGCCGGTTGATTGGCAACACGGCGAGATGCGATGCTTGACAGGTAGGGATTTATCGGACTATGATTATATCAATATTGATAAAGATGGTTTTGTACCTATTAATGCACAGCCGGCTAGCATAGCTCGGCTTAATGATTTATCTATATAAATGATGAGTAAAAAAGATAGTATTAAGTGGTTGCAAAAACGCACCGAGGAGTATCGTTCCAGAAAGAACGATATGCATGAGACAATTGAAGATCTAGATGACATGGAGAAGCTTGGGCAAGGATTCTCATCGGCTGACCCACTTGAAGAAATAGATATTGGTGATGGAAGTGTTGGAAGGCCTACATTCATCAATGCTAACATAGAAGCCGATCAGAAAATCAAGGTATGTGCATTACTTAAAGAATTTGTTGATTGCTTTGCTTGGAATTATACCGAGATGCCTGGTTTGAGTAGAGAATTAGTTGAACATAGATTACCTATTAAATCTGGTTTTAGGCCGCATAAGCAACCTCGCAGAAACTTCAATTCTGATATATATGACCGCATCAAAGAAGAGATTGATCGGTTAATGAAAGCTGGTTTTATTCGGCCATGTAGATATGCCGAATGGATTTCTAATATTGTGCCTGTTGAAAAGAAAAACACCAATAAGATTAGAGTCTGCATTGATTTTAGAGATTTAAATAAAGCTACTCCTAAAGATGAATATCCTATGCCTATTGCCGACATGCTTATTAATGATGCTTCAGGACATAGAGTAATTAGCTTTTTAGATGGTAATGCTAGTTATAATCAAATATTTATGGCCGAACAAGATATGTCAAAGACTGCTTTTCGTTGCCCGGGTTTTGTTGGTTTGTTTGAGTGGGTTGTTATGACATTTGGGTTAAAAAATGCCGGCGCTACATACCAACGTGCTATGAATTTAATTTTTCATGATCTTCTTGGTATTATACTAGAAGTATATATTGATGATATAGTTGTTAAATCGGATGGGTTTGATCATCATTTAGCCGATTTGCGTTTAGCTTTTGAAAGGATGCGCCGGTATGGGTTAAAAATGAATCCACTTAAATGTGCATTTGGTGTGTCGGCTGGAAAGTTTTTAGGCTTCATTATTCATGAACAAGGCATAGAGATTGATCCTACAAAAATAGAGTCAATTAGGAAGTTGAAGGAGCCTGAATGTAAAAAGGATGTGCAAAAGTTCCTAGGAAAAATTAATTACTTGAGACGATTCATATCTAACCTTGCAGGGAAAATTGAATGGTTTGTTCCTTTACTTCGGCTAAAGAATGAAGCCGAATTTACTTGGGGGCAGAACAGCGAGAGTCTTTTAATAATATAAAGAGATATTTGTCAAGTCCTCCAGTATTGCGAGCGCCCAAGACTGGTGTGCCGTTCAGATTATATATTGCTGCACAAGATACAGTGATCGGCGCGGTGTTGGTGCAAGAAGACGGCGGGAAGGAGTATATCATTGCATACCTAAGTCGCCGCTTGCTCGACACCGAAACTCGGTACGTGTTTATTGAAAAGCTATGCTTGTCTTTATATTATGCATGTACCAAGTTTCGGCCTTATTTGCTTTCTAGTACATGTGTAGTAGCTTGTCAAACCGACGTGATTAAGTATATGTTAGAAAAACCGATTCTTAGTGGTAGGATTGGAAAGTGGGCTTATGCACTAATAGAATATGATTTAACATATGAATCGCTGCATTCCATGAGAGGTCAAGTTATTGCCGATTTTATTGTTGATCATAGGATTAAGGATGATGAAAGTATAAATTATGTTAGTGTTTGCCCATGGAAGCTTTATTTTGATGGATCGGTTTGTAGAGATGGACAAGGCGTCGGTAATGTTTTAATTTCACCTAATAATATGGTTTATGAAACATCGGTCCGTTTAGAATATCCTTGTACTAATAACCAGACTGAATATGAGGCTTTGCTATTTGGTTTGCAAACTTTAGTAGACATGGGTGTAAAAGATATAGATGCTTATGGAGATTCGCTTCTGGTAGTACAGCAAATAAAAGGCGAGTTTCAGTGTTTTGATGGATTACTAAATAGTTATTTAGACCAATGTTTAGATATAATTAAATCTCTAGATACGTTTACTATCCATCATATACCTAGAGAAGAAAATTCAAGAGCAAATTGTTTGGCACAGCAGGCATCAGGTTATTGTATTAGCAGAGGGAAAAAATTTATGATAAAAAGACCGATGCTTGTTGCTATAAAAAATGAGACCGATCTATAAATTAGTAGTTCAGTGCGTGGTGTTGCATGTTTAGATTCGGTCAAGCAGCATCTAGTACATGGCAGTGTCAAATCGGTACAGGAGCTACAAACAGCCGATTTAGATAGTAATTCAGAACTTGAAGATTGGAGAGTTCCATTAGTTAATTACTTAAAAAATCTAAGTCAGACAAGAGATAGGAAAATTCGGCGACAAGCTTTAAAATATGCTAAATGATGAATTATATCGCCGAACAGTAGATGGGTTATTTTTAAAGTGTCTAAATTCTGATTAATCTAAAATAGCTATGGGAGAAGTGCATGAAGGAATATGCGGGACACATCAGTCGGCTCATAAGATGAGATGGTTAATAAAAAGAGCGGGATTTTATTGGCCGACTTTGTTAGAAGATTGTTTTAGGTACTATAAGGGGTGTGAAGCATGTTAAAAATTTGGAAATATACAGTTAGCGCCCGCGGCTATGTTGAATCCTATAATTAAGCCGTGGCCATTTAGGGGATGGGGTCTAGATTTTATTGGTGAAATACATCCTTCATCTTCTAAAAGACATCGCTTCGTCCTAGTAGCCACAGATTATTTTACCAAATGGACTGAAGCGGTTCCTTTGAGAAATATGACCCATAAGGAAGTGATTAGTTTTGTCTTAGAGCATATTATTCATCGATTCGGCATTCCCCAAACGTTGACTACTGATCAGGGATCTTCTTTTATGTCACAACAATTTTGTGAATTTGCCGAATCACTTAGAATTAAATTGTTAAATTCGTCGCCTTATTATGCTCAAGCTAATGGACAGGCCGAATCTAGCAACAAGACTTTGATTAAACTTATAAAGAAGAAAATTGAGGAGCATCCGAAGCGATGGCATGACACTAGTGGGAAAAGGCTTATAGATAGATGTTTTACTAGTGGAGCACATTAATCAATATGCTCCACTAGTATTTACTAGTGGCGCATTATCAAATATGCTCCACTGATAATGTTTTTGCTAGTGGCCCATTCTGCTCAAAATGCGCCACCAATAAGTCTGTGGGACCCACTAGAAGGATCATCGACAAAATATCTTGACTTATCAATGGCGCATTTGCAATATGCGCCACGCATATTTGACCCCTTATTGGCGCATATTATGCGTAATGCGCCACTGATAAGTATGTGGGACCCACCTGGGCCCCACTGGCCTGACCCCTGCCAGTGTTATGCGTGGCGCATATAGCAATATGCGCCACTGATAAATAAAATATCAATGGCGCATATTGCTATATGCGCCACGCATAACTAGTGGGGCCCACACCTCTGAAAAGGTAGCAGACTTCTCAGTGGCGCATTTTGTTCAATACGCGCCACTGATAAGGTCGGCCAGATCTATAAGTTGGCAGCCCCACCACCACCATTTCATTCTTCTCCATCCAACACCAAACTAGATCTAGGTCGTCCTCCTCCTCCCCACCACCTCAATTTCTCCATTCTTGCCTCCATTCTTGGTTTTTAAACCTACTTTGCTCCATAGTTTTGAGAGGGGAAGCCTCTCTAAGTTCTAGATCTACTAAACCAACTAGGTGAGTTGTTGGAGGACATGCATGTGGATGTTTTGTGTGGCCGGTGGACGTCTCGCGTGCGGTGTACACGCATGCATGCATGCTTGTGTGTGGTATATGAATGTTTACAGGTGACGAAGAAGCAAGAGCATGTTGCTTGCTACGGCGTGGTGCATGGATGTTTGCCGAAATGTTGATTAACTTTCATTTCGGCAAATTTTTGCACTACCCATACGTCCTATTTTTAGGAGAGGTCATGCCAAATTTTTCCGGCGACCATGCATGCATGTGTGTGTGTGTGTGTGTGTGAGTACATGATGATGTGTGATTTTAAGGTACTCTCTTTTCTCTATACCGCGCAGGCAACCATGGTCAGACACATGAGCGAAGGTCAAGTGGCTAGATACAAGGAACGCGCGGTGGCCGACATGAGGATGAACAAGAGGACCCACATAAGATGTTCGTGTCGAACATGCAAACTCGGGAGCTTACTCGACCCTGATTCCGCAGACCTGGAGAGTCATCTGCTCACGCGTGGTTTCATGCCCGGCTATGATTCTGAAGATGATGAGGACGTCAACAATGGTGTTTCTGAAGACGAGGGTGTACATGATGATCATCACGAAGGAGATGGCGGCGGCGGACATGATGATGATCATCACGAAGAAGATGGCGGCGGCGGACATGATGATGATCATCACGAAGGAGATGGCGGCGACGGACATGATGATGATGGAGAAGACGCGGCGTCGACGGGCACACAGACACGACTAACCTCAGCCTTGCAGGACCCACATGTTCAGGAACTGCTCCTCAAGGAGACGAGCAATGCGAAAGCTGCTGCCAGAGAGAAAGCCAAGCTGGAGCAGATGGAGATTGGCAAGAAAACTCCGTTGTTTCCTGGGTGCCAACCCGAGGATACACGCTTGAGCGTCACGCTCAAGGCTCTGGAGATGAAGGCGGAAAGCAAATGGACCGACGTAAGCTTCAATAAAAATATGAGATTCTGGCAAAAACGTCTTCCCAAGGGAAACACGTGTCCAACTAATATCAAGGAGGTCAAGAAAATCGTGTGCCCTCTGGACCTGCCGTACGTTAAGCTAGGTGGAGGATCCACCTCCTAGGAGAGCGGAGAAACAACAACCGGATGAAGACCTTGATGATCGTGCTTCCGGTCTTGCTCACCATTGCGGGTATAGTCTACTTGGTCTTTTGGTGAGATGTGTAGTGTGTGTAATGTGTAATGTGTGTAATGCATGGACTTGGGATATATATGCTCTAACACTTCTAATATTCGGGAACTTTGTCACTATTATGGATCTAATTGTTTGTGATGATGATATATTTGTTTTGTACTGCATGCTGTGTATTTTGCAGTTATATTGTATACCTATATATATATTCTTGTGCATTGCTGTATATAAATACCAGAAAATATCAGTTTTTTTTGGACCTATACGAAATATCAGTGGCGCATATTATAGGTATTTAGTGGCGCATTATGTATTGGTGGCGCATATAGCAATATGCGCCACGCATAACACACTAATGGCGCATATGCTGTATGCGCCACTAATATTCAATATATGCGTGGCGCATATTGATATGCGCCACCAATAAACTGTTATTAGTGGCGTGGCATTGGTGGCGCATCCCATATGCGCCACGCATATGTCAAAATGGTGCGCCACCAATAGGCTTTTTTCCACTAGTGTGAGGTGCTTTCAGAAGCTTTATGGGCTCATCGGATATCTAAGCATGGTGCAACTCAGGTGACACCGTATAAGCTGGTATATGGTCAGGAGGCAGTGTTGCCTGTAGAAGTTAATTTACAAGCTCTTAGAGTGGCCAGACAAAATGATTTGTCGGCTATAGATTATAATGATTTAATGATGGATAGGCTTGATAGTGTTCCTGAGGAAAGATTGAGAGCCTTGCGAGAAATTGAAAAGGAAAAATTAAGAGTAGCTAAGGCTTATAATAAAAGGGTGAAGGAAAAATTGTTTCAAATAGGAGATTTAGTTTGGAAAATAATTTTACCCGTTGGAACTAAAGACAGAAAATTCGGCAAATGGTCGCCAAGTTGGGAGGGTCCATATAGAGTTGTAGAGATTGTTCCTGGGAATTCATATTTTGTGCAATCTTTGCAGGGTAAAAAATTATCAAAAGCTCTCAATGGAAAATATTTGAAAAGGTATTATCCTAGCATATGGCAGCAAGCTTGAAGACATTATGGCCGATACATTACTTCAAGTATCGCCCTAAGCAAAATTTGGCCGATATATTATTTAGAATATCGCCCTAAGAAAAATTTGGCCGATGTATTCTTTGAGCATCGCCCTAAGCAAATTTATGGCCGGTGGAGTGATTGACATCGTCCTAAGGTCCTAAGGTATTGTTACAATGTTTTTAGCAAATACAATTGTACCAAAAACAGGGGGCATGTGTTAAGTACATAATTTGGCTACTAGAATTTTATGAGCCAAATTGGTTTAATATTTGATCAAGCTAATCAGTTGATTTGTTTTGAAGTGCTAGAACAGGTGTTTTCCATGGACCAGAATGCTACATCGGATATGCTCCAGATATATTCAGGAACGTTTTGAGCTACAGGTGCTAAGTAAGACAAAATCTAGCAAGTCTCAAATATCATGCTGGAGGAATTCTGCAAATCTTATAAAGACCACCACATGAAGAAAGATGGAGCAATAAACTTATATGCATGCATGTACGACTGGTCATTACTACTCCCTCCGACCCATAATACTCTTCGCTAATATAGATGTATCTAGACACATTTTAGTGGTAGATACATCCGTATTAACGAAGAGTAATATGGGTCGGAGGGAGTAGCTGATTAGCATCATGGCCGGAGTATCTTATTCGTATACAGCCACTTGGTGCTGGTACATACGTGAATTTGGTCCAGAGATATCACGGTCGACAGCTAACCGATTTGTGACCGGAAGCTTATACTAGGTAGGTAATAGTCGGTTTAGAGTTTCTCTCGTGTACGTCAAGTTTGCATTGCATGTAACGCGAAGTCCAGCGCCTATTTAAGGTCTTGGCCGATTGACGAGCAAGAACAACCAATCGATATTCATCCAAAAAACACATCTACTTTTTACGTACTATTTTTCCGTTCGTTCTTCTTCTCTGAGCTCTAGCAACCCTAGAGTTTAGTCGAATCTTTGCCGTTTTGTCCTGAAAAACGGTCGTCTTTCCTCTCCGAAATTAAGGATCTCTTTGTTGATTTGCTCGAAAATCATCCATTCATCGTCACGAAAGCACGACGATTATCGTGGTGTCGCGCAGCAGTTTTAGGTGGCAACAGGGACAACACCTCGCCATTCCTCTGGATGCGCTCGCACCGCCAAGACAGGCGCCTCGTGGTGGAGGGCGTGAAGCCCAGGGTAGCTCTACGCGTGGCGCCAGGGCGGACGTTGCGATGGGGGCGGTGGTGCTGGCCGTGCCCGTGCTGTTGCGGGCAACGGAGGTGTCGGTGTGGGGGCAGATGGTGGCGACTCGATGATAAGGATGTTCACGACTTGCTTCAGTTTTGATTTGCAACATCGTTGACTGTCCCTTTAGATTTGATTCTGAATTTCGAAGTTGTTTTAGCCTGAATTTTAGTTCTAACTGTTGAATACTCACTTCACTGCCTTAGGAACTTATTTTAAACATTCCAAATTCATCAGCGGGGAGCTCCTGGGAACTTGCCGCCAGGTTGCATGTGATGCGGGGTTAGCCATGCCAATGAGCTTATATAGAGAGGAGGAAGGAGGGAGCAAGGCAGTACATGGTTGCTGGGCTGCAAGGCCAACTGGCCAACCGCAAGATCATCTACCGCTATGGCGCTGTCTTTGCAGTGAGAAACTCCTCGAGGACGTCTTTTGGAAAAGGAATAAGGGATACATCAAAGTCAAAGTCCACTACACTCTCTTTCTAAAACCCGTTTAATTCAACAATCCATCCAACTTAGCACTCATCTTCACATCCTTTCTGAAACTGTTTTGCAGACAGAGTGGCTGAAAGCTCCTCACGTCAATGGACAATCTCATGCTTTGCTGCGGTGATGACGTACATACATCAGTACACAGCCTCCCGCGCCTTCAACCTTTCTTCTTTCTACCAGAAGCTCTTGAGTGTATGTACGTTTGTGTGGTGAGGGTTTTCTTATGTGTTTGTCTGAATATCAAGAGGATTGTTAACGCACTTGGTCTGGATTTAATTTTCAAGGTTTCTTGTTTATTATTCGGACTCCACCAATTTATTTAGAATAGACCGATAGATAGTGTGTAATTTTACATTAGATATGTTGTTAGTATTGCATAACTGCGATTCAGATTCAGTAGACATACTGAAACGGTTATGTTTTGAGATTGTCTCTTACTTCTTCAACAGTAGCCTAATGAATCAATCCATGTAAAAGCTGCATCCACATTATATATTGTTTATGTAATTGTTAAGATGTAGCAAGCGTGGATTCACAATATAGACTATGATGCAGCTCCAGAGGGCTCTTATCTCGGTTATGTGGCTTGCATATGACTGACACGATACTTGCATTTATGTGGACATGCTTCTATCCACTATTTGCACATAGTATGCAAGCCCAATACCGTACAAAGATTCAGAAAATAACAAATTGGTAGTTGACACTGGTTATCCTGTGAGATCATTCTAATGATGATGTTGCACATGAGAAAGTTAAAGGGAAAGGCACCATATTCATATAGTGAAATAGTTGGCAGTACAAGCTCAAACCATTGCAGGGTTGGGGGCCTACAGTGGACACAAAATCACAATCTTCTATTTATTTTATTTACAATAATAACTATATTTATTACTTGTTAACCCGTTGCAACGCACGGGCATTGTGCTATCTATCTTCTACTAATAATACGGCTTGAGGTCGTGATGGTTATAAAACCGTGGTACGTAAATAAACCAGTTCGTATGTCAAAAAGACCAGATGCATCGCCCGTACGTACATAAAAAAACGGATCCTTAGTCCTAATCCATCGTACGTCAAAAAACCGGATCGCTGGTATTCTTTCCCGATTCCCCCTCTGGCATGCCTGCCCCACCGTACCTGATGCGCCACCGCGCCGTCTTCCCTTGCCTCTTGCGAGCCGCCGACAGGAAACAGTTGGCTGCACCAGCCGTGTGCCCTATCTCGCTGCCCTAGCTACAATCACGTGCCGCCCCGCCCTCCCACCTCGACCGCTCCATCTCGGGATCGTCCGGCCTGTGGAAGGAGGCGGCGGTACGGGACACCTCGGAGTCCGGCGACAAGGGGAGAGGGAGCCGGTTGTGCCTGGTCTCCAACCGTCCGGCGTGGTTCGATATTTTACATGGATGTGATCTTCCTGGTCTCTGGCAGCGGCGGGCCTAGGATTTTGAGTGTGTGTATTCAAAATTTCAATGGGGTAAAAAAAAAAAATTGCTATCTAAGGCCTAGTTTTTGGGATGTATATTATGGTTGCATCATCATATAGTTCTAACAGTATAGTACACAGAAGATACGCCACAAGATATTAACCGGAGGTACGTCCGCACCACGGCCGGGATTCCTTCCTCGCCGTCGTCGCTTGTTCGGCCGCCGTCGCTTCTAGGGTTTTATCAATTTTGCAGCGAGTTTGTTGGGGAATCGTAGATGATCGGGAGGAGTTACGACTTACGCGAACGATCAGACTTCTCGTGTTCTCGAGTCTGTTCAGTTGCGTCTGTGCGTGGCGTTTGGCCTGGGCAGTGCTTGTCACGGTGGAGATAGTGCTAATTGGGCCAAGTTAGATGGGCCATGCTGCATAGTTGAGTTACGTAGTGTATTCTGGCTGAATAGCGTGTTATATTCCTTCTTTTCTTTTCTTTTCTCATATGTATACCTACTATGAACTATATATGTGTAGTTTTTTGCCAAAAAATTTGGGTATTCATTTGAATACCCTTGACTTGAACTGGGCCCGCCCCTGGTCTCTGGTCCCCATCCTTGATACTCACTGAATCTGCGTCCTAGGCCTTTGGTATGGTTTTGACCTTCGGAAGAAACGATAGTCCCTCATACTTTGTTTCTAGAGAACAACACTTTTTTAGCTATGTCAGTCTCTGTATTCATGTGTGGGGGATTCTTGACCGGTTCTTGATTTGATTCAGTAATCAGTATGCAAGCAGGTCTTGAGGACAAAAGATATCCTCAATGGCTAATGTTAGAAGTATATTGTTGTAGCGAGCTGATCTATTTGTTTGAACATACGTTCTGGTTGGATGCGGTTTCGTCGGTGGTTTAGATCTTGGCATGGTGCCGTGAGAGCTAATAGTTCATGATTTTGTGACTAATTAATGAGATCTGTCTACCTCAGACTTTGTGATGCAATTTATGCAATTGAATACGTTATTCTGATTAGTCTGTGGTCGGGGCTTGCCTGCGCCCCGCATTTGCTCCCATCGGTGCGCCCGCGCACGTGGCGACCATCGCGCGGTTCCCTGAAGCGGCCGGTTCCCTCGCTAAAAAAAAGATTGAGAATACCGATCCAAATACGGTTCTTCCCGTACGAAGCGGATGTTCCCCTCGTATCCCCTCGTATCAGACGCTTCACTCTCCAGTCCCCACTGCTCCTCTCTTGTCTCCTGTTGGAAGCCTGGAGCATCGACGGCGAAGGGGATGAAATCGCCGGTCCCCTGTTCCTCTCGGCCAGCTTTCTCTGCTGCTGACCAGCTACACCCGCCACTGGCCTTACTTCTCTCCATGGACGCGGTGTTGGAGTCCAGCTTGTCAGGCCGGAACTGGAGGCGGCGCCGCGGCGGATTCCGGGAGGCATCAGCTGCTTCGACCAGCTCGAGGCGGAAGTCTGGACCTGGAGGAGGCGGTTCCTGGGCGGCACAACTGCTTCTACCCGGTCAAGATCGGCATCGCGTACGTGGAGGCGGCAGATCTCGTGTGGTGCCGCCACTCTACCAGCTTGAGCGCCATGGAGTCTTCGCGTGGTGCCTTCGTGCGTCCGCAAGGGAGCCGCTCGGCTACGGCTCTGCAGTTTATCGACTTGTCTCCACATCAACGTCAGATACAAGAAGCAGGTAATTTTTTTTCAACCTATGCTGCTCTCGTGAGCTTTTGGTTCTCCCGTTCTAGCTTGCTCTATTTTACAACCCGGCAGCTTATGGAAGTTATGAAGAATAGATTAAAGAACGGCAGTATGTTTATCGCATGGTTGTCGAGATTAACTTCTGGACACAAACGTTTGTAAATTGGCACAAACATATGAAGTATGCAGCTGGACAATGGGTACAAATTAACTTCTGTACACACTGCTGCAATCGCAATAAATATAATTATCATGAACTATGTTACTGGACACTGGGCTAATTTAATTGATATGAAGTTGTATGTAAAACATAGATTATGTTCGCCGTGGTTGAAAGAAAGCTTGGTTTTGTCCTGTCATGTGGGCAGAAGTAGAGGTCCCCATGATCGGTTGCGGTGAAGAATTCATGGCTGAGTTGTTCTGTTGTAAATAGGTGTACATGTTATTTGTCGGATGACCCTGTGCAGAAAAGTATTTTAGTGCCAATGAGGTTTCATAATGATAAAAATTGACATTGCATTATGCTCATACCAAGAGTGTGTTGTAAGGTAGCAGTCCTGCCAACTCTCTTTGGTTATGTGGTGGCATCAAGATGCTATTACCAAGTGATTGCTGCATTGGAGCATGTAGGAATGGGTTATACTGTAGCTCATATGAACCCATTGGATTTGGCATAAATTCCAAATGACCCTATAAAAATGAGATATATATGTTAGTACGAATTAATTTAAAGTGTGAAACCTGGTTGAGATTATATACCATTGTGGTGCTTTGAGGTTGTAGTTGTACAGCAGTGTTTGTTTTCTTTTTCTTCTTTGTTGCTTTCTCAAAGCCACCAACGGGTCTGCTTGACCCTCGGACACTCTTCTCTTTGACCTTGAATGGCATAATCTGAGACCATTTTGGAGTCGGTCCAGAAAATATTAGTGATCAAATCATCTGCATCTACTTGAATTGCATAGAAAAAGTTCACATCTTCTGCCACCTTCTTTTCCATGTATTCTAATACTCCTCCGGTGTCGCCTTCCTTTGCTTGTAGCGTTCTCTTTGTGTACAAACGATTTTTCATATCTTCGCGTATAAAACCAAGATTTCCTGGTCCACATGCTTGTTTGGCCATAAGATCAACAGTTGCTTTGTTTGAAATGCCTACAGACTTTGCGACCTCTGCAGCTGCTATTTGTGCTTCGGTTACTTTCCTGTGAGATCTCAAGTATTGAGTCATGTCCCCGCTAGCAAGAATGTGATTATGTGTCTCCTCAAATTGATACACATGATAAAGTCCATCTCTGAGAGTTATTTTCATATGCGCATTGCAACCACATCGTGATTCAGGTCGACTGTATTTGAATGTATCTTCTCTTTTATCTTCTACACGGGATCCTAGTAATTGAAGTTATTGTCTTAGTGCATCTGAAATTGATTTTACTCCAAACAAATAACAACTAGTTCATACCTTGACGAGAACAGAAGAAAGTCCTTTGTTGTGTTGTATTAGTGTTCTTCAATTTATGCTTACTGCCTCTCCGGACGCTGAAACCCGTATCTTCAGCATACTGGTTATAAAAGGAATAAGCTTCCTCTTCGGATGTAAAATTCATGCCAACCTTTGGTACCCTTTTATTATTGCTAGTTGCAGTTTCCTGCACAAGTGGTGTTCACTTTAGTTAATACACTGGTGTTCACAAATGATTATAAATTACCATATGAGACCTAGAAAGAGAGCTACCACTGCATAGTATTAAAATCACTACTATCGGTTCTAACATATGAATTTATGTTGCAATGCAGGAAAGAGTTATCAACACGGCGTCAGTTTGATCTTACTGGCAATGCTGGTGGTCATTGCCTGAATCTGGGAGGGAGGAGGCAATTACATTACGTGGATGCAGGATACTGGTGAAAGAAAACAATGAAGGATACTAGTGGGAATTCTTACTTTTGATGCATCCGATCCATCAGCATCCTGACGGTTCTCCTCCCTAGAATTCTCGTGACCAACTTCTGGAGAAGCCATCATTGGACAATAAAATCCGCCGCTGCACCGGCCAAGATCGTTCTGCCTTTGTCACCTGGAGAGATCGGCAAGATGGAGCGCTGCCTTTGTCCCCTAGAGAGATCGGCAAGATGGAGCTAGGGGATACTAGCGATTTTCCCAGGAGATCCAATTACAAACTCTTCAGGGAGGCTGCCTCCATTTGTTGTATGCCCTTTCTCTTGTTTGCAATCGCAGTAGAATACTGGATTTGGCGCGCAGGCATGTGTTTACTTGGTCGTCTGCGCGCGCTACGAGTCCATTTTCCCTCCAGTTTTGATTTCAGTTTTAATTACCTGCTAGTATTACGGAAGTGATTGGAGCCTACGTATCAGGAACGACCGCGTCGTATGGGAGTAATCGTATCGAATCGGTATTCTTCGTCTTTATTTTCGCGAGGAAACCAGCCCGCGTCGGGAGCCATTGGATGATTGCCATGTACGCGGGCACACCGATGGGAGCAAAAGCGGGGCGCAGGCAAGCCCCGTCCTTAGTCTGTCACTGATTTAGGCTGGGAGTACATATTTCCTGATTTGGTCTCTTTAGGGGATTTTGCAGGTTCTTTATTATGCAATATAGAGGAATCAATGGGCAGATCTGATTTCTTTTTCTGTAAATACGAGGTTAGAAACATGTTTTTGTCATACCAAATGAAATCAGCAAAATGCATAGTCTCTCCTGATTTAGTTTCTCGATAATGTTACAAAGCATGCATTAACCAGGACAAAAAATTCCTGCCAAACGCTGCATTGTTGGGGACGAGTTATAACAACCCAATTCAGTTCAGGTCATAAGCGTCTATTTGGGCCTTTCCTGGCCGATCGAGGTATGTTCGGTGCTGTGACTGTTTTGTCATTTTATTCTCTGTTCCGTTCTGATCTGTTTGGACCATTGCAGTTCGCTGCGACGGCAGTACAGCCGGCTGCACCGACGCCAATGCAGCCATAGCTGCTGTGCACATTGTGACATTCATCGCGGCTTTGTTTTCCCTTGCACGGACGGCGATGTAGCTGTGGCTGCCGTGCATATCTTATTGTTCATCTTCACTCTTAAAACCATTTGCATTTATCAACCTCTTTTTTCAATCGCAAATTTCTTGAAAGAATAATCTTCTGAAGGTGGCAGAAGCAATTAATCTTCTTGGCAGCCTTGAGAGTGTTAGCCTAAATGCAGTGTCAGTTGACAGTACTGAGGAAGTTCAGCCCGACAGTAAACACCAATGGATTGTTCCCATGCCGGCTCGAGCTGAATGCTTGGAATTGTTTTCTGCTGACTGGATTCAAGATGTGACAGATTGGGTTACAACGAACCTGTTGTGCCTGCACGATCCTTCGAGTATGACCATCTCCAATCAGGCCGCGTACTGCCTTTTTATATACTCTAAACTTGTTTTCGTTCTGATTTTTTCCATCTGGTTCATACAATTTTGAAGGGTTGAAAGTGGTGTCCACACTTTTTTCTGATGAAAGACTGGAATGGGACTGCGTTTACTAGAAAGCTCAACCCGGTGGGCCTCCCACACCACTATCATACAAGCTCGAATACAGGAATACTCGTATACTCCATCTTGCTTATATTATTTATCGTTTCTCAATACAGAGTTGCATGGATCAGGTTGCATGATCTAGATACCCTTTCTTCAATTTACTAGGGCATAAAATTATGGTCCTTGCCCCCTTCATGAGGAAGATTCACCTGATGCGGACATGTACAATGAGCAGGAGAAGGGCTAGAGGGGTGCGTGAAGTAGGTCAACACGCTATATATAGAAGATATAAAATCAAAATTAACCCTTAGCAACGCACGTAAATAGGGAGAGATGTGTTCCGTGATTTATTGCAACCACTGGTGCTTTCTTTTCAGAGAAACAATCCTTTTATTGCCTAAATGTTATGCTTAGAAGGTTATCTATCTGAATAGGCCTGGAATTGGACTTACATGCAGGTCGTTCGGGTCGATCAACCTCGCTCGTGTCCTCCTCCCACTGGACAACTGCCTCCACCTAGAGCTCATCCCCTAGCATGAGCTCTACCTCTAGCTCAAGCTCCTTACGGCGCGGCCGCCTAAGACGCAGTCCACCACGACACCTCCGCGCTCCTCCACGAGCTGCTAGGAAGAGCTCCTAAATCAATACGGCAACATCCTTCGGTAACAAAAAAAGAACAAATCAAATAATCGGCAAGGGACAACTCGAAGAAAATTACAACCACAAAAGGGGCCATTGTCATGCCCAGTGGCCAGCGCAGGGCCGGAAGAAATCGAAGCTCACTACAAAGCCGACGAGCGACAATGCGCGCTGCACTCCTCTTCTCCTCAATTGGCACTACGGCAGAGATCTTTGCGGCGGTGTGACGAACGGGCGCAGTCGGCACCTCGTTCCGAAGTCATGTCCAGAAACACCTAGCGATAGGAAACATTATCTCTTTAGAATTTCAGATTTCTTTTTTAAATCAGCCATAGTAAAGTCATTTCCTCGCATTTCAGAGTCTTTTTTAGATCAGACTTTGAACCCATAAAATGCAGCTTGGCTCGTTTGGCTGGCTATTCTGATCTTTTTCACACACATAATTCTGTTACGAGTTGTCATGACTCATGAACCAACTTCCTCCATCTGAACCATATGTTCTACTAACATAACCACTCGCATTTCAGCTAGAAATCAAACTGAAACATCGATATAGTTTAAGTAACAACATTGTAAATGAATATTATGTTTACATTTGCAGTAACAACATTCGTAAATGAATATTATGCTAACATTTGCGGCATATAGAAATAGAAGACCATAGCATCGCACGGGTATTCAGCTAGTTTGTACTAATCTAGACTAAATTAGTACTTACCACCATTTATCACTTTGTTAAGTCCTATTTCTTTGTGGAGATGAACCCAATGATTTATTGTGCTAGTTTCGCCCCTGACGCCTAGAGGCTTCGCCATCAATGCCGGCGCAGAAGCTCAGGCGTCGTCGCATCGGTCAGCGGCTAGCGCCTGAGCTTCTGTGCCGGCATTGATGTCGTTGCGTGTTTCAGTGTCGCGCCTACTGCATGCGCCAGCCCATCAGCAGCGTCAAGTCACATCTGGGTCGCTGCCATACGGACCTGCGACGTAAGCGAGAGGACATGCGCGTCGTCTACCCACGTCCGCGTTGATGCAAACGTGACGCAAATTTGGGCCAGGAATGTGTCGGGCCGGACGCGTCGCACCGCTGGCGACGCGCCGGTCCGGTCAGACCAATTCAAACGCGCGTGGATGCGATGCGTCAGCCCGCTGAAGATGTCCTAAGGAGTGCCCAAACATAAATGGCGACCAACTCTTAAAGAGGTATTTAAAAAGCTATGTTGCCGCTAGATTTGAAAGTAGAAGCCCATCCTTAAAAAACTAACAAAAATTTATTGAGCATAGCAGACGTGCCTTAATTTCTCCAATTATAGATCCATACCATCCGATGGATCTATAAGCAATATCGTTGACCACAGCCTTGCTGTGAGATGCAACAAAAACACTATGGACCCACATGGCCACATCTTCCATCGACGCCAGAGCCTCTCAACAAGCTAGGGCCTCAAGGTAGCTGGATTAGTGATGCCTTAAAAGACAACAATGGAAGCTCGCAGGTAAACGCCATGCTATCACGACAGAAGGTAGCCTGCACTTCAAGGTTGATATATACTCCCTCCGTTTTAAAATATAAGATATTTTAGGTTTGTGAAGCAAATGTATCTAGACACGTTTTAGTGTGTATATTTGAGTGAACCTACACACTAAAAGATATCTAAATATATTTGCTTCACAAAGCTAAAACATCTTATATTTTGAAACGGAGGGAGTACGTGTTTATGACCAGGTTTTACGGTACTATTCTTTCCTACTTAGGTCCCGTTTGGATTGTCGTAAATTAGCCCAAAACCTGGGTATTTCAAGGGTCCGTGAAAAAATTCGGCACTGACCAAAAAGCCCACTTGGATTAGCGTTTTAATTTACCAGCTTCCGTGATTTCCGGCCGTAACGATCAGGAAAGCTAACGGGCCATGTCAGGTCCGTATTTTCAAAGAGCCGTATCCTGTGTGTACTGAGAAACGGAGCCGAAAATAATAACAAGGGGTAAATATTTTAGAGTTGTCAAACGCGGCCTTATAAAAGACTAGTAAGTGTATACCTGCAACGCACGTATTATAATCTCTACAAATAATACGGGACATCCGTCGTGGCAATTTTGAATTTCGCCCCCTCACAAACTTATTTATCAACCCACAATTCAACACTAGAAAATTAGCCTGTTTCTCGATTTGCCCCGTGTGGCCATTCCCCACCCGGTAGCGTCCTCCACCCTTGAGGCCTTGTTTGGTAGACTGGTTTGTAAGTGTATACACGTGACTTTTACCGGCCCAGCCCGTTACTCGAAAATACTCTCCACGGCCTGTTTGGTAGCCCGGTTTGCAGCCGTGTATGAGCGAGGAAAACCCTAGAAACCCGTCGACCCGACGTGTTTTCCAGCCGCGAGGGGGGTCTCGCGTTTCTTCATCGCGGCGGCGACATAGCGATAGCTCTCCACCGATCCTCTTCTCCCTCGCCGCGGCCGCCGGATCTAGGACGCCGTCGCCTCAACGCCTCCTCTTCTCCGTCGCTGGCCGCCATATCCCGCGGCCAGATCTTCCTCGCCGTCCGTATCCTCTGCTCCGTCCCCTCCGCCGCCACGTCCTGCCGCCGGATCTTCCTCGCCGTCGCCTCCAACGACTCCTCCCTCCACCGTATCATCTTCTCCGTCCTCTCGGCCGAAGCTGGCGTTCACTCCGGTATGTTTTCCCCCACCTCCTTGTATGCCAGCGCTCACTCACCAACGTACAGCAGGAAGTCTTCCAGGGAAAGGGAACGACGGCCCCTGAATTCTTGCAGCCTCCTCTTGGTCTGGGGTCGTCCAGGAGGGATTTGATCTGTGAAATGTGTGCATCCTTTCTTGCTTAATTGGATAGTTAGAGCTGTTTTGTGGTCACTATTTTTTGTTGTTGTTGATGTGAGAAGATTTGATCTGTGAAACTCTACATGCTGATGATAGCTGAAAAGTTTTCCCTTGTGTGCACAAGATGGAGCTCATGATTTCTATTGATTTGGTTGTGTCCGGTTCTAGTTGCTTTGGGTAGGCTAACCCCTAGCTTCACTAGTTTTAGCAATTATGCTTAGTTCTGCTATCTCTTTTTTTAGATCTTAGTTCTGCTATCTTAAACAAGATCCAGTGGTTAGTACTCCTGTACTTTAGAAACCTACGGATATAGCCGGGCTGAAGGGCGTCACAAAAAAAGTAGAGCTAGTTATGGAATTTAGTTGACTGTGCGATCATACTGTCTTAATTCCTATTTATGTCTCTGTTTTTTCAGGAACCCAAGCCTTATTGGATTTCTGGGATTGAAGAGGACGAGACTCCACCAGGTTGGGATCCTGTGCGGCTGTGCCTAACCCTTGGAACTACAAAGGTAAAAAATTCTTTCTTACATTGTTGTACTTTCCATCTATGCTAGAAATACTTTTGTGCTTTCATTCTTCTGTACATAGTATACCTTGTTTTCACTTTCTGTTGATCCTGTACTACATGTTTTGCTTCATTGGTAGAATGGATCCACAAATCATACAACGTATTAGAAAGAGGAAAGCTGATGATGAAGATGAGTTGATGTTCTTTATTATTCCAGCACTGTACGTGCATCTTAGTACAGTGGAAAAAACTATACGGCATCCCTCCTTTCTATATGGCAAGCGAAGAGTTAGGGAAATCCTTGGTGGTCATATTAAAAACTGCCTGGTAGCTTTTAGAATGGAACCGCACATCTTTATGTGGCTTGCAAATTATCTTAGAGATGAAGGATTGCTATCAGATACTAGGCTCAAGGTGGAAGAGAAACTTGCGTTCTTTCTTTATATGATCTCACATAATGCTTCCTATGAAGATTTGCAACTAAAGTTTCAGCATAGTGGGTGGTCATTCAGCAAATACATCAAGCAATTCTTTGATATAATTCCACTTTTGACAAGACAATTTGTGAGGCCACGGTTCGTTAACGAGCCACACCCAAAGATTGCTATGGACAATCGTTTCTTTCCATATTTCCAGGTTACAATCTTTCTTTGACCCATCTAGCTTCTAGTTCTTCTCTTTGACACTTATCCATCTAGGTTCCGATTCTTTTCATTGATACTCATTCATACTTCAATGCAGAACTGTTTAGGAGCCATAGATGGTTCTCATGTGCCCATCACTATGAATTCTAGTCGTCAAGCTCCATGGAGAAATAGGAAAGGGACGCTTAGCCAGAATGTTATGATAGCATGCGATTTTGACTTGAACATAACAGCTATTTCATGTGGCTGGGAAGGTTCCGCAACAGACGCTAGAGTTCTCAGTTCCGCGATACTCAAGGGCTTCAAAGTACCAGAAGGGAAATTTTATTTAGTTGATGGAGGCTATGCGAACACACAAAATTTTCTTGCACCCTACCGGCGTGTGCGGTACCACTTGAAAGAGTTCGGGCATGGTCACCGTCGGCCACAGGACTACAAAGAGCTATTTAATCATCGCCATGCTATCATGAGGAACCATGTAGAAAGGGACTGGGGCATTTTGAAGAAGCGATTCCCTATTCTTCATGTTGGAACATTCCATCCAATAAGGAATCAAATCAAGATACCAGCAGCTGCTGCAATCTTTCATAATGTAATTAAAATGCATGGTGGAGATGAGGCATGGCTTGATGACCAACCTGATAATATAGATCCGGCCGACTATGTGAACCTACCCAATGGTGATGACAACCATGTAGAGTACAACGAACAAGACAACTACATCCTAGGGAACAATCTGAGAGACCAAATAGCTATGCAGATGTGGAATGATTACCAACTTGAGTAGCTAATGTCATAGGTTCACATGTAATAGCTATGCAGATGTTTGGGATGTTTCATCATGTAATAATGATTCTGTTTGGGATATTACATCATGTAATAATGATTCTGTTTAGGATCTTTTCATCATGCAATAATGATTTTGCTTGGGATATTACATCATGTAATAATGATTCTGTTTGGGATCTTTTCATCATGCAATAATGATTATGTTTGGTTATAGATATGCATTCAAAAGGAACTCCTGTGTATCCAAAAGGATCTCCAATGTATGCAAGAGGATCTCCAAAGTTTAACTTCATGCAGGTCAACTCAAAAAAAATTATGAAAAAGGCTTCACCGAAGTTTGGGAAAAGGTCTTCTCCTATAGGTAATAATTTGCTATCTCCTCTCAGTATGTAATAGATAGTGCCTTTGTACTAACAGTAATACTTTTATTGTGTTATGCAGTTGACAAATCAAGAGCAGCATGGAACCCTGCATTGGAGAAATCTCTTGTGGAACTACTACATGAGCACAATACCACCTATCATAGAAGCCAAAATGGGTGGTCTTCTGAAACTTGGAACCTGATGGTTTCAATTTTCCAACAAAGACACCCCCATGTGAAATTCACAAAGGCTCAGGTTCAAGACAAGGAAAAAGATCTGAAGAGGGACTACCGGATTATAAAGCAGGCCCGAAATCAGAGTGGTGCTGGCTGGAATGAAGCAAAATGCATGCTACAGGCCGAGCCTCATCTTTGGGTAAGCTTGGTGGCCTCTTTGGGAGACATGATCAAGAAGTTCAAGCGAAAAGGCTTTCCTCTATATGATTCTCTTGGGCAACTCTGATGGTAAGTGTGATCAGGAATAACTCCATATGACCAAGAATCAAGATGAACTCTTGTCTAACTATATCATGTGGATTCGCTTTGCTAGTGTTTGCTTATAGAACTATTTACTGCAGGGCAACTAGCTGAAGGCCATCTTTGCTTCACATCTACTGCTGGGTCGTCCATAGAGTATGAGGATGTAGAAAGTGATGGTGAGTCTGAAGGTCAGAAGGGGATGGAGCAAGAGGAAGCTGTGGACAAAGTCTATGATGATGAATTGAAGATTATTGATGGAGGTAGAACAGGGATGCAGGGCGAGGTAGCTGGGGACAAACGCCAGGGGAAAATTGATGCTGCTGGAAAGAACAAGTCTCAAGTGGAGCATGAACAAGTAGGTGCTGTTGAAAGGAACAAGTCACAAGCAGCTGCTATCAAAAGGAACAAGTCACAAGCATGTCCCTCAAGAGTGGATCCTAAGAAGAAGAGTGCAGATGGTATAGTTGGAGTGATGGAAAGATTAGTACAAATCAAAGAAAAGGAAGCCAAAAGAGAAGTCGCACAAGAATTCACAATCAGCAGATGCATGGAGGTGTTGAAGACCTTGGAAGGTGTCACACCTGATGAGAAGATAACGGCTTTGGATATCTTCAGTAATGCTCACAACCGTGAGTTTTTTGTTAATCTGGTTGAAGATAAAGATGGCACAGCAATTCTATGGTTTCGCAGGCAGTTAGCTAAGTTAACTTGAGGTACAATCTTTTCTGTTGTGCATTTTCAAGTTCTAGCAGCATCATGCATGATCATTTTGGTAATCTGAATGGTTAGCAGCAGCTTATTAATTCCCTATTTAGGAAAGTGATCATTTTGGAACCTGATGCTTATTAATATTGTTTCCTGCATAAAGAAAGAGACAGGCATGTTGTTTCCTGTTTTTGTCATCCAAAGGTTTGGTATGTTGTGTCCCTAAATTTAGCAGCATCATGCATGATCATGTTGTGTCCCTAAATTCACAGGTTATCTGTTTTGTTTCATTCCTGAATATGTGTCTGCAATATCTTGAATGGTTAGCTGCAATGTAAAAGTAAATCAATCTGTAGTTAATATGTATGATTTTTTGGGGTAGTTAATCTATATGCTACTTCTGGATTGTACTTTAATCAATCTGTGCAAGCACTCTAGTCGGTTGTTATAAAAGGATGTCTAAAAAATATAGTTGGAACCTTGTGTTAGAAAATGGAAATAAAGTTTCATATTTGTAACACATTCCATGTTCAGATTCTTTGCATTTTTTCTCTGGAACTGTTCTGATGTGGCTGCACTGATGAAACAAGCTGGATACGGTGTTCATTTTATTCAATAAGAAAGTTTGTGTGGAGTCGCAGTAGTGAGGATGTGAGTGTTGCAGCCTTGCAGGACTGTATTTGTCTTGGTTACTCTAGCTAGCTAGCTTAGTGTACTTGCTTGTAGCCAGTTCTGAGAAATTAGCAGGCAACATTAAGCTACTGACAGTGACATGTTCATCTTGACGCTCATCTATGCTATTTATGTTTTTTTTTCAGGAAACGAAGTTGTGGATATGCCGTGGTAGAAGAGGATGCTGGTGAAAGGAGTTATACTGAGGCTTGCTTACCTAAGAACTCGTTTTCTGTCTCCTACTCTAGTAGATAATATAAGGCTGATGTCAGAAAAGAAGACTGGCAGAAGAAGTTTTTTTAAAAGAACAGAACAAGTTGTTTTATAATTTTAGTTGACACCGTTATCTCAGTTTGGCTCCTTGTAATTATGCTGGAACAGATTTTAATTGTTATTGCTTCAGGCTGCAGCGTGTTATTTGCTCTCAATTTGCTCTCAGTTTGCTCCCAAATGAAATCGGTTTAATCCCTGTGTGCCAAAAGGTGGGGCAGAGTGGAGAGTATTGGGGTGTAGCGTGTATTGGGTGGGAGAGGGGAATTGGGTGAAGCAAGTGTATTCACCGTAATACACGGTGGATGATACACTTCAAGACACTAGAATCCACCTTTACCAAACAAGGCCTGAGGCGTCCGTCCTCCACCTCCGGGCTCTCTCTCGCTCTTTCCGTCCCTTCGTCTCGTCTCATCTCATCAGGAAGATGTCAGGGACTAGTAATGGGATGTAATAGCTTGTTATAGCTAAAGGGTAGTTTGGGTTATTAGCCCAAGAGCAGTTTAGTAATTCCACTTAGTCATCATCGTGTACCTAGCCGCACTCCATATAAGGCTATCATGTATCCTGTCATATCAATCAAGAAATATGAACCCTAAATTTATGCAATTTATCTTAGATTTATATCCAGCAATTTACTAGTTTTCTCTCGAATTTCTCTCAAATCCGTGTTCTTCGTGATCCTCTTCCGGTTAGATCCATCGGGATCCTGACAGAAGAGGATCGAGTAACTCTTCCGTCCCCTGCCTTGAGCCCGCTGGCGCTTCCCTCCAATCACCTGAATCAAGCCTACCAACGCCGCCATCCAATCCCCGATCTGGCGCCCTCGCGCCTCTTGTCGCGGGATCCCTCCGTCTCCTGGTACCGGTGTCAACAATCGAGCAGAGGTGGTGGGGGCGGTCGACCTGGTTAGGGGAGAGGTGGGAGCGGAGATGATTCTAGATGTCCGACTGTCCGAGCTCAATTCCTTCGCCGAGTTGACGACGAAGACGAGGCGGAGCAGCTACGGTTGCTCAGTTGAGCGCGGGGAGGGCCACAACGGCGGTGGCACGCGACAACGCGGCGGTGGCTTCCCTCGTGAGTGAACAGTGCGTCGCCAGGATGTTCGTCAAGCATGGCATGCCCGAAGGCCGCCTCTGCATCGTCTCCAAAGTGTTACTGTATCATTTAAGTTGAGAACTAGTCCTGTGCATCGTATCATTTGTTCTGTCAGTGCTTTCTTTTTTTTAGGGAAGTTCTGTCAGTGCTTTCATGGTCACCTGCTAGAATTTACGCCTTATAAGTTATATCTGGTTGATTGGGCGCTTGCCGAGGGTCGCCGTTGCAACTTACAGCTGGTTGTGTACAGATGCACTGTCTGAACCTGCAGCCTCGGGTTGGGCAGTGTCAATTGTCAAACAAACCAATGTGCAGTTACGAACTAACTCCTGCTACTGCTCATGCTCGTATTCTTCTATGTTTGCACATTCTTAGTGTGGCTAGACAAAAGACAAATCGGTTAGCATTGGTATATTCTTGAGTTGTAGAGCCTTGCTCCGGTACAACCCCTCCCCCCCCCCCCCCCCCCCCTCCCCCCAAACTCAATTGAGCCCATCGAAACCCATATCCAAACCCGTATACAAAAGTGCGTATATGTACATATAGACATAACAATACCTCTTCAACATCTGATCTCTCCCACGTTCTTTCCAACCTCCAGTCCCTCCCTTTCACCACGGCGATCGCCGCCGCCGCCGATCATCACCGCGGCCGGCCGACCTCGCAAAGCCACCAGCCAACCTCGTGATCGTCGCCGCCGCGTCGCCGGACTGTCTTGTCTAAGGAGCCGGACTGTCTTGTCTAAGGAGCCAGACTGTGTTGTCTAAGGAGCCGGACAGGCCGGCGACCTCGCCCTGCCATGTCCCAGCCGCCCCATCGGACAGTCTCGTCTTCACAGACGGACAGGCTGGCTAGCATGCGCCGCCGCCCCGCGTGCCGCCGGCTTCCTCACCGCCCCGCGCGTCGCCGCCTTCGTCGCTGCCCCGCCGCCGTCTTTGTTGCCGCCCCGCGCCCTACGAAGCCGTACTCACGCTATGTGCCATGGCCGCCATCGTCGTCACCCACTACCAGCTACCATCCCGCCGGCCATGACCGCCACCATATGGCATGCTCGGGATGAGTCGGCGGACGTACATACTTACAAACTTCTATACGTAGATCAGTTTCGTACTAATCTAGTTGGGTAATACGGGCTTTGTATAGGGCTTTGTATACCCTTTTTTGTTAATAATGAAGAGGTATCGGACGATCTCAGCCATCTTTGTGTTTCAGTTTGATCTGAGTTTGGAAGGAGGAGTTGTACTAGAGCAGACGCCTGAGTTGTATTGTCTGAAGTTTGGACTGATTTGGATCCAGCGGCAACTTTGGTGTCTAGGACTTCTTGTTATTATCTTACTTTGTATAGTACCACTTCAGAATCCACAAAATATTGCTATCTTTCTGAAAATGCAGCCAGTTTATTGTTCAGTTGATCATAGTGTGATTTCCAATATAAATCAATGGAGTGCAAAACAAGCCTTGGTTGCCATATTGTGGTTTGATTGATCATTTCCTTCTTTTTCTTTTTCCTTTTCGTTTCAAAGGAAATTGTAAAGAAAAAGAATTAATTCATATTTTCTGTATAATTTGTTTGCTTCAGATTTAGACCCGTTGCAAAGCACGGGTGTTGTGCTAGTATTAATTAAGGGTCGTCACTCAATTTGGATGGGCGGGAGAGAGGCGACCAGTATTAATTAGAGCGGTACTAGATGGACCGTGCGCGCTTTGCTGCGCCCGTTTTATTTTTTGTTAGAGTTTTTTTTTTTGGCTCCTGTCTATGTGCCTGCAAAGTTATCCCTCAACAAAATAAAATGTAGAACAATCCCTAAAAAGGGTAGAACAAAAGACAAATATCAACAGCAGAGAAAAAAAAGCTCCGTAGACCTTATGAAAAGCAACTCGTTGTGGAGCCCATCGATGCGCACGAGGCGCACCCAAAACCCTTGGTTAACCATCCACAGATCCACCTACGATTCCGCCAGCACAAACAAACATTTCAGGCACACGTAGAAACCAAACCAAGAGCGTGAAGAATGACATCTAAAAAAAGAACATGAAAAATAACGCATTCAATAGCATGTACAATACCAGCGCGATCGCGACCAGGCGACCTCAAGACCTAAGCAAACAACCAGCTCACTTAAGCAGACAAACATCAAGCAAAAAAATCGAGTTTAGCATCCGAAACTCAGCACAGCTGGGAAATAACACTCCAGTAATAGTCGGATACTACCAATAAATAACAATACTAACATGATAATAACAGCAGTGTCATTATCTCCAACCATAGGACATTATGCAGCAATGAATTTGGGAAATAACTGTACCAAACTCACATAGCACCAACATCTAGAGGGAGGGATAGAAGTTTGTGCATCACAATGCAGAGATAAATAAACAAATTCTATACATGTTATATTCAGTAAATTATTTGATTCAATAGTAGTACTTGCAGTCCAGATTAGAAAGTTCAATCTCGGAAGATAAAAGAAAGTTGCATAGAAGCAGCAGTCTGTCTTCCAATGTCAATTACATGATTAAGATGAAGCTAAACAACACTAATTCCAACACTTAACCAAGAGAAAGGCCTCATCAACAATTGAACCTAAAATGTTGGTAGAAGCAGGCTATATCCATACCCTCTCTCAATCGTTTTACACAGCACCGTCAAAGTACAAAAGACAAAGACATTTGGTGTAAGGCCATCATAAAAATTACAATATTAAGAATACCGAGGTTCATGGATAACGCACATATGAGTTCCAAGTCGCATCATTGCAGGTACTATGCAATATATAAAAGTCCATGACAACATTCTGTGGGGAGAAACAAGTCAGTACCGTTAACCTTTTTGACTGGGAAAGCCAGCACTGGGCTCGGGCAGAATCTAACATTCTGCGCCGAAACATCAAATGAATTTTGTAGAGAGGGAATTTAGTTTTCACATAAATGATGGGAAACAAATAGTGTCACCATTATCAATGTGACAGTCTGCATACAAACATCACCCAAGCTAACCACTCAAAATGAGCATAATCTAGATACGCAATGAGTCTAGATACACAATGTAGCACCGAGATCAGTGCATGTAAATGCACATAGTATACGCAGCAGGGTCTTATCCAACTTTATGTATTAATCTGAAATTTTAAGGGAATTAGAACTTGTATATGGACAAAATTATTACAAATAAACAAAGTGAAGCAAGTAATTAAACATATTTCAGGGAACGAAAACATGTTTTACTTAATGAGTTCACCTGCAGTTGGGTAAACTTGCTGAGATACACAACAATTGTACCACTCATGAAGGTGATTTTTCTTACCGGACTGGAGAATCTTCCAAAACTACCTAATAGACCTAATGGTGTATACCAAATTGCAAAAAGGTTTGACAATTTCTCATATCCCAGGAACCATCAAGGTCTGGACTGGGTGTTTATACTCTTGAATCAATGCAACAATGAAATGAGATCAAGTTATTATTCTTATGGTGGCGCTCCTGGCATCTAAGGAACAACTCGATCTTTGGCGATGGAAAATGCAGTGTTCAACAGTTGGCCTCATATATACAATCCTATTTGTTGTCGTTTATGCAGGTTAAATTTGCAGAGCTTAATCCGGACATTAAAGGGAAGAAAGAAGTAAACCAAATTGGGCATGGTATGCCACTTCAAGCAAAGGAACCACATACAACAGAAACCAACTGGAGGTTGGTACAAACTCAATGTTGACGCTGGCTTCTCTCATGAAGAAAATAATGGATCATGGGGCACTGTCCTATGTGATCATGAAGGAAAAGTGGTGTTTTCAGCGTGGAAAACAATAGCATATTGTCAACCAGCTGAAATAGCAGAAGCTATTGCAGCTTTAGAAGGAACAAAAGCTAGGCTACCTGTTGCAACGATGCTTGTTATTTTAGAAAGTGACAGTGCAGCAGTAGTAAACGAGCTGAAGATGAAGGACAGAACCAGGTCTCCTTTGGCGTTTATCCTCTCAGAAACTAGAGACCTGCTACTTCTCCTGCCGAATTTTAAAATCCAAAAAGTTAATAGAACTGGGAACTCGGTAGCGCATGATCTTGCAAGTTTTGGTCGTAGTGTATGGAGTAGGGGTGTGTTAGTGAGTGAAATTCCTCCATGCGCGGTTGAATCAGCTCAAAAAGATTGTAATTCTGGACGTAACCAAGACACTGTTTAAGTAATACACACCCAAGTTTTTTTTTTAAAACAACTCTAGTAATACGAAAAGAATAAAAAGTTATAATCCTTGTAAGTATATCTGCTGAGTAGCTATGCAAGATTTCGTGACAATTGTTCGTGTATTCACCTTAACATACAAACATTCAACAAAAAATCATGGACTGCAAGCCAGAACCAAACTGTTAGTGCTTTGTTTTATTATGACAACACTCACAAGTCAAACACAAAACAGAACGTACTGAACCATATGTTACTATTAGTTTAAATAGAAAAAATTATATGCACATGAACCATATGAAGTATTAAAATTCAAGAAATAAGAAAAAATTGGTAGATGAAGTAAATCTAGATAAGTATTTTTTAAACTCATCTTTCAGAAGATGCTTCAAACGACATGCTCTTTCATAAGACGTTTAATTTCAGCCTCATGGCTCTCCTGGGTAATGAGTTAAATTGTATAATCAAATATACAAACTAAGTGATTTTCATGATACATATTATAAAATCATTTGTCGCCTTAGGTGATTCCTGAAAAATCATTTATTGCAGTTCCTAACATGGACTGTCTCCTCAAAGTTTTATAAGAACTGAAATAAGGCACAGCTATGCATGTTTAGTATAATGACATACAAACATGTGAATATTAATTTACACAATGTCTATGTGGAAATTAATACGTTTCTATGCTTATCAACACGCATCGCACTGAGAACAGGTACCCTGCGACACAACACCTGGCGACAAAATCGAACTGTATTTACACCATATGACAACATGTAAAAAGATACAATAGGATAAAATATATGAGCGACAATTATGAAATGGAGAAAGTGTGGTGAAGTGCAGACGATCATCCTATTTTTCTCTGGAAGAAACTGACTGAAAGGTTTAGTTCTATGATTTGCATTTGAACTGTTCAGCAATACAAATAGTTTCAGTATGCAAACAAAATTTCCTGGAATATTTGGTTTTATTTAATTAGAAGCAAAAGCTCAAAAGGCTCGAGATGGTAACTCGAAGGAGTACATGGGCAGCAGTGGAAAACCTGCTGTTCCTTAAGGTAATTTTAATACGGTAGGAAAGCCTTGAAGTGGCGACTGAAATTTGTGCAAAATTTAAGGTGTCAGGCTTATTGTTTTACTCCTCGGGCTCCATGGCTAGACAGTGGAAAATAAAGCCATATTTTCCCCGTGGTATATATTTTTTTCACACGAAGATAGCTGCACTATCTGAAATATAATGCAAACTTTGAGTTACAGTCAGCAATAGCAAGACATTTTGCTGCAAGAACTTTACTAATAACTCTTTTGATACTGTGAATATGATTTACCTTACAATTGGCAGGTTCTCCTAGAGTAGTTCCCCTACTCAAATATATCAAAATTGGGACAATCCTCTCCAGAGGAAATGTGAAAAATGCCAGCCAACAATGGCAAATAAAATCTAGAACAGGTGTTCTTTCTACCACCCTCAATACTCTCGCACAAATCTATAGGAGATAGACCCTATCAATTAACCTTCCAACATGGCAGCCATCTTCAAAGAATTCAAATTATAAATTTAGTCATCATTTTAGACATGTACGGTGGTAGTTTCTCCAATGGTTTCTAATGTAAAAGCACATTTCCTAGCAGTGTATGGAATGGGTTAAGGATAAGGGAAACTATAAGGTCTGGTTGGACCCTTTACCCAGTTAATGTATAATACTTACTTGCAGTTTGCCCAACAGGTTAAGTTAAAGGGGATTGCTCTGTTCCTTCAAAAAACATCCATCGACGCATACAAATAGCAAAATGCACAACACAACGAAAAGGCTTCAGGAGCAGCCAACGGTGAAGGAAGCGAAACAACAGGGAAACATCCATCAGAGAACACATGGGCTTCCCGGTGATCAAAATAAGCCAGAATAAGGCTCCCATGTTGACGCCGCTGACCAGAAAAGAGTTGAAGTTGACCAGCCGGAGTCTCGACTGGCACCAACGAGTCAGCGAGACCCCTGTCACCTGCGATGCACACTAATGACCATTCGTGGTTGTGGGCTACTGTAGGATCAAAACAGCAATCTAGTTATTCGAATCCCTAGCCAATGGATCGGTTCAATCATATAGAATGTGTAAAGAAAACCAAAACTAAGCAGCGGTTCCACAAACGATAAGAGCCAAGAGATACTTGGATGCACATATCGGAGAGGAAAATCAAAATCTTCCTAACACCAAACCAGATCTTGAGAAACAGAGAGGTTGCATACTTGCATAGGATTTGGAGAAAAGACACATACCACGATCTGGATGGACTTGGACCTTGGATATCCATACTTAAAATTGATTTGGACTGGATGGACTTGGACATTAGGCAACAGAGCATGGATTGGACATGGATAATAAGCACATTTACGTGGATATCTGATGGACACCTGTGTTCTGGATTTGGACAGCGATCCAATTCTAGGTTTAGTTGCATAGGATTTGGAGAAAAGACACATACCACGATCTGGCAGTATAGTCCCAAATCATAAGAGCAGGGGCCGGATCTGGCCGGCCAAATCACACACCAAGGGAGGTTATATTGGAAGAACACGAGCTGAACCAGGAGAGGCTTGCCATCGGGGCCGAAGACAGTGACTCCATACCAGACTGCAATTCACCATCAGAGCCTCCACCCCTCAAAACAGGCACATGAGACACCAAAAAACGGATCTACTCCATCCGTTTCAAAATATAAGATGTTTTAGCTTTGTGAAGCAAATGTATCTAGACACCTTTTATTGTGTATATTGGAGGGAGTATATGGGAGGGAGGAGAGAGGTCCATCTCCGGCCGGACGAGCTGATAGAGAGGAAGGGGAGGAGACGTCGGTGGACGGTGGTGCAGTTGAAGGGAAAATTCTAGACACAACGAAGAGGACAAAGAGAGAAGAAAGATCGAGAGTCGGTTCAGCTTGAGTCGGTTCCACTTCCCACGCGTGAGCCCACGTGGTGGATAAAAAGACATTAACACGCTGACATGTCGGACCAACGCCAGCGATTACAATTGGAACGATCACAGCTCATTGTTTCCAGGGAGCTTAAAGCTCTTAGAAGATGCGCGTGCATGTTGTGTTGTCGATTTATTCGTTGGAACGAATGAACATGCGCGCACGTAATTACATGCACGCATTTCCTGGCACATGCATGCGAGGAGCTGATGGGCTGCGCATAGCATAGTGTTCTACTCAGACCCGACCAGAAGTTATCATCGCTTGCGATTTTACCTTGAACTCTAAGACTAGTTTATTTAAGAAAAATATTTATTCTAGACTTTTATTTTTCTTATCTTTGCACAAAATCACAATCAAATGAATGTATCATAATTATTAACAAAAAAATAAAGAATAACTAAGCAACATTATCTATTATTTTATTCTTTGATGATGGTTCTCTCTTAAAAGTTCGTCTGTTTATGTGATTTATAGTACTTAGTTCTATTGCTGGGGTATTTTTTAGCTTCGCTCCCTTCATGCTTTCATATATGTACCAAAAATCGGTTCCTCGATTCAAAACCATCGTATATGCATTATACAATACTATCTCTTGTCCACTACTCCATGAAGTTTAACATACATAACCCACGCGATGACATGCACAATTACAAAATTTTAATGATACAATTTTTAACATATTTAATAAGAATTACTATCATTAGTGTATACTATGTACTACAAAATACAATTATCAGAAGAAAAAACTTGGATATTTAAGTCCCTTCGAACTCTAACGCCGACGTTTGGCTCTCGGGTGCTACACACTCTCATACTTGAAAAAAATGAAAACAAATTCAAAAAAGTTTTAAAAAATTGAACTTTTTTGAAATCAAAGATGATCAGATATTGTACTTGTATATTATATTTTCTCTAGGAAATTACTTTATTGTAACCTGGGCAAAAAAACAAAATTATGATGAATATAAAGTGAATAGTACTTAGTCATAGGACGTTTCATGTTTGTTTTTACCCAGGATAAAATAAAATTAATTTCCTAGTAAAATATTTTTATAAGTACAGTACCAGTATTCATCTTTGATTTCAAAAAATTAATTTTAAAAACTTTTAAATTTTTTTTCCAAATATAGGAGTGTGTAGCACCCGGGAGGTCCTATGAATTTCCCCTTCGAACTCAGCAAATTATACTACCAGGACAAAGCCATAACTATTACTACAAGCTTTAAGCTTGGTCATGAGCGAGCGATTTGAGGACATCTACCACTTATGGAGTGGCTGCTTGTGGGCCTATTTCTTTCGTTATCCCTAGCTGTGGTCGTTTTGTCTGTGCGTACGAGACACGCCTCTTCCTTTCTTTCTCCCCAATCTCTCTCCCACGCGACCCCGTCCAACCCCCACCCAAGCTCCTACATGCCCATGTACCTTGTTAGAGATATGTCACATTATATGACATGATTGCCAGAGATATGTCACATAATGTGACGTAACTCCCTGATCCTCTAAATCGTGGAGAGTCCTTAATGTTGTGATCTCCCATTTATGATTAGGATTGTAATTCTTGTATAAATAATTATGCAATGGAAATGCCCAAAGTATGGTCAATTCTCTCACATGGTATCAGCCTAAACACATCCTATCGCTTTCGCTCCTCCTCCTCCTCAACCCTAGCCGCCGCCCTACCCCTAGCCGGCGCCGTCTCCTCTCTCCTTCCCACCATGGCTACTCTTCCTATGCAGCGATACTTCTTCCTCAACCATGTCGCCCCCTACATCGCGCCTTCGTGCGGCGCTCCGCCTGACGTCGTCCTCTACGCGGCTCTTCCCCACGCCGGCTACGCCGCCCCCAACGTGGCTCCTACCCACGCCGGTCGTGCCGTCCCCTATGGCACGTCTTCGTACGACGCCCCTCCTGGCGCCGCTGCGGCTGTTCACCACGCCGGCTACGCCGCCCCCTACGCGGCTCTTCTCCACGCCGGCTACGCTGCTCGCAACGCGTCTCCTACCCATGTCGGCTACGTCGCCCCCAATGCGGCTCTTACCCACGTCGGCCGTGCCGCCCCCTACGGCGTATCTTCGTATAGCGCTCCTCCTGGCGCCACCGCGGTGGTTCCCCACGCCAGATACGCCACCCCCTACGCGGCTCTTCTCCACACCGGCTACGCCGCCCACAACGCGTCTCCTACCTACGCCGGCTACGTCACCCCCAATGCGGATCTTCCTCAAGCCGGTCACACCGCCTTCTATGTTGCACCACCGGCATCGGCGCAAACATGGGCTCCCTCATCCCCCACGGAGTGGGTCTTCAACAGCGGCCCCAAGGACGCCGGTATCCTTCACTCTCTTTCTCCACACCCTGTTTATCGTCATGTTACCATTGGAGACGGCTCCTCTGTTCCCGTCTCCTCCTCTGGTCATGCTTCTCTTCCTTCTTTTTTATCTAACCGTCCTCTTCATCTTCGCGATGTTCTTTTTACACCTTGCGTTATTAAAAATCTTTTCTGTTCGTCAGTTCACTACTGATAATAATTGCTCCGTTGATTTTGATCCTTTTGGTTTTTCTGTGAGGGACCTTTTTTCTCGGCGTGAACTTCTTCGATGCAATAGTACGGGGGAGCTTTATTCTTTCCAGCACCCTGCGCCCCGTGCTCTCACCACAACCACCAACCCTCACGATATTTGGCATCATCGCCTCGGTCACCCCGGTCATGATGCATATCGTCGTCTTTTGAAGCATATTTCTTTGCCTTCTCATAAACAAGTCTCTCATAGTACTCTTTGTCATGCATGCCAACTTGGACACCATGTACGTTTGCCTTTTTCTTCTTCCACCACTAGAACCACTCGTCCTTTTGAGTTAATTCACTGTGATCTTTGGACATCTCCGGTCTTGAGTACTTCTGGCTTTAAATATTTCTTAGTCATTCTTGATGATTTTACTCATTTTTTGTGGACCATCCATCTTCGCCTAAAATCCGATGCCTACGCCGTGCTCGCCTCTTTTCGCGCGTTCGCGCATACACAGTTTAATTTTCCTCTTGCATCTATACAGTGTGACAACGGTCATGAGTGCGATAATGCCAAACTCCACTCCCTCGCTGCCGCACACGGCATACACATTCGCTTCTCGTTCCCATACACCTCCCAACAAAATGGTAAAGCTGAGCGTGTTATACGTACAGTCAATGACATCGTGCGTCCTCTCTTATTTCAGGCTAGTTTACCGCCTTGTTTTTGGGTCGAAGCTCTTCATCACGCCACTCACCTCCTTAATTGCATCCCCACCAAAACCGTTAGCGCTCCCTCCCCATACTTCGCTCTTCATCACACACACCCCGACTACTTGTCTCTTTGTGTTTTTGGTTGTCTTTGCTACCCCAACACCGCATCCACTATGTCTCACAAACTCGCGCCCCGGTCTAGTGCTTGTGTTTTTCTTAGTTTTTCACCTTATCATAAGGGTTATCGCTGCATGGACCTTGCCATTCAGCGCGTCCTCATTTCTCGCCATGTTGTTTTTGATGAGTCTACTTTTCCCTTTTCCTTCCCACAGCCCTGCTGCCACTTACAAGTTTCTCGATGATGTTCCTTCTATCGTCATTTCTCCGGTTGCCCCGCACACTCCTACGGCACCTCCCTCGCCGGCACCCTCTACGCCGCACTCACCGGCGCCCTCCGCGCTGCCCTCACCGGCGCCCTTGCCCGTGCATCGCACGCGTAGCACCTCCGGCATACATGTCCCTCCCCGTGAGTGGCTTAACCTGCATGCTTCTGTCAACAGTTACTCGTTGGTTCCCTCCTCCGCACGTGCGGCGCTCAAGGATCCCAACTGGCTCGAGGCTATGACCGAGGATTATCGTGCTCTCCTCGGAAACGACACTTAGGATCTCGTGCCTCCTCCTCGGAATGCCAACATCGTGTCCGGCAAGTGGGTCTTTTGCCACAAGCTGAAGCCCGATGGCTCCCTCGACCGCTACAAAGCATGCTGGGTGCTTCGCGATTTCTCTCAGGAGCAAGGCGTTGACTTCGATGAGACGTTCAGTTCGGTTGTCAAACCGGCCACGGTCCGCATCATCCTCTCCATCGCGCTCTCCCTTAAATGGGGGACTCGCTAGCTTGACGTCAAGAACGCCTTCCTCCATGACAAGCTCGCCGAGGTTGTCTACAGTCGCCAACCCACCGGCTTCATCGACTCTACTCGCCCCGAGCACGTCTGTCGGATGAACCGTTCTCTATACGGTCTCAAGCAGGCTCCTCGTGCGTGGTACCAGTGCTTCGCGACCTTCATCACCTCGATCGATTTCACGTGTTCACGCTCCGACACGTCCTTGTTTGTTCTTTAGTGCACGAAGGGTATAGCTTTCCTCTTGCTGTACGTCGACGACATCGTCCTCACCGCCTCCTCGACCCGGCTTCTCGACCGGATCACCGCCTCCCTCCGCTCCGAGTTCGCCATGACGAACATGGGAAGCCTCCACTACTTCCTCGGCATCGCGGTCACCTGCGACTCCTCCGGCATGTACCTCTCGCAAGCCAAGTATGAGGCGGAGATTCTGGACAATGCCGGCATGACTGCCTGCAAGTCTGCCACGACACCGGTTGACACGTCGCCCAAGCTCTCCGCTTCTGCCGGCCCTCCCGTGGCCGACCCGACTGAGTACCGGAGTCTCGCCGGGGCTCTCCAGTACCTCACCTTCACGCGCCCTGACATCGCCTACACCGTTCAGTAGGTGTGTTTTCACATGCATGACCCGCGCGAACAACACTTGGGGGCTATTAAGCGCATCTTGCGCTATGTCAAGGGCACGCTGTCTCATGGACTCCAGCTCCATTCATCTTCACCGGCTTCCATGGTCACCTACACCTACGCCGACTGGGCCGGCTGCCCCGACACTCGACGTTCCACGTCGGGTTTCTGCGTCTACCTCGGTGACAACCTCATCTCATGGTCTTTGAAGCGGCAACACACGGTCTCTCGTTCCAGCGTTGAGGCTGAGTACCGTGTTGTGGCCAACGCCATTGCCGAGGCTACTTGGATTCGTCAAATCCTCCACGAGCTTCATCGACCATCTCCTCCAGCTACGGTTGTGTTCTGCGACAATGTTAGCGCCGTCTACATGTCAACGAACTCCGTCCAGCACCAGCGCACCAAGCACATCGAGATCGATCTGCACTTCGTTCGCGATCGTGTTGCCATGGGCCAGGTTCGCGTGTTGCATGTTCCCTCGTCTCCACAGTTTGCCGACATCTTGATGAAGGGTCTTCCATCACCGTTGTTTCTGGATTTTCGATCCAGTCTCAACGTCCGTACTCCTCCCGTTGTGACTGCGGGGGAGTGTTAGAGATATGTCACATGATGTGACATAACTCCCTGATCCTCTAAATCGTGGAGAGTCCTTAATATTGTGATCTCCCATTTATGATTAGGATTGTAATTCTTGTATAAATAGACATGCAATGGAAATGTCCAAAGTGTGGTCAATTCTCTCACATCCCTGAGCCCACGTGATGTTGACCCTTGCCCTCCCCACCTCGCCACCCATCTGCTCCGGCACCCCGTTCCACATCGGATCTTGGCATGGCTGCCCCAGCCCCGTGCCCCGCTCGTATAGAAAAAAACATGAATAAGAGACTTCGCTCCATAACCCATTCTCCATTCTCCCCATCGACGGCGACCGACAGCTCGCGCCCCTACCTCCCACCGCTGAGCTCGGTGGCTGCGCCCTCCCGCTGCTGGCTTCAAACACTTCCCACTCCCTGCCGCTGCTGCCAATTAGATCGCGCCGGGCGGTGCCCCTGCTGTTCCCCACCGCCCGTCCTCGATTCTGGTCGCCGGAGAGCCCGAAGAAGCACCGAAGACCAGGCTAGAGGAGGAGGCTCGCGGAAGTCCATGTGACTCAGAGCTAGACGCGCGCCGGACGGAAGGTGCAGACCTCGTCTCCAACGAAACCATGTCCACACCCATAGCGCGTTTGATGACCCCATAACGCCGGCCACCTGCTCCCGCTGCTCAATTGCTCAGCTTTACACAATGGGCTGGTGAGTGCTCTATCATCTCTCATCAATTTAGAGACCATTCTCCTCGAACTAATTTGCTAGATAGTTTATGATGAGAGCTTTTTTATCTACTTTACAAGATTCTGTACCATCCGTCATGCTGTTGTCATGCTTCTGCTTTGCTTAATTTATCCCTTAAACTTTCTTATAATATAACTCATATATTCAATATGGCATGGTTCAGTTAAGATTCAATTGTGTCTGCCTTATGCTACTCCAATGCATGGTTTAGCTTAACTTTGCTGCTGAGATATAAGCTGAGAGATTCAGCATAAACATTGAATCTGAAAGTAAGTGACAGATAAAGCAAAATAAAGAAGTTACCTGGACTTAGACATAGATCAAGGCTACTATTTGAAAGTAGCTTAAATTTGCTGCTGAGATACAAAGCTATATTATATAGAACACCATGCCTGTTCTCTCTGGAATTTCAAACATATGGTAAGGAAGGCCGTACCCTTTTTTTCTCTCGTGAGTGCAGGGCATGCTGATGCCCAGAAGACTCCTGTGGCTCTCAGTCATGCTTATAATCCAACTTAAAGTTCAAGTATTTAAAAGAATAACAGCAGCGTGACATACAAGAATTAAGTATTCTGACATTGCAATACTTGGTACTGTTCTCAGCTTCTAAGTAAACCTGTTAGGCATTTAGAACCAACCGTAAGCATGATAGTCCAAGTATTGTCTCAAAATTTAGAACCAGCATCACATTCGCCCTCTTTCATGCTTATATATATAGTTTGGTCTGAACAAAACCTGCAAATGAACAAGATAATGGTTCGCATCAGAAGTAGTTATCTATACACAACAACATAGATGCAAATAAACTTAGAATAACGCACCTGCCTCACCCGTCCAAAACATCTCTCACTACAGCACGTAACGCCTATGCCGACGGCCGACGGCCGTCGGGTCAGCCACTGAAGGCCGTCGGGCCAGGCTGACCCGACAGCAGCCGTCGGCGTAGCCCCGTCGGCGTAATCTGGCGTCGGGTCAGCCATGGAGGCCGTCGGGTCAGGTCACCACCGTCGGGTTAGCCTAGCGCCGACGGTCGGCTGGATGCCGTCGGTCAAAAAATGCCGTCGGGTCAGCTGTCAGTGGGTCCCAGCGCCGTCTAACGGCGTCCAGCCTCTATGCCGACGGCAGTGCCGTCGGCTAAGCTTAGCAGGCCGGTCGGCCCACCAGCACGTGGTTTCAGCCTGTTTTTCCTGCAGGGGCTATGCCGACGGAATTGCCGTCGGGTTAGGCAGGGCTAACCCGACGGCAATGCCGTCGGCGCTCCTGGCATTGTTTTTTTTTTTGAATTTTGGTTTCCAACGGGTTATTTAGCAGGCTATTTCGCAGGCAGGCAATATAATAAAACAAATATACAAATGCATCATGTTATCACACATTCATATGCATAGTATCACACACATAGTATCACATATCACACACATAGTATCATGCATACATAGTATCACATATCCAACATCGTGCATACATAGTACCGCCCACACACGCTCACACTACCTAGTCGGCGATGACCCCATTTCTGACCTAGTGAAATTTGGAAAGCGCTCGTCGACCGCGGTCGCCGTATCTCCAACGGAAGACCCAGGAGAAGCCGAAGGAGTACGACGAGCACTTGGATGAATCGGCGTGATCTCTCGTGACGTACTCGGCGTGGCCCCGTCACCACCAAACTCGGCGTTCCGAGAACGGCCCATTCTCTACATGTTTTGAACAAGAGTTAGCAACTTGCGACACGTTGGCATAGAGAAGGAGCAAGTATGCACGTTGGAGAAGAACTTACCGGGGTCTGTGCGTAGTACTGGGCAGCGAAGGCTTCCTTGTGTTGGCACACTGGGTTAGGCCCCGGCTCAGGTGGCCGCTCTAAGTCTAGCGCCGCGCTCCGCTCTCCAGTTCTAAGGAACATCTTCACCGCCTGTAAGATAGTTTGGATGTCAGATAATGCAGAGATAAAGGTTCAAAGTAGCTAGGATAAAAACAAGACGGCTCATCTTTTGCAAAGGTTTGAAACTTACATCGGTGGACTCTAGGAGGTACGTATCGAAGACACGTCTCTTCTGCTCCCACGCATCTAGTTCGGCCCGATATGCCGCATAGTAGGCATCGTATGCCGCCTCGAACTCAGGCTACAATGTCAAAATTCATGAATTCTCGTCAACTTAGCCATTTTAGGGATGAATGTTAGAAAGATGATGAAAATGAGAACTTACATCGACCCGTGTAGTAGTCCTGCGAGGTGGCGGTGGCGGGACAGAGGGGCAGTCGGCGGTGAGGGTAGCTTTCACACGCGTGAGGGTCGTGGTAGGCTGGATCACCGCATTAAGAATGCGGTAACGGCCATGCTGCCGGCCACGCCCCGAGACGATCACCGAAGTCTCATCAACCTCAACCGCCGCGGGGTCATCCACCTCTGGATGGAAACCCTGCAAAGTACTCGAGTACAAAGAGAAGTCCTCCGCGGTGTTGCCGTAGAACAGAGGGAGCGCAGGCTGAGGCTCGCGGAGGTCGGGAGGCGCAAGCCTCATCGCCAACCACACTTGCATGTCAGTGGGCATCACGCCGGTCTCACGAAACTGCATCGCGAAAGAGATATAACGGTTATCAAGTAGGTACATGAGGGGAAATAAATACAAGATGTTTGAGGGTAAATAAATACCATCTTTGCCTTGAAGCGATCATGGTTCTTGTTGCCCGCATTGTGTGTTCCCTCGGTGCCGTGGTTTGCCTTGTTCCGCGAGCTCACATCGTTGAAGGCCTCGTTCTTCCCCATCCACCTCAGGGCAAGCTCCCTCCACACCTCCACTTTCTCATCGGCCCACAAGGGGCGAACCTGAAAAATGAACATACGGAGTCAGTTGAGGAGCAGATAATGCAATTGCAACTTGGAAGCACATTGCCAATTTACTTACCGATACATAATCATCTAGCAACATCGGAGGCGGATCATTGATAAGCTCATGCTTTGTCATCGTCCTGCCCAGCTTCTCGGCCAAGTAGTGGTTCATGGACGTGTGCTTCCGATTGTAGAACTGCTGGCGTGTCAGCTTCTTACACGCCCTCTGCAAAGTCGCGGCCGCCAACTCCCGATGCTCTGGAAGCACCCTGTGCCACTTCTGCACATCATGCATAAAAATTTGTGAGGGTCATGGGCTAGCATGGTGAGTTCATGAACTATGAATGGAATTCATAAAGTATATGCACTTACCCAAAACTTGGCGATCACAGCATCAGAAGCTTTCCCAAAGCCAACACAATCTGTGGCCTCATAGTCCGCCCAATGGATGGCAAGCTTAGGCACGCCGCCGGGGGACCACTGTGTACAAGCCCGGCCAATACATCCTAATGGCAGCTCCAAGCAAGCCATTAGGAAGTCAGGCCCCGTGCGGAACGATCCAATTGCTGCATAATAATCAAACATTAGTACATGCCAATAATGAAATTACATGTTCAAAATTAGTATAGACACTTACTCAACGCCGTTAGGCTCAATGAGGAGCTTGCCCTCCTCGGTGCTAGGTTCCTTGCTCGGATGTGGAACACAAGCTTCCCCATGAACCTTGTGCTTCTTGGGCTGCGGAACCCCCGTCGCCCCCACCCCTCCATCCCCTCCCCCTCCATCCCCTCCCCCTCCATCCCCTCCTGTGTATCCTCCATCTCCTCTACCTCCATAGACCGCGAGTGGGAAGCCACGTCGCCAGAAGCGGAGGGTAGGTCAGACAGAGGTGACTCTCCACCAACTCGTCCTCGTCCTCCCACTCCACCAACTCATCCTCGTCCTCGTCCTCCCACTCCACCACCTCATCCTTGTCCTCATCCCCCCCCCTCCGTCTCCTCCTCCCGCGTCTCCTCCTCCTCCTCCGTCTCCTCCGTCTCCTCATCCTCGGCCTCGTCCTCACCCTCGTCCCACGTCTCCTCCATCTCTAAGACGCGGCGGCAGACGAGGTTCTCTTCTACTTCTTGTTATCTTCTGTTGCTGCATCGTATTAAGCAGGGAGGACGGCGATTGCTTGCTCATATTGATCAATCACCTGCATTGAAAAATAATAAACAATTAAGATATGAAGATAAATACAAAGCATGGCAAGATATGAAGATAAATACAAAGCATGGCAAGATATGAAGATAAACACAAAGCATGGCAAGATATGAAGATAAATATAAAGCATGGCAAGATATGAAGATAAATACTAAGCATGGCAAGATATGAAGATAAATACTTAGCATGGCAAGATATGAAGATAAATACTAAGCATGCAAGATAAAATGACACTAAGACATAAAAAGACCCTCACCTCGAATCATCGCTCTCATAATCAGGGTTTTCATTATCATTATCACTATCACTATCACTATCACTATCACGTGAGTATCTTGGAAGCTCATCGCATGGTGGAGGCTCATGAACGATGCCATTGTTCGCATGTAACTTGGAGAGCATGTCAATGTCCTTTAGATCTACCATTGTCTCGCCACGAGGTTGTGCATCATTCTCAAGGTCCTCAAGACCACCCATTTGTAAGTCAAAGTTCCCGAAGGTCTCTTGCTCTTGATAGAAAATTCCCTTATATGTTACAGGGTCAATGTTGTTGTAATCTTCGACAGAGGGCATGGGTAGCTTACCATGTGGAGATACCTGGAACACGACTTCCCAGCCGTTGAGTTCCACTTTCTGGCATGGGTAGGGCAAATAGTAAACTTGCTTGGCTTGGTGAGCCACAACAAACACATCCGCTCCGCTATAGGTGGTTGAAGGCCTAACCTCAACTAACCCAATGGAAGGGGTAATTCTTTGTCCACTGTGTGGGTCGAACCAGTGGCATTTGAACACAACGAGGTTGAGCTCTATGTTCGTTTGATCGAACGTCAGCTCATATACATTCTCTAACCTTCCGTAATAATCGAATCCATCGGCTCCTTTGGTGAAGACCCCGGTATTAACAGTTTTTGCATTAAGTCGACTCTTCTGGTGAAACTCTGTATGAAAGCGATACCCATTGACATCAAACTTCTCATACTTCTTGACTTTACGGCTAAAACCTTGGGAAACACATCTCAACTCATCCGTCATCTCAATGTTGGGATCCGCTCCCTACAAGTTCAGTTCAAATTGTTTTGTGCATTAATTACGTGTAAAAGGGACAAGTCACGGATTGCAAAGTAAGAAGGACAGGTTAGAAATTACTTTGTCCCTGAACCAAGCCGAGAATTTTTTCTTTCTAGGGGCACCCTCTTTTAGAAGAGTGTCCACCTCCACGGCATCGGGACCCGTCGTTCCCGACCAGTGTTCATCAATAAATTGGCTAAAAGGAGAAAATAAGTATTAGACCGAAACGAAGTTACTAGTTGCAAAGTAATATGTTCACCATTTTACCTGGCAAAATCGACAACTTCATTCATGTTCATAAGCACATATAGCATTATGCAATCCTTCTCTTCATTGGTGATGATATAATTTTTTGAGCCACCGGCCTTGCCACCAGGACATTGCAAGAGGAGGAGCTTGGGACTATGCTTGGGCTCATCGACATTGTACCGAGAGACCTGGTTATGCAGAGTGGGAACATCATCGGCATAGTAAGTTGTCGAGGCGTTTGCCATCTCCTCAAGCTGAGTTGCCTCAACTATGCATGCTTCAATCTTAGCTTTGTTTCCACATTTGTATCGAATATACTTGAACTCTCTCTCTCAATACAGAACTGCCAACGAAACTGCACCGGTCCACCCAAGAGTGCCTCGTTCGCGAGATGAACAACGAGATTTGCCATCGGAGTAAAGAAGCCTGGGGGAAGATCGTCTCTAACTTGCATAGCAACTCCGGCACTAGATCATGCAGCTTCTCAATCATCAGGGGACATATCTGCTTAGCACAGAGCGTGCGGAAAAAATGACTCAACTCCGCAAGAACTCGCCAGACATGCTCGGGGAGATACCCTCGAACCATCACCGGCATCAGCCGCTCAATCCATATATGATAGTCGTGACTCTTGAGCCCGGTGACTTTTCCTTTTACAAGATTGACTCCCTTACTCATATTCGAACAATAACCATCAGGGAACATCACGGTGTATTTGAGCCACTTGAAAGCCTCCTTCTTTTGGATGTTATCAAGACAGAAGTTGGAATGCGGCTTGAACCAATTTGTTTGATTGCGGTCAGGAGGCTGCATGTGTAATTTTGTCCTATCACATAGCTGCTCAACATCGACTCTAGCCTTGACATTATCCTTTGACTTGCCAGCAATATTCAAGACTGTGTGAAAGATGGACTCTGCGACATTCTTTTCGGTGTGCATCACATCGATGTTATGGGGAAGTTCGAGGTCCTTGTAATACTCGAGCTGAGTTAAGCCTGCCACGTGAGTCCAGTTATGCGTTTGACCATATCCCTCAAATTGCGGGCCACCTCCCTCGTTAGGCAGGAGAGCCCGTAGCTCGGCATCAACAGTTGTACCATCGAACGTAGGTATCTCCTTTTCTTCAAGCACAACTTTGCCCTTCGTGAAGTTCTTTTTGTCTTCTCTGAACCGATGCCCTCTTTTAAGGAGCTGTCGATGCATGTCAAAGGAGGTACGTTTGTGACCCGCATTTAGCCAAAGGAACTCAAGTCGGTGCCTACACATTGGGAATGGGAACTTACCAGCTGTACACCAACCGCAGAATAGGGCATACCCGGGTAGGTCGTGCATGGAATAGTGGATCCAAACTTTCATGAGGAAGTTTGTCTTTGATGCTCGATCATATGTCAACATCCCGTGGTGCCAAGAGTGGTTCAAATCATCAACAAGCGGCTGCATATAGACACTCAGATTCTTCCCCGGGTAGTCGGGCCCTGGAATGACCAGCGACAGGAATATGGTCTTCCTTTGCATTAGGACTCCGGGAGGGAGATTGAGCGGAATAACAAACATGGGCCAGCAGCTGTACGATGAAGCCAACATACCATATGGATTGAATCCATCGGTTGCTATCGCAATCCTGACATTCCGAGCATCTGCTGCCTCATTGGGGTGTTTGTCATCAAAGTTCTTCCATGCCTTACCATCAGATGGATGACCCATCTTTATCTTTCCGTGCTCGTCCGGGTATCTCTTCCCCTTCTTATGCCACATCATCTGTGTGGCAGACTCCTCTGACATGTAAAGCCGCTGGATTCTTTTTATGAATGGGAGATAACGAAGAATCTTCACGACGACTTTTGTCTGCTTCTTCTGACCATCAGGTCCCTTTACCTCATGATACCTAGAGGCCCCACACTTTTTACAGTACTTGTTATCCGCAAACTCTTTTTGAAACAGAAGGCAACCTTTAGGACAGTAATCTATCTTTTCATAATCCATGCTGAGCGCTTTCAGAATTTTCTTTGTTTCATACATGGTTTTAGGCATGCAATGTCCTTCGGGCAACAGGTTACTAGTAGTTCTCAAACCCGCTTCATAGCTTGCTCAGGTGTTGCCATACTGGACCTTGTTGGCTAGAGCTTGCGAGATGGCATCGAGCTGAGAAATTTTTGCACCCTCATACAGAGGCCTCTTAGCCGCGGCCATCATATCATAGAAGGCCTTCGCGGTTGGCTCTGGTTCCTCCGGTTCTGGCGGTTCCTCTGGTTCTGACGGTTCCTCCTGTGTAGGTGGTGAATCTGGCATGTACGCATCATGGAGATCATCTAGCAAGTATCTAATCCCATCATCCTCATTGCCATCGATTCGCTGTCGCATCACCTCACCTCTATCATGGTCGTACTGAGAAAAGTCGACCGAGGTAACATAGTTAGGCATATACCCATGCAACCAAAGGTGCTTGGTCATATCATCCTTTCCCTGACGATGACGCCTGTTGCACCGAGTGCAAGGACAACTTGGATGAACACCTCACTTTGAACCATGTGCCAACTCCTTCACTAATAAATCTGTCTTCGATACCCACTCAGCTGTTTTTTCAGTCGCACTAATATGGCCACTGTACATCCACCCATTATCAGCCATCCTCTGTTTTGTAGGTAGCCAAACAACAAATATAGCATTTCATATCAAATAATAGCTTGAAATTAAATGCATCTTATTTTTATTTACTACCGGGTAGAACACATGCATCAACCAACATCTCTACTAGGTGGGCTCCTAGCAGCCGCCGGATCCATAGATTGAGTACATTCTCCATGCTCTACCTCGGTCCGAGATAGAATTTCGGCAGCACCTCCCCGCTGCTCTCTCGATACACGTCTCAATAAAAAGCCGAGAGGATGTGTACCCGGAGAACAAAGGAGGAGGCGCTGCCGAAACTCTGACTCAGACCGGGGTAGGGCATGGAGAATGTACCCAACTACGCATCCGCCGACTATCCCGTAAATGCCGCAAGGGTTACGGTTCAAAATATGCCAACCTCTAATGCATATTTATCTGCGTAATGCTTGCGAACGGGAAGTGACACCTAGGTTACGCGACTCGACGAGAAATGGAATCTAGTGACATAAAAAATGCGGAGTTCGAGTTGACAATGTAGCTCACCCTCGGCTGTAGAGGAAGTAGTCGAACAACCGAGTGTCGAAGTCGTCACGGGGGGGGGGAGGTGCTCACGATGGGGCGGTCACGACGGGGCGGTCGCGACGGACGGTCACGATAGGGCCTATTTTCATTTCAATTAAAACAAATTAAAATTATTAAACAAATTCACATATGCATTTTGGTTTCCATTAATAATCAAATTCATTTCTATTTCTATTCATTTTCCATTTTATTTCTATTTATATCCCATCGCATATATATGAACGCTCACATATATTCAAATTTTTAATTTTTATTATCCAATCTATTTTTATTTCTACTATTCTACTATTCAACTCTAATTACAACAATTAAAGAAAAAAAACACACAAAAACTTGCATACCTGCAAGGTTGGGAGGAGGAGCTGGGGGCGGGGGCGGGCGGCCGGCGCAGGGTCGGGGATGCGCGGCCGGCGCGGGGCGCGGGGGGCAGGAGGAGCGGCGGCCGGCGCGGGGGGCGGGAGGCGCGGCAGCTGCGAGGGAGGCGCGGCGGCGGGGGTCGGGCGCGGCGACGGCGGGTGTCGGGCGCGGCGGCGGCGGGGGGGGGGCTCGGGCTCGGGAGGGAGAAGAAAGAAAGCAGAGGAGGCCGGCCTGGCCCCCCGCGCTTATTAGGGTTCGACCCTAAGCCGACGGCCCGACCTATGCCGACGGCATGCCGTCGGCTTAGGGTTTTAATTTTTTAATTTTTAATTTTTAATTTCTTTATTACATTTCTTTAAATTGATAATTAGGTTAATATTTTTATTCCCATGTGCATATGACCTTAGTGCCGCCCTCCGGAGAATTCTAGGGGGGTAGACCGCGCGGGTGCTGCTGGCTAGGGTTTCGCCCCAGAACGGGCTTCGGGGGCCCACATGCAACCCAAAGCATGCATGCGGACCTAACATGTGTGTGCATGTGTGTTGGTGGGTTGATGGGATCCAATAGCTATAGCTCCCCGGCCGCTCTCACCTGCCTCCCACGTACATATTGCTCCCGGCTCATGACTTAGAGGTGCAAACTCCCACGTCGGTTCCACCGAGGGGAACCTTGTCCTAGGAATGGTCAAACCTATGCTTACCATGTTCATATGTCCTAACCAAAGCTAATGGAACACACTACCCCACCTTAGTGCCGCCCTTCAGAGAAATCTAGGAGGGTAGACCGCGCGGGTGCTGCTCGCTAGGGTTTCGCCCCAGAAGGGGCTTCAGGGGCCCGCATGCAACCAAGAGCATTCATGCGGACCTAACATGTGTGTGCATGTGTGTTGGTGGGTTGATGGGACCTAACATGTGTGTGCATGTGTAAACTCCCCCCCCCGGTCTAGGGTTTCACCGGATAAAGACCACCGGAGCATCGTCCACCCTAGAAAACTTGCATGCATGTGTCCCTAACATATGTGTATAGGTGTGACCCAAGGTTGGTACATGCAATATATATATAGGTCCCGGGCATGGCCTTCTTCACTGACATGGGCAGTTAACACTAGCTGAAATCCACGATCTGTACATGCAAACTCCCGCTACGGGTCTATCGGAGCCTATTTCATGGTAAAGTGGGCCCAACCTTTGTTTTCCATGTATATATGTCCTAAACAAACTAAAATAAAGCAAAAGACCCATCGGTGAGGCCTCGTACGAAGAAAGCTATAGGGGTAGATCTCTGAACCCCCCCCCCGGTCTAGGGTTTCGACGGATAAAGACCACCGGAGCATCGTCCACCCTAGAAAACTTGCATGCATGTGTCCCTAACATATGTGTGTAGGTGTGACCCAAGGTTGGTACATGCAATATATATATAGGTCTCGGGCAAGGCCTTCTTCACATACATGGGGTGTTAACACTAGCTGAAATCCAGGATCTGTACGTGGAAACTCCTGCTACGGGTCTATCGGAGCCTATTTCATGGTAAAGTGGGCTCAACCATTGCTTTCCATGTATATATGTCCTAAACAAACCAAAATAAAGCAAAAGATCCGTCGGTGAGGCCTCGTACGGAGAAAGCTATAGGGGTAGATCTCCGAACGCCCCCCGGTCTAGGGTTTCGCCGGATAAAGACCACCGGAGCATCGTCCACCCTAGAAAACTTGCATGCATATGTCCCTAACATATGTGTATATGTGTGACCCAAGGTTGGTACATGCAATATATATAGGTCCCGAGCAAGGCCTTCTTCACATACATGGGGTGTTAACACTAGCTGAAATCCAGGATGTGTACGTGGAAACTCCCGCTACGGGTCTATCGGAGCCTATTTCATGGTAAAGTGGGTCCAACCATTGCTTTCCATGTATATATGTCCTAAACAAACCAAAATAAAGCAAAAGATCTATCGGTGAGGCCTCGTATGGAGAAAGCTATAGGGGTAGATCTCCGAATCCCCCTGGTCTAGCGTTTCGCCGGATAAAGACCACCAGAGCATCGTCCACCCTAGAAAACTTGCATGCATGTGTCCCTAACATATGTGTATAGGTGTGACCCAAGGTTCGTACATGCAATATATATAGATCCCGGGCATGGCCTTCTTCACAGACATGGGCTGTTAACACTAGCTGAAATCCAAGATCTGTACGTGGAAACTCCCGCTACAGGTCTATCGGAGCCTATTTCATGGTAAAGTGGGCCCAACCTTTGTTTTCCATGTATATATGTCCTAAACAAACCAAAATAAAGCAAAAGATCCATCGGTGAGGCCTCGTACGGAGAAAGCTATAGGGGTAGATCTGCAAACCCCCCCGGTCTAGGGTTTCGCCGGATAAAGACCACCGGAGCATCGTCCACCGTAGAAAACTTGCATGCATGTGTCCCTAACATATGTGTATAGGTGTGACCCAAGGTTGGTACATGCAATATATATAGGTCCCGGGCAATGCCTTCTTCACTGACATAGGCAGTTAACACTAGCTGAAATTCAGGATCTGTACATGGAAACTCCCGCTACGGGTCTATCAGAGCCTATTTCATGGTAAAGTGGGCCCAACCATTGCTTTCCATGTATATATGTCCTAAACAAACCAAAATAAAGCAAAAGATCTATCGGTGAGGCCTCGTATGGAGAAAGCTATAGGGGTAGATCTCCGAACCCCCCCCCGGTCTAGGGTTTCGCCGGATAAAGACCACCGGAGCATCGTCCACCCTAGAAAACTTGCATGCATGTGTCCCTAACATATGTGTGTAGGTGTGACCCAAGGTTGGTACAGGCAATATATATAGGTCCCGGGCAATGCGTTCTTCAGTGACATGGGCAGTTAACACTAGCTGAAATCCAGGATCTATACGTGGAAACTCGCGCTACGGGTCTATCGGAGCCTATTTCATGGTAAAGTGGGCCCAACCATTGCTTTCCATGTATTTATGTCCTAAACAAACCAAAATAAAGCAAAAGATCTATCGGTGAGGTCTCGTACGGAGAAAGCTATAGGGGTAGATCTCCGAACCCCCGGTATAGGGTTTCGCCGGATAAAGACCACCGGAGCGTCGTCCACCCTAGAAAACTTGCATGCATGTGTCCCTAACATATGTGTGTAGGTGTGACCCAAGGTTGGTACATGCAATATATATAGGTCCCGGGCATGGCCTTCTTCACAGACATGGGCTGTTAACACTAGCTGAAATCCAGGATCTGTACGTGGAAACTCCCGCTATGGGTCTATCGGAGCCTATTTCATGGTAAAGTGGGCCCAACCATTGCTTTCCATATATATATGTCCTAAACAAACCAAAATAAAGCAAAAGATCCATCGGTGAGGCCTCGTACGGAGAAAGCTATAGGGGTAGATCTCCGAACCCCCCGGTCTAGGGTTTCGCGGGATAAAGACCACCGGAGCATCGTCCACCCTAGAAAACTTGCATGCATGTGTCCCTAACATATGTGTGTAGGTGTGACCCAAGGTTGGTATATGCAATATATATAGGTCCCGGGCAAGGCCTTCTTCACATACATGGGGTGTTAACACTAGCTGAAATCCAGGATCTGTACGTGGAAACTCCCGCTACGGGTCTATCGGAGCCTATTTCATGGTAAAGTGGGTCCAACCATTGCTTTCCATGTATATATGTCCTAAACAAACCAAAATAAAGCAAAAGATCTATCGGTGAGGCCTCGTATGGAGAAAGCTATAGGGGTAGATCTCTGAATCCCCCTGGTCTAGGGTTTCGCCGGATAAAGACCACCAGAGCATCGTCCACCCTAGAAAACTTGCATGCATGTGTCCCTAACATATGTGTATAGGTGTGACCCAAGGTTGGTACATGCAATATATATAGATCCCGGGCATGGCCTTCTTCACAGACATGGGCTGTTAACACTAGCTGAAATCCACGATCTGTACGTGGAAACTCCCGCTATGGGTCTATCGGAGCCTATTTCATGGTAAATTGGGCCCAACCATTGCTTTCCATGTATATATGTCCTAAACAAACCAAAATAAAGCAAAAGATCCATCGTTGAGGCCTCGTACGGAGAAAGCTATAGGGGTAGATCTCCGAACCCCCCGGTCTAGGGTTTCGCGGGATAAAGACCACCGGAGCATCGTCCACCCTAGAAAACTTGCATGCATGTGTCCCTAACATATGTGTGTAGGTGTGACCCAAGGTTGGTATATGCAATATATATAGGACCCGGGCAAGGCCTTCTTCACATACATGGGGTGTTAACACTAGCTGAAATCCAGGATCTGTACGTGGAAACTCCCGCTACGGGTCTATCGGAGCCTATTTCATGGTAAAGTGGGTCCAACCATTGCTTTCCATGTATATATGTCCTAAACAAACCAAAATAAAGCAAAAGATCTATCGGTGAGGTCTCGTATGGAGAAAGCTATAGGGGTAGATCTCCGAATCCCCCTGGTCTAGGGTTTCGCCGGATAAAGACCACCAGAGCATCGTCCACCCTAGAAAACTTGCATGCATGTGTCCCTAACATATGTGTATAGGTGTGACCCAAGGTTGGTACATGCAATATATATAGATCCCGGGCATGGCCTTCTTCACAGACATGGGCTGTTAACACTAGCTGAAATCCAAGATCTGTACGTGGAAACTCCCGCTACAGGTCTATCGGAGCCTATTTCATGGTAAAGTGGGCCCAATCTTTGTTTTCCATGTATATATGTCCTAAACAAACCAAAATAAAGCAAAACATCCATCGGTGAGGCCTCGTACGGAGAAAGCTATAGGGGTAGATCTGCAAACCCCCCCGGTCTAGGGTTTCGCCGGATAAAGACCACCGGAGCATCGTCCACCGTAGAAAACTTGCATGCATGTGTCCCTAACATATGTGTGTAGGTGTGACCCAAGGTTGGTACAGGCAATATATATAGGTCCCGGGCAATGCGTTCTTCACTGACATGGGCAGTTAACACTAGCTGAAATCCAGGATCTATACGTGGAAACTCCCGCTACGGGTCTATCGGAGCCTATTTCATGGTAAAGTGGGTCCAACCATTGCTTTCCATGTATATATGTCCTAAACAAACCAAAATAAAGCAAAAGATCTATCGGTGAGGCCTCGTATGGAGAAAGCTATAGGGGTAGATCTCCGAATCCCCCTGGTCTAGGGTTTCGCCGGATAAAGACCACCAGAGCATCGTCCACCCTAGAAAACTTGCATGCATGTGTCCCTAACATATGTGTATAGGTGTGACCCAAGGTTGGTACATGCAATATATATAGATCCCGGGCATGGCCTTCTTCACAGACATGGGCTGTTAACACTAGCTGAAATCCATGATCTGTACGTGGAAACTCCCGCTACAGGTCTATCGGAGCCTATTTCATGGTAAAGTGGGCCCAACCATTGCTTTCCATGTATTTATGTCCTACACAAACCAAAATAAAGCAAAAGATCTATCGGTGAGGTCTCGTACGGAGAAAGCTATAGGGATAGATCTCCGAACCCCCCGGTCTAGGGTTTCGCCGGATAAAGACCACCGGAGCGTCGTCCACCCTAGAAAACTTGCATGCATGTGTCCCTAACATATGTGTGTAGGTGTGACCCAAGGTTGGTACATGCAATATATATAGGTCCCGGGCATGGCCTTCTTCACAGACATGGGCTGTTAACACTAGCTGAAATCCAGGATCTATACGTGGAAACTCCCGCTACGGGTCTATCGGAGCCTATTTCATGGTAAAGTGGGCCCAACCATTGCTTTCCATGTATATATGTCCTAAACAAACCAAAATAAAGCAAAAGATCCATCGGTGAGGCCTCGTACGGAGAAAGCTATAGGGGTAGATCTCCGAACCCCCCCGGTCTAGGGTTTCGCCGGATAAAGACCACCGGAGCATCGTCCACCCTAGAAAACTTGCATGCATGTGTCCCTAACATATGTGTATAGGTGTGACCCAAGGTTGGTACATGCAATATATATAGGTCCCGGCAAGGCCTTCTTCACATACATGGGGTGTTAACACTAGCTGAAATCCAGGATCTGTACGTGGAAACTCCCGCTACGGGTCTATCGGAGCCTATTTCATGGTAAAGTGGGCCCAACCATTGCTTTCCATGTATATATGTCCTAAACAAACCAAAATAAAGCAAAAGATCCATCGGTGAGGCCTCATACGGAGAAAGCTATAGGGGGTAGATCTCCGACCCCCCCGGTCTAGGGTTTCGCCGGATAAAGACCACCGGAGCATCGTCCACCCTAGAAAACTTGCATGCATGTGTCCCTAACATATGTGTATAGGTGTGACCCAAGGTTGGTACATGCAATGCAATATATATAGTTCCCGGGCAAGGCCTTCTTCACATACGTGGGGTGTTAACACTAGCTGAAATCCAGGATCTGTACGTGGAAACTCCCGCTACGGGTCTATCGGAGCCTATTTCATGGTAAAGTGGGCCCAACCATTGCTTTCCATGTATATATGTCCTAAACAAACCAAAATAAAGCAAAAGATCCATCGGTGAGGCCTCATACGGAGAAAGCTATAGGGGGTAGATCTCCGACCCCCCCGGTCTAGGGTTTCGCCGGATAAAGACCACCGGAGCATCGTCCACCCTAGAAAACTTGCATGCATGTGTCCCTAACATATGTGTATAGGTGTGACCCAAGGTTGGTACATGCAATATATATAGTTCCCGGGCAAGGCCTTCTTCACATACGTGGGGTGTTAACACTAGCTGAAATCCAGGATCTGTACGTGGAAACTCCCGCTACGGGTCTATCGGAGCCTATTTCATGGTAAAGTGGGCCCAACCATTGCTTTCCATGTATATATGTCCTAAACAAACAAAATAAAGCAAAGATCCATCGGTGAGGCCTCGTACGGAGAAAGCTATAGGGGTAGATCTCCGAACCCCCCGGTCTAGGGTTTCGCCGGATAAAGACCACCAGAGCATCGTCCACCCTAGAAAACTTGCATGCATGTGTCCCTAACATATGTGTATAGGTGTGACCCAAGGTTGGTACATGCAATATATATAGGTCCCGGGCATGGCCTTCTTCACAGACATGGGCTGTTAACACTAGCTGAAATCCAGGATCTGTACGTGGAAACTCCCGCTACGGGTCTATCGAAGCCTATTTCATGGTAAAGTGGGCCCAACCATTGCTTTCCATGTATATATGTCCTAAACAAACCAAAATAAAGCAAAAGATCCATCGGTGAGGCCTCGTACGGAGAAAGCTATAGGGGTAGATCTCCGAACCCCCCCGGTCTAGGGTTTCGCGGGATAAAGACCACCGGAGCATCGTCCACCCTAGAAAACTTGCATGCATGTGTCCCTAACATATGTGTGTAGGTGTGACCCAAGGTTGGTACATGCAATATATATATAGGTCCCGGGCAAGGCCTTCTTCACATACATGGGTGTTAACACTAGCTGAAATCCAGGATCTGTACGTGGAAACTCCCGCTACGGGTCTATCGAGCCTATTTCATGGTAAAGTGGGCCCAACCATTGCTTTCCATGTATATATGTCCTAAACAACCAAAGGCGGCCGGCGCAGGGTCGGGGATGCGCGGCCGGCGGGGGCGCGGGGGGCAGGAGGAGCGGCGGCCGGCGCGGGGGGCGGGGGAGGCGCGGCAGCTGCGAGGGAGGCGCGGCGGCGGGGGTCGGGCGCGGCGACGGCGGGTGTCGGGCGCGGCGGCGGCGGGGGTCGGGCGCGGCGACGGCGGGTGTCGGGCGCGCGGCGGCGGGGGGGGGGCGGCGGGGGGGGGGGGCTCGGGCTCGGGAGGGAGAAGAAAGAAAGCAGGAGGCCGGCCTGGCCCCCCGCGCTTATTAGGGTTCGACCCTAAGCCGACGGCCCGACCTATGCCGACGGCATGCCGTCGGCTTAGGGTTTTAATTTTTTAATTTTTAATTTTTAATTTCTTTATTACATTTCTTTAAATTGATAATTAGGTTAATATTTTTATTCCCATGTGCATATGACCTTAGTGCCGCCCTCCGGAGAATTCTAGGGGGGTAGACCGCGCGGGTGCTGCTGGCTAGGGTTCGCCAGAAAACACCGAGCATGCCACCCTAAAGATGCATGTCCCTAACATATGTGTATAGGTGTGACCCAAGGTTGGTACATGCAATATATATAGTTCCCCGGCAGGCCTTCTTCACATACTGGGGTGTTAACACTAGCTGAAATCCAGGATCTGTCGTGAAACTCCCGCTACGGTCTATCGAGCCTTTTATGGTAAAGTGGGCCCAACCTTGCTTCCATGTATATAGTCTACAAAACCAAAATAATGCAAAACGATCCATCGGTGAGGGTCGCTACGGGAAAGTAATAGGGGCCCCCGCCCCCCCGGTCTAGGGTTTCACCGGATAAAGACCACCGGAGCATCGTCCACCCTAGAAAACTTGCATGCATGTGTCCCTAACATATGTGTATAGGTGTGACCCAAGGTTGGTACATGCAATATATATAGGTCCCGGGCATGGCCTTCTTCACTGACATGGGCAGTTAACACTAGCTGAAATCCACGATCTGTACAGTGCAAACTCCCGCTACGGGTCTATCGGAGCCTATTTCATGGTAAAGTGGGCCCAACCATTGCTTTCCATGTATATATGTCCTAAACAAACTAAAATAAAGCAAAAGATCCATCGGTGAGGCCTCGTACGAAGAAAGCTATAGGGGTAGATCTCTGAACCCCCCCCGGTCTAGGGTTTCGACGGATAAAGACCACCGGAGCATCGTCCACCCTAGAAAACTTGCATGCATGTGTCCCTAACATATGTGTGTAGGTGTGACCCAAGGTTGGTACATGCAATATATATATAGGTCTCGGGCAAGGCCTTCTTCACATACATGGGGTGTTAACACTAGCTGAAATCCAGGATCTGTACGTGGAAACTCCTGCTACGGGTCTATCGGAGCCTATTTCATGGTAAAGTGGGCTCAACCATTGCTTTCCATGTATATATGTCCTAAACAAACCAAAATAAAGCAAAAGATCCGTCGGTGAGGCCTCGTACGGAGAAAGCTATAGGGGTAGATCTCCGAACGCCCCCCGGTCTAGGGTTTCGCCGGATAAAGACCACCGGAGCATCGTCCACCCTAGAAAACTTGCATGCATGTGTCCCTAACATATGTGTATAGGGGTGACCCAAGGTTGGTACATGCAATATATATAGGTCCCGAGCAAGGCCTTCTTCACATACATGGGGTGTTAACACTAGCTGAAATCCAGGATCTGTACGTGGAAACTCCCGCTACGGGTCTATCGGAGCCTATTTCATGGTAAAGTGGGTCCAACCATTGCTTTCCATGTATATATGTCCTAAACAAACCAAAATAAAGCAAAAGATCTATCGGTGAGGCCTCGTATGGAGAAAGCTATAGGGGTAGATCTCCGAATCCCCCTGGTCTAGGGTTTCGCCGGATAAAGACCACCAGAGCATCGTCCACCCTAGAAAACTTGCATGCATGTGTCCCTAACATATGTGTATAGGTGTGACCCAAGGTTGGTACATGCAATATATATAGATCCCGGGCATGGCCTTCTTCACAGACATGGGCTGTTAACACTAGCTGAAATCCAGGATCTGTACGTGGAAACTCCCGCTACGGTCTATCGGAGCCTATTTCATGGTAAAGTGGGCCCAACCATTGCTTTCCATGTATATATGTCCTAAACAAACCAAAATAAAGCAAAAGATCCATCGGTGAGGCCTCGTACGGAGAAAGCTATAGGGGTAGATCTCGAACCCCCCCGGTCTAGGGTTTCGCCGGATAAAGACCACCGGAGCATCGTCCACCGTAGAAAACTTGCATGCATGTGTCCCTAACATATGTGTATAGGTGTGACCCAAGGTTGGTACATGCAATATACATAGTTCCCGGGCAAGGCCTTCTTCACATACGTGGGGTGTTAACACTAGCTGAAATCCAGGATCTGTACGTGGAAACTCCCGCTACGGGTCTATCGGAGCCTATTTCATGGTAAAGTGGGCCCAACCATTGCTTTCCATGTATATATGTCCTAAACAAACCAAAATAAAGCAAAAGATCCATCGGTGAGGCCTCATACGGAGAAAGCTATAGGGGTAGATCTCCGACCCCCCCGGTCTAGGGTTTCGCCGGATAAAGACCACCGGAGCATCGTCCACCCTAGAAAACTTGCATGCATGTGTCCCTAACATATGTGTATAGGTGTGACCCAAGGTTGGTACATGCAATATATATAGTTCCCGGGCAAGGCCTTCTTCACATACGTGGGGTGTTAACACTAGCTGAAATCCAGGATCTGTACGTGGAAACTCCGCTACGGGTCTATCGGAGCCTATTTCATGGTAAAGTGGGCCCAACCATTGCTTTCCATGTATATATGTCCTAAACAAACCAAAATAAAGCAAAAGATCCATCGGTGAGGCCTCATACGGAGAAAGCTATAGGGGTAGATCTCCGACCCCCCGGTCTAGGGTTTCGCCGGATAAAGACCACCGGAGCATTGTCCACCCTAGAAAACTTGCATGCATGTGTCCCTAACATATGTGTATAGGTGTGACCCAAGGTTGGTACATGCAATATATATAGTTCCCGGGCATAGGCCTTCTTCACATACGTGGGCTGTTAACACTAGCTGAAATCCAGGATCTGTACGTGGAAACTCCCGCTACGGGTCTATCGGAGCCTATTTCATGGTAAAGTGGGCCCAACCATTGCTTTCCATGTATATATGTCCTAAACAAACCAAAATAAAGCAAAAGATCCATCGGTGAGGCCTCATACGGAGAAAGCTATAGGGGGTAGATCTCCGACCCCCCGGTCTAGGGTTTCGCCGGATAAAGACCACCGGAGCATCGTCCACCCTAGAAAACTTGCATGCATGTGTCCCTAACATATGTGTATAGGTGTGACCCAAGGTTGGTACATGCAATATATATAGTTCCCGGGCAAGGCCTTCTTCACATACGTGGGGTGTTAACACTAGCTGAAATCCAGGATCTGTACGTGGAAACTCCCGCTACGGGTCTATCGGAGCCTATTTCATGGTAAAGTGGGCCCAACCATTGCTTTCCATGTATATATGTCCTAAACAAACCAAAATAAAGCAAAAGATCCATCGGTGAGGCCTCATACGGAGAAAGCTATAGGGGGTAGATCTCCGACCCCCCCGGTCTAGGGTTTCGCCGGATAAAGACCACCGGAGCATCGTCCACCCTAGAAAACTTGCATGCATGTGTCCCTAACATATGTGTATAGGTGTGACCCAAGGTTGGTACATGCAATATATATAGTTCCCGGGCAAGGCCTTCTTCACATACGTGGGGTGTTAACACTAGCTGAAATCCAGGATCTGTACGTGGAAACTCCCGCTACGGGTCTATCGGAGCCTATTTCATGGTAAAGTGGGCCCAACCATTGCTTTCCATGTATATATGTCCTAAACAAACCAAAATAAAGCAAAAGATCCATCGGTGAGGCCTCATACGGAGAAAGCTATAGGGGGTAGATCTCCGACCCCCCGGTCTAGGGTTTCGCCGGATAAAGACCACCGGAGCATCGTCCACCCTAGAAAACTTGCATGCATGTGTCCCTAACATATGTGTATAGGTGTGACCCAAGGTTGGTACATGCAATATATATAGTTCCCGGGCAAGGCCTTCTTCACATACGTGGGGTGTTAACACTAGCTGAAATCCAGGATCTGTACGTGGAAACTCCCGCTACGGGTCTATCGGAGCCTATTTCATGGTAAAGTGGGCCCAACCATTGCTTTCCATGTATATATGTCCTAAACAAACCAAAATAAAGCAAAAGATCCATCGGTGAGGCCTCATACGGAGAAAGCTATAGGGGGTAGATCTCCGACCCCCCGGTCTAGGGTTTCGCCGGATAAAGACCACCGGAGCATCGTCCACCCTAGAAAACTTGCATGCATGTGTCCCTAACATATGTGTATAGGTGTGACCCAAGGTTGGTACATGCAATATATATAGTTCCCGGGCAAGGCCTTCTTCACATACGTGGGGTGTTAACACTAGCTGAAATCCAGGATCTGTACGTGGAAACTCCCGCTACGGGTCTATCGGAGCCTATTTCATGGTAAAGTGGGCCCAACCATTGCTTTCCATGTATATATGTCCTAAACAAACCAAAATAAAGCAAAAGATCCATCGGTGAGGCCTCATACGGAGAAAGCTATAGGGGGTAGATCTCCGACCCCCCCGGTCTAGGGTTTCGCCGGATAAAGACCACCGGAGCATCGTCCACCCTAGAAAACTTGCATGCATGTGTCCCTAACATATGTGTATAGGTGTGACCCAAGGTTGGTACATGCAATATATATAGTTCCCGGGCAAGGCCTTCTTCACATACGTGGGGTGTTAACACTAGCTGAAATCCAGGATCTGTACGTGGAAACTCCCGCTACGGGTCTATCGGAGCCTATTTCATGGTAAAGTGGGCCCAACCATTGCTTTCCATGTATATATGTCCTAAACAAACCAAAATAAAGCAAAAGATCCATCGGTGAGGCCTCATACGGAGAAAGCTATAGGGGGTAGATCTCCGACCCCCCGGTCTAGGGTTTCGCCGGATAAAGACCACCGGAGCATCGTCCACCCTAGAAAACTTGCATGCATGTGTCCCTAACATATGTGTATAGGTGTGACCCAAGGTTGGTACATGCAATATATATAGTTCCCGGGCAAGGCCTTCTTCACATACGTGGGGTGTTAACACTAGCTGAAATCCAGGATCTGTACGTGGAAACTCCCGCTACGGGTCTATCGGAGCCTATTTCATGGTAAAGTGGGCCCAACCATTGCTTTCCATGTATATATGTCCTAAACAAACCAAAATAAAGCAAAAGATCCATCGGTGAGGCCTCATACGGAGAAAGCTATAGGGGGTAGATCTCCGACCCCCCCGGTCTAGGGTTTCGCCGGATAAAGACCACCGGAGCATCGTCCACCCTAGAAAACTTGCATGCATGTGTCCCTAACATATGTGTATAGGTGTGACCCAAGGTTGGTACATGCAATATATATAGTTCCCGGGCAAGGCCTTCTTCACATACGTGGGGTGTTAACACTAGCTGAAATCCAGGATCTGTACGTGGAAACTCCCGCTACGGGTCTATCGGAGCCTATTTCATGGTAAAGTGGGCCCAACCATTGCTTTCCATGTATATATGTCCTAAACAAACCAAAATAAAGCAAAAGATCCATCGGTGAGGCCTCATACGGAGAAAGCTATAGGGGGTAGATCTCCGACCCCCCCGGTCTAGGGTTTCGCCGGATAAAGACCACCGGAGCATCGTCCACCCTAGAAAACTTGCATGCATGTGTCCCTAACATATGTGTATAGGTGTGACCCAAGGTTGGTACATGCAATATATATAGTCCCGGGCAAGGCCTTCTTCACATACGTGGGGTGTTAACACTAGCTGAAATCCAGGATCTGTACGTGGAAACTCCCGCTACGGGTCTATCGGAGCCTATTTCATGGTAAAGTGGGCCCAACCATTGCTTTCCATGTATATATGTCCTAAACAAACCAAAATAAAGCAAAAGATCCATCGGTGAGGCCTCATACGGAGAAAGCTATAGGGGGTAGATCTCCGACCCCCCCGGTCTAGGGTTTCGCCGGATAAAGACCACCGGAGCATCGTCCACCCTAGAAAACTTGCATGCATGTGTCCCTAACATATGTGTATAGGTGTGACCCAAGGTTGGTACATGCAATATATATAGTTCCCGGGCAAGGCCTTCTTCACATACGTGGGGTGTTAACACTAGCTGAAATCCAGGATCTGTACGTGGAAACTCCCGCTACGGGTCTATCGGAGCCTATTTCATGGTAAAGTGGGCCCAACCATTGCTTTCCATGTATATATGTCCTAAACAAACCAAAATAAAGCAAAAGATCCATCGGTGAGGCCTCATACGGAGAAAGCTATAGGGGGTAGATCTCCGACCCCCCCGGTCTAGGGTTTCGCCGGATAAAGACCACCGGAGCATCGTCCACCCTAGAAAACTTGCATGCATGTGTCCCTAACATATGTGTATAGGTGTGACCCAAGGTTGGTACATGCAATATATATAGTTCCCGGGCAAGGCCTTCTTCACATACGTGGGGTGTTAACACTAGCTGAAATCCAGGATCTGTACGTGGAAACTCCCGCTACGGGTCTATCGGAGCCTATTTCATGGTAAAGTGGGCCCAACCATTGCTTTCCATGTATATATGTCCTAAACAAACCAAAATAAAGCAAAAGATCCATCGGTGAGGCCTCATACGGAGAAAGCTATAGGGGGTAGATCTCCGACCCCCCCGGTCTAGGGTTTCGCCGGATAAAGACCACCGGAGCATCGTCCACCCTAGAAAACTTGCATGCATGTGTCCCTAACATATGTGTATAGGTGTGACCCAAGGTTGGTACATGCAATATATATAGTTCCCGGGCATAGGCCTTCTTCACATACGTGGGGTGTTAACACTAGCTGAAATCCAGGATCTGTACGTGGAAACTCCCGCTACGGGTCTATCGGAGCCTATTTCATGGTAAAGTGGGCCCAACCATTGCTTTCCATGTATATATGTCCTAAACAAACCAAAATAAAGCAAAAGATCCATCGGTGAGGCCTCATACGGAGAAAGCTATAGGGGGTAGATCTCCGACCCCCCCGGTCTAGGGTTTCGCCGGATAAAGACCACCGGAGCATCGTCCACCCTAGAAAACTTGCATGCATGTGTCCCTAACATATGTGTATAGGTGTGACCCAAGGTTGGTACATGCAATATATATAGTTCCCGGGCAAGGCCTTCTTCACATACGTGGGGTGTTAACACTAGCTGAAATCCAGGATCTGTACGTGGAAACTCCCGCTACGGGTCTATCGGAGCCTATTTCATGGTAAAGTGGGCCCAACCATTGCTTTCCATGTATATATGTCCTAAACAAACCAAATAAGGGCGCGGCGGCGGGGGGGGGGCGCGCGGCGACGGCGGGTGTCGGGCGCGGCGGCGGCGGGGGGGGCTCGGGCTCGGGAGGAGAAGAAAGAAAGCAGAGGAGGCCGGCCTGGCCCCCCGCGCTTATTAGGGTTCGACCCTAAGCCGACGGCCGACCTATGCCGACGGCATGCCGTCGGCTTAGGGTTTTAATTTTTAATTTTTAATTTTAATTTCTTTATTACATTTCTTTAAATTGATAATTAGGTTAATATTTTTATTCCCATGTGCATATGACCTTAGTGCCGCCCTCCGGAGAATTCTAGGGGGGTAGACCGCCGGGTGCTGCTGGCTAGGGTTTCGCCCCAGAACGGGCTTCGGGGGCCCACATGCAACCCAAAGCATGCATGCGGACCTAACATGGTGTGCATGTGTGTTGGTGGGTTGATGGGATCCAATAGCTATAGCTCCCCGGCCGCTCTCACCTGCCTCCCACGTACATATTGCTCCCGGCTCATGACTTAGAGGTGCAAACTCCCACGTCGGTTCCACCGAGGGGAAACCTTGTCCTAGGAATGGTCAAACCTATGCTTACCATGTTTATGTCCTAACCAAAGCTAATGGAACACACTACCCCACCTTAGTGCCGCCCTTTAGAGAAATCTAGGAGGGTAGACCGCGCGGTGCTGCTCGCTGGGTTTCGCCCCCAGAAGGGGCTTCAGGGGCCCGCATGCAACCAAGAGCATTCATGCGGACCTAACATGTGTGTGCATGTGTGTTGGTGGGTTGATGGGACCTAACATGTGTGTGCATGTGTAAACTCCCCCCCCCCGGTCTAGGGTTTCACCGGATAAAGACCACCGGAGCATCGTCCACCCTAGAAAACTTGCATGCATGTGTCCCTAACATATGTGTATATGTGTGACCCAAGGTTGGTACATGCAATATATATATAGGTCCCGGGCATGGCCTTCTTCACTGACATGGGCAGTTAACACTAGCTGAAATCCACGATCTGTACATGGAAACTCCCGCTACGGGTCTATCGGAGCCTATTTCATGGTAAAGTGGGCCCAACCATTGCTTTCCATGTATATATGTCCTAAACAAACCAAAATAAAGCAAAAGATCCATCGGTGAGGCCTCATACGGAGAAAGCTATAGGGGGTAGATCTCCGACCCCCCCGGTCTAGGGTTTCGCCGGATAAAGACCACCGGAGCATCGTCCACCCTAGAAAACTTGCATGCATGTGTCCCTAACATATGTGTATAGGTGTGACCCAAGGTTGGTACATGCAATATATATAGTTCCCGGGCAAGGCCTTCTTCACATACGTGGGGTGTTAACACTAGCTGAAATCCAGGATCTGTACGTGGAAACTCCCGCTACGGGTCTATCGGAGCCTATTTCATGGTAAAGTGGGCCCAACCATTGCTTTCCATGTATATATGTCCTAAACAAACCAAAATAAAGCAAAAGATCCATCGGTGAGGCCTCATACGGAGAAAGCTATAGGGGGTAGATCTCCGACCCCCCCGGTCTAGGGTTTCGCCGGATAAAGACCACCGGAGCATCGTCCACCCTAGAAAACTTGCATGCATGTGTCCCTAACATATGTGTATAGGTGTGACCCAAGGTTGGTACATGCAATATATATAGTTCCCGGGCAAGGCCTTCTTCACATACGTGGGGTGTTAACACTAGCTGAAATCCAGGATCTGTACGTGGAAACTCCCGCTACGGGTCTATCGGAGCCTATTTCATGGTAAAGTGGGCCCAACCATTGCTTTCCATGTATATATGTCCTAAACAAACCAAAATAAAGCAAAAGATCCATCGGTGAGGCCTCATACGGAGAAAGCTATAGGGGGTAGATCTCCGACCCCCCCGGTCTAGGGTTTCGCCGGATAAAGACCACCGGAGCATCGTCCACCCTAGAAAACTTGCATGCATGTGTCCCTAACATATGTGTATAGGTGTGACCCAAGGTTGGTACATGCAATATATATAGTTCCCGGGCAAGGCCTTCTTCACATACGTGGGGTGTTAACACTAGCTGAAATCCAGGATCTGTACGTGGAAACTCCCGCTACGGGTCTATCGGAGCCTATTTCATGGTAAAGTGGGCCCAACCATTGCTTTCCATGTATATATGTCCTAAACAAACCAAAATAAAGCAAAAGATCCATCGGTGAGGCCTCATACGGAGAAAGCTATAGGGGTAGATCTCCGACCCCCCCGGTCTAGGGTTTCGCCGGATAAAGACCACCGGAGCATCGTCCACCCTAGAAAACTTGCATGCATGTGTCCCTAACATATGTGTATAGGTGTGACCCAAGGTTGGTACATGCAATATATATAGTTCCCGGGCAAGGCCTTCTTCACATACGTGGGGTGTTAACACTAGCTGAAATCCAGGATCTGTACGTGGAAACTCCCGCTACGGGTCTATCGGAGCCTATTTCATGGTAAAGTGGGCCCAACCATTGCTTTCCATGTATATATGTCCTAAACAAACCAAAATAAAGCAAAAGATCCATCGGTGAGGCCTCATACGGAGAAAGCTATAGGGGGTAGATCTCCGACCCCCCCCGGTCTAGGGTTTCGCCGGATAAAGACCACCGGAGCATCGTCCACCCTAGAAAACTTGCATGCATGTGTCCCTAACATATGTGTATAGGTGTGACCCAAGGTTGGTACATGCAATATATATAGTTCCCGGGCAAGGCCTTCTTCACATACGTGGGGTGTTAACACTAGCTGAAATCCAGGATCTGTACGTGGAAACTCCCGCTACGGGTCTATCGGAGCCTATTTCATGGTAAAGTGGGCCCAACCATTGCTTTCCATGTATATATGTCCTAAACAAACCAAAATAAAGCAAAAGATCCATCGGTGAGGCCTCATACGGAGAAAGCTATAGGGGGTAGATCTCCGACCCCCCCGGTCTAGGGTTTCGCCGGATAAAGACCACCGGAGCATCGTCCACCCTAGAAAACTTGCATGCATGTGTCCCTAACATATGTGTATAGGTGTGACCCAAGGTTGGTACATGCAATATATATAGTTCCCGGGCAAGGCCTTCTTCACATACGTGGGGTGTTAACACTAGCTGAAATCCAGGATCTGTACGTGGAAACTCCCGCTACGGGTCTATCGGAGCCTATTTCATGGTAAAGTGGGCCCAACCATTGCTTTCCATGTATATATGTCCTAAACAAACCAAAATAAAGCAAAAGATCCATCGGTGAGGCCTCATACGGAGAAAGCTATAGGGGGTAGATCTCCGACCCCCCCGGTCTAGGGTTTCGCCGGATAAAGACCACCGGAGCATCGTCCACCCTAGAAAACTTGCATGCATGTGTCCCTAACATATGTGTATAGGTGTGACCCAAGGTTGGTACATGCAATATATATAGTTCCCGGGCAAGGCCTTCTTCACATACGTGGGGTGTTAACACTAGCTGAAATCCAGGATCTGTACGTGGAAACTCCCGCTACGGGTCTATCGGAGCCTATTTCATGGTAAAGTGGGCCCAACCATTGCTTTCCATGTATATATGTCCTAAACAAACCAAAATAAAGCAAAAGATCCATCGGTGAGGCCTCATACGGAGAAAGCTATAGGGGTAGATCTCCGACCCCCCGGTCTAGGGTTTCGCCGGATAAAGACCACCGGAGCATCGTCCACCCTAGAAAACTTGCATGCATGTGTCCCTAACATATGTGTATAGGTGTGACCCAAGGTTGGTACATGCAATATATATAGTTCCCGGGCAAGGCCTTCTTCACATACGTGGGGTGTTAACACTAGCTGAAATCCAGGATCTGTACGTGGAAACTCCCGCTACGGGTCTATCGGAGCCTATTTCATGGTAAAGTGGGCCCAACCATTGCTTTCCATGTATATATGTCCTAAACAAACCAAAATAAAGCAAAAGATCCATCGGTGAGGCCTCATACGGAGAAAGCTATAGGGGGTAGATCTCCGACCCCCCCGGTCTAGGGTTTCGCCGGATAAAGACCACCGGAGCATCGTCCACCCTAGAAAACTTGCATGCATGTGTCCCTAACATATGTGTATAGGTGTGACCCAAGGTTGGTACATGCAATATATATAGTTCCCGGGCAAGGCCTTCTTCACATACGTGGGGTGTTAACACTAGCTGAAATCCAGGATCTGTACGTGGAAACTCCCGCTACGGGTCTATCGGAGCCTATTTCATGGTAAAGTGGGCCCAACCATTGCTTTCCATGTATATATGTCCTAAACAAACCAAAATAAAGCAAAAGATCCATCGGTGAGGCCTCATACGGAGAAAGCTATAGGGGGTAGATCTCCGACCCCCCCGGTCTAGGGTTTCGCCGGATAAAGACCACCGGAGCATCGTCCACCCTAGAAAACTTGCATGCATGTGTCCCTAACATATGTGTATAGGTGTGACCCAAGGTTGGTACATGCAATATATATAGTTCCCGGGCAAGGCCTTCTTCACATACGTGGGGTGTTAACACTAGCTGAAATCCAGGATCTGTACGTGGAAACTCCCGCTACGGGTCTATCGGAGCCTATTTCATGGTAAAGTGGGCCCAACCATTGCTTTCCATGTATATATGTCCTAAACAAACCAAAATAAAGCAAAAGATCCATCGGTGAGGCCTCATACGGAGAAAGCTATAGGGGGTAGATCTCCAACCCCCCCGGTCTAGGGTTTCGCCGGATAAAGACCACCGGAGCATCGTCCACCCTAGAAAACTTGCATGCATGTGTCCCTAACATATGTGTATAGGTGTGACCCAAGGTTGGTACATGCAATATATATAGTTCCCGGGCAAGGCCTTCTTCACATACGTGGGGTGTTAACACTAGCTGAAATCCAGGATCTGTACGTGGAAACTCCCGCTACGGGTCTATCGGAGCCTATTTCATGGTAAAGTGGGCCCAACCATTGCTTTCCATGTATATATGTCCTAAACAAACCAAAATAAAGCAAAAGATCCATCGGTGAGGCCTCATACGGAGAAAGCTATAGGGGGTAGATCTCCGACCCCCCCGGTCTAGGGTTTCGCCGGATAAAGACCACCGGAGCATCGTCCACCCTAGAAAACTTGCATGCATGTGTCCCTAACATATGTGTATAGGTGTGACCCAAGGTTGGTACATGCAATATATATAGTTCCCGGGCAAGGCCTTCTTCACATACGTGGGGTGTTAACACTAGCTGAAATCCAGGATCTGTACGTGGAAACTCCCGCTACGGGTCTATCGGAGCCTATTTCATGGTAAAGTGGGCCCAACCATTGCTTTCCATGTATATATGTCCTAAACAAACCAAAATAAAGCAAAAGATCCATCGGTGAGGCCTCATACGGAGAAAGCTATAGGGGGTAGATCTCCGACCCCCCCGGTCTAGGGTTTCGCCGGATAAAGACCACCGGAGCATCGTCCACCCTAGAAAACTTGCATGCATGTGTCCCTAACATATGTGTATAGGTGTGACCCAAGGTTGGTACATGCAATATATATAGTTCCCGGGCAAGGCCTTCTTCACATACATGGGCTGTTAACACTAGCTGAAATCCAGGATCTGTACGTGGAAACTCCCGCTACGGGTCTATCGGAGCCTATTTCATGGTAAAGTGGGCCCAACCATTGCTTTCCATGTATATATGTCCTAAACAAACCAAAATAAAGCAAAAGATCCATCGGTGAGGCCTCGTACGGAGAAAGCTATAGGGGTAGATCTCCGAACCCCCCCCCCCGGTCTAGGGTTTCGCCGGATAAAGACCACCGGAGCATCGTCCACCCTAGAAAACTTGCATGCATGTGTCCCTAACATATGTGTATAGGTGTGACCCAAGGTTGGTACATGCAATATATATAGGTCCCGGGCAAGGCCTTCTTCACATACATGGGGTGTTAACACTAGCTGAAATCCAGGATCTGTACGTGGAAACTCCCGCTACGGGTCTATCGGAGCCTATTTCATGGTAAAGTGGGCCCAACCATTGCTTTCCATGTATATATGTCCTAAACAAACCAAAATAAAGCAAAAGATCCATCGGTGAGGCCTCATACGGAGAAAGCTATAGGGGGTAGATCTCCGACCCCCCCGGTCTAGGGTTTCGCCGGATAAAGACCACCGGAGCATCGTCCACCCTAGAAAACTTGCATGCATGTGTCCCTAACATATGTGTATAGGTGTGACCCAAGGTTGGTACATGCAATATATATAGTTCCCGGGCAAGGCCTTCTTCACATACGTGGGGTGTTAACACTAGCTGAAATCCAGGATCTGTACGTGGAAACTCCCGCTACGGGTCTATCGGAGCCTATTTCATGGTAAAGTGGGCCCAACCATTGCTTTCCATGTATATATGTCCTAAACAAACCAAAATAAAGCAAAAGATCCATCGGTGAGGCCTCATACGGAGAAAGCTATAGGGGGTAGATCTCCGACCCCCCCGGTCTAGGGTTTCGCGGGATAAAGACCACCGGAGCATCGTCCACCCTAGAAAACTTGCATGCATGTGTCCCTAACATATGTGTGTAGGTGTGACCCAAGGTTGGTACATGCAATATATAGATCCCGGGCAAGGCCTTCTTCACATACATGGGGTGTTAACACTATCTGAAATCCAGGATCTGTACGTGGAAACTCCCGCTACGGGTCTATCGGAGCCTATTTCATGGTAAAGTGGGCCCAACCATTGCTTTCCATGTATATATGTCCTAAACAAACCAAAATAAAGGAAAAGATCCATCAGTGAGGCCTCGTACGGAGAAAGCTATAGGGGTAGATCTCCGAACGCCCCCCGGTCTAGGGTTTTGCCGGATAAAGACCACCGGAGCATCGTCCAACCTAGAAAACTTGCATGCATGTGTCCCTAACATATGTGTGTACCTAACATGTGTGTGCATGTGTGTTGGTGGGTTGATGGGATCCAATAGCTATAGCTCCCCGGCCGCTCTCACCTGCCTCCCACGTACATATCGCTCCTGGCTCATGACTTAGAGGTGTAAACTCGCACGTCGGTTCCACCGATGGGAACCTTGTCCTAGGAATGGCCAAACCTATGCTTACCATGTTCATATGTCCTAACTAAAGCTAAAGGAACACACTACCCCACCTTAGTGCCACCCTCCGGAGAAATCTAGGGGGTAGACCGCGCGGGTGCTGTTGGCTAGGGTTTCGCCCCAGATCGGGCTTCGGGGGCCCACATGCAACCCAGAGCATGCATGCGAACCTAACATGTGTGTGCATGTGTGTTGGTGGGTTGATGGGATCCAATAGCTATAGCTCCCTCGCCGCTCTCACCTGCCTCCCACGTACATATCGCTCCCGGCTCATGACTTAGAGGTGTAAACTCCCCCCCCGGTCTAGGGTATCACCGGATAAAGAGCACCAGAGCATCGTCCACCCTAGAAAACTTGCATGCATGTGTCCCTAACATATGTGTGTAGGTGTGACCCAAGGTTGGTACATGCAATATATATAGGTCCCGAGCATGGCCTTCTTCACAGACATGGGCTGTTAACACTAGCTGAAATCCAGGATCTGTACGTGGAAACTCCCGCTACGGGTCTATCGGAGCCTATTTCATGGTAAAGTGGGCCCAACCATTGCTTTCCATGTATATATGTCCTAAACAAACCAAAATAAAGCAAAAGATCCATCGGTGAGGCCTCATACGGAGAAAGCTATAGGGGTAGATCTCCGAACCCCCCCGGTCTAGGGTTTCGCCGGATAAAGACCACCGGAGCATCGTCCACCCTAGAAAACTTGCATGCATGTGTCCCTAACATATGTGTATAGGTGTGACCCAAGGTTGGTACATGCAATATATATAGGTCCCGGGCAAGGCCTTCTTCACATACGTGGGTGTTAACACTAGCTGAAATCCAGGATCTGTACGTGGAAACTCCCGCTACGGGTCTATCGGAGCCTATTTCATGGTAAAGTGGGCCCAACCATTGCTTTCCATGTATATGTCCTAAACAAACCAAAATAAAGCAAAAGATCCATCGGTGAGGCCTCATACGGAGAAAGCTATAGGGGTAGATCTCCGACCCCCCCCGGTCTAGGGTTTCGCCGGATAAAGACCACCGGAGCATCGTCCACCCTAGAAAACTTGCATGCATGTGTCCCTAACATATGTGTGTAGGTGTGACACAAGGTTGGTACATGCAATATATATATGTCCCGGGCAAGGCCTTCTTCACATACATGGGGTGTTAAGCTGAAATCCAGGAGCTGTACGTGGAAACTCCCGCTACGGGTCTATCGGAGCCTATTTCATGGTAAAGTGGGCCCAACCATTGCTTTCCATGTATATATGTCCTAAACAAACCAAAATAAAGCAAAAGATCCATCGATGAGGCCTCATACGGAGAAAGCTAGAGGGGTAGATCTTCGAACCCCCCGGTCTAGGGTTTCGCCGGATAAAGACCACCGGAGCATCGTCCACCCTAGAAAACTTGCATGCATGTGTCCCTAACATATGTGTATAGGTGTGACCCAAGGTTGGTACATGCAATATATATAGTTCCCGGGCAAGGCCTTCTTCACATACGTGGGGTGTTAACACTAGCTGAAATCCAGGATCTGTACGTGGAAACTCCCGCTACGGGTCTATCGGAGCCTATTTCATGGTAAAGTGGGCCCAACCATTGCTTTCCATGTATATATGTCCTAAACAAACCAAAATAAAGCAAAAGATCCATCGGTGAGGCCTCATACGGAGAAAGCTATAGGGGTAGATCTCCGACCCCCCCGGTCTAGGGTTTCGCCGGATAAAGACCACCGGAGCATCGTCCACCCTAGAAAACTTGCATGCATGTGTCCCTAACATATGTGTATAGGTGTGACCCAAGGTTGGTACATGCAATATATATAGTTCCCGGGCAAGGCCTTCTTCACATACGTGGGGTGTTAACACTAGCTGAAATCCAGGATCTGTACGTGGAAACTCCCGCTACGGGTCTATCGGAGCCTATTTCATGGTAAAGTGGGCCCAACCATTGCTTTCCATGTATATATGTCCTAAACAAACCAAAATAAAGCAAAAGATCCATCGGTGAGGCCTCATACGGAGAAAGCTATAGGGGTAGATCTCCGACCCCCCCGGTCTAGGGTTTCGCCGGATAAAGACCACCGGAGCATCGTCCACCCTAGAAAACTTGCATGCATGTGTCCCTAACATATGTGTATAGGTGTGACCCAAGGTTGGTACATGCAATATATATAGTTCCCGGGCAAGGCCTTCTTCACATACGTGGGGTGTTAACACTAGCTGAAATCCAGGATCTGTACGTGGAAACTCCCGCTACGGGTCTATCGGAGCCTATTTCATGGTAAAGTGGGCCCAACCATTGCTTTCCATGTATATATGTCCTAAACAAACCAAAATAAAGCAAAAGATCCATCGGTGAGGCCTCATACGGAGAAAGCTATAGGGGTAGATCTCCGACCCCCCCGGTCTAGGGTTTCGCCGGATAAAGACCACCGGAGCATCGTCCACCCTAGAAAACTTGCATGCATGTGTCCCTAACATATGTGTATAGGTGTGACCCAAGGTTGGTACATGCAATATATATAGGTCCCGGGCAAGGCCTTCTTCACATACGTGGGCTGTTAACACTAGCTGAAATCCAGGATCTGTACGTGGAAACTCCCGCTACGGGTCTATCGGAGCCTATTTCATGGTAAAGTGGGCCCAACCATTGCTTTCCATGTATATATGTCCTAAACAAACCAAAATAAAGCAAAAGATCCATCGGTGAGGCCTCATACGGAGAAAGCTATAGGGGTAGATCTCCGAACCCCCCCGGTCTAGGGTTTCGCCGGATAAAGACCACCGGAGCATCGTCCACCCTAGAAAACTTGCATGCATGTGTCCCTAACATATGTGTATAGGTGTGACCCAAGGTTGGTACATGCAATATATATAGGTCCCGGGCAAGGCCTTCTTCACATACGTGGGGTGTTAACACTAGCTGAAATCCAGGATCTGTACGTGGAAACTCCCGCTACGGGTCTATCGGAGCCTATTTCATGGTAAAGTGGGCCCAACCATTGCTTTCCATGTATATATGTCCTAAACAAACCAAAATAAAGCAAAAGATCCATCGGTGAGGCCTCGTACGGAGAAAGCTATAGGGGTAGATCTCCGAACCCCCCGGTCTAGGGTTTCGCCGGATAAAGACCACCGGAGCATCGTCCACCCTAGAAAACTTGCATGCATGTGTCCCTAACATATGTGTATAGGTGTGACCCAAGGTTGGTACATGCAATATATATAGTTCCCGGGCAAGGCCTTCTTCACATACGTGGGGTGTTAACACTAGCTGAAATCCAGGATCTGTACGTGGAAACTCCCGCTACGGGTCTATCGGAGCCTATTTCATGGTAAAGTGGGCCCAACCATTGCTTTCCATGTATATATGTCCTAAACAAACCAAAATAAAGCAAAAGATCCATCGGTGAGGCCTCATACGGAGAAAGCTATAGGGGGTAGATCTCCGACCCCCCCGGTCTAGGGTTTCGCCGGATAAAGACCACCGGAGCATCGTCCACCCTAGAAAACTTGCATGCATGTGTCCCTAACATATGTGTATAGGTGTGACCCAAGGTTGGTACATGCAATATATATAGGTCCCGGGCAAGGCCTTCTTCACATACGTGGGGTGTTAACACTAGCTGAAATCCAGGATCTGTACGTGGAAACTCCCGCTACGGGTCTATCGGAGCCTATTTCATGGTAAAGTGGGCCCAACCATTGCTTTCCATGTATATATGTCCTAAACAAACCAAAATAAAGCAAAAGATCCATCGGTGAGGCCTCATACGGAGAAAGCTATAGGGGTAGATCTCCGACCCCCCCGGTCTAGGGTTTCGCCGGATAAAGACCACCGGAGCATCGTCCACCCTAGAAAACTTGCATGCATGTGTCCCTAACATATGTGTATAGGTGTGACCCAAGGTTGGTACATGCAATATATATAGTTCCCGGGCAAGGCCTTCTTCACATACGTGGGGTGTTAACACTAGCTGAAATCCAGGATCTGTACGTGGAAACTCCCGCTACGGGTCTATCGGAGCCTATTTCATGGTAAAGTGGGCCCAACCATTGCTTTCCATGTATATATGTCCTAAACAAACAAAATAAAGCAAAAGATCCATCGGTGAGGCCTCATACGGAGAAAGCTATAGGGGTAGATCTCGAACCCCCCCGGTCTAGGGTTTCGCCGGATAAAGACCACCGGAGCATCGTCCACCCTAGAAAACTTGCATGCATGTGTCCCTAACATATGTGTATAGGTGTGACCCAAGGTTGGTACATGCAATATATATAGGTCCCGGGCAAGGCCTTCTTCACAGACATGGGCTGTTAACACTAGCTGAAATCCAGGATCTGTACGTGGAAACTCCCGCTACGGGTCTATCGGAGCCTATTTCATGGTAAAGTGGGCCCAACCATTGCTTTCCATGTATATATGTCCTAAACAAACCAAAATAAAGCAAAAGATCCATCGGTGAGGCCTCATACGGAGAAAGCTATAGGGGTAGATCTCCGAACCCCCCCCCGGTCTAGGGTTTCGCCGGATAAAGACCACCGGAGCATCGTCCACCCTAGAAAACTTGCATGCATGTGTCCCTAACATATGTGTATAGGTGTGACCCAAGGTTGGTACATGCAATATATATAGGTCCCGGGCAAGGCCTTCTTCACATACATGGGCTATTAACACTAGCTGAAATCCAGGATCTGTACGTGGAAACTCCCGCTACGGGTCTATCGGAGCCTATTTTATGGTAAAGTGGGACCAACCATTGCTTTCCATATACATATGTCCTAAACAAACCAAAATAAAGCAAAAGATCCATCGGTGAGGCCTCGTACGGAGAAAGCTATAGGGGTAGATCTCCGAACCCCCCGGTCTAGGGTTTCGCCGGATAAAGACCACCGGAGCATCGTCCACCCTAGAAAACTTGCATGCATGTGTCCCTAACATATGTGTATAGGTGTGACCCAAGGTTGGTACATGCAATATATATAGGTCCCGGGCATGGCCTTCTTCACAGACATGGGCTGTTAACACTAGCTGAAATCCAGGATCTGTACGTGGAAACTCCCGCTACGGGTCTATCGGAGCCTATTTCATGGTAAAGTGGGCCCAACCATTGCTTTCCATGTATATATGTCCTAAACAAACCAAAATAAAGCAAAAGATCCATCGGTGAGGCCTCATACGGAGAAAGCTATAGGGGTAGATCTCCGAACCCCCCGGTCTAGGGTTTCGCCGGATAAAGACCACCGGAGCATCGTCCACCCTAGAAAACTTGCATGCATGTGTCCCTAACATATGTGTATAGGTGTGACCCAAGGTTGGTACATGCAATATATATAGGTCCCGGGCAAGGCCTTCTTCACATACATGGGGTGTTAACACTAGCTGAAATCCAGGATCTGTACGTGGAAACTCCCGCTACGGGTCTATCGGAGCCTATTTCATGGTAAAGTGGGCCCAACCATTGCTTTCCATGTATATATGTCCTAAACAAACCAAAATAAAGCAAAAGATCCATCGGTGAGGCCTCATACGGAGAAAGCTATAGGGGTAGATCTCCGAATCCCCCCTGGTCTAGGGTTTCGCCGGATAAAGACCACCAGAGCATCGTCCACCCTAGAAAACTTGCATGCATGTGTCCCTAACATATGTGTATAGGTGTGACCCAAGGTTGGTACATGCAATATATATAGGTCCCGGGCATGGCCTTCTTCACAGACATGGGCTGTTAACACTAGCTGAAATCCAGATCTGTACGTGGAAACTCCCGCTACAGGTCTATCGGAGCCTATTTCATGGTAAAGTGGGCCCAACCATTTGTTTTCCATGTATATATGTCCTAAACAAACCAAAATAAAGCAAAAGATCCATCGGTGAGGCCTCGTACGGAGAAAGCTATAGGGGTAGATCTCAAACCCCCCCGGTCTAGGGTTTCGCCGGATAAAGACCACCGGAGCATCGTCCACCGTAGAAAACTTGCATGCATGTGTCCCTAACATATGTGTATAGGTGTGACCCAAGGTTGGTACATGCAATATATATAGGTCCCGGGCAATGCCTTCTTCACATACATGGGCTGTTAACACTAGCTGAAATCAGGATCTGTACGTGGAAACTTCCGCTACGGGTCTATCAGAGCCTATTTCATGGTAAAGTGGGCCCAACCATTGCTTTCCATGTATATATGTCCTAAACAAACCAAAATAAAGCAAAAGATCCATCGGTGAGGCCTCGTACGGAGAAAGCTATAGGGGTAGATCTCCGAACCCCCCCCGGTCTAGGGTTTCGCCGGATAAAGACCACCGGAGCATCGTCCACCCTAGAAAACTTGCATGCATGTGTCCCTAACATATGTGTATAGGTGTGACCCAAGGTTGGTACATGCAATATATATAGGTCCCGGGCATGGCCTTCTTCACAGACATGGGCTGTTAACACTAGCTGAAATCCAGGATCTGTACGTGGAAACTCCCGCTACGGGTCTATCGGAGCCTATTTCATGGTAAAGTGGGCCCAACCATTGCTTTCCATGTATATATGTCCTAAACAAACCAAAATAAAGCAAAAGATCCATCGGTGAGGCCTCATACGGAGAAAGCTATAGGGGTAGATCTCCGAACCCCCCGGTCTAGGGTTTCACCGGATAAAGACCACCGGAGCATCGTCCACCCTAGAAAACTTGCATGCATGTGTCCCTAACATATGTGTATAGGTGTGACCCAAGGTTGGTACATGCAATATATATAGGTCCCGGGCATGGCCTTCTTCACAGACATGGGCTGTTAACACTAGCTGAAATCCAGGATCTGTACGTGGAAACTCCCGCTACGGGTCTATCGAAGCCTATTTTATGGTAAAGTGGGCCCAACCATTGCTTTCCATGTATATATGTCCTAAACAAACCAAAATAAAGCAAAAGATCCATCGGTGAGGCCTCGTACGGAGAAAGCTATAGGGGTAGATCTCCGAACCCCCCCGGTCTAGGGTTTCGCCGGATAAAGACCACCGGAGCATCGTCCACCCTAGAAAACTTGCATGCATGTGTCCCTAACATATGTGTGTAGGTGTGACCCAAGGTTGGTACATGCAATATATATATAGGTCCCGGGCAAGGCCTTCTTCACATACATGGGGTGTTAACACTAGCTGAAATCCAGGATCTGTACGTGGAAACTCCCGCTACGGGTCTACCGGAGCCTATTTCATGGTAAAGTGGGTCCAACCATTGCTTTCCATGTATATATGTCCTAAACAAACCAAAATAAAGCAAAAGATCCATCGGTGAGGCCTCGTATGGAGAAAGCTATAGGGGTAGATCTCCGAATCCCCCTGGTCTAGGGTTTCGCCGAATAAAGAGCACCAGAGCATCGTCCACCCTAGAAAACTTGCATGCATGTGTCCCTAACATATGTGTATAGGTGTGACCCAAGGTTGGTACATGCAATATATATAGATCCCGGGCATGGCCTTCTTCACAGACATGGGCTGTTAACACTAGCTGAAATCCAGGATCTGTACGTGGAAACTCCCGCTACAGGGTCTATCGGAGCCTATTTCATGGTAAAGTGGGCCCAACCATTGCTTTCCATGTATATATGTCCTAAACAAACAAAATAAAGCAAAAGATCCATCGGTGAGGCCTCGTACGGAGAAAGCTATAGGGGTAGATCTGCAAACCCCCCGGTCTAGGGTTTCGCCGGATAAAGACCACCGGAGCATCGTCCACCGTAGAAAACTTGCATGCATGTGTCCCTAACATATGTGTATAGGTGTGACCCAAGGTTGGTACATGCAATATATATAGGTCCCGGGCAATGCCTTCTTCACTGACATGGGCAGTTAACACTAGCTGAAATCCAGGATCTGTACGTGGAAACTCCCGCTACGGGTCTATCAGAGCCTATTTCATGGTAAAGTGGGCCCAACCATTGCTTTCCATGTATATATGTCCTAAACAAACCAAAATAAAGCAAAAGATCCATCGGTGAGGCCTCGTATGGAGAAAGCTATAGGGGTAGATCTCCGAACCCCCCCCCCGGTCTAGGGTTTCGCCGGATAAAGACCACCGGAGCATCGTCCACCCTAGAAAACTTGCATGCATGTGTCCCTAACATATGTGTGTAGGTGTGACCCATGGTTGGTACAGGCAATATATATAGGTCCCGGGCAATGCGTTCTTCACTGACATGGGCAGTTAACACTAGCTGAAATCCAGGATCTATACGTGGAAACTCCCGCTACGGGTCTATCGGAGCCTATTTCATGGTAAACTGGGCCCAACCATTGCTTTCCATATATTTATGTCCTAAACAAACCAAAATAAAGCAAAAGATCTATCGGTGAGGTCCCGTACGGAGAAAGCTATAGGGGTAGATCTCCGAACCCCCGGGTCTAGGGTTTCAACGGATAAAGACCACCAGAGCGTCGTCCACCCTAGAAAACTTGCATGCATGTGTCCCTAACATATGTGTATAGGTGTGACCCAAGGTTAGTACATGCAATATATATAGGTCCCGGGCATGGCCTTCTTCACAGACATGGGCTGTTAACACTAGCTGAAATCCAGGATCTGTACGTGGAAACTCCCGCTACGGGTCTATCGAAGCCTATTTTATGGTAAAGTGGGCCCAACCATTGCTTTCCATGTATATATGTCCTAAACAAACCAAAATAAAGCAAAAGATCCATCGGTGAGGCCTCGTACGGAGAAAGCTATAGGGGTAGATCTCCGAACCCCCCGGTCTAGGGTTTCGCGGGATAAAGACCTCCGGAGCATCGTCCACCCTAGAAAACTTGCATGCATGTGTCCCTAACATATGTGTGTAGGTGTGACCCAAGGTTGGTACATGCAATATATATAGGTCCCGGGCAAGGCCTTCTTCACATACATGGGGTGTTAACACTAGCTGAAATCCAGGATCTGTACGTGGAAACTCCCGCTACGGGTCTATCGGAGCCTATTTCATGGTAAAGTGGGTCCAACCATTGCTTTCCATGTATATATGTCCTAAACAAACCAAAATAAAGCAAAAGATCTATCGGTGAGGCCTCGTATGGAGAAAGCTATAGGGGTAGATCTCCGAATCCCCCTGGTCTAGGGTTTCGCCGGATAAAGACCACCAGAGCATCGTCCACCCTAGAAAACTTGCATGCATGTGTCCCTAACATATGTGTATAGGTGTGACCCAAGGTTGGTACATGCAATATATATAGATCCCGGGCATGGCCTTCTTCACAGACATGGGCTGTTAACACTAGCTGAAATCCAAGATCTGTACGTGGAAACTCCCGCTACAGGTCTATCGGAGCCTATTTCATGGTAAAGTGGGCCCAACCTTTGTTTTCCATGTATATATGTCCTAAACAAACCAAAATAAAGCAAAAGATCCATCTGTGAGGCCTCGTACGGAGAAAGCTATAGGGGTAGATCTGCAAACCCCCTCGGTCTAGGGTTTCGTCGGATAAAGACCACCGGAGCATCGTTCACCGTAGAAAACTTGCATGCATGTGTCCCTAACATATGTGTATAGGTGTGACCCAAGGTTGGTACATGCAATATATATAGGTCCCGGGCAATGCCTTCTTCAATGACATGGGCAGTTAACACTAGCTGAAATTCAGGATCTGTACGTGGAAACTCACGCTACGGGTCTATCAGAGCCTATTTCATGGTAAAGTGGGCCCAACCATTGCTTTCCATGTATATATGTCCTAAACAAACCAAAATAAAGCAAAAGATCTATCGGTGAGGCCTCGTATGGAGAAAGCTATAGGGGTAGATCTCCGACCCCCCCCCCCCCGGTCTAGGGTTTCGCCCGATAAAGACCACCGGAGCATCGTCCACCCTAGAAAACTTAAATGCATGTGTCCCTAACATATGTGTGTAGGTGTGACCCAAGGTTGGTACAGGCAATATATATAGGTCCCGGGCACTGCGTTCTTCACTGACATGGGCAGTTAACACTAGCTGAAATCCAGGATCTATACGTGGAAACTCCCGCTACGGGTCTATCGGAGCCTATTTCATGGTAAACTGGGCCCAACCATTGCTTTCCATATATTTATGTCCTAAACAAACCAAAATAAAGCAAAAGATCCATCGGTGAGGCCTCGTACGGAGAAAGCTATAGGGGTAGATCTCCGAACCCCCCGGTCTAGGGTTTCGCGGGATAAAGACCACCGGAGCATCGTCCACCCTAGAAAACTTGCATGCATGTGTCCCTAACATATGTGTGTAGGTGTGACCCAAGGTTGGTACATGCAATATATATAGGTCCCGGGCAAGGCCTTTTTCACATACATGGGGTGTTAACACTAGCTGAAATCCAGGATGTGTACGTGGAAACTCCCGCTACGGGTCTATCGGAGCCTAGTTCATGGTAAAGTGGGCCCAACCATTGCTTTCCATGTATATATGTCCTAAACAAACCAAAATAAAGCAAAAGATCCATCAGTGAGGCCTCGTACGGAGAAAGCTATAGGGGTAGATCTCCGAACGCCCCCCGGTCTAGGGTTTTGCCGGATAAAGACCACCGGAGCATCGTCCACCCTAGAAAACTTGCATGCATGTGTCCCTAACATATGTGTGTACCTACCATGTGTGTGCATGTGTGTTGGTGGGTTGATGGGATCCAATAGCTATAGCTCCTCGGCCGCTCTCACCTGCCTCCCACGTACATATCGCTCCTGGCTCATGACTTAGAGGTGTAAACTCGCACGTCGGTTCCACCGATGGGAACCTTGTCCTAGGAATGGCCAAACCTATGCTTACCATGTTCATATGTCCTAACTAAAGCTAAAGGAACACACTACCCCACCTTAGTGCCGCCCTCCGGAGAAATCTAGGGGGTAGACCGCGCGGGTGCTGCTGGCTAGGGTTTCGCCCCAGATCGGGCTTCGGGGGCCCACATGCAACCCAGAGCAAGCATGCGAACCTAACATGTGTGTGCATGTGTGTTGGTGGGTTGATGGGATCCAATAGCTATAGCTCCCTCACCGCTCTCACCTGCCTCCCACGTACATATCGTTCCCGGCTCATGACTTAGAGGTGTAAACTCCCCCCCCGGTCTAGGGTTTCACCGGATAAAGAGCACCAGAGCATCGTCCACCCTAGAAAACTTGCATGCATGTGTCCCTAACATATGTGTGTAGGTGTGACCCAAGGTTGGTACATGCAATATATATAGGTCCCGAGCATGGCCTTCTTCACAGACATGGGCTGTTAACACTAGCTTAAATCTAGGATCTGTACGTAGAAACTCCCGCTACGGGTCTATCGGAGCCTATTTCATAGTAAAGTGGGCCCAACCTTTTTTTCCATGTATATATGTCCTAAACAAACCAAAATAAAGCAAAAGATCCATCGGTGAGGCCTCGTACGGAGAAAGCTATAGGGGTAGATCTGCAACCCCCCCCCCCCCCGGTCTAGGGTTTCGCCGGATAAAGACCACCGGAGCATCATCCACCGTAGAAAACTTGCATGCATGTATCCCTAACATATGTGTATAGGTGTGACCCAAGGTTGGTACATGCAATATATATAGGTCCCGGGCATGGCCTTCTTCACTGACATGGGCAGTTAACACTAGCTAAAATCCACGATCTGTACGTGGAAACACCCGCTACGGGTCTATCGGAGCCTATTTCATGGTAAAGTGGGCCCAACCTTTGTTTTCCATGTATATATGTCCTAAACAAACCAAAAATAAAGCAAAAGACCCATCAGTGAGGCCTCGTACAGAGAAAGCTATAGGGGTAGATCTTCGACCGCCCCCCCCGGTCTAGGGTTTCGCCGGATAAAGACCACCGGAGCATCGTCCACCCTAGAAAACTTGCATGCATGTGTCCCTAACATACGTGTATAGGTGTGACCCAAGGTTGGTACATGCAATATATATAGGTCCCGGGCAAGGCCTTCTTCACATACATGGGGTGTTAACACTAGCTGAAATCCAGGATCTTAACGTGGAAACTCCCGCTACAGGTCTATCGAAGCCTATTTCATGGTAAAGTGGGCCCAACCATTGCTTTCCATGTATATATGTCCTAAACAAACCAAATGATCTATCGGTGAGGCCTCGTACGGAGAAAGCTATAGGGGTAGATCTCCGAACCCCCGGGTCTAGGGTTTCAACGGATAAAGACCACCAGAGCATCGTCCACCCTAGAAAACTTGCATGCATGTGTCCCTAACATATGTGTATAGGTGTGACCCAAGGTTGGTACATGCAATATATATAGGTCCCGGGCATGGCCTTCTTCACAGACATGGGCTGTTAACACTAGCTGAAATCCAGGATCTGTACGTGGAAACTCCCGCTACGGGTCTATCGAAGCCTATTTCATGGTAAAGTGGGCCCAACCATTGCTTTCCATGTATATATGTCCTAAACAAACCAAAATAAAGCAAAAGATCTATCGGTGAGGCCTCGTACGGAGAAAGCTATAGGGGTAGATCTCCGAACCCCCCGGTCTAGGGTTTCGCCGGATAAAGACCACAGGAGCATCGTCCACCCTAGAAAACTTGCATGCATGTGTCCCTAACATATGTGTGTAGGTGTGACCCAAGGTTGGTATATGCAATATATATAGGTCCCAGGCAAGGCCTTCTTCACATACATGGGGTGTTAACACTAGCTGAAATCCAGGATCTATACGTGGAAACTCCCGCTACGGGTCTATCGGAGCCTATTTCATGGTAAAGTGGGCCCAACAATTGCTTTCCATGTATATATGTCGTAAACAAACAAAAAGAAAGCAAAAGATCCATCGGTGAGGCCTCGTACGGAGAAAGCTATAGGGGTAGATCTCCGAACTCCCCCCGGTCTAGGGTTTCGCCGGATAAAGACCACCGGAGCATCGTCCACCCTAGAAAACTTGCATGCATGTGTCCCTAACATATGTGTGTACCTAACATGTGTGTGCATGTGTGTTGGTGGGTTGATGGGATCCAATAGCTATAGCTCCCCGGCCGCTCTCACCTGCCTCCCACGTACATATCGCTCCCAGCTCATGACTTAGAGGTGTAAACTCCCACGTCGGTTCCACCGAGGGGAACCTTGTCCTAGGAATGGCCAAACCTATGCTTACCATGTTCATATGTCCTAAGTAAAGCTAAAGGAACACACTACCCCACCTTAGTGCCGTCCTCCGAAGAAATCTAGGGGGGTAGACCGCGCGGGTGCTGCTGGCTAGGGTTTCACCCCAGATCGGTCTTCGGGGGCCCGCATGCAACCCAGAGCATGCATGCGGACCTAACATGTGTGTGCATGTGTATTGGTGGGTTGATGGGATCCAATAGCTATAGCTCCCCGGCCGCTCTCACCTGCCTCCCACGTACATATCGTTCCCGGCTCATGACTTAGAGGTGTAAACTCCCACGTCGGTTCCACCGAGGGGAACCTTGTCCTAGGAATGGCCAAACCTATGCTTACCATGTTCATATGTCCTAACTAAAGCTAAAGGAACACACTACCCCACCTTAGTGCCGCCCTCCGGAGAAATCTAGGGGGGTAGACCGCGCGGGTGCTGCTTGCTAGGGTTTCACCCCAGATCGGGCTTTGGGGGCCCAGAAAACATAAATGCCTTAAAAATATAATTATACTATAATAATACAAAAATAATCAATTAAAATAATATGCATATTAATAAACGATTTTTGAAAAAAAATAGGCTGAGCCGACGGCATGCCGTCGGGTCAGACCCCTACAGGATGACGCCGTTGGGCGGGCCGAACGGCTGGTTAACGGTGAGGGCCTGACCCGACGGCCCAGCCCGTACCGACGGTATGCCATCGGGCCAGCTTGGGCTACGCCGACGGGATTTCTAGCCCAACGGCCCGTTCGCTGGGCTTCCATGGGGAGGGGCTACGCCGACGGCCCCGATATTTGGCCGTCGGCGTAGCTCCTGGCCGTAGGCACAAACACTCTTTCCTGTAGTGTCTATAGACAACATTTTTGGTGTTTTTCTTGGATTTATCAGCCTCGGTATTCAGCTTGGCTAAAATCTGTGTCGTTTTCCTTGACAATTCAACATATAGCTAGCCATGTCAGAATACAGGCTCGGAAAGGTAAATGCCGACGTGTGGTATGGTCTGACATGTGCCTTGTTAATGATCATTGCAAAACTCAGATGGATGGGAAACTGTTTTCTCTTGAGTTTGTAATATCAACCAAAGCAGGTCGATCCATTACACCTGATACAGTTTTCAATGGAAAATGTTAAATCTTTTGCAGGGAAGTATACATAAAGCTTTACACATAAATTTTGTAGTATTTAATTAAGTCTATGGTATGCTACAGGCTAGTCCTTACTGTTTCTAATCCAAGGTCTTCTCATAAACTGGAAAGCACAGTTTGATTCATAGTTAAATATGTCTTGACATATCTTATGGCTAGCTGTTTCATACGGGTTTAAAGGAAGGAGATGTGGACACCAGAATTGCAAGATTTTCAGTCAGAGGATATACCTTCAGTTGAAGTGGAAATCTGTGATCTTTTATTGGTGACATCTTGAAGAGCAGCATGTACATGACTCGGAGCTCTAGGATCTATAAACCAGTGAAATCGATCTCTAAGCCAGGAAACTGTAGTGGTATTGCCGACATGAGTTTTTCGATTCGTAGCGAATTTTCTGGCCAAATTGAGTTGTAGAGAAGAAAACCTGAATTTTCGGTTTGATGTGACGTTGTCTGTGACATCCTGGCCAGGGCTTAATAGGATTGATAGGATACTCATATCAACAAGGTATACCTTCTTTTCCGGAAGCTCATCTCAAAAGAACTCCAAGTTAAGCGTGCTTGGCTTGGAGCGATTTGAGGATGGGTGACCGACCGCGAAGGCCCGTCCACAGGGTGGTCGGGGTGTTACAATGTCCTGGGGCATAGCGCTCATGGCTGTTTCGACATGTTGGCGCTGGGCGTGGATGTGACGGCCTGCGTTGTGGGCGCCGATCTGATGGCCGCCGCTTGGGATTGGATGTGCTCGCATGCGTCTTTACCGTGGTCACCGCCCAGAGGCACCCGACGGGTGGAGGCATGGAGTGGCGGAGCCGCGGAGGTAGCCCGACGCTGGTCGTGTGCCTGACTACCTGGGATGAAGAGATATGAGGAAATAAAGAGGCGGTAGTTACAGGATTTTTTGTTTTACTTGATTACGGGATTCCTTTTTTGAGTTGATTACGGGCTTCCTGGATGAGAGAGAAGGTGGGTGTTATGGAGGCGCGTAATTTAGGCGTGGAGATTAGGCGTGGGGTGGGGAGAACAAAGAAATCGGATCTATTAGATTAACATGAATAGACCGCTGAGATTCTTTTTGGATGTTGCTACATAACGAGCGCTCGTTAGCAAAACAATTCCAACGAGCGTGCATGCGGGTGAGAAATGCCTAATTTAGATGCTAATTAGAAGCAAACTGCATGCATGCAAGTACCACCAAAATTGCTGATGTCATCAACATTTAATGCAAGAACCAAATATTTAAAAAGATTTATAGGCCGAACCATTTATCTGATTTACAATCTGTTTTCACCGTTAGGTTACTCGCAACGAGATCTTCGAAACTAGATCCCATGTTGGTATGTTCTGAGGACTTTTTTCGGATCCAAAAGTTATCCACCCCTAATACAAGAGTTATCCAACCGCACTACTTAAGTTATCCACCCTGTAACATATAAGTTACCCACCATATAAAACAGTCCCGGTGAAGTTATTTTCATGAAGACAAAAAATTGTACACACATAATAAAATTTCTATAAATTGAAGCACTAGTCTACCCGTTCGGCTTCATCGTCAATCACCGCTCTTGCAATGTACGGGCGACTCAGCCTCCGAAGTTTACCACGTCAAACATCAAGCATAATTTTTTTTAAACATTGTATCTAAACTTCTTTTGCATATGACATATAAATTGGAGTCTTACATCCCACCCATCCCCACCACCCTAAGTTATATTGAACAAACATAATGCGCAACAAATAATCTAGCATCTCGACTTCATCACCCATCGCCGCTACCGCGGCGTACGGGTGACAAAGTCTCGAAGGGTGATAGGGTACCAAGGCTTCATCGCTCGTCCACGCTATCGCGTCGACGGTGACAAAGTCTCGGTACACTAACACCTAGGCTACCGCATCCAAACTGAATAAGTCTTGCTTATATTTAATTAACTAAAATAGGGGTAACCAAGGTTTCATAAAGAACAAGATTACAAAAGTTATCTACCCATATGAAAATGAAGTAGTCACAAGTGGGTATCTTACATGCAAAAGAGCTTTCGCACATCCTATCATAGGGGTGGATAATTATATATTATTTGAGTGGGTAACTTATATGCTATAGCATGGATAACTATTGTGTTAGAGGTGGATAACATTTAGGTCGAAAAAAATTCGTCGAAACATATCAATATGGGATCTAGTTTTGATGATCTCGTCGAGACTAGTCCATCGGTAAAAACGGATTTTCGATCGGATAAACGATTTGAGCTACAAAACATTTTGAATATCCAGATTTTACATATAATGCGGATGACATCAGCAGTCTCGGTTTATAGTGCATGCATGCAGATTAGGAAGGAGAGGAGGGAATCCTGCATGCGGTGATTGTGGTGAGATGGGAAAGCAATTAAGATGGGTGTGAATGCAATTAAGGTGGAATATAAATACAATTAGGGGATTTAAATTGGACGGCTTGTTTTTAATCAAAAGGCCAAGATTTGCTTGTTGGCTAAGACTATTTTTTAAGGCGCCCCGAAAATAGATTTCTCCTTCTTTTTTCCTGCTAAATTTATGCATTTATAAGTAGTAGAGATAGAGATAGAGATGCAGTTCATGATCATCCCTTCACCCTTCTTCTCTCAACCTGATACATAGGGCCCACAAAAAGTCCACTCAAGCAAAATCCCCTCGCTCCCAACGACCAAGACCAGCCTCAAAAGAAAAGAAAATAGGCATCGTCCGGTCTCCCTGGATCCTCCAATCGCCCTTCTCCTACCTGCTTGGCCGCCTCCCACCCCCAATCAGCCTCTCCTACCGTCTGGAGTGCTCCATCGTCGTTGACAGCGGTTCAAATTTCAAATTGAAGCTTTTCACCATGCTGTCGCATGGCCTGATTCCTCTCGCTCCCTCTTTTTTTTTGAAATTTTGTAGCCACCGAAATTGCACGGACGCCGCGAGCGCTGCCGGTGAACCGCTCGCCGGTCTCGCTACTGGCGCACTTGCTCGCCGGAACCGCGGAGGCTGCACTTGCTGTCGGGCCACTCGCTCCCCATATGCAGGACAATGTGGAGGTCGTGCCCTCTGCCAGCTTGGTCGCCCTCTGTCAATGGGATAGCCTGAAGGCCACACCCCTGCTGACGAGCCCGCTCTCTGGCGCCGTACCGTGGGTAGCTCGCTATGGGGCTGCACCGCTCCGACGAACAAGTGAGTGGTCTGTTGCGCTTTGCCCCCCTTCTCCGCCTATCCACTCTACTTCTATGACTTCCTATACATCTCGAAAAGGTGACTATGTCTAAATCCCACTCCATGTCGCGTGTGAAATCATTATTTTGATTTTTCTATGCAATGGCAACTAATTAGGAGTGATGGAGGTCTTACCGAATCAACAGTTCAACACTGAAGCACGAATATTATATGGCAGTACACCTCTTTTTTTTTAAGGAAGAAGCCTATATCTCAATGGCGTTTCCCATGTTTCTCTCCGTTCAGCAGGGCACTGATTGGTCTCAGGTCAATCGGACATAGCTGAGATTTGTTTTGTAAACTGAAGTCCATCGCTGAGTTTATTTTGTAAATTAAGTTTTACTTCTTTGGCGGTGAACTGAACTGGTGCGCACATATCGCGGCAGCAAGCCTCGGCATCGATACTCTCGTTGGATTAAGCTGGTCGATGGACTAAAAAAAACTGATCTGATGATCATCGATTATAATCCGACGCGTGCTACTGTGAAGCCCGGGATGGAAGTATGATTCGTCCGCCCATTGATGTGCGGTGCGTAACCAGTAACCTGTGGGTTTGCCTATTTTTTTCTTTGTAGTTTGATATGTATAGTTTTACCCAGTTGCTAAAAAGCGCTCGGATGCTGTGTGGCAAACCGAGCATCCGGCTGTGGACCGTCAGATTTGACGCTGACGATACAGATCGCGCGAGCAGGGTTGGTTCCTTCCCGACATAAAAACCCCTGGCCCGACTGTTTTCCACCTGAGCTTGTTGACGTGTCGACCAGGTGTTTCTCCCCTTTCCCCATTCCGTTTCATTCCCGTCAAATTAGATAGGGTTTCTCCGGCGATTCCATCGGCGGTGGATGTTGATGTGCTCTGGGGCTGCGCGAGCTCGTCGGCGTCGACCTCGTCGTTGGAGATCTAGTTGCACGGAATTGCAGCTTGATCTTTGGCGGAGATCGAGGATGCGGGACGGCGTCGAGCTCTGGAGATCTAGCTGCACGGGAGTGTCGCCTGCTCGTCGGCGGGGAGCGAGCCCGCGGGAGGGCGACGATCTCTGCGCCGGAGAGAGAGTCGTACGTGAGTGCAATTTGGTCGTCGGGGGGAGCTAGCTCCCGGAGCCGCATCAGCGGCAGCTGTGGAAAGCGCGACAGGGATACGGAAGAGGACGTGTACCGGTGTACGTGGACAACCTCCACTCCCACAAGCTGTACCTCACCGAGGTGGGTTTCCTTCAAGTCTCCACGGTCTGCCTCTGCTCGGTTCGTGTGGTCTGGACCTGAATTTGGGCGGGGGAAAGGTCCGCCCCTTTCAGATTCTGAGCGGTTTCTCGCTTCCATGAACACGAACAGAGGGAGTACCTCCTTGATCCGTGATTCTTCCAATAGGAAATCCTTGGTTTGTTAATTAGTGATATCTAAATCTGCTTGTTTTCCATTGTTTGCGTGCTACCCACTTGTTTCCCTTTTCTGTATCTTGCTTTGTATTCAACAGTCTGCCTATTACTTCCTGAATAGTACGTACTCTGTATTGCTCTATCAGCTGACCATTGGGTGTGCTACTACAGATAATGGTGTCTAGCCTAAATGGGTTGTCTGTTGGAGATTACTTGCTGACAATATCATGGAGTCCCCTGCCAGGTTAGAGAGCCACTCTTGCGTCAGGTTTGCGTGCTCTGATTATGTGCACAACTGTGGGAGTTTGCAAATGGAGCCATGATGCATATTGTTTTTTTCTTAGGAGGAAGTATACCATATGTCATATGCACTGGAATTCAACCTTTTTTATGTTTGTGTAGTATGCTGTTAATTAAGCTGCTTCTTGTCAGCATGTTATAGTTGGTTTCAACTTGTATAGTTTAGCTTGTTGTTCATCAGAAACATATAAGTTGCATATTGATGTTTACTTAGTTCAGTCCAAGGTTTGAAGTAAATTTTTTATGACATCATGATTTTAATAGTTGATTCTATATGTTTTCTAGGAGTTGCTTCAGCTGTTTAGGATCATCTCATTAGCTGCGTACTGTTGTTGGGTAAGTATGTTCACTCACCATGCTTAAGTTGATTATATTGTTCGGACTAAGTTGCTTTTGGTCCGTTTGGATGTATGCATTCAGCCTTGGTATTAGAGATTGGCATTCGGTTGGACCGAATACCCCGAATACATCCGTTTGGCTGGTCTAAGCATTCACGCTCGGTATTTGGGCTCGATATTGAGAAGGTCCGATTGATGTACAACCAGGTCGCTCCCGAATGTCGAGCCTTTTACCTAGACATCGTTGTGTATTCGCTTTGCTCCCCTCCCCGACCAAACGACATATCAAGAGGAGGCGTGCTGGGGCACACAGCGGCGATGGCGCAAGTACCTCAACTCCTCCCTCCCCCTCCTCCTCCTCCTCCTCCAGCTAACGGCGCGGTGGTCCTCCGTTGAGGAATGCCCCATCGCCCTCCTCCCATTCCTCTTGTGTCCCTCTACCTCGACCCTCTTTCGTCGGGCGCAGGTCACTGGTGCAGAGCACATCGACCTCTCCGGTGCAGGTACGGGGAGAGACCGCCCGCCCCTGCCCCCTCTACCTATTCTGTAGCAGCATAGTGCCCTACCGTCTCCCTGTCTTCTGTCTCTTTGATCTCGTCTAGCAGCCGTACCGAGGATGTCGCCTCTCTGTCTCTCTCGATTTAGCATGCGCAGGCGAAATTTGGAAGGAAACGGACTCAATCTATTCGTATCTAAAATATTTTCTCGATTTGTGATGTTGGTGGAGCTTGTCCAATGTTTTGACCGTCCGCCAAATGCAATTCAACACTTTGAGCATCCAAACAGAACTTGACATTCAACCAGGATATCAATTCTAGGCACCAAATCCTAAACATCCAAACAGAAATATTGATAATGAATCTCAATGCCAATATGGCAGGGTATTGACATTCGAGCCAATGCAATGCCAAGCTTGCGAATACAAACATCCAAACGGACCTTCTGATTTTCAAGTTGTTGAAAAGTTGTTACCTAACTTGATTTAGTCCTTTATCTAAATTTCTTAATGTGCATTTTACTTCGCTTCCACGGAGAATTTGTCAGGATGACCTGGACCGAAGAATTTGTTTCTTCCAAGCTTCCACGGAGTTACTCCAATGAGGTATAATATCACCAATAGCATTTTTTCTAGGATTTTTTCTAGGTTGGGAACATGCATCACTGTTTGAATTAATGTGGCTACTGGTTTTTATTCAAATTGTGTCATTAATATGATTAAGTTGGATATTGGATAAAAACCAAGTTGCCTTTTGCTTTGTTGCGTATAGTAGTTCAATGAAAAAGTAACTAAGCACAACAAATTTATCTATTAAGTTCTTTCATTAACACTATTAAAGTTGCCCACTAAACTAGTCTAGTTGCATATGATAGCTTGCTTAAGTAGTATACCAGAATTCATTGTATTATTTTTCACATGCAATATATGCTTAAGGTGTGTAGCCAAGGATCATTTTTACCTTTTCAACAAATATGAATAAGTTGGATTCTGGTTTGAACTAAGTTGCTTTTTGTTTAGATGCAAGTTGGCTACTGAATTTACCTAAGTTGCATTTGTTCTTTTTGTGCGTTTTGGGGGTCTCCATGCTTTTTGTATTAAGTTGCATATGCAAGGTTGCTTAAGTTGTACACAATAGATACTTAATTTTTATTTCCACACGCAATTTTTGCTTAAGTTTTGAATCCAAGATTTATTTTTTATACAACTTGTTTAGTAAGTCGTGTACTAGGCAGTATTAAGTTGCATTATGAACTTAACCTAGTTGCATATACAAGCTTGCTTAAGTTGTATACCAAAATTAATCAAATTAGTTTCATCATGCAATGCATGCTTACGTTGTGTAGTCCTTTTTACGTTTTCAACAAACATGAAAATAAGTTGTATTATGCTTTGCACTAAGTTGCTTTTTGTTTAGATGCAAGTTGGCAACTGAATTTTACCTCAGTTGCATTTTTTTCTTCTTATTTTTTTGCAATTTGGGGGTCTTCATGCTTTTTCTATTAAGTAAGTTGCATATGCAAGGTTGCTTAAGTTGTACACAATAGTTACTTAAGTTTTGTATCCAAGGTTTATTTTCTATATAACTTTTTAAAATAAGTTGTATCCTTGGCATTATTAAGTTGCATTGTAATTGACCTAGTTGGATTTACAAGCTTACATAAGTTGTATACCCAAAATTAATCAAATTATTTTCATCATGCAATGTATGCTTAAGGTGTGTAGCCAAGGATCAGCTTTACCTTTTCAACAAACATGAATAAGTTGGTTTTGGTGGCTTATAAATAGCAACTTAAGGTTAGTTCGTGTGGTAGTTTTTATTCAAGTTGGTCTATTATCATGGTTAAGTTGCGAACTAGAGAAAACTAAGTTGAATTTTTGCTGGTTCCCTAAGTTGATTACTAAAATCAACTTGTAGTAAAGATTAAGTGCTTTTACTTAATTTTGTTACATAAACATGGTCAACTTGATGCCTGATAGTAGCCAAGTTGCTTCTTCCAAATCAGGGTCAGTGGTAGATGTAGGTATAGTAGTAGTGGGAATGTTGATCCCACAATCAATGTTTGCTTGTCCATGTGGTTGCGCCATCCTACCACTGTGTACATCAGAAGATCCTACAACTGCGCATTGGTCCAGTTGTAACGGGATATTCTTTGACCATATCCTCTAGTGTAGCCTGTGTAGAAATATGGATAGGTTGTCTAGCGAATTTAATTAAGTTGTTTTATCACTATGCTTAAGTTGTATACTGAAATAAATTAACTTGATTTCCTTGAGCATTAAGTTCATTTTACTCGAGCATGCTTAAGTTGCGTATACTGAAATTAATCAAGTTGATTCCTCCAGCATGCTTAAATTGCCGGGTATTGGTACAATATATCTATGTGTTCCTTTTGAGCAACATGCACGTATAAGTTGTTCTCTGGTTTAATTAGTTGCCTTGTCAACTTGCTTAAGTTGAAACAGAAAATTATAAGTTATTCTTTATGGTATGCTTAAGTTGTATGGGTATCTATAATCTATCTTGGTTTTCGTTTTCGAGCAACATGCATAAGTTGGTAACTGCTCTAATTAAGTTGGCTTGTCAACATGCTTATAAGGTGCTTATTTGTGATGTTGCTAAGTTGTACCGTGAAGCGGTGGATCCCTGGTGGCGTAGCTAGTACCACCTCGAGTGTGGTGGTATCCTTACCATAATTAAGTTGTCTACTGAACTTAGTCTAATTAGATCTGCATGCTTGCTTAAGTTATGTACCAACATTTTAAATCAACTTCTTATTTCTAAGCATGCATTCTTTTGTACTGCCATTTTTCCGTTCCTTCTTAAGTTGTTAACATGCATTATTGTCTGTCCAACTAGTGGGTCTACTGGTTCATCCCTTTTTTCTTCAAGTTGTTTCACCAACTTGATTAACTTGGATACTTCCTACAATTAAGTTGCAATAAAGATTAGTTTCCCATTAAATAAGTTTATATCCTTACCATAAATAAGTTGCCTACTAAATATGCAATACTCCATTAACTGTGATGTGTTCTTTAAGTTAGTAAAATTTGGTTCCGAAACATACGTAAGTTGCGTACTCAACTGTTCGGTCACTGTCATGCATCAAGTTTCAGCAGTAAATATGTATGAATAACTTTTAGCATCACTAGTATCTTTTACAACCCACAGCATGTGCATTACATATTTCTCACCTTCATGTTTATTACCAACAGCATGAATAACTGTACGGTGTGGACGTGGGGGTAAATGAGAAAGAAAAAAATGTACGTTCTAGGCATCCATCGTACAACGGCAGGATAGCCGTCGTTAGGCAGCGGATTTCGGGGGATTAGACCGTCGCTAATTATGCAGACAGGCTCGGCAGTTTTCTATCTTCTCTCTCCCCCACGTCATCTAATTGCTTACGTGTAGAATGTTAAAGGCTAGTCAGAGGCAGCCTTGCCTTGCATCGATGCCATCGGTTCCGAATCGCCTGGCCGCTGCTTATCATCCCCTCTAGCGAGTAATAAGCCCATGTAGCAGGCCCATTTGGGACAGAAGAGGCAAAACCACGCGGGGCTCCTCCTGGCCACCTATTTTTTTCTCATCACTCCACTTCACACGCTTGTTCCTCTTCTTCCTCCTCCCACTCCCCAGCCACTATCTTGCACTTTCCCCACTGGATGGATTCGTTAATTAGTGGCCACTGCCGCCTCTCTCCGCCCTGTCGGACATCTCCCTTCGACCATATATGCGCTCGCCAGGCTCCGGAAGCTGTTCGATGTTCCGAAGTCAGCTGTCGTGGTGCTCCCAAGGCACCATCTCGTTGCCCGGCGCCGGAGCCCGCAGAGGACCGAAAGAACTGGGAGACCGAGAGTTCGTCAAGTCCACCCCCTTCGACCTCATCCTGGTATGAAAAGCATCCGTCCCTTTACCCCTTGCTTCCTGTACGTTTCTGTGGCCAGATTCGAGATTATATTGTGCATCTACCATATCCAATTCGATTCAGTTCGACTAGGTTGGACGTGCCTGTTCTGGATTCGATTAGGTAGCTTGGAATTATGCCTCTGTTAGCAATAATATTGCCTATTAAGAGTTCTAGTTGATTTAGTCTGTACTAGAAGGATTGGGCAAGCTTTACTGCGCCCATTGTTTACTGGCATCGCTTGGGTCTAAGCCTAATCTTCCTATTTTTTGTATTTGCCATCAAAGATTTAACACAATATCACATAGAATAGCCTTCACATAGCATACACTGGACTTGTGAAACCGCACTTGCACACAAAGTCCCAAAAACAAGAGAACCTGGTATAGGGATGAACATATACAGCCCAGTTATATATTGGACATGTTCAGAGCATCAAATAGCTCACATAATACAGCTATAAGTAGTCAGTTGTTCTGTTTTATTCTGAATTGTACATGCTATCCAGGGATCTATACGCTTGACTATATTAGTACATAAACACTTTCATCTTACATAGTGGGATCCAGTATATACAAATAATATTTGCATTCATATATTCTACCAAGAAAGGAGATATCTCAGTATTTAAACGGTGTCACTCAGTATGCATAGCTTGCATTTTTTGTATTTAAATGGACATAAACATAAGGAAGGAAATTTTAATCAAGAAATATTAAACTGTGTATAATACAAAGCAGAAACTCTCTGCTCTCCCCTACATTGCCAGGGATGAGGGATAAACATTAAACCGATGAAGCACAAAATAACATGAGTACAGGACATGGACGAACACCACATACATACGCATTGGACTACCATAGTTTTCTCTAGGAAAGATCCATTATACGCTAGTATTGGTGTCTGCAAGCTCTAAAATAGGAACCTAAAGAAGACCTTGAACATCCATATCATCAATTTCACTAGAACCCTGCAAAGATAGAGGAAAATTTAAAACATGGGAATACTAGACTAGTTTAAAGAAGTTGATTGAACAATATTTAAAGTGCCATTAGCAAGTCTGTGAAGCTAGTGAATGCATTGCTGTCATTAGTAGTATTTTTCCATTGGTATATGAGTTTCTCCACCACCATTCTCTTGCTGCTGCACAGAGAAACAAACCATGTTGTTAATCATGTAGTAATAAATTAGAACACTATTTTTGAATTTGCGTGTCTTGTCGAGCCAACTTCTATGTCTCTTTGAACTTTTTGGCTGGACATTCTTTTTCTTTAGGCGTGCAGAACTAAGCAAACCATCATCTTGCTGAACATTTGGTTGGACATTAGATGAATCAGTCAGAATACTTGTAGATGCGCTCATTTTGTCCTCTACTTGCTTAGTAATGCAGTCAAATGCATTGTCCACCAACATGCTACATTCTGGATCGCTTGCGGCTTTATATGCTAAATCATGAAACTTGTGAGAAAGAAACTTGTTGCGCAACATTGCATCCAGTTTTGGATTTTCAATGATGTTTCTTCCTTTGATGTCTTTTATAGTTCCAAATCGTGCTTCCCTTGTCCATCGCTTTAGAAGATAATGATTCGGCAATAACTTGATATTCATCAAGTCAAGAACTTTCAGAGCATGCCCACACAAGACTCCAGTCCTTTTTAACTGAAAACAACTACAAGAAGCCGTTTGCTCCAAAGGATCACCGACAACTATGCGCTCTAGTTCAGAACTTAAATCACCATCAGCCCTCAGAACTGCAACAGCATAGGTATTATCCCCATACAAAGCTCTAGTACATGCAGCCATGGATCTTTCATATTCGGCCTGGAATGCTTCAAATATTGTGGGTGTGTAAAGTTTGCTTGTTTGCAACAACATAGGTGTCTTCATCGGTTCATCCTTATTCATGGTAGCTTTTTCCTAGCTTCAAATTCTACATTTAGTTCCTTGTCTCTTTTTCTTTGCACCGCCCTTCCAAAATGTTTTAAGAACCGAATGATGTCAAAATCTGATTTAAGATATTTTTTTCAAGTCACTATTGAAACTCTCACTTAATTGTGTGCTTCTCATTCCCAATGAGAAAACATCCCTCATGTAACATTCAGCCCATTTTTCCTTCAACTTATATATACTATTAGCCATGATGCCTTCTTCTTCTCCACCTCATTTCTCATGATGCCAAAAGCTTCTTCAAAGGCTGCCTTGTCCTCAATGTTATACATGCATGCACTAAAATCTAAGAGAATGTGAGGTTCCTCATCTCCGTCATTTTTTTGGGAGTTTGACTCTTCATCTTTGCTATTGCACAAATGCTTCACGGCATTTTGCATTATGTGATAGGTACACAGACCATGCCATGCTTCTGTGAATACATCCTCAATAGCCTTTCCCATTGTTGTGTCTTGATCAGTAATATTGTTCTAGGTTGCTTTCCACCATGTGCAGCTAGAAAAGCCTCAAATAGCCATTTGAAAGAGGCACGTGTTTCATCAAACAAAAGAGCAGCACCAAAAATAACAGTCTCTCTAAACTGATTGAATCCAATAAAAACACCAAAGGGCCTATACTCTTTGTTTGTGCCAAAAGTAGTGTCGAAGGTGACGACATCCCCAAAGTGTGCATAATCAATGCACATCTTAGCATCAGCCCAAAATATGTTAGTTATTTGTTCTTCACAATCCAATTGCGGAGCATATTGGAAAGAAGGGTTCTCAATTATCTTGTCTTGAAAATACTTCAACATGCTTCCTGCCTGACCATATGCCAATTCCCTTTGACGCCTGCTTTGCAAGTGATTCTTCTGATCACGACAAGTGTATCTGAGATTCATTCGTCCTCCAACTGTGCGACTAGCCAACTCATGTGCAGCTTTTGGCCTAATTCCGGAGTCATCAGCAGCCTCGATTTCAAAAGCTTGCAAATCTAAAATCTTTCTTTGTGATAACATCAGATGGAAGGTTTCTGGCAAGTAAACACCATGATTGTGATCAAGCATTACATCCACCACTTCATAATGTTCTGCCACTCGATCTAATGAAAGACACATATGAACATCACAACCTGTTCTTGTTTCAGCACGAGGGTTCTTCGTGAGATGATCCCTTTTGTCTTGTGCTCGACGACCCTCCTTCGCACACACATATCTACATGAAGTTACCTTCCCATCCATTTTACTAGTCCAGCTAAACCTTTTTCTAACCTCAAAACCTGCATGACCTCCATAGTTCACCCAAAATAACCAAGCATCATCCAAGTTTCTAAATATCTGACCAACTTTAGGTAAGCAAATAGGGATCACATTCTCCCTACACCAAAATAGGTATGTAGTGTAGGTAAGCAAATAGGAATCACATTGATGCAAACAATGCAAAATAATTTCAGTGAAAGCCTAACTTACTTGTTAGGTTGTGCCATTGACTTCTTAAATTATGCAGGAATCATCAATAAAAATTAGTTAAATATTTGTTTGATACTGGAATCATGAATAAAGCAAGTTAAATATATGTTTGATACTGCAGGAATCATGGCTTATAAGAAAATAGTAGACTGTTCACATTGTGTGGTGATTTTGTATAAGGTCTCAAATATAATTGCCATGTATTTTTAAATTTATGGCAGTGAGATTTCTCACTAGTCCTACTGTATTTTCTACCATCATGTGAATGGATCATGGATGAAAACAGTTCTGTTAGTACCAAGGAAGAATCCTAGATACCTAAATTATCTTACTGGTCATATCTTCACAGAACGTGACATTTTCCCTACTATGAATTCTACGATCAGCAAAGGTTGAAATTCCCAGGCCTAAAACAAATTTTCTTCCCTTTGCTTTATTTCTTTGTCTTTCTGTCAATGGGACCAATCATTAGATACTTGAGTAGCAACCGGCTTATCCAAAATCTGTATTTTTTGTGGGAACAATTCATCTTGAAAAGCTTTGTTTGTTCAGATTTGAATTTGCTGTGGTGGATCTGACCTAAAGCAATTGGTGCATCTTCAAATTTTACTGCACATGATCTAGAGCATACCAGTATCTGCCTATGCTAATAATATTTTTCTTGAAATTTCTTAGGCTACAGATAGGAGAGCATCCCAGGCGAAGGAAGCAGAAGATGGCCTCACCTGTCGTGCTGAAATACCAGCGCCTGCCGCCGATGATCGCACCTTGATTGCCAACTCCAGAACGGATCAAAGAGAGAAGCGCGAATGCGCGATCTGTTTCCCCACCTAAATCCCGTCCTAGCGCTGTTGATGTGTGTGATCGCACGTTCATTGCTAATGCCAGAGACGAATTAAAGAGAGAAGCGAGCGAACTGTTTCCCCACTAAAATCCCGTCCTCGCGCTGTCGACCCGCGTGGTTTTCCCTCCTTTGTTTCAAACTGGGCTTCTTTACATGGGCTGGACCAGTCATGTGCGTTGAGAGAGGGGCAGGTAAGGCGATTCGAAACAGACGGCATCGATGCAAGGCAAGGCTGCCTCTGACTAGCCTGTAGCAAATTAGAGAATCCGCGCCGCACATATAGCAATCTTTACTACTGTTAGACAATATAAGTATACTAATTTAATTTGGTATAAATTGCATGCCATGTCTTTAATTACTTATTTGTTTAGATTTAAAGTTTTCTCAATTGCAAATAAGAATATGATATTTTAAATGGTGTCAGAGAAAGACCAAAATGAAACATAAGATTTGTTCACTGATAAGAAATATAATGCATTATTCCTTGCCTTATTAACACATATTAATTTAATTTATCCGTTACAACGCACGGGCCTTTTGCTACTCACTGATCACAGCGGGTGGGTTGTCTGTGGGTCCCACTACCATTGCGGCTGCCATGCGAGTGCTTCTTGCACTGGATGTGGGGTAAGCATCGGGAGCTACCGGCTCGCTGAAGCTGTTCAAGGAGAGCAAAAGTTCCTTTTTCTGGAAGACGATTTACCATTTTTATTTTTATTTTTGTACTTAGGCTAGTATCATAGTCTTATCATTTTGATTACTTGTAGAATCTTAATACAAGTTTGTGTACATAAGATGTATTTGCTATTAAAGTTTCTAGGTTTATGTGTTACAATACAACATTATATTATGATTCCATTATCACCTCTCTCTTTATAAATTTGTCATGCATGATACCACTTATAATACTTCTACTATGGCCAGCCTTATGTACTTGTTTTCTATGTTTTTCACAATTTTTCAAGTTATTCCTCCTTTTAGTATTGCACTATCGGTATCTATCAGTTCCTTCCACAAAAAACATTACTTCATAAATAAATTCATTTCATCTGCAATGTCAGCTACTGCACATGGCAATGCATTGACGGAACATCAACATTTAAACGAAGCAGTGCACACATCAACTTACATCTCTCGTCTTATTAACTGAACATGAAGAACGCGTGAAAGCATGTGGTCATCAATAGTTGGTTTCCTCAAATCCAGCACCAGATAACTAAATCTGTAATCTCAGGCTTTTATACCGAGTCTATCTCATATTACATCGACAGTGAGGGCTATATACATCTTGGTAGGGTAGTTGTACAATCAACAGACAATAGTCGTCAGCTAATATGACAGATTATGGAATCTCGTGTATCCACCAAAGCACAAGACAAGTCCACAGAAATCATTTCTCAAGATGTGCTTGTTTCCTTAATAATGTGTGGGCAACTTCACCACTAGGTTGGAACAACTTGATTCATCCTATATTCACTCAGGTTGCATCTTCACTCCAGCTTAACATGGTTGGCTTCAGCAATCTTTGGTGGTTCTGCGGGGAAGTATTTTATACCCACAAGATCACCAACTCTACTGATAACCTGAAAGTGGATTGCAAAGACCATGACAATGAGAATTGGACTCTACTCATGTCTCTGTGAACAGCAGGAAGCTCGTATGTACGTGAAGAAAAAACTCACGTGAAGAGCTTTTATCAGGTCTTCCCTAGTGTGTGAAGCAGAAATGCAGATACGAGCCCTTGCAAGGAGGAGAGGTGTGGCAGGGAATGCCACTGTGACAACAGCGACCTGAAATATCAGTGTTATATCAGTTGACTGGCTGTAGCGGGGAGTTTCAACTGTGAAGCAAACTGGTATAAGAAGAGAGTATATGTGGATAGCTAACTATTAAAAAAGCATTCTGAACAGAAATAGCACTTCACAGGAACTCCACTAACCTTCTGTTTAAGGCACTCCCTAGAAAATGCAGGAATCTTTGCCGGATTGTAGAGCATTATGGGCATAACTGGAGAGTCATTGTCACCAAGAACCTCAAAGCCCATCTTCTTGAGCTCTGACCTAAAGAAATTACTGTTCTCACGGATGCGTGCTAGTTTCTGGGCACCTGTAGGACGTCAAAAAAAAAAATACAAAGTAACATTTGACAAGAAAACATTGCAGATGGTTGTAAAGGGTGGAAAAGGTAGAGAAAAAAGAAGTCTTTTAGTACCTCTGTTGGAGCCATCCTCTCCAAGTATAACTCTAATTGAAGAAATAACTTGTTGCACTGCTGGTGGTGACATGGAAGTTGCATAAAGATGTGCTGGGCAACTATGCTTTAGGTGCTGAATTAACTCCTGAAATTTCAAGCAAGAAGAATCAGCCAAACTTTAAGGCAGTCCTAGGTACAAGTAACATTGTTCTTTTTTAAGAAGGCATACCTTCGATGCAGCAATATATCCACCACATGAACCAAATGATTTTGTAAAAGTTCCCATCATTATATCTACATCAGCTGGGTCAACCCCTAGAAGTTCACAAACGCCTCGGCCAGACTGCCCAACAGCACCGATGCTATGGGCCTCATCAAGATACGTGTAAGCCTAATTGACAGAACAAAGAGTAATGCATATGGTTAGTTCTCATTGTTGCACATGATGCATAAACTAAGGGCGCATTTGGTAGCCTGTAGGACTTCCAAACAGGGCCATGCGAGTTGCTCGTGTTTGCTTGCCCAGAGGATGCCTGTGTTGTGGCCCGCACGCTGTTTGATGCACTCCCGGGGCGGGCGACAGCAATGCAAAAAAAACGAGGACACGTGCCGCGCGTGTGATAGCGGGGGATGCCTAAAATCGGCCGCCCTTTCGCACCATAATTAGCCTCACCTCCTCTATTCAGTGACCTCCCGGTAGCGACAAAAGGAAAAAATCCCCATTTTCATTTTGTGAGTGGCGACGGGAGCGGCTTTGGTGACGGCGGCAGCGGCGCCCACACAGATCTACACGGCCTCAGCCCCTCAACGTCGACACAGCTCTCCCTCGTCGTGTCCGGTTTCGTCCACATCGACCACATTCTTCTACGACCCCAGCCACTTTCCGTCGCCTCCAATGGCCTAGGTAAAGCACAGGCTATGTCCATTTTAGGTTGCTCTGCAGGGTAGATGTGGTCAGAACTGACGATAGATCAATTTATTTAGGACCCCTCGCTAGATCTTGTTCATCAGGCAACAACTCTCATAGCTGTGATTCAAGCCTGGGTGCTCATGATCAACAAGAGAGCAGTTAGGCGAGCTGAACGTCCTAGACTCATCTATGGTCCTATGCTCGCTCGAGATCAAGAGAGGATTGCAAATCTGAACTATATCTACAACTTTAACGTTGTAGAGGCTGTCCAAATGCTCCGGATGCAGAGAGCTCCGTTCTTAGAGCTTGTCAACAAAATTAGGGACCGCGGACTGTTGGTGGATAGCATCCACACCTCTGTGGAAGAGGTTGCTATGCAGGGCCGGCTCTATATTTTTGGGGGCCCTAGGGCGAAGTTGACGACATAGGCCCATAGGCTAATATATAGTTATATACGTGTGTTTTTCACTTGTAAAATATTCATCCAACCACACACTCTTAATCTGAGATGTCTATAAATCATTGTTAAGCACTTAGGCAAAAAAAAAAACATATTATGAAAGACAAAAAGGGTAGCAGAATATAAAAAGTAGCATTTCTAGCTAGTTTGATCTCAAATAAGAACCAAATTCTAATGAGTCCATCAACAATAAATTTTTTTTTGTGATTCAGCAAGTTGATTCTCTCTTCTTTTCTTTTATTCCTTTTTGCAGCACAAACTTCTTTTTTTGCATTATAACACCTAAAATTACGAAGGAATTAAATATGTCATACATGAAGCAAGAACCCTAATCAAACATAATAACATGTAACACGCCTGATACTTTCTGATTGAAAGTCAAAGGGACAACCAGACAAAGATTAAAGCGATCAAATCATTGATTCAAATCGAGGACAATATAACATACCAGGGGTCGGGGCCAAGCAGGGTCGTGAGGGGCTGTTGTGAGCCACAACTAGCAGGGTGAGGCGCAGATGAAATATGCCACCACTCAATTGATCAATTCCCAAACGATCATCTCCACTTCTCCAGGACCAGGCAGTAGGTCGGGAGCAGCAATCTTCTGGCGGTAGAGGCAACCGAGTCGAACTGAGGATTAGACGATGAGACAGAGCGGAAAAGGAGATGAATCGTTGATCCTCGTTTGGTGTGCGCGTACGGTGCGTTTCCTCTACCTGATTTGGGCCTTTGCAACTTAACGTTTTCAGCTCAACACGTATGCAGGAAGCTGCGGTCATGGGCCCCCTCCAGGCATGGGCCCTAGGCCACCGCCCATGGTCGCCATGGGTCAGAGCCGGCCCTGTTGCTATGTTTCTGTTGTAGGTTAAGGTTATAACCAGAGGTCCAGAGTGATCCATAGCACATTCAGGAGATCCATGGAGACTATCTCCCGCTATATCAAGCAGGTCTTGTTTGCAATTGGAGAGCTGAGAGGGGAGATGATCAAGTCACCAACAGGTAGAACACTCGAGAAGATCAAGGACAGCTTTTGATGGTACCCATACTTTAAAGTGAGCAGTCATCCTCTTTTTTATCACACGGACTTATCTTTTCTATCACACTGCGGTACTGTAATGACAAAATTGCATTGACGCCATCGATGGTACTCATGTCACTGCTAGAGTGCCCAAATCTCAGTCTGCAGCATACAGGGGGAGAAAGCACTACACCAGCCAAAATGTCCTGGCTGTTGTGGATTTCAATCTCAAGTTCACATATGTCCTAGCTGGTTGGGAAGGATCAACCCATGATGCAAGCATTCTGTCTGACATCATGTCAAGACCTAATATCCCTGATGGTAATTTCTACCTTGGAGATGCTGGGTATGCATGTCGTCCTCAGATTCTTCCACCCTTCAGGAAAACCAGATACCATCTAAACGAGTTTAGTACAAGGAACTATCCTAAGACCGCCAAAGAATTGTTCAATCTCAGACATTCTAGCCTTAGAGTCACAGTTGAGAGAGCTTTTGTTGCACTGAAGAATAGATTCAAGATCCTAGACCAGAAGCCATTCCATCCCTATGCCACCAAAGTCAAGTTAGTTCTTGCATGTTGCATTCTTCACAACTGGATCTTCGAGTGGGGTCTTGATAACCTTGTGCCTGCTGAGGAGGACACCACTGTTCATGGCATTGATGAAGGCCATGGTGTCGAGCAATCTGACAATGAAACTTGGAAGACCAAGAGGATGGAGTGGGCACAATCAATGTGGGACGCTAGAGGTTCAGAAAGGTTCTGATATGCCAACTCTGATCGATGAACTGCTATTTGGTACCGGCCTGTAATGATGAACTGCCATTTGATCGTAGTTAGTAGGGTTGCGGAGCGGCGTCCCGCAAAACTCGTTTCTAGCTTTAAGTATCCCCTCTTTCAAAAATAACTTTGTATCCTGAGTCATTAAGAGCTGGTTTGCGTAGTACTAACCCTGTAGAAGTTCTTTGCGGGCTCTAGCGGGACCCACATTTGCATCCCTAGTAGTTAGGGATTACTGAAAAACTGCTGTTCGTAGTAGCTAGGGCTTAAACTGCTATCCGTTAATAGCTATGGCTGAAATGGTGGCGTTCCATGGTAATATCACCTCTTTAGAGAAGAGGTGACCAGAAACATAGGTTGCAAGCAACCAAACAGTGTGCCATTGCATCACGTAGCGATTGCTGTCGGTGTACAAGGTACAAATGGCGTGCCACTGCATTATATAGCAATTGCTATCGACGTACAAGCTACCAAACCCCAGTACAAAAACTGCTCTAGTGATGCGATCGGGCTACCATACGAAATGCACAACGTGGCTTTTAGGGTGGCTCACCTACACCATGCCACAGCCAGCCAGGCCCCCAGGAGCCCCAAAAGGGCTGCAGGCTACCAAAAGCGCCCTTAATGTCTTGGGAGAACAGGAAATACTACCAAGGACAATTAGAAATGTTGTATGCTTTATGTGCCAAACTTAAAACGAAAATTGGCAGGAAGTTTCTTGAACCTTATACTTTTTGCAGACAGCTATGATTTCAGGAAGTTTGCACAGCTCCCCTTCCATGCTATAGATACCCTCAACAATGACAATGATCTTCTTCCATGGTCTATGTGTCCTTGGTTGACCATCAGTAATCTGTTCTCTCAGGACATCTTCCAGATGAGCAGGGGCTGCAAGTAGAACACTGGCAAGAATGAGTCGCTGTGAATCACAAACATCAAATATTGGCTCGCAGTGTTCAAAGGCATGGGAGCTCACAGTTATGCTGGAAAACACGGACGGTGGCACCTGATCCTCTTGCGCCATTAACAATTGAGTTATGATTTAGCGAGTCGCTTATTATAAGCCCACCCTGAAATAATGTGAACAGACATACTTAGTAGATTGTCACTTTGGTTTATTGTTGCTAGTTAAAGGATATATGAGCAATTATACAAACCTTCCCTATTAGGCAAGGAATGATGGCTGAGTTTGTCGCGTAACCCATGCCAAACAGGAGAGCAGCAGACTTTCCAACAAAGCGTGCGACTAACTCCTCAAGCTCCGTATGGAGTTTGGTTGTACCTATTTCCATTGTACAAGGGACAACTTGATACTTGCAGTTCTTAAATCTTTGTAAAACAACATGATGCTCATCTAGACATACCACCATCGCAGCGAACACTGCAGGTGCTCGGTGAGTATTTCTTGAGAGACTCAATGACACGTGGAGTACAGTACTCATCTGCGGCTGCAAACCCGAGGTAGTTGTAGGAACCTAAGTTGAGGCATCTAGTGGTATTTGAGGTACGTCTGCAACAATAGTGAGAAAGTAAATACACAGTGGAAAGTCCTCTCCTCTTACATTTATTCTGAACCACACCTTGAGTATATAGATCAGAAGGGATCACTGACGTCCAATTGGCAATTTTTGAAAGGTTACCACTTGATTAGAATGAAATTCATCATTGAGTCGATCCCCACCATCCCGTGAAAATAGCTCCAGTTGGTTATGTTAATTATCATAGTTATTGTCAAAGCTAGGGTATTTTCCCATAGTGAAAACTGAAGTTAGTAGAACATAGAAAGAACTCTTACTGTAGTGTCTTGTTATTGTCATTGGAGTAGCGCTCAACAACATCAAACCAAGAATCTGGTGCACTTGATATTGGTCTAGAAAAGCAATCCTGTGAAACAACAAATATGGCTTGAATATCCAATGCAATCAACAATGAACAAGAAACACATCATGCTACCGAAAGTCCAGAACATTCAAGCAACACATTATTTCAGAAAAGAAATAAGCGCTCTATGATCTGAAATACCACTCAACACACATTTGACTGTTCATTGGCATCACGTAAACCGTTTAACTTAAATCGATTAAAGAATCAAGCATACTGTTACCGCACCACCAATTGTCATCACTAAAGTCAGGTGATATAAGCTAGGAAAATCGAAGTGGTCGCATCCAAAATTCCTCATAAAGCTACTTCACATCTAATCTTCTGAACAAGATGTGTAAGATAATCGCCTTTCCCAGCCAATGTATCCATACAGCACAACATTCATGGCAAATGCAACAAAATGCTTTAGGAGCCAGCCCTACCAATTATACGAAGATCTACGAAAACAGGAATGGTGATAAATCCAAAGATATCTGACCGTGACTAGAATTAAACGCTCAACGCCTGCCATAAAACACAATTTTTTTATGTCCAAACGCACGAAGAAAAGCATCTGATATCCATACCTGGATCCGCAGATAAAGGCGACGCACGTAGAAATCCTCGAGGCCTAGGCAGATCGGCGCGTAGCCCTGCATCAACCCCGAAATAAATCATTAAGAAACTAACCAAATTTGCAAGATCCGACCAGAAAGAGAGGAAATTCGCTGGCGTACCTTGACGTTCGTGGCCTTGAACCAATCTATAAGCTTGCGGAAGAAATCCCTGAGTTGGCCGAACGCGAAGAGCAGCCCGTAGCTTAACAGCGTCGTCAGTGCCGTAGTGTATGGCAGCCTCACCATCCTGGATGCTCCCCTAATCCACAAGAATTCTTGCGTGCCTTGCTAAAACTCTTGGACCTTTGGGAGGCGGCGGGATCGTTCAGGGGACTCCCAGGTGCAATTCTTGGATTTATATGGTTTCTAGACAATCTTTCACGTGGGTTGTAGATTTGCTGCGATGCCGAGTTCGATTGGCAGAAATGGGGCGTGGATGGGATGGAAGCGTGGGGATGAGGGATTTAAGGGAGGGAGGGAGGCGGCGGAGGTGGTCGTCAATGGCGACTGGACGGACACGAAGGAAGGGGGGAAGGGCTCGAACGTTGAACAGCTCGACATACAAGGGATGAAGGGAAGGAGCCAAAAGCCAATCTGTCAATATTTTCCCAGTTTTAGTTTTTTCTGTGTTTTTTCGCCTTGATTATTCCGTTTATAACTGTTAAAGCAATAAAAGTCTCACAAAGAACTGTCAATCCCTCAAAAAAAGAACTGTCAAAGGACGAAGATACTGAAAATAGCAAGATTGCCATAATTTGTGCAACAGTTTATATAGTTTTTGGCTAACTCTAAAATCGTTTGATTATTATTTTTTACTTCTTTTTTTAGAACAAAACCGTTTGATCATTGCTTTTCATCTTGCCCAAAATTGGACACCAAAGCAAGATTGCCATAATTTGTGCTTGTGCTTCATGTTTTACTTGTGCATATTCAAACCGAATCACTTTATAATTAATTCAAATCAAGTAAAATATAAGACACAAAACGTACATATATTCTGCCCCTTAAGGTCTCTTAGCTCACGATGCATAAGTGATTAAGGCGGCATTGCAATCATACTGCCAGCATACAAAGATCTAGCGTGCAACATGGCTATCACCGGCATCTATTGTCGGGGGGATGACCCCCGGTAGGGTCAAGAGACTACAAAGATACAAGAACTATGGTTGACTTTATGCCGGTTGACCAAGGAAGGGCCTGGCCGGAATATAAGAGCATCGGCCAGGCCGGCATATATGTGTATCCCGGCTAATGTTTGGATATGCCGGTATAGCCGGAATACTTATCAAGGAGTGCCGGCATATGCTTAGATATGTCGGCATAACTTGTCTGATATATTGTGCAGGGGCAGGGAGGCCGGATTACCCGACCTTCATAGGTCGTTGGTCCGGCATATAGGTCCGGGATATGGCCAACGGTCATATCCGGGATACATAAGTCAGCTAAGGTGTCATGTCCCTACAATCAAGGAGAGACTCTGCTCAGTATGGAGAGGGATCATGTTGACAGGGTACACAGTGGTGGTCTACCTACCCTCACTGTGCACAAGTACAGCCCTTACCTCACCAAGGTAAGGTCACAGTCCAAGAAGTACAATGTACAGGGATGTGGAGTCCCATCGAGAGCAATCAGGGGCAAGGTCAAGGGTCTTGCCCATCGTCAGCATGTCCTGTTTGGAGTGTAGTTGGTGTCTCCTGGTCTTATGTGACCGTTGTAACCCTGGCCACCACTATATAAGGTGGCATAGGGAGCCCTGGTAAAGGGTTGGTCACTCTGTGTTCCAGCACTTAGCAGTTCATCTTCCTCCTCTAGCAGAGAGCTTGGAAGCACCATTGTTATATACTCCATCGATCCAAATATATATAACCGGTAGAGCAGGAGTAGGGGTGTTATCTCCTTACGAGAGCCCCGAACCTGGGTAGATCAGCGTTCCTTTCTGTCGTGCTTTTTAGCTCGTTCCCCTCTCCCGAATCCTCCAGCATCTAGTTCGGCCCCCATTTAAGCCATCCCATGGCATATGTTGTTTCACCACGACGACATTTGGCGCCCACCGTGGGGCAGATCGATATGCTGGGCGGAGTGTTTATTCGGACGGGGTCTGTGATAGCAGCTTCGGGAGTGCGCGTGGTCTCTGGCCTCGTCCAGAGGCTAGGCTCGCTCAGCTTCGTCAGTGACAACGCCAGATGTCTCGGCGGCCGGCCGTTCCCCAGGGATGGCCGGATCATGTCTTTCGGTTCCCACGAGGTGTACGTGGGGACTGAGAGAGTTTGCAGGGAAGAGGTACTGATGGCGGCGGATCCTCCGTCACATCGGCTGGCTCACACTGGGCGTAGCGCTCGCTCAGTAGAGTCGGCCGAGGTAATGATGGCCGACACATCCGTGCCGCCGGTGGAGGGTGCCGGCAAAACAGTAGCAACAGCAGGAGATACTCCTCCGGAGCCGCCGAAGGCCAAGAGGTCGGCATGTCCTCCGTTGGAGCGTGTCGAGAACCTGGCCGGCACTTCCGCTGTGCCGGCAAAGGGTCAGGTGCTTCTTCCCATCATCGATCGGCTTATCGAGCCGGTGCGATCCGGTGATGATCCGGAGCAGACAAGGGAGGTCCTGGAGGGATCTCGTCAGGCCCTCGTCGACGAGGCCCTGGCCATGCATCAGGAGCGCGAACGTTTAACCGGCAACTCCGTGAGTATGAGGCAGCCCATGGTTTTACTCCTGTGGTAACCCGGCCCAGCCGGATAGATGAGGTTAGAACTAGAGGTAGAGATCTTAACACTGAGCTAGGTAAAGATGCTAGAGCTAAGAGTCATACGACAACTAGTAATGTGCCTAAGGTAGTCTATAGCTCACCAGTGAAGAACCTTAGAGCAGCAGCCGAGGTGGCTAAGGACTTATCTAGTTTATCCGGTGAAGCACTGCATGAGCAGCAAGCCCGGCTTAACCATCTTTTGTCTGAAGCTACCAAGCAGCAGGAGGCCTTTAAGAAGGCAAACCCAGGTGCCGGGGCATCCCAGTACATTGCGTCGGTGGGAGGTGCCGGCGCAAGGTCAAGGGGAGGCTTCGTCCCCGCATCCAAGCGCCCGGCGTGCCGGAAGTGTGACCTCTGGCCGCCGGGACAAGCAGATCCAGGTGTATGATCCGGCAATCGCCGGAAAACAGGCGACGGTGCAGAGAAGTGCCGGCCATGCTGACAGGAATGTCGGCAGCAAGAATGCCGGTCAGAATGTGCCGGCCGGGCAAGGAGCAGTGTCGGCTGGTGGTGGCCGGAGTAATAGTGCCGCTCGGCGTCAGCCGCAAGATGCCGGGGGTGCAGCACAGCAGCAAGGTGCAGGTCAGCCGAGACATCAGGAAGATGATGGGAATTCCGCCCTTGCTAGGGCGGGATATCAACAACAGCACCAGCAAGGCCAGCAGTATCAGCAAGGCCAGCTAAATGAGCAGTGTCATCCGGAGCAGCAGCAGCAAAAGATGATCCCTGGCCCAATTGCATCCCGGCTAGGACCTCGGTCCTTGGCGGCAAGTGATGCGCGCTTCAAGCTAGACAGGATTCACCAATCAGAGTTGGTGGAGAGGCAAGGAGCTCCGGGTCCTATGTGCTTTGGACCCCGGATCATGGGTGAGCCGGTACCTTACTACTTCCAGCTCGCGCGTGGCGCGAGGACATACAACGGCAGTACCAAGCCGGAAGATTGGTTGGAGGATTACTCCACCGCAGTGAACATTGCCGGAGGAAACCTCAGATGGGCGGTACGATATGTACCGCAAATGCTAGAAGGACCAGCCAGGATATGGCTGAATAATCTGCCGGCCGGAAGTATCAACGGCTGGGTTGATTTCGAAGAGCAGTTTGTGTCAAACTTCACCAGCACATACAAGAGGCCTAACCGTCCGCAGCAGCTGGCCAACTGCCGGCAAGGAGTAAATGAGACCGATCGTGACTACCTGACCAGGTGGTGCACATTGCGCAATTCCTCCGAAGGAGTTGTGGAGCAGCAAGCCATCATGTGGTTCGCTCATGGGTGCCGGCATGGCACCATGTTGTGGCAAAAGCTTCAGAGGGAAATGCCGGCCACGTTGGCCGAGACAATCAAGATTGCCGACAGTTATGCTCTGGGAGATCCCATGCAGCCCACCCTTGATTCACAAGGACAGGGGCAGACTCAGGGGAACACCAACAGCGCCGGGAGACCAGGCCAATACTATCGCTCTGATAACCGAAACAAGAGAAGAGATGAAAGGCCGGATTACCGGTATGGAGCGGCACAAGTAGCAGCTGTGGAGGAAGAGCAAGAGGGCGCCGGCAGTAGCCAGCGTCCGAGATATGAGGGTAATCAGCAGCCTCAGCAGCAGCAAGCGCAGCCCTTCCAGAAGAAGAATGTCTGGATCAACAAGAATGCCGGCGGCGGTGCCGGCCAGAAGAAGCAATGGTCGAAGTATACGGTGGGTCTGACCATGGACAAGCCTTGTGTGTTTCACACGTTCCAGCCGGGTAAGCCGGCAAACCATTTGACGAGAAACTGTTCATGGCTGGACGACATATTAGCAGGTCGGGCGGGTCCCTGGGGACCAGCTAGACCATCTGTCCCGGCAGCTCCATCACCGTTGACAGGTGCAAATACAGTTGCAGTCCCGCCCAGGCCGGTTAATCCCGGGAGTCAGAGCAATGCCGGAAATGCCGGCGTAAATCAAGTAGATCAGACCTATAATCCGGAGTACTATGCCGGAGGCCCAGCAGCGGGCCGGAATGAGTACAAGGAGCATGATCAGAGCTACATGGTCTTTGAGACCGAAAGAACAGACAAGCAGAGCTTGTACCGGCGGTGTTTGGAGGTAAATGCCGTTATGTCGGCAGTACCGAAGCTAATGTACTGGTCCGACCAGGCCATTGGCTGGGACAGGGCAGATCATCCCAAGATCATGCCAAACCCCGGCGGGTATGCTCTGGTGATGGATCCGACATTCGTCAGGCCGGCTAATAACGTAAGGTTCAGCAAGGTCCTCATTGACAATGGTAGCAGCATCAACATCATGTACCGAGATACGATGCAGAAGCTGGGCATCAAGGAAAATATGTTGGAACCAAGCAAGACCACATTCCACGGTATTGTGCCGGGACTTTCGTGTGCGCCGACGGGCAAGATCCGGATGGATGTCATGTTTGGCAACCGGGATAACTGCAGGGTGGAGAACCTCATGTTTGAGGTGGTGGATCTGGAAAGCCCCTACCATGCTTTGCTGGGTAGGCCGGCACTGGCAAAGTTCATGGCCTCTACGCATGTTGCGTACCTGAAAATGAAAATGCCGGGGCCCAAGGGAGTGATCACCATCATTGGTGATTACAAGTGCTCGATGGCATGTGCAACAGCTGGATCTAATCTGGCCGAGACTCTGATCATTGCAGAGGAAAAGAAGAGGCTCAAGCGAGCAGTGGAGATTGCTGAAACGGTCGTGGCCGGCAAATCTATGCCGGGCATGGTAAATCCCGGTGGCAGCGCTTCTTTCCAAGTGGGCAAGGAAGTCAGAAAGGTGCCTCTGGATGAAGTTTTCCTGGAGCACCATGCCCTCGTCGGGGCAAGTTTGGATCCCAAATAGGAAAGCGAGCTCATCAGCTTCCTCCGTGAGAATCGGGATATCTTCGCATGGTCTACTTCATACCTGCAAGGTGTGCCGAGGGAGCTGGCTGAGCACGCATTGCATGTGAGACCGGATGCTAAGCCAGTGAAGCAGCCGCTCCGGCGGAATGCAGGTGATAGAAGGAAAGCCATTTGGGACGAAGTGGCTAGGCTCCTAGCCTCCGGCTTTATCAAAGAAGTGCTTCATCCGGATTGGGTGTCTAATCCGGTTTTGGTGGAAAAGAAGAAGGATGAGCCCGCCATAGTGAAAATATGGCGGATGTGTGTCGATTACACCAACTTGAACAAGGCATGTCCTAAGGACCCATTCCCGCTACCTCGGATCGATCAAGTGATTGATTCCACGGCCGGATGTGAACTGTTATCATTCGTAGATGCTTATTCTGGTTTCCACCAGATCCCCTTGTATGAGCCAGATCAAATAAAGACATCCTTTATTACCCCGTACGGGGCTTATTGCTATCTCACTATGCCGTTCGGTTTAAGAAATGCCGGAGCAACTTACCAGAGGTGCATGCAAAAGTGTTTGCATGACCAAATAGATAAAAATGTGCAGGTATATGTCGACGATGTCGTCATAAAAACCAAAGAGAGCAAGACTCTCGTAGATGACCTCCGGGAAACCTTTGCAAACTTGAGGAGATTCCGGATGAAGTTAAATCCGGCTAAGTGTACCTTCGGTGTACCGGCAGGCAAATTGCTCGGTTTCCTGGTTTCCAGCCGGGGAATTGAGGTAAATCCCGGCAAGATTCGTGCCATAGAGAGAATGAAGCCGCCGACAGATTTGAAGGAAGTACAGAAGTTCACCGGGTGCCTCGCATCCCTGAGCCGTTTCATAAGTCGGCTGGGAGAGAAAGCTTTGCCGTTATATCAGTTGATGAAGAAGTCCGACACATTTGTCTGGACAACGCAAGCAGATGCAGCTTTCAAGGAATTGAAACAGATGTTGTCAACAGCGCCGGTATTAGCGTCTCCGATGCCCCGGGAGCCAATGTTGCTCTATATAGTGGCAACCAACAGGGTTGTCAGTGCAGTGGTAGTAGTGGAGCGAGAGGAAGGAGGCAAAACCGTGCAGCGGCCGGTATATTATCTGAGTGAAGTTCTCTCCACCTCAAAGCAAAACTACCCACACTATCAGAAGATGACTTATGGTGTCTATATGGCGGCCAAGAAGCTAAAGCATTACTTCCAAGAGCATCCGATCCGGGTAGTGGCCGAGGCCCCTATCTCGGAGATCATTGGCAACAAAGATGCCAGTGGCAGAATAGCCAAGTGGGCAATAGAGTTGTCGCCATATACTCCTCAATATGACAAGAGAGATACAATCAAGTCACAAGTGTTGGCTGATTTCTTTATTGACTGGGCCGAGATACAATATAAGCCACCATTGCCAGATGCAAATTATTGGAGGATGCATTTCGATGGGTCCAAGACAATACATGGCCTGGGTGCCGGCATAGTTCTCAGTTCACCAAAGAATGACCAATTGAGATATGTCCTGCAGATTCATTTTGCAGCATCAAATAATGTGGCGGAATATGAGGCACTTGTGCATGGCCTGAAGGTGTCTAAGGACATAGGAATTCGCCGGATTATGTGTTTCGGTGATTCTGACTTAGTGATTCAGCAATGTTCCGGTATATGGGATGCGCATGATGCAAATATGGGATCCTACCGTTTCCTGGTGCAGCAGTTGAGCGGTTACTTCGAGGGTTGTGAGTTCCGGCATGTTCTCCGGGCTCAGAACGATGCAGTCGATGCATTGTCCAAGCTGGGATCTTTCAGAGATTCAATCCCGCCCGGCATTTCGTTGGAGCATCTGAGGAAGCCGTCAATCAAACCCTCGCCGGAGTCATCTTCCATTTATGTCCCGCCAGGTCCGGAGGAAGCAGTTCTGATGGAGATAGATGCCGGAGTCAGGTCAGATAACCCGGGGACTGTTTTCTCAGTCCCGGGGACTGGGCCGACATATGCGGTGAGTGCAGTATTCCGGAGCAGAAATAAGGGCAAGGGTAAAATATACCAAGAGGTTGTGCCGGTATACCCGGGGACTGCTCCGGCATACCCGGGGGCTGATCCCTCAATCCCGGGGACTTCGCAGCCCATGGAAATCGATTATGTGTCGGTCGAAATGATGGAGATAGATCAGCCGGTATTCACTGTCAGGGAAGTGCCCTCGTGGGCACGTCCAATCATGGATTTCCTGGTGAATGATCAGGTGCCCGCGGATGAAAATGAGGCCCGCCGGATTACAAGGAGATCCAAAGGTTATACCATCATAAACAAGGAAATGTACAAAAGAAGTGTCACCGGAGTATTGCAGAGATGTGTCGAATCTGCCGAAGGCCTGGAGATGCTCCGAGAAATTCATCAGGGGGAGTGTGGTCACCACGCTTCATCCAGAGCATTGGTGGCAAAGGTATTCCGGCACGGCTTCTATTGGCCGACGGCACTGCAAGAAGCAGAAGATTTGGTCCGAAAATGCAATGGGTGTCAAAGATATGCCCACCAGATTCATCAGCCGGCGTCTGCCTTGAAGACTATCCCGATAACCTGGCCCTTTGCTGTTTGGGGCCTGGATATGGTCGGGGCTTTTAAGCCGGCCAGAGGAAAGATGACCCATATATTGGTCATGGTGGACAAGTTCACCAAATGGATTGAAGTGAAGCCCATAAGCAAGTGTGATGGTCACACAGCAGTGAAATTCTTAAAAGATATAATCTTGAGATATGGTGTTCCCCATGGCATCATCACTGACAATGGGTCGAACTTTGCCCAGGGACCATTTGCTAGATTTTGTGAGGAAGTGGGAATCCGGCTGGACATTGCGTCGGTCGCTCACCCTTGTGCCAATGGCCAAGTAGAGAGGTCAAATGGACTAGTGCTGTCCGGCATAAAACCCCGGCTGATAGAGCCACTGGAGAAAACTCCGGGATGTTGGCTAGATGAATTGCCAGCAGTGCTTTGGAGTTTAAGGACAACTCCAAATAGGTCAACAGGCTATACACCCTTTTTTCTTGTGTATGGAGCAGAAGCTGTGCTCCCTACAGATGTGATACATGATGCACCAAGAGTGGTGCTATATACTGAGGAAGAGGCTAAAGAAGCCAGGGAAAATGATGTTGATCTGCTGGAAGAAGCAAGAGAAATAACACTGTCAAGAACAGCAGTATATCAGCAGAACCTCAGACGCTATCATGCGCAGAAGGTAAATCCAAGGAGATTCCAAGAGGGAGATCTAGTACTCCGGCTAAGGCAAGGCACAGAGGACCGGCATAAGTTAACTCCTCCATGGGAGGGGCCATTCATTGTGAGCAGAGCTCTGCACAATGATGCCTATTATCTTATAGATGCGCAGGCCCCCAAGAAGGACAAGGCGGACAGGTCGGGAGAAGAAACCAAGAGACCATGGAACATAGCCCTACTCCGCCCCTTCTACTCCTGAGAAGCACAATGTATGTATTACCATATTTTACTTCGTGTGCCGGCACTTTAGGCCGGTATAAGGCTAATAAATGAAATGTCGGCATCCCGAAGAGATCGGGCACTGCCTCCGAGATATATCGTTGTTTATTTTCAGTTCTTGTTTATATGCCGGCTGGCTTGTTTTGAATGTTTCCTGTGTCGGCCTAGTAGTGTGTCGGCACCAAAGGCCGCTCTTCGACTCAGCTGCTGTCCAAAACCCGGCTTCATGGCTAGCAAGAGTAGATGCCGGAGATTGTCTAACACATGGAAAACGGCTAAGGAAATATGTAGCAAGCGAACCGACATTTATGTTAAAACTAAAGATAAAACTTGAAATGTCGGATGATTTTAAGTCTAAGTTTCAAAGTTAAAGTACTGTATGTTCAATGAAGCAACCTTGAGACTCATACGTCGAAACCCAAAAAAAGGTAGACAAGTAGCCAAGGTTGTGAAGTTGAGGGAACAGGAAAACAAACTCGGTGACTTAGCCAAAAGATGATCCGGCATTGATAACAAGCAAACCAAGATAAAACTTGTTCAGGTAGCAAACCAAAGGAAATTAAAAACGTATATCTTACAATTGCACCCGGCATTCCGGGATCTGATGAAACTTAAAGTTTTTGGTGCTGCAAAGTCAAGGAGCAGCGGCAGAAGCAGAGCCGCCGGCTGGAGGAGGTGTAGCGGTGGAGATGTCGGCCTCAGGGGTGCCGGACCCAGCAGATGGAATGGAGCCATCACCTCCGCCCGGGACAGATGCCTGTTCCGGAGCATCAGTGTCGGCCTCTTTAGCTTCCTCTTCGTCTTGGCTGGAATCGGAGCCCTCAGCATCAGCAGCATCCATGGCATCGTCGGTTGTCTTTTCCGGCTCGCGGATGTCCCGGACAAAGGCATCGGTGTCGGCATAATCCACATAACTGTGGGCCAGTTCTCGCCGACGCTGGATGTGTTCCGGATCCGTGGTCCAGATAGATCCTTCGCGCACAGTGCGCAAAGTCTCCAGATCAGCTTTTTCATACCAGGAGAGGAAGTAGCTGAGAGCTTCATCAGCTCCTACCCTCGCGCCGGAATCCCGCCACTCCCGGAGGCGAACCTTGGCAAGCTGCAGATCATTGCTGAGATCAACAGGATCACTGGGCGTCCTTTGTCCCGGCCAGAGGGCAGAGAATGCCTCCTGGGCGCCATAAAAGAGTTCTTATGTGTAGAGGGTCATGGCGTTCTTCCGGGATTGGAGGGCCAACAGCTGCTCCGACATGTCCCAGTTGGCCGAGTCAACCGGAACACCCCGAGATTCTCGATCCAACTGCAGAGCCCTCTCAACGTCTTCGACAGAAGCGGGAAACATGTCTGAGAAATAGAAAGCACGTTAGCAAAAGAGTATGTGCCGGCGCAAAGGTTGTGCCGGAAAATGTCATGATATGTCGGGCAGGCTGAAGGAAAAGGATTTAAAGCTTACTGGCGAGGTCGGCATTGAGCTGGGCAACTGTAACTTCCCATTTCGTCGCCTGCTCCTTCAGGCTAGTCAGTTCGGCATGGGCAGTGGAGGCATCAGTCTCGGAAGCAACGAGCAGGTCCTGGGTCTTCTTCAGTTGGCCCTCCCTCTGCTCCTTCTCCTCCAGAAGCTCGGCAACCCGGCCCTTCAACTGCTCTATCTCGGCCTTGTGAGCGGCATCCCGGTCGTCCAGTTGCTTGGCCACATCCACTGAGGGCATACAGTCCTGGTGGCGTGCTTCCAGTCCAGCCTTCTCATCTGAAAAGATTGGAAGTCAAAATAATGGGAAGATAGAAAACAGAGACAAGAGATAAAGGATTTGAAGTATAAAGTGCCTATTTGGGTGACAGCGGGATCCGACATACCTGTCAGCTCCTTGACCCTCTTAAGAAGCTCGGCGACTTGTTCTTCAGTGCCAGCTGAAGAATGTCGGCACAAGGTTATGTGTCGGCAAGAATAGTATTGCAAAGTAAAAAGAGGAAAGATATCCGGCATATAGCGGTACGTCGGCGAAGATTACCTTTCTTGGACAGCTCCAGCCGAAGCTTGCTATGCTCGTCGGATAACTTCCGGTGCTCGCACACCAAGTTGTGGAACATGTCGGCGCGCGTATTGTTCATGCGCTGCAAAAGTGTTAGGATTTGAAAGGTTATGAGAAAAGTCTAGCATACCGGTACAATTGAAGATCATATAAATGTAACGACCCAAGATTTTATCAAATTTTGGGGGAAAATTTTCGCTTTTGTTTTGCTTGAGATGATTGGAAATTCACTAAGATTTAAAACTTCTGAGTCTATTTGAAGGCTTTATTAGGAAACTATTTTAAACTTTCTATTGTTCTTAAAGAACTCATTTGAGAAAACAAGATTTCAAAGTATTATTTTGTTGTTATTTAAAAACCTATGCAAGCTTGCTCGCAAAGGAGTGATTTTCAAAATGTGATATCCTTTAAAGGATTACATTTCTAAAGCATTGTTTGAAAATAGATTTCAAAATGTTATTCATAAAATATATCCTCTATTTTAAAAAGGATTAGTTGAAAACCCTATATCTATTTTTGTATTATGCAAGCAAAGCCTTTTGCTAAATTTATAAAGCTTTTTGAAAATCTTGTTTTATTTTGGGAAAACATGTTTGTTACTATTCTGGAATGTTGGTTGGAATTTTAGAAAATTTTACATTTTGGTTTGAAGCCATTTGAATTCAATATGCAAAACCTATACAGAAATAAAGAAACCAGAAAAGGAAAAGAAAGAGAGAAGGAAAAATAAAAATAAAATAAAAAGGGCCTCCGGGAACCCTTCGGCCCAGTACGGAGAAGCAGCCCGCAGCCCAGCAAGAAAACCGAACCGGTACTCTTCCCCCCTCTCTCCCCACTGCCAGGCAGGACCCGCATGTCAGCAGCGTCTTCCCCCTAGAATTCTCTCCTCCTCTCTCTGTAACGGAAACCGCCGGCGTTTACTCCCCTGCGGTAATATCACGCACTAATTGTCCATCAAGACCCATCTATAAAAGGCCCCTACACCCCCTCCCTCGTTTCCCTTTTCCTCTTCGCGTGAGACGCAGCAAGGACGGTGGAATTGCTCGTCGGACCTCCACGAGTCTGCGGGCATCACCGGCGAAATTCGTCGCCCACGGTGAGCCTCGCGTCCCTCTGTCTCTCATATCCTCTCTGCTTTCCCCCGGAGCTCCTTCCTGACCTTTTCTCTTCATCTGATTCGCAGCAAACCGAGCGCAGCCTCGTCGGCCAAAGCTCACCGCCGCCCATAGCCGCTCCAGCCACCTCCCTCTCCCTCTTTTGGAAGCGATCGAGTGCGTCCTCACCACTATCGAGACCCCCGTGTGCTCCTGTACCTCGTCCTGCCGTCGCCGTCATCTGGAAGCGGTCGGAACCCGCCGGAGCTCAGCACCAGTGCACCCTCGCCGGAATATCTCGCCGGCGACTGTAACCCTAACCCTAGCCGAACTGGTAAGCCCCTCCCCTTCTTTCTTGACCGTCGGATCGAAATCCAAAAGCCTAGATCTAATCACTTAACCGAACAGGTACGGGACGATCCTATGCGTCCAGATCCACTTAAATCCAACGATCCACAGAGCTGATCCAAACGAACCGGTATCGGCTAATGGAAACACGCCACGTGGCCAACCCCGGATTGAAACAGATTTCAAATAGGTTTTCTAATCAGATTTCAACTCAATCTTGCAAAATTCATATCTTTTGATCTGTAACTCGTAAAATTGCAAACAATATACCGTTGGAACCCTTAGAACATCTAGAATCCAGTAGTACAATAAAACTTCATATTTTATGGGTTCAATTTGAAACTATTTTCAAATTGGAATCAAACCTTCTATTAGCTTGATTAATTCATATCTTTAGTTCTGTTAGTCCAAAAATTACAATTTTGTAGTCTTTGGAATCCTCTGATCAAGTAGAACACCATAGGATCAAGAAAATCCAAATTTGATACGTGCACACACTTTGTGCATTCAAATTTGTCCAAATCACTATTTCGGTGATAATTCAATTTCTATAACTTATTTTAGAATGAATCCAATTTGAGTAGCTTTGTTTTGCTGCAAGCTATCCAGTAGGATAACTTCCTAATTTTATTGAACCACTTCACAATTACTCAAATTCTAATAAGAGAGTTTGAGTAGTTCCTAAATAGATTAAATCTATTTCTATTCAATAATATTTCCTTCCACCATAGCAAATCTTATAATCATACCTAGCCATCATTGTTGTCTAAACAATGTCTTGATCAAGATCATATCTACTTAGACCTATCTTGTCTAGTTCACACATATTCAAATTACAATTGTGTTGTTTGAGTAAAGTGTGATACATCTCAATCATAGATTCTATTCTTGCTATATTGATCTAATCGACATTATAGCACCTATCCAATACTCCATGTACCCAATAGAAACCTTAAACCATAATCTCAAATGTTATCTACCCCTACTCTATCCTCTATCCACTTGATCCTGATCTCATGTATAGAACTATTCAATTAACAAATGAGTTAATTGAGTAAAATCAATATATCACAAACCCCTACCCAAGCCTATGTGTAACTTATACCATTATGAATAAGTGTTGTCACACTTTATTCAATAGTGTTTTGTTGCACTATTGCATACTCATGTGAATCCATACACATGAGTCATCTCTAAACTCTACCTTTGCTTATGCCAAGCACAAGATTTATATCACTACATTGTACCTTGGAGGACCAATCCTTTCCAATCATTTGATCTTGCCACTCAAGCTCTCAAAATCCATATCTCACAATCCATAATTCTTTTGCCATATCTCTCTTATCACAGTATCTTAATAAATCCAAAATATAAAACAAACCCTTTTCAATTGTTTGTCTTGTTGTTTATGTTTGGATTGTATAGTGTGTTTATGTTGTGTTACTTCTATTGCTATAGATTGAACGGAGAGAACGTATCTTGTTGAGAGAAGTGAAAGAGTTCGAACTTCAAAAGGCAAGTGACACACATTCTTCTACTTATTTTTACTACTGCATTAGTGTTTTCCAGTAGTATGCATGATAGGTTGATTTTCAAAGAAATCATGAAATGTTTAGAACCTAGTAGTGTATAACTATCCTTGAACCGCACCTGTTAGGATTGCAAGATTACCTTGGAAAATGATGCCATGCTTTATTGATGATTTTTGCTCTGAAAATTAAACTACAACTTCAATGAACTACCTGGGTGGATTGGTGTGGCTTTGGGTGTGTTGAGTGTCTACTTAGGAGTCACATATCTTGGAAGTGAAAACCATGGTATGTGTTAGTGGCCTAAGTAGTACACTTGTGGTTTGCCACTCAGGATTAAAGGGATTAATATGTCTTCCATGCTTAGAGTGCTTCCAGTGCAGCCTTATGACATTATGGGCTCTGTCTTGACTGATTAGATGTGAGGGTGCAACTTGCGTGCAAGAAGTGGTGGTAGTTGAATTGTAGGTTGGGAACGGAGCTTGCTAAGTTAGTTGCCCTCTCCTTCTAAAAGGTCTCGTTTCATTTTATGTATGGGCATAAAATGAATCGTAAGGTGAAAGTGCACAACCCTTGCAAGGTGTAAAACTAATCGATTAGCCGTGTCCCCGGTTATGGACAACTTGAGTCTCTAGACATGGAATGTACAGAAGAATCTCATCACCTTTTTGAAATAATTAAAATTTGTGTAGAAAGAGGGGATGCCTCAGGGCTACATGCCTGGCAGTGAAAACCATGTATGTGGTGGTGACCTGAGGGATTAACCTAGAATTATAGAGTGACTACCCGGGGCTACATACTGGCAGTGAAAACCATGTATGTGGTGGTGACCTGAGGTATTAACCAAGTTTTGTAGAGTAACTACCCGGGGCTACATACTGGCAGTGAAAACCATGTATGTGGTGGTGACCTGAGGTATTAACCAAGTTTTGTAGAGTAACTACCCGGGGCTACATACTGGCAGTGAAAACCATGTATGTGGTGGTGACCTAGGAGTTATCTTGATATTGAGAGATTAACCAAGTTTTGTAGAGTGACTACCCGGGGCTACATACTGGCAGTGAAAACCATGTATGTGGTGGTGACCTAGGAGTTATCTCGATATTAAAGAAAATTCAAAATGCTTTAAAATGTATTGGTTTTGGAAAATATAGGATGAAACTGCTTTATGCAAATTAATCTTTGAGATCCACTAGCCAAATATCATGTAGTATAGTCTTTCCACAAAATGCCACCAAATATGTGTCATTTGCCAGTACATCATTGTACTGACCCCTTTGGGGCTACATATTCAAACGTGTAGGTTGTTCTGATGAGGAGTAGATGGAGGAGTCTCGAGCCTGCATACCAACATGACTGCCTGTGGCACATTGCTGAAGATGGAGGCTCATTGCAATTTACTTTCCGTTGTGTTAGTTTGTGTTAAACTCTGGTATTCAAGCAAGTCCAAGTGGCTAAGCTATTTCTGTAAGGTTTAAAGACCTTTGTATCTGGATTTGCGATGTAATAAATGACACTATCTGCAATGATTACTATATTTTGTACTGTGGTGGTATCTATTGATCCAGGGAATGGCACAGATACACAGGAGATTTGCCTTTAGTAAAAGGCGGGTCGTTACAAATGGTATCAGAGCATAGTGTTGCCTGTAGGATCGAGACCCTAGGTTTGGAATTAGAGATAGGAAGACCCTAAGATAAAAATCTCTATCTCATCTTACTCCTATTTAAAAAAATGTTTGTATCTTGAAACTCCTTGTATTTCTCCCCTATTTCATTTTCAAATGATTCCCTTAGATGAACCAACTCCCAGAACCATCAAGAAAGGACAGAAGAACACAATGTGCTAGAAGAATGAGACTTCTACTTCATAAGTTGACCTTGATCCAACATGAAGAACTACATTGAAGACCAACAAAGAGCTCGAGGAAATGTGGATATGAAGGTTGCCCAACACCAATGATGCATTGGGAAGTGGAAATAAGAAATGGAACAATGAAACTATAATAGAATAGACCACCAAGATTCTAGTTTATAGAACCAACGATTTATGGATGCTTCTATGATCATACAAAATTGGTGTATGACCATATTATTTCATTAGCGTGTTTTTCCAAAACTTATCAAAAGGAATTTTCAATGATTGTTTGATTTATGTTTGTTTGTTGCATGATTTGTTGTTTGTGTCTGGGTAGGAAAATTTTCTTCTTTAGTTCTATCTATCTATTACTCACCTTTGCTAAAACCACCTCAGATGCCGCCTCGCCGTGAAAACAACAACAACAACAACAACAGCAACAACAATGACAACAACATCAATGATGTGGTCCAACAGTTAGCCACAGGTCAAGCCCAGCTCATGCAGATGATGACCCAATTCATCCAAGCAAGTACCAACCTCATGAACAACAACAACAACAACAATCCACCACCCCCACCTCAAGTGGACCGACTAGCTCATTTCCTAAAGCTCAGACCCAATAAGTTTTCATCTGCCACAGACCCAATAGTGGCCGATGACTGGCTGCGTTCAGTCAATAAGGACTTGGTTACCTGTGAGTGCACAGATGCTGAAAAGATTAGATTCACTGCCCACCTGCTAGAGGGACCAGCAGCAATGTGGTGGGATACTTACCAAGTCACCAATCCAATTGAAGGTTTAGACTGGGATTCCTTCAGGGAAGGCTTTCGTAATGCTCATATCTCCACGGGCATTATGAATCTAAAGAAAGATGAGTTTCGCACTCTGAAGCAGGGTGATAGGACACTAAAGGAGTACATGGATGACTTCTGCTCTCTGTCAAGGTACGCACCAGAAGACATCGACACTGATGCCAAGAGGAAAGATAAGTTTCTCCATGGACTCAAAGGGGAACTGAAGATACCTTTGTCAGTAGCTTACGCTCCAAGCTACCAGGCCCTGCTAGACCAAGCTATTACTCTGGACAACAACATAAGGAAGGAGGAAAACCGTAAGAGGAAGCTCAACAATGGCAAGACCCACACTGGACATTCCCACAAGAGACCCCACTCCTCTGGAGGAAATGGAAATGGTAGCAACTCAAATGGCCATGGGCACAATGGTGGAAACCAGGGAAACCACTCCAATGGCCACCGGAATAGAGACAATGGTAACCACAATGGAAGCAATGGAAATCACACTAGAGGCAGTGGGCACCAAAATGGAGGCAATGGACAACACCATACTAAGAAGGATCTATCGCATATCATCTGCTATAATTGCAAGAAGCCAGGACATTTTGCGGATATGTGCTCAGAGAAGAAACAAGATGATGCAGCCAAGCCCAATCCATTCAAGAGGGGTCATGTGAACCACGTCAATGTGGAAGAAGTGACGGGTACATTTCCACTTAACTCCTTCACAACATTGGATTCTATTTGATAATGGAGCATCACATTTATTTATATCAAGAGCATTTGTGAGCAAACAGAGCAATGGAAAGGATTTTAATTCCTCTTAAATGGCAAACCAAAGGATCTACAACTTAAGGATTATTGCCATGAGCTTTGTTGAAAACCTCTAGCTAGGAACGATAGATTTTGTTTTCAAAATTCAAAATAAGATTTGGGAACTTGATTTCATTTTCAACAAAACTTTTGTTTAAAAAGCTAGTGAGGTTGACCAAGAGTTAGAATGCGAGATGCACCAAACCAAATACAAGGTAATGATTGGGTGCGACATGGATTTGCGCCCCGTGACGACTACTCATATTGTTCGCTCTTGTATGAGGAATGGTGAATCTAGAGAGACATACCTACATGAGAGACGACACCGTTAAACCATAACCTTAGGAGGATAATATGTTACACCCTTATAGTGAGCCAGTGGCCAAAACGTAGGAATACGGTGAGAACTTGGACTTTTGAACGACTTCATGAATCAAGAACGTTTTGCTCAGTGGGCTTTAAATACGAAGGCTGTTCAGTTTCGGCTGCTGCCTATTCGATTTACCTCCCCGACCCTCCGTTTCGACTCCCCACTTGGCCTGTTCGGCTACCTCCCTGAGCCTATAAAAGAGAAGTCACTCCTCTCCAGAGAGTCACAACAAAGACCGCCATCGAAGTCTACCCCATCCCGACCTACAACGTTACGAGACAACTCTCCGAATCCCTGAAAACTACTTTCCTGCCCATGAGAGCTTCGTTAGATCCCTTTTCCCTGAGAAGGAGTTCATCTTCGAGATATGGTGAAGTTGTTCAGCGCCTTTCGACAACTATGAAGACGGTTGCTAAAGGAATTCTTAAGGACCATCTGGTACCTGTGGCAAGTAGCATGACTTGCTCCGGTAACTTGAATGGGTTCAACAATGCTGGTTATAAGGCGACCTTCCGTCCCTTAAAGGTGCAAGTACCTCTTACAGAGTCCATCTTGTTTACCCCTATGAAATGCATGAGAAGCCTACAAAGAGATGCCATCCTAATTCATTGGGATGTGTGGTCTCATCATGTTCGTGGGGAAAGCATGCAGTACTTGGCACTGAGTCACCTTCTGAGATTTGGTAATGAAAATCAGCCAAAAGGCAACAAGGAGTATGGTGATGGCTTGTATGCTGTCATGGCCTTGGTGAGGACCGACCAAGAAAAGGCTAGATACACATTTTTGGACGATGTGGACTACCTTGTTGAAGACAACGCGATGGATGATATCTGCCTATCACCAGAATTGGATGGAACATTTGGAATGCCTACTTTTGAACATAACGGCGAACATCGACACTTCTGAGAAGAGCGATTTCAGGAAAAATGGCGCAACGGTGAATTCAAGCTGGGAACAAAATGCAAGTGCCTAAGGAAGCATCAAGATACCACCAAGCAAAATCTTCTTTAAGGGTGGTAGCACCCAACCCCATTAGGATCCCTAAAACCTTGTAACCTTCCTTCAATCTCGAGGATGAGATTTCTTTAAGGGTGGTAGTCTGTAACGACCCAAGATTTTATCAAATTTTGGGGGAAAATTTTCGCTTTTGTTTTGCTTGAGATGATTGGAAATTCACTAAGATTTAAAACTTCTGAGTCTATTTGAAGGCTTTATTAGAAAACTATTTTAAACTTTCTATTGTTCTTAAAGAACTCATTTGAGAAAACAAGATTTCAAAGTATTATTTTGTTGTTATTTAAAAACCTATGCAAGCTTGCTCGCAAAGGAGTGATTTTCAAAATGTGATATCCTTTAAAGGATTACATTTCTAAAGCATTGTTTGAAAATAGATTTCAAAATGTTATTCATAAAATATATCCTCTATTTTAAAAAGGATTAGTTGAAAACCCTATATCTATTTTTGTATTATGCAAGCAAAGCCTTTTGCTAAATTTATAAAGCTTTTTGAAAATCTTGTTTTATTTTGGGAAAACATGTTTGTTACTATTCTGGAATGTTGGTTGGAATTTTAGAAAATTTTACATTTTGGTTTGAAGCCATTTGAATTCAATATGCAAAACCTATACAGAAATAAAGAAACCAGAAAAGGAAAAGAAAGAGAGAAGGAAAAATAAAAATAAAATAAAAAGGGCCTCCGGGAACCCTTCGGCCCAGTACGGAGAAGCAGCCCGCAGCCCAGCAAGAAAACCGAACCGGTACTCTTCCCCCCTCTCTCCCCACTGCCAGGCGGGACCCGCATGTCAGCAGCGTCTTCCCCCTAGAATTCTCTCCTCCTCTCTCTGTAACGGAAACCGCTGGCGTTTACTCCCCTGCGGTAATATCGCGCACTAATTGTCCATCAAGACCCGTCTATAAAAGGCCCCTACACCCCCTCCCTTGTTTCCCTTTTCCTCTTCGCGCGAGACGCAGCAAGGACGGTGGAATTGCTCGTCGGACCTCCACGAGTCTGCGGGCATCACCGGCGAAATTCGTCGCCCACGGTGAGCCTCGCGTCCCTCTGTCTCTCATATCCTCTCTGCTTTCCCCCGGAGCTCCTTCCTGACCTTTTCTCTTCATCTGATTCGCAGCAAACCGAGCGCAGCCTCGTCGGCCAAAGCTCACCGCCGCCCATAGCCGCTCCAGCCACCTCCCTCTCCCTCTTCTGGAAGCGATCGAGTGCGTCCTCACCACTATCGAGACCCCCGTGTGCTCCTGTACCTCGTCCTGCCGTCGCCGTCATCTGGAAGCGGTCGGAACCCGCCGGAGCTCAGCACCAGTGCACCCTCGCCGGAATATCTCGCCGGCGACTGTAACCCTAACCCTAGCCGAACCGGTAAGCCCCTCCCCTTCTTTCTTGACCGTCGGATCGAAATCCAAAAGCCTAGATCTAATCACTTAACCGAACAGGTACGGGACGATCCTATGCGTCCAGATCCACTTAAATCCAACGATCCACAGAGCTGATCCAAACGAACCGGTATCGGCTAATGGAAACACGCCACGTGGCCAACCCCGGATTGAAACAGATTTCAAATAGGTTTTCTAATCAGATTTCAACTCAATCTTGCAAAATTCATATCTTTTGATCTGTAACTCGTAAAATTGCAAACAATATACCGTTGGAACCCTTAGAACATCTAGAATCCAGTAGTACAATAAAACTTCATATTTTATGGGTTCAATTTGAAACTATTTTCAAATTGGAATCAAACCTTCTATTAGCTTGATTAATTCATATCTTTAGTTCTGTTAGTCCAAAAATTACAATTTTGTAGTCTTTGGAATCCTCTGATCAAGTAGAACACCATAGGATCAAGAAAATCCAAATTTGATACGTGCACACACTTTGTGCATTCAAATTTGTCCAAATCACTATTTCGGTGATAATTCAATTTCTATAACTTATTTTAGAATGAATCCAATTTGAGTAGCTTTGTTTTGCTGCAAGCTATCCAGTAGGATAACTTCCTAATTTTATTGAACCACTTCACAATTACTCAAATTCTAATAAGAGAGTTTGAGTAGTTCCTAAATAGATTAAATCTATTTCTATTCAATAATATTTCCTTCCACCATAGCAAATCTTATAATCATACCTAGCCATCATTGTTGTCTAAACAATGTCTTGATCAAGATCATATCTACTTAGACCTATCTTGTCTAGTTCACACATATTCAAATTACAATTGTGTTGTTTGAGTAAAGTGTGATACATCTCAATCATAGATTCTATTCTTGCTATATTGATCTAATCGACATTATAGCACCTATCCAATACTCCATGTACCCAATAGAAACCTTAAACCATAATCTCAAATGTTATCTACCCCTACTCTATCCTCTATCCACTTGATCCTGATCTCATGTATAGAACTATTCAATTAACAAATGAGTTAATTGAGTAAAATCAATATATCACAAACCCCTACCCAAGCCTATGTGTAACTTATACCATTATGAATAAGTGTTGTCACACTTTATTCAATAGTGTTTTGTTGCACTATTGCATACTCATGTGAATCCATCCACATGAGTCATCTCTAAACTCTACCTTTGCTTATGCCAAGCACAAGATTTATATCACTACATTGTACCTTGGAGGACCAATCCTTTCCAATCATTTGATCTTGCCACTCAAGCTCTCAAAATCCATATCTCACAATCCATAATTCTTTTGCCATATCTCTCTTATCACAGTATCTTAATAAATCCAAAATATAAAACAAACCCTTTTCAATTGTTTGTCTTGTTGTTTATGTTTGGATTGTATAGTGTGTTTATGTTGTGTTACTTCTATTGCTATAGATTGAACGGAGAGAACGTATCTTGTTGAGAGAAGTGAAAGAGTTCGAACTTCAAAAGGCAAGTGACACACATTCTTCTACCTATTTTTACTACTGCATTAGTGTTTTCCAGTAGTATGCATGATAGGTTGATTTTCAAAGAAATCATGAAATGTTTAGAACCTAGTAGTGTATAACTATCCTTGAACCGCACCTGTTAGGATTGCAAGATTACCTTGGAAAATGATGCCATGCTTTATTGATGATTTTTGCTCTGAAAATTAAACTACAACTTCAATGAACTACCTGGGTGGATTGGTGTGGCTTTGGGTGTGTTGAGTGTCTACTTAGGAGTCACATATCTTGGAAGTGAAAACCATGGTATGTGTTAGTGGCCTAAGTAGTACACTTGTGGTTTGCCACTCAGGATTAAAGGGATTAATATGTCTTCCATGCTTAGAGTGCTTCCAGTGCAGCCTTATGACATTATGGGCTCTGTCTTGACTGATTAGATGTGAGGGTGCAACTTGCGTGCAAGAAGTGGTGGTAGTTGAATTGTAGGTTGGGAACGGAGCTTGCTAAGTTAGTTGCCCTCTCCTTCTAAAAGGTCTCGTTTCATTTTATGTATGGGCATAAAATGAATCGTAAGGTGAAAGTGCACAACCCTTGCAAGGTGTAAAACTAATCGATTAGCCGTGTCCCCGGTTATGGACAACTTGAGTCTCTAGACATGGAATGTACGGAAGAATCTCATCACCTTTTTGAAATAATTAAAATTTGTGTAGAAAGAGGGGATGCCTCAGGGCTACATGCCTGGCAGTGAAAACCATGTATGTGGTGGTGACCTGAGGGATTAACCTGGAATTATAGAGTGACTACCCGGGGCTACATACTGGCAGTGAAAACCATGTATGTGGTGGTGACCTGAGGTATTAACCAAGTTTTGTAGAGTAACTACCCGGGGCTACATACTGGCAGTGAAAACCATGTATGTGGTGGTGACCTGAGGTATTAACCAAGTTTTGTAGAGTAACTACCCGGGGCTACATACTGGCAGTGAAAACCATGTATGTGGTGGTGACCTAGGAGTTATCTTGATATTGAGAGATTAACCAAGTTTTGTAGAGTGACTACCCGGGGCTACATACTGGCAGTGAAAACCATGTATGTGGTGGTGACCTAGGAGTTATCTCGATATTAAAGAAAATTCAAAATGCTTTAAAATGTATTGGTTTTGGAAAATATAGGATGAAACTTCTTTATGCAAATTAATCTTTGAGATCCACTAGCCAAATATCATGTAGTATAGTCTTTCCACAAAATGCCACCAAATATGTGTCATTTGCCAGTACATCATTGTACTGACCCCTTTGGGGCTACATATTCAAACGTGTAGGTTGTTCTGATGAGGAGTAGATGGAGGAGTCTCGAGCCTGCATACCAACATGACTGCCTGTGGCACATTGCTGAAGATGGAGGCTCATTGCAATTTACTTTCCGTTGTGTTAGTTTGTGTTAAACTCTGGTATTCAAGCAAGTCCAAGTGGCTAAGCTATTTCTGTAAGGTTTAAAGACCTTTGTATCTGGATTTGCGATGTAATAAATGACACTATCTGCAATGATTACTATATTTTGTACTGTGGTGGTATCTATTGATCCAGGGAATGGCACAGATACACAGGAGATTTGCCTTTAGTAAAAGGCGGGTCGTTACAATAAAGTACTCATGCTGTCGAAGACCCGGCACAGGTGCTGCGCACCTATCCCGGCTCTCGGTGACTAGGATTTGAAGCTCGGATCGAGCTCATATGTCGGCAGTTAATTCGAGAACAGCTAACTACAAGAGTATTGGAAAATCCCGGATGTCCGTATCCCGGACAGCCGACATTTTCGGGGACTGGGGATATGTGTATAGGTAGAGAAGACTTACGTTGGTGGCATCGGCCAATTGGTGAAGTCTTTGCTGGAGGCTGAGGAGCTCGCAGGCAATCGGAATGGGCTTCGCGGCCAGGATGTCTGAGGGATTGCCAGTGGCCGAGGCTTCGGCCATCTTCTTGCTCCTAGAGTCTGAAGTGTCCATGTTGCCGGCGTCATTCCACCTGACACAGTGCTCCTTAAGAGACCCAAGGCTCTGGTCACTTTTCGTCTCCAGGGGGACGCGGCCCTCAAGTTCCGGCGTGTCGAAGAAGCTGGGCCGGTAGCCAGGCCGGGTTGCTGCCCTGCCAAGATGCAGGGCCAGGGCAGAGCTGGGCCGGGATGCTGCTTTAGGAGGAGCAGTGGCGGCGGACGTTGTGCCGGACTTGGTCGGCCGGATCTTGAGAGTGCCGGACTTGGCCGGAGCAGAGGCCTTGTCCGGAATGGGAGTCTTGGCCGAGGCAGAGGTCTTGGCCGGGGCAGGAGTCTTCTCCGAGGAAGGAGTCTTGGGCGCTGGTTGTTCCGGCGCGGCAGGTGCAGCTTGCCCAGCAGGGGCAGGTTCCGGAATAGTCCGGACTTCCGGCACTGCAGGGCCTTTTCCTTTGATATTTGTGCCGGCGCTCCTGTTGCTTGCGCCGGCATCATCAGTAATCCCGGCGCCGCTGATGGGCGCGCCGGAGTCTGGGGCATCTTGTTGGGCTCCTGTGTCCATATGGACATCAGAAGCTGGAGGTTCCTGTTGAGCCCCCGAGTCCATGTGGACGTCGGGGGCAGGATTGTCTTGCTCCGGCGGAGGATCGTCCTTCGCCGGAGAGGTTGGTCTATCGGGCGCAGACGAAGATGCCGGCGCCGGGGAGGTTGTGTGACTGGCAGATGGTATGTCAGAGGTGGCAGTTTCCGCCGGCTTGGTAACCTTCGGGCCGCCACTCGAGCCAGAAGCTTCTTCCGGCGCAAGAGGAGCCCTGAAAGAGAGAAAACACCAAGTCAATAATCAAAGCAAGAGATATGTCGGACGAAATACAAAGAAAAGGAAACTTACCCCGGGGCAACAGGCCTCTATTTCTTCGGAATGGGCACGCCAACCTTCTGCCTCTTATGTTGCTGAGGTGTGTCGGGCTGGGGCTTCACGCCTCGCTTCCGGCCGGCACGTCCGCCGGTGGAAGGAGGTCCCTGGTTCAGAGGGGCGGCGTCGACAACCATGTCGTCCGGGATAGCTGAGGACGGCATTGGAAAGGCGTAAGCAATAGGTGTTTCTGGAAAAGCATAAGCAAGAGGTGTCGGGCAGATAAACATCCGGCAGTCTTCATCGAAATCATCGTCACTCCAGTCTTGAGTGAAATGCCGGGATGAAGAGCCCTTACCCGAGACAGCTGCAGCACGGGTGCTCCGGGGTAGCTTGTCCCAGTGATCCGGATCTTCAACATCCGCAGCAGTGCGGTCTGCCGCGATCTTGATCCGGGAGTTCTCCATACTCTGGAAGCTGAACTTCTGCATAATGCAAAGTAAATGGGTCAGAAGCAAGAAATATGCCGGTGCAAGAAGTATGTCGGATCAAGCATTATAAGTATGTCGGCAAATAACAAATCTCGGGTCATGCATGATAAGTGTCTATATGCCGGACAAGGGAGTATGTATCGGCCAAGGTATTTACCGTTGGGGCGGGCCGATTCCGGCTGTATGGTTCAAGTCCCCAGGCAAAGGTGGCCTGTGAGGACTTGCAAACGTCCTTGATCCGTCGCAGAATGTCGGCCGGGGTCAGCTCATGTGTAGAATGCCGGGTGGGGTCCATGGGCCTGCTCATCTGGCAGATTTTGTGCGACCGGCGCTGCAGAGGAGAGACGCGCCGGCTGATGAAGCATGCCACTAGATCTTGAGGGGTAAGGCCGGCATCCCGGAGCTCGCCCTTAACCCGGTGGAGCGCGTTCACTGGCATCACCGAGTTCTTCGGGTTGTAGGTCCAATTCTTCATAGCCAAGGGTGGCTCATCCACAAATGGCGGCAGGTTGAGCAGATCCACGTCGGTGGTGTTCTTGACGTAGAAGAAGCTTTTCTGCCACTTCTTGCAAGATTCGAGGAGTTCCACCTTGGGGAAGTCCGAGCCCTTCCGGGACATGATGGTGGCCGCGCCACAAAGGGGTCCTTCTTTTCCTGGGCCGTCTCCGGCGGGTCATCCTTGCTCCGGGGCGGCTCTTGGATGACTTGCTTCCGTAGTTGAAAGTACTTCGCCCAGGCTTGGGAGAAGGGCTCTATGCCGGCGAAGCCCTCGCAGAATGCGGCGAAGGCGGAGAGGATCATCACTGCGTTCGCCGGGATATGGTGAGGCTACAGGTCATAGGTGTCGAGGACGTCCCGGAAGAAGTCCGACGCCGGCAGGCCGAAACCCTGCTCGAAGTGGGCAATGAAGACGACTCGTTCGCCGGGTTCAGGTGCCGGCGCAGTCTCTCCCGCAGGTAGCCGGCATGCAACACCCTCCGGCACTCTCCTGGTGGAGGTGACCCAGGATATGTCGGCCGGGGTGACCTCCGACCCCTCCCAGCCGGAGCGTCGTTGGACCCGGGCCGAGTTATCTTCCTCTGAGGCCGAGGTACCTGTCATGCTTGAGGAAGCCATCTGGATGGCCAGAACAACGCGTGATAGCCGAAGTCCCGTGATGTTATTCCTATCAAGGCCGGAGAAAAGAGGGAGGTTAGTCTCTCCGGCATACCGCTCTCACCAATGTTAGCAGAAATAGAAGATCTACTGAGGCAGTTAAAACCAGAGACAAACAAGGGTAAAACTTCTAAGGAAGAACACCTGCGAATTGCTAAGGAACGTTGCCAGCAATGCTAGTCGAATCAAAAGGATAACCAGCAGAGGAACTGCAGTAGATCTATGCAAGTATGGTTACCAATGCGAAGCTATAGAGAAGTAGAAAAGATGAAGAACATAGAAAGAGGAACTCACCGTAGCTTGGCCGACGGCGGTGGAACAGCGGCAGCGAGCGGGCAGAAGAAGGTCCAATCTCCCAGCAATGTCGCGGAGGAAAGAGGCGGCGGCGGCGGCGTCGCCGACAGAGATGTCGGGCGTCGTCGAGCGTCGGCGTCGGCGTGGAGCAGATCGAAGGTGGCGGCGATGCTGGTCCTCTGTTCTCCGGTCCGGCGGTGAAGCGCAGGAGGCAGAGGGACAGGGGAGGAAGACGATGGTGTGGGGTAAAAAGGATAAGTTTACCCCCGCCGCCCTATTTTTATGCCTACTAGGTAAGGGTCGTGGGGATGGTAGTGCTCCACTACCCCGACCGTTTCTGCGGTGAGTCGCCACGTGGCGGCACGGAGTGGGGCGGCGGTTCCTGTAACCGTGCCACTAGGCAATGATGGCAGGGAGTAAATGCACTGTGAACCGTCACATCGTGTGTGACCGTTCGTGATGGCAGGGTGGTTCCGAGTTTCGATGCAAACTGTCAGACGTGGCTTCTCGAGTAAGTCTCATCTATATGCCGGCATGACGGCCCGGAGAATAAGTTCCGTCCGGAATACCCTCAGGGCCGGCCGGATTAACTTTTGGAGAAGGAACAGTAGCCGGTATATGGGTGGATGTCCCGGCATATAATCTGATAGTCGGGATATAACGGAGAGCCGGGCTATAATAAAAAGAAGATATGTTGAACCTGCCAAGGCCCCTCAGTCAAGACCGGGGGACCTCGACAGCTTCGGGGACTAATGTCAGGGGGATGACCCCCGGTAGGGTCAAGAGACTACAAAGATACAAGAACTATGGTTGACTTTATGCCGGTTGACCAAGGAAGGGCCTGGCCGGAATATAAGAGCATCGGCCAGGCCGGCATATATGTGTATCCCGGCTAATGTTTGGATATGCCGGTATAGCCGGAATACTTATCAAGGAGTGCCGGCATATGCTTAGATATGTCGGCCTAACTTGTCTGATATATTGTGCAGGGGCAGGGAGGCCGGATTACCCGACCTTCATAGGTCGTTGGTCCGGCATATAGGTCCGGGATATGGCCAACGGTCATATCCGGGATACATAAGTCAGCTAAGGTGTCATGTCCCTACAATCAAGGAGATACTCTACTCAGTATGGAGAGGGATCATGTTGACAGGGTGCACAGTGGTGGTCTACCTACCCTCACTGTGCACAAGTACAGCCCTTACCTCACCAAGGTAAGGTCACAGTCCAAGAAGTACAATGTACAGGGATGTGGAGTCCCATCGAGAGCAATCAGGGGCAAGGTCAAGGGTCTTGCCCATCGTCAGCATGTCCTGTTTGGAGTGTAGTTGGTGTCTCCTGGTCTTATGTGACCGTTGTAACCCTGGCCACCACTATATAAGGTGGCATAGGGAGCCCTGGTAAAGGGTTGGTCACTCTGTGTTCCAGCACTTAGCAGTTCATCTTCCTCCTCTAGCAGAGAGCTTGGAAGCACCATTGTTATATACTCCATCGATCCAAATATATATAACCAGTAGAGCAGGAGTAGGGGTGTTATCTCCTTACGAGAGCCCCGAACCTGGGTAGATCAACGTTCCTTTCTGTCGTGCTTTTTAGCTCGTTCCCCTCTCCCGAATCCTCCAGCATCTAGTTCGGCCCCCATTTAAGCCATCCCATGGCATATGTTGTTTCACCACGACGACATCTATATATATAAGACCATTCATTAAGATAGATACCTACACCAAAGTCTTCGCCATAGACTTCATAGTCACGAACCCTAGATCTGCTGTAAACCTCATCGGGCAAATTGTGTAAGCCGACCGAGATCATAATCTTTGTAGTCTTTGTACAATCCTTCATGATTCCACGAGAATAAAGTCTAGAGAAGTTCTTCATCTTCATTGTGTTGTTGATCCATACCTAATGACCCAAGCCTCCTTACCAAACAAATAATCTCGTCTCTGAGCTCATAAGCGAGATTGACTTCGGATCGTAAAAACTATCATGGTTCTTAGTAATTATCGATGTCCCCTCCCTGGCCTCTCTTTGCCTCACCCATCTCCTTTCGAGAGACCTTTGACCCACGTGTCGTCCTTAGGGGTATAGTGGCCTAGGGGGGCAAGCCTCTAGCACCGTAGGGATTCACATAGGAACAACACGCCACCACTACCGCCGACGTAGGCCGCGGTAGCGACATTCCATACTTCCCTAAGGGTAGTAGAGCGACTCGGGCTGTTGCAGTGTAGGAAGTGGACGATGGACGTCGGGGTATAGCTTTGGGTCAGCGTAGGAAATGGCGGACAAGTCTCATTCAGGCGGTGCAGCTGCCGTGTCAATTAAGCTGAGCTCTCTGTGATGCCGCCGCCATGTGCAACCTCCTCCGACGTCACTAGATTGGATCGAGAGGTGCAGGTTGTCGGTGTGGCCGCGATGTGCCTCATGCCGATCCTGGTGCGCAATCGAGCGATTTCGTGATCCCTCGCGGTCTCCTCTGGCTAGGGCTGGCGCACAACAACACGCCCTCGAGGCGTGTGTGGTCTTGAATCTACATGCGTGGGGTCTTCTCCTATGGTTGGCAGCGTGATTGGCTTTTCTATCACGTTGCACGCGCCGCCAGAGTGCGTCCTGGTGTGAAGATTTTTCCCATGGCTAGTGGTGACCTACATCCAACTTGGATCTGCCTTAGCATCTTCTTTGTTGCGATTACCAAGGTGTTCATGGGGGATCAAGGTGGTTTGTGTCTAATAGGTAGTATCTAGAGCTTTCTTTTTTTTGAAAGGGAAAACGGTGGGGAGATCCCACTGCAATTTTTATAAGATGCTATTCCTTGAAACATAACTATAGGTCTACACTTGTGACTGAAGCCATTCCTTGTACTATAGGTAAATACAGCAAACTAAGTAAACAAATAAGGAAACATAACTATTGTACTATTGGTCTACACTCATTCTCAATTCTTGAAAAAAGAATCCCTTCCAATTTCTGAAAGTTGGATTTTGATTATTGAAAATCTTGTTATTCCTCATCATCCAAATGCTCTAGGCTGTCAATATAATCATTTCTAAAGAGAAAGGAACATTTAGTTTCATTTTTACATCAGCAAAAGCTTCTAGAACTGATAGGTTCCGTTCTCTTGTTGGACAAATGTAATCCCAGCATTCCTGTGAAAAAGGGCAATTCCAGAAAAGATGCACCAAAGTTTCTTCATGGTTTTGGTGACACACGTCACATGAGTAAGAAGGAATCTGGAATTTCTTTCTACCTAGTAAGTTCCTGGTGTTTAGTCTATCGAGAAGAAGCAACCAGAAGAAAAACTTATGGTGAGATCGACAAGAAGACTTCCACGTCCAAGCAAAATGAGGTGGGGCAGGTTGGTGTCCACTCAAGACTTTGTAAGCTTTATTACAAAGGAAGTCTTGACTACCCCAGATATAGCTCCATGAGTTTAAATTTCCTTGAGCAATTGTCATGGCAGCTGAGTTACATATCTCTTCAAAAACCACAAATTCAGAAAGAGCCTGTTGTGACAGAGGTAGATGAAAAAGGTCTTCTAAGAATTCTGCATTTGTAATATCATGCACAGTTGACCTTGTATTCTTTGCAAAAGACAGGAGATGAGGGAGCCTGTGATGAAGGCATTGAGAACTCCAAAGGTCTGTCCAAAAATTAACTGATTTCCCATCACCCAGATTGCATCTTGCCATTCCTTTGTAGTAGTCTATTAGTTTGATATGAGATTTCCACCAAAAGGATCCAATCAACTGTTCAGGAACTGAGCCATCACTGTAATATGTGCTCCATATGAGATTTACCCAGGGAATGTCATTTTTGTTGTAGAATTTATGAAGATTTTTCAAAAGGAGTGCTTTATTTTGAATTATTAAGTTGAGTAATCCCAATACTCCTTGGTCTTTTGGTCTACAGATTTTGCTCCATGCCACTAGAGCTGATCCTTTTGCTTGAAAATATATTGTCTTTTTTCTCCAAGGACAATGTCTCATAAATTTGATCACTTGCTCTTTAATACTTACTGGGACATCAAAATTTATCTAGAGCTTTCTTGCATGCTCGTGTCGCACGCTCGGCTGGTGATGGCCGACATCAAAATTTTCTCCAAGGACAATGTCTCATAAATTTGATCACTTGCTCTTTAATACTTACTAGGACATGGGTAGGGAAGCCAATACTGAATTTACCATCTGAAGTTTCCCACCATAATTTATCTAGAGCTTTCTTGCATGCTCGTGTCGAGTCAAGAAGATCCCAGAGAGTACTCGCAGCAGTTTGGGAGAAGTATGCATGTCGGATGATCAGCATTTTGAAGTACTGTTCTCGACAAGAGGGGCAATGACAATTGCAGATTTTGTCCTTGGCAGTGTTCTTTAAGCTCCATGTCTTAGTTTTTGGGGTAAAACCCTATGTATGACCTTTAATGGTTGTACCATGCAATGATGGCTCCGCTGTTATTTCATTATTAAAGGCATTGTCAAGAGATTGGACCTTCTCCATGGTGCAAACCCAGGATCTGACGATGGTGGTTAGATTGGATGACGAAGTTGTGTCGGGGGGATGACCCCCGGTAGGGTCAAGATACTGATAAAAGATAAGATAAAGGGTTGACCCAGAGAGGGTTGACCAGCATTGGCCTGCCCGTCATATAATGTTAGAGCCTGGCCGGCATATATCGGAATAGCATGGCCGGCATATAGGATATGTCAGCGTAACTTGGGTTATATTTTATGCAGGTAGAAGAGCATGCCGGATTACCCGACCAAGGGTAGATGATCTGGCATACGGTTCCGGGATAGAGCCAACATTCTTATCATGTAGCCTAATGTCAACAATCAGGTCACTTCCCTACAATCACGGAGAGGATCATCATGGAGCAAGCATGCCGCTGACAGTGTGTACAGTGGTGGTGTACCTACCACCGCTGACTATATGATGTCCTCTACACTGCAGTTGTGTGGTCAAGATCAAGCAAGTACATGTGTGGCATGTCCCATCGAGGGCAATCAGGGAGAAGTCAGAGGAGCAGGAGCATGCTCGCCCACTCCATTGTCTGTAGAAGATGTCCTATAGTTGCCATATGACTATTGTAACCCTGGGCACCAGTATATAAGGTGACCCAGGGTGCCCTAGCAAAGGGTTGATACCTGAGTAGTTTCACAGTGCAAGCTTCTTCGTCTACCTCTGGCAGAGAGTTTAAGGAACTCCATTGTTGTACCATCCATCGATCCATATATATACAGATAGTAGAGCAGGAGTAGGGGTTTTATATCCTTACAAGAGCCCCACACCTGGGTAGCCAGTGTGTTCATCTCTGTCGTGCTTCTTAGTACGTTTCTCTCCTCCGAATCCACTAGTGATCCTTTGGCCCCAAGTCAAGCCTACCCATGGCATAGGTGTATCACCACGATGACATTTGGCGCCCACCATGGGGCCAGCAGCAGTGCTGGCTGGGGTCTTCATTTGGATGGGATCTATGGTCGCATCCAGCGGCGATCGTGTGGTCTCTGGGCTTGTCCAGAGGCTCAGTGCGCTCAAGTTCGTCAGCGACAATGCCGGTTGGTTTGGTAGCTGGTCGTTCCCATGGAACGGGCGCTTCATCACTTTTGGTGCCCACGAGGTGTATGTGGGTACTGGGAGCGTGCATCGGTATCCCGAGCGGGTGCTGGTGGTGGCGGATCCTCCGTCGCACAGCTTGGTCCGCGATCGGCATAACACTTGCCCCACAGGCTCATTTGAGGTCATGATGACCGCTCCTGCTGCAACTGCAGCAGGTGTCGGCGGCAAAGCTACTGCTGCCGATGTCCCTCCGGCTACACCGGAGAAGCAGAAGAGATTGGCGCGTCTGCTGATGGAGAGACCGGAGAACTTGGCTGGCACATCCGATGTGCTGGCAAGGGGCAAGCCCCTGCAGCATGTCATCGCCCGGCTTGTTGAGCCGGTGGTGGTTGGAGATGATCCGGAGCGTGCACAAGCACACTTGGAGGAGCAGTGTCGGGCTCTCGTCGAAGATGCCCTGGCCATGCAGGAAGAGCGCGACAACTTCAACCGAGACTTACGTGAGTATGAGGCTGCCCAAGGGTTTACTCCTATCACAAACTGACATAGCCGGGTAGATGAGGTTAAGACTAGAGGTAGAGATCTTAATGCTGAGGTAGAAAGAGATAACAGAGCTAGATCTAATAGTGCTGCTAGCAATGTGTTGGCTTGCAATAAGCCAAAATATAGTACACTAGTAAAGAACCTTAGAGCAGCAGCTGCAGTAGCTAAGGAATTACCTGCTTTATCCGGTGAAGCACTGCGTGTGCAGCATGTCCGGCTTAATGATCTTTTGTCTGAGGCAAATGCGCAGCTGGAGGCCTATAAGAAGGCCAATCCAGGTGTCGGAGCATCGCAGTATGTAGTATCTGCAGGAGGTGCCGGTGCGAGGTCAAGGGGCCAAGCCGCGTCCCCGCATCATGTTGGCTGCATGCTGAGTGTGTCACCTCTGGCCACCGGGATAAGCAGCTCCAAGTCTATGATCCGACAATTGCCAAAAAGCAAGTGGCGAGTCATGCTGGCCAAGGTGGCTGACATGACGGCAATCAGAATGCCGACCAAAACTATCCGGCCGGGCAGGGAGCACGCTCGGCTGGTGATGGCCGACATAACCACGTGCCCCGGTATCCGGCATAAGTCCAACCTCAGCAACATCAAGGTGTCGGATACGCGGTGCAGCAACAAGGTCAAGGCTAGCCGAGACATCGAGAGGATGATGGCAATTCTGCCCTCGCGAGGGCGGGATATCAGCAACCCCAACAGCAGCAGTAGCAGAACATGCTTCCAGTCCCAATTGCCTCGCGGCTGGGACCCCAATCTTTGGCGCCAGATGATGCGCGCTTCAAGTTGGACAAGATATACCTAACATAGATAGTAGAGAGTCGAGGTGCGCCGAGTCCATTATGCTTTGGACCCCGGATTATGGGAGAGCCAGTGCCACAATACTTCCAGCTTGCGTGCGGCGCAAGAACATACAACAGCAGCACAAAGCCAGAAGACTAACAACAGTAAACATTGCCGGGGGAAACCTCCGATGGGCGGTGCACTATGTACCGCAGATGCTTGAAGGGCCAGCCAGGATATGGCTGAATAACTTGCAAGAGGGCAGCATCAATGGATGGGTGGACTTTGAGGAGCAGTTTGTCTCCAACTTCACCAGCACATACAAGAGACCCAACCGCCCACAGCAGCTGGCAAACTATCGACAGGGAGAATATGAGACTAACCGTGACTACCTCACTAGGTGGTGCACGATGCGCAATTCTTATGAAGGAGTTATAGAGACGCAAGCCATCACTTGGTTTGCTCAGGGGTGCCGACATGGCATGATGTTGTGGCAAAGGATCCAAAGAGAAATGTCGACTACTCTGGCCGAGACAATCAAGATTGCCGACAGTTATGCTCAGTGAGATCCGACACAACCTTCGCTTATGCCGGCGGAGCCAGTCTAGGGCTACAGAAATGATGGTGTCGGACCGTCCAGGTTCTTTCACCAGGACAACCAGAACAAGAGAAGAGAAGATCGGCCAGATTATCGACATGGTTCTGGCTCACCTTAAGTGGAGGTTGTTGATCAAGAGCAAGCTGGGGCCGGCAGTAGCCAACGTCCAAGATATGAGGGGCAGCAACAACCCTGGCCAAAGAAGCAATGGGGCAACAAGAATGCTGGCCCAAAAAAAATTTGGCCGAAGTACACCATTGATGTTATGATGGACAAGCCATGCTACTTCCATACATTTCAGGCTGATAAGCTGGCAAACCACTTGACCGAGACACCATGCACAAGCTGGGCATCAAGGAGAACATGTTGGAGCCAAGCCATACCACCTTCCACGGGATTGTGCCACGACTTTTGTGTGCGCCCATGGGCAAGATCCGGATGGATGTCATGTTTGGTAACTGGGATAACTGCCGGGTTGAGAATCTCCGGTAAATAAACCATGAGGAAACAGCACAATACTTACTGCCAACAGCAACCGAAATACTATCGAATCATTCAGCGATGGACCGTTCCCGCTGGAGGCGCTTCTGCTCAGCATCACTAAGCGCTTTCTCAGCCTTTTTTGCTTTAGCCTCTGCTGCTTTGATGGCCTTCTCAACAGAAACCTTGGCAGCAGTAGCGCTTTCCCAAGCCTATTGAGAGGCTCTCAATTCAGCTTCCAGAGCCGATATACGAGCGCGAGCCGAGGTTAAGACAACTACAACTAATAAAAGGAGCAAGAAGACACTCAATAGCCAGATGAAGGCAAAAGGAGCAAACACGCGAGAGAAAGAACTCGCAAATCATTATAAACATACCTTGGGAGGTATCAGCAGTCTCCTGGATTTTGACACATTCATTACCGAGAGAGAGGAACTTCTGCATTAACATCTGCAGAATGAAGCAGTATGAAAAAGAGATCAAAAAACAAAAAGAGTCGAACACATGAAGCAAAACTCACATTGTCAGATGAAGTCGTGGGACGATGAGCTTCAAGAGAAGTTGTCATTGTCGCCACTCTCTTTGGGCGCTTAGAAGCAGGGGCAGGAGCAGGAGTAATTTTCTTAGGAAGAGGTGGTGGCAACTTAGCCACCATGGCCTCTTCCTGAGGATGCCCCTTGGGGGTAGTCGAAGAACCAAAAAGACAAGTTGCTGCAGCATCTTTCTTTGGAACGTCATCATCACTAAGGAAAAAACATTTGGCATTAACGGAAAGGAAAATAGAAGCCAAGGACAAGTAAAACAAGCGCAAGAATGTAGCAAAACTTACGAGTCCAGGGCATCAAACATCTCGAAGCCAGAAGTGTCGGCAACAGCAGGCTCCCATGACGCATCCTTCGGATTGGAGGTACATGAGGAAACAAGATCGTCAAGACATTTCCTTTTCTTCTCCAGACCTTTATCTTCAGAGGTGGTAGGAGGAGGCAATGCAGTAGAGCCGCTATCTTCTTGAGAATCTACGACATCATCTCTGTAGCGACCTCAAATTTGATACAAATTCGAAGTGCCCGTTATGTATTCCACCGCAATCCCAGAACCGTTGTTGTGATATACATAACGTAGTGGGTACTCAGTTCCATAGACATTACAATACGATAGTTCAAATACAATGGTCATATAGACCAAGTCATATTACAACACAATATAGCAGCGGAAATAACGTCTTCGGCCCATGCCTTCTTCCTACAGGCAAATGGCGACTCACGGAGACGAGCTTAGTTCTGGTACTCTTCTTCATATCCCTCCTCCGAATATTCTTCCCCATAGTCTGGCCAAGTTGATAGCCAGGGACACAGCCGTGAGTACATTGGATGCACTCGCAAACCATCTTATAATTGAAGGGATGAAGTAGATATGCAAGGTTTGGTATAGTGGACTAAGCACTAAGTTGGTTTGCAAAAGCTAGTTTTATTTCCCAAGAATGTTCATTGATAGAAAAGAGAGTTTTAGTTCTCTAGGTTCATCCTAAAGGAACTTCAAGTGTGTCAACATCATGGTCAAGTCAAGTCATTCACCATGTTCACCATTGTCATTTTTATCTTTGACAAAAGTCAAGTAGAGTTAGCCAACTGTCCATGACCGCGGACGCGGCTATTCGAATAGTTTCAAAACCTCTGCAGAGGGGTACACTTTACCCACAAGATTCGATACATCTGCCGGGAGAAATCCACGGTTCGACATACACAAGTATGCGAGGTTCAGATAATCAAACAAACTCTTTCACTTGCTCATCCTAGTATAGGATCCTTCCCTAGAGCCCGGGATACGGAACCCCGCTCCGGCGCCTCTAGTTATGCCCATCTCGGGTACCGGGTTAGTGGAATCCACCTGGTCAAGAAGTATCCGCCCGTGGAGTCCTTCCATGAAGATTTGATGCAAGACCTCCCATACTAAGATAAACAAGCTACGGATTAAGCCCCTTCCCATATAGGGGTAATGTGGTCGTACGGTATGGTTGGCTCCCATGTACATCACTCGTTGTCATTCGAGAAATATATTTCATAGTTCTTAGTCAAGATTAATTTCTTTTATAAAGCCATCATGTAGGAGCAATCTCCCATTTCAAGTTTCAGGTTCAAGTCACCACCTTTCAAATGGGGTTCCTCCAGAGATAGCGTCAACTTTTATTAGCGACTAAGCAACTACATTGAGTGATAGTACTACTAACTAGGGTTGGATAAACTCAGCTTGATGCTCTTGATAACCAAGACATCAATATACTTCTATCATTCTACTCTAGCAATTCAATCATGCAATTTACTTAAAACAAGTAGAATGCAATATTAAAACTAGGCATGGGGAGTATGAATCAAAAGATGGCTTGCCTTGGTTGGCAAAGTGTCCGGGGTTTTCTTCTTCTTCTTGATAATAATAATCCCCTCCAATATCCTCCTCGGCAACACTAGCGTCTAATAACGAATAAACACAAAGCACACCATCACTTCACCAAGCTAATCAACACACCAAGCACACATCTTGGTTTGCTAACCAAAGCATTCATGTGCATTGTTATGGTGTTGGATTGTAAGTTTTTCTTCTAAGTTTTTCTTCAAGTGTGCAAGCTAGTTTCTCTACTAAGTGGCATAAGTGGTTCACTTGTGCAGCATTGGAGGTGATTTAGGGTTACTAAGACAAGTTCAAGTGGGAATGATCCACTAAGTGAATTGCATTGAGGACAAATTAAATCTAAGTGTGCACTAGTGATCTATCATTTCATGCTACCAAATAGGTTTGGGTTAGGGTCTAAATGATCACACTAACATGGGTTGGGGTAGATTAGTGGTGACCAACAGTGAGAGGGGTCATTAGTGAGTTCCCATTTTTATTTTCATGATTTTTGATGGCTTAAATAATTTTCTAGAAATCTTTCATTATTCACAAGCTATGGTCACACTATTCATATCTGATTTTATTCTGATCTTATTTTGAATTCTAACCAGTACTATTGGATAGAGTATTTTATAAGCTTTCCAATGAATATTTATTTGCTAGATTTGGATTTGTGAAACTCTAGGAATTAGGGTTTGAAAATAGCATCTGAAACATATTTGAAATAAATAAAACGGGCGGGAATTAATTTAAAAATGAATCGGACCGAAACTCTCCTAGCTGGGCCTAGTTCAGACGAAACCCGAACGGGCCTGGCCCAGAAAACGTTTCGCTGCAGCTGGGAAAAATAAGACGGGCCTGACAGGTGGGACCGAATCGTCAGACCTAATTACAAAACCCGAATCGGTAAGTTGTCGTCCGATCAAGATCTAACGGCTCGCGATCATCTTCTTCCTCAGCACGGGCGGGAGCTCACCTGCGAGCAGGGACGACTGTTCGACGGCGATGGCGAGGCGTAGAGGAAGCAGGGCTCGTCGGCGACGTGCGGGATCGGCGGCGGTGCTCCTCCTCTTCCGATTCCCTGCAGCAGCTGGCCTCCAGGTGGTCGGACGCGGCGGCGCTCCGCTCGTCCAGTGCTGCTCCGGCGAGGCTGGCTACGGCGAAGCAGAGCGAGAGGGAGTGAGCGGCGATGTCTGGGAGGTAGCTGGGGATGGGGTGCGTTTCTTCGTTTGATCGGAGGGGCTTTATATAGCCTCAGGTGTCCGGGAGCAAGGCGACCAGAAGCTTGCCGTCGCGGGGGTCCTGGCGGCGTTTGAAGCTTGCTCCGGTCACGGCGGCCTCGGGGTGGTGCTGGGCTGGTGTCGACTCGGCTGCGGGGTGCTGTGGGTCTCCTCTGGCGCCTCCAAGCTGGTCGGCATCGCTCGGGACAAAGGGTTACTGGGAGGGGGTCCTGGGTGCGTTTCTCCTCCTCCCTCCTCTTCTTACGGCTTGGGTCGGGCCTGGGGGTGCTGGACTCGATCGAGGGGAGGCCAGAGAGCATGGCTACAACACTTGGTCGAGCTAGAACAGTGCTGCGCCAGTGAAGTTGATCTCACTCGATTTTCTCCTGCCAGTGCTCGATGAAATGCCCGCAAGAACTCAAAATTTGATTTTTCAAATTTTTCCACTTTGGGTGCTCATCATATTGGATAAGGTACCCAGGCATATTTTTGTTACAGTGAAAGGTTGAGTTTTGCAAAAAATTATATTTCAAATTTGATATGGTTTCTGTTTCAGATTCAAACTTTGGCTCAAGTTTGGGTGGTGTTCTGGTTTGAAATTTTCGTAGATCTTTGTTGGTTGAGTTAGTCCATAACTTGTTTAAGCTCAACTAAAAGGTTAAACCTGCAGGTGAGCTGTAGATTCCTTAATCTAAAGGCTCAAAGTGGTGTAGTCAAAAACAGTTTCTAGATCCTATTAACTTTATCTCTTTCTTACCTATTTTGATTTCTTGTTTCTTTGCTTCTTAATAATCTTCTCAATTGATTCTGTTGGTTCACTTAGGATTATCTAACCACTGCTCAAACAAAAATAACACACATAAAATCATAGAATACACATAGTAGGAAATACATGTATGCATGAAATAAAGAATAAAAAGTTTTATCTTGGTCCAAAATTTGGCACTTTATTTACTAAGAAGTGGATTACAATTTTCTGAGTTGTTACAATCTTCCCCCCTTAAAAAGAATCTCGTCCCCGAGATTCACTAATTAAGAACTGAAAAGATTGGGAAACTCTTTCTGAAGGTAATCTTCTCGTTCCCAAGTGGCTTCCTCTTCGGTGTGATTACTCCACTGAACTTTCAGAAATTTGATGCTTCGGGTTCGAGTGGTTCTATAGGCTTCCTCGAGGATACGGATAGGCATTTCACGGTAGGTCAAATCCTTGTTGATGTCCACAGAACGGTGATCAATATTCTTGAAGACCTCGGGCTTCTCCGGAACTTCCAGACATTTCCGAAGTAACGACACGTGGAAGACATCGTGTACTTCAGACAATTCAGGGGGCATTTCCAACTGATAAGACACTTCTCCTCTACGGTCTAGTATCTGGAATGGTCCAATATATCTTGGTGCAAGCTTTCCTTTTACTTGAAATCTTTGCATTCCTTTGAGGGGTGATACTCTGAGATAAACAAAATCTCCAATCTGGAAGGTCAGTTCTCGACGTCTCTTGTCGGCATAACTCTTTTGTCTGGACTGGGCTGCCTTGAGATATTCACGAATCATGCGAACTTTCTCCTCGGCTTCTTGCAAAATATCTGATCCAAAAATCTGACTGTCTCCGGTTTCAGACCAATTCAAAGGGGTACGGCACTTTCTTCCATACAAAGCTTCAAATGGGGCCATTTGCAAACTGGCTTGATAACTGTTGTTGTAGGAAAACTCCGCAAAAGGCAGACAATCTTCCCACTTAGCTCCATAAGCTAGAACACAGGCTCTCAACATATCTTCAAGTATTTGGTTCACTCTTTCAGTCTGTCCATCAGTCTGAGGGTGGTAAGCGGTGCTGAAGGCTAACTTGGTTCCCAAAGCTTGATGTAAGCTTTTCCAAAATCTCGAGGTGAATTGGGTTCCTCGATCAGAAACTATGGTTTTAGGGACTCCATGCAAACTGACAATTCTGGATAGATACAGATCTGCTAGCTGATCTGAGCGATGAGTGGTCTTGACAGGAATAAAGTGGGCAACTTTGGTTAGTCTATCCACAATGACCCAGATAGAGTCATTCCCACGGCTAGACCTTGGAAATCCAGTGATGAAATCCATTCCAACAGATTCCCACTTCCATTCCGGAACTTGCAAGGGTTGCAGCAATCCAGCAGGACGTTGATGTTCAGCCTTGACTCTTTGGCAAATATCACACTTGGATATAAACGATGCAATCTCACGCTTCATTCCATGCCACCAAAATTGTTCCTTCAAATCTTGGTACATCTTTGTTCCACCGGGGTGGATGGAGTAAGGTGTCTCATGGGCTTCCTTCATAATCACTTCCTTCAATTCTGAATCGGCAGGCACACAAATACGGCCTTTATACCAAAGAACTCCTTGATCATCCTCATCAAAACCTGGCACCTTGCCGGAACTAATTCTGCGCTTGATTCCTTCAATACTCTCATTTCCCCTCTGGGCTTCTTTGATTTGACTCATCAAGGTGGGTTGAAACTCAAGGTTGGCTAAGAATCCTTGACTGACTAGTTCCAATCCAAATCTTTCAAACTCTTGGTGCAACATAGGTTGCTCCTCCTTGATCGCCATATTCAACGAGCACGGCTTCCTACTCAAAGCATCGGCCACTACATTGGCCTTACCGGGGTGGTAATGAATTTCCAGATCATAATCCTTGATCAACTCTATCCATCTCCTTTGCCTCATGTTCAACTCCTTCTGGGTGAAAATATACTTCAAACTCTTGTGGTCAGAGTAGATCTCACAACGGTTGCCCATCAAATAATGCCTCCAAGTCTTCAAAGCTAGAACCACGGCTGCTAATTCTAGATCATGGGTTGGATAATTTTCTTCATGAGGTCGAAGCTGCCGAGAGAGGTAAGCTATGACCTTGCCTTCTTGCATCAATACGCAACCAAGTCCAAGTTTGGAAGCGTCGCAATAGACATCAAAATTCTTGGTGATATCGGGCATGGTTAGGACGGGGGCGGTCACCAATCGCTTCTTGAGCTCTTGAAAACTCTCTTCACACTTAGGGGTCCATTCAAACTTCTTGTCCTTCTTCAACAATTGAGTCATTGGCCGGGCAATACTGGAAAATCCTTCAACAAACTTGCGGTAATATCCCGCTAATCCGAGAAAACCTCTAACTTCAGTTTGAGTGGTAGGGGCTTCCCATTCCATGACTGATTTGATCTTCTTGGGGTCTACCGATATTCCTCCTGCTGATAGCACATGGCCTAAGAATCCAACCTCCTTCAACCAGAACTCACATTTACTAAACTTGGCATACAGCTGATGCTCCCTTAAGGTTTCTAAGATTAATCTCAAGTGGGTTGCATGCTCTTCTTCGGATTTGGAGTAGATAAGAATGTCGTCAATGAAGACAACAACAAACTTATCCAAGAACTCCATAAAAACCTTATTCATGAGGTTCATGAAATAAGCAGGGGCATTGGTTAATCCAAATGACATTACGGTGTACTCATACAATCCGTATCGGGTAGTGAAGGCTGTTTTGGGGATATCCGTTGCACGGATCTTCAGTTGGTGGTATCCAGTTCTAAGATCTATCTTTGAGAATACTCTGGCTCCAGTCAGTTGGTCAAACAAATCTTCAATCTTTGGGAGAGGGTACTTGTTCTTGATGGTCACATCGTTAAGCTTGCGATAATCAGTGCACAGTCGGCTAGAACCGTCACTTTTATCCACAAACAGAACGGGTGATCTCCAAGCAGAAGAACTTGGCTGAATCAATCCTTTGCTCAAGAGGTCATCCAATTGCTTCTTCAACTCAACTAGTTCAGCTGGGTTCATACGATAGGGTTGTTGGGCTATTGATCCAGTTCCGGGGATAAGCTCAATGATGAACTCAATATCCCGATCCGGTGGCATTCCGGGTAGCTCATCGGGAAAGACATCCGGGTAATCACAGACGATGGGGACTTGCTCCAAAGTCGGTCCTGAGATACTCTTATGACATCTGGGAATTGGAATGGGTTTGACGGACACATGCTTCACGAAAACTCCATGACTACTCCTCATGGTGATGGTCTTTTTGGCACAATCTATAATTCCTTGGTGTTGGGACATCCAATCCATACCTAAGACTACTTCCAATCCTTTGGTTCCTAACACAATCAAACTGGCTAGGAATGAGATCCCATGGATTTCTATGGGCGCTGCCAAACAGGTACAACTGGCTTTGGTTACTGACCTGGGAATTTGCACAGACATGACATCTTTCAAGGGTGTGGGTTGAAGTCCACTTTTATCAACGAATAATTGGGTAACAAATGAGTGTGAAGCTCCAGAATCAAACAGAACTCTTGCAAGAACTGAGTTAACAGGGAACATACCAAGCACGACGTCTGTTGCTTCCTGAGCTTCTTCAACATTCATGTGATTCAGACAGCCTTGAGAGCGAGGCTGGTTCCTTGGTGGATAGTTCTTGCCATTTCCCACACGACGCTGTTGCTGAACAGGGACAGTGGTCTTGGGTGCATCATTCAGCTTCTTGGGGCACTCATTGGAGTAGTGCCCTTTGAGTCCACACTCATAACAGGTAACACCAGACTTGTCACCGGGCTTGGGTAACACAGGGGCACCATTTGGCCTTGGAGTATTGGTATTGAAGTTGTTGCCACTAGGTCTTGGAGGTGCACGGTTGAAGCTGTTGCCGGGTGGACGGTTAGGATAGTTGGGACGCGGAGCAGGTGCAGACGGCCTTATTGGTCTAGGGGCGAAACCCATCGGCGCATTTCCCCTTGGCTTCTGCGAGTTGCTCGAGTTGCCTTGATACATCATACGGCGCTTGCGGTTCTCGGTAGCTTGCTTGAGTTTGCCTTCCATTTGAATAGCCGAGTCAATGAGTGACTCCAAGTCGGCAAAGGGAATACTAACCAGGACACATTGCATCTCATCATGAAGTCCATCCAGAAACCTTTCTTGCTTCTTCTCAGTGGTGTTGGTGTCATCTGGGGCATACCTAGACAAGGTAAGGAACTTGTCACGGTAATCCACCACAGACATGGAACCTTGCTTCAGATTTCTGAACTCATCTCTCATCCTTTTCACCAATCCCATAGGAACATGGGCTTTGCTAAACTTGCTTTTGAACTCCTCCCAAGGCATCACATACCCTGGGGCTTGCATTGCACGGGTGCTGTCCCACCAAGCTCTCGCTGCTCCAGCAAGATAGTGGGTGGTGTATAAGACCTTCTCATTTTCACCAACTTCGGCGACTGCCAAGTTGTTCTCCATGGTACGAAGCCAGTCATCGGCATCTAAGGGCTCTTCAGACTTAGTGAATATAGGAGGGTTGGTGTTTTGGAAACTCCTTAACTTGGATCGGTGCTCTCCATTGCCATGGTTTTCTCCTTCACCATTGCCATTGCCATTGTTGTGGTTCGTTGCCATCTGGGTTAGTTGCTGAAGAGTGGCCAAGTTGGCTTGGCGCTTAGCTCGGGCTGCTTCTCGGTCTTCCATGATCAACCTTAGCAATTCGGCCATTTCCGGGTTCGGGGGTGGGGGTGCTCGCGGCATCTGAAGATAAGGTTTGTAAGACAAGAGGGAAAAGCTAATTTTGCTAAGATTTAAAGGTAACATGGATGATGCAATTTTGTTTTACTAAGGCCTTAAAGGCCAAATTCAAATTTCATTCATCACTCATCACACATATCATACACACGAGTTCACACAATACAAATGGTTTACACCAAACCATTGCGACTCGTCTGCTAGAGAGGGGGATACAACTCACACCTACACGAAGTGAAAGAATAAAGTGGAACTCATAACTAGATAACACGTGGATCTCGAGTCTAAACAGCGGGCTCCTCGGGGTCTTCCTCCTCGTCACTCACAATGAATCCATTGTGTCCACCATCCTCCGGATCATCAAGGTCCTCCATGAAGTCATCCTCATCACTAATGAGGGCATTATCCTCCTTGCGGAGATCAATGCCTTCCTCCTCACCAAGGTGATCCTCAAGACTCTCAATGTACTCAGTCAACTCCGCCACATTGGCCTTCAACTCCTCAAGGTCTTGCTCCTTCTCATCACGCTGGCGACGAAGGCTCTTGCGCTCCTTCGCAAGAATCCTGATAGTGCTCCTCGCCTCCACCAGTGCAACATGCTCGAGGTTGGCCCTAGTACGGGCACGGTCGGCCTCCTGCTGAGTGGAGTACAGCAAGAAGTCCATGTGATCGATGTAGGTACTCGGCTCATTCTGCCCGGGCATGTTTGCGGGACGTCCATCCGCATCACGCCGAGCAAAGTCCCTGAAGCGTCCTCCCTGAACCTCCTCCACGTGCAGTCCGCACAAGCGGGCGTGCATCTCCTGCATCGCTCGGACCAAACCATCGGCCCAAGTGTTCTCCACAAGCTCAAACTTGATCCTTGGAGAACCCAACATCCCCTTCTTGCCACGGCAACTGGCTCGGATGAGCCACCGCAGCTCTCCATCCGGGTGCTCATTGAGCACTGCTCCCTTGAACTCCGGATACAAACGGTTCAGGAACAAGGTCAAGGTGGTGAGGTCTCGTTCGAAACAAAGGCTGCCACCATGGCCCAACTGGTACTGCTCGGTGAATACCGGGGCCATCTACAAAGTTTTAAATTAGTTCAAGTTAGTGATCAACTCAAGTGTGCAAAATTTTAAGTAGGCAAAAACTGAAGTATGTATAAATTTTGCAACTAGAGAGGAAAGACTAAGCAATTTTTGCAACCGTTCTTGTATCTTTCTTTTTCCAAGTTTTTAATTAACGCCCATTCTAACTAAGGTCTCCTATGGTCAGCCTTGGCTCTGATACCAACTTGTAGCGACCTCAAATTTGATACAAATTTGAAGTGCCCGTTATGTATTCCACCGCAATCCCAGAACCGTTGTTGCGATATACATAACGTAGTGGGTACTCAGTTCCATAGACATTACAATACGATAGTTCAAATACAATGGTCATATAGACCAAGTCATATTACAACACAATATAGCAGCGGAAATAACGTCTTCGGCCCATGCCTTCTTCCTATAGGCAAATGGCGACTCACGGAGACGAGCTTAGTTCTGGTACTCTTCTTCATATCCCTCCTCCGGATATTCTTCCCCATAGTCTGGCCAAGTTGATAGCCAGGGACACAGCCGTGAGTACATTGGATGCACTCGCAAACCATCTTATAATTGAAGGGATGAAGTAGATATGCAAGGTTTGGTATAGTGGACTAAGCACTAAGTTGGTTTGCAAAAGCTAGTTTTATTTCCCAAGAATGTTCATTGATAGAAAAGAGAGTTTTAGTTCTCTAGGTTCATCCTAAAGGAACTTCAAGTGTGTCAACATCATGGTCAAGTCAAGTCATTCACCATGTTCACCATTGTCATTTTTATCTTTGACAAAAGTCAAGTAGAGTTAGCCAACTGTCCATGACCGCGGACGCGGCTATTCGAATAGTTTCAAAACCTCTGCAGAGGGGTACACTTTACCCACAAGATTCGATACATCTGCCGGGAGAAATCCACGGTTCGACATACACAAGTATGCGAGGTTCAGATAATCAAACAAACTCTTTCACTTGCTCATCCTAGTATAGGATCCTTCCCTAGAGCCCGGGATACGGAACCCCGCTCCGGCGCCTCTAGTTATGCCCATCCCGGGTACCGGGTTAGTGGAATCCACCTGGTCAAGAAGTATCCGCCCGTGGAGTCCTTCCATGAAGATTTGATGCAAGACCTCCCATACTAAGATAAACAAGCTACGGATTAAGCCCCTTCCCATATAGGGGTAATGTGGTCGTACGGTATGGTTGGCTCCCATGTACATCACTCGTTGTCATTCGAGAAATATATTTCATAGTTCTTAGTCAAGATTAATTTCTTTTATAAAGCCATCATGTAGGAGCAATCTCCCATTTCAAGTTTCAGGTTCAAGTCACCACCTTTCAAATGGGGTTCCTCCAGAGATAGCGTCAACTTTTATTAGCGACTAAGCAACTACATTGAGTGATAGTACTACTAACTAGGGTTGGATAAACTCAGCTTGATGCTCTTGATAACCAAGACATCAATATACTTCTATCATTCTACTCTAGCAATTCAATCATGCAATTTACTTAAAACAAGTAGAATGCAATATTAAAACTAGGCATGGGGAGTATGAATCAAAAGATGGCTTGCCTTGGTTGGCAAAGTGTCCGGGGTTTTCTTCTTCTTCTTGATAATAATAATCCCCTCCAATATCCTCCTCGGCAACACTAGCGTCTAATAACGAATAAACACAAAGCACACCATCACTTCACCAAGCTAATCAACACACCAAGCACACATCTTGGTTTGCTAACCAAAGCATTCATGTGCATTGTTATGGTGTTGGATTGTAAGTTTTTCTTCTAAGTTTTTCTTCAAGTGTGCAAGCTAGTTTCTCTACTAAGTGGCATAAGTGGTTCACTTGTGCAGCATTGGAGGTGATTTAGGGTTACTAAGACAAGTTCAAGTAGGAATGATCCACTAAGTGAATTACATTGAGGACAAATTAAATCTAAGTGTGCACTAGTGATCTATCATTTCATGCTACCAAATAGGTTTGGGTTAGGGTCTAAATGATCACACTAACATGGGTTGGGGTAGATTAGTGGTGACCAACAGTGAGAGGGGTCATTAGTGAGTTCCCATTTTTATTTTCATGATTTTTGATGGCTTAAATAATTTTCTAGAAATCTTTCATTATTCACAAGCTATGGTCACACTATTCATATCTGATTTTATTCTGATCTTATTTTGAATTCTAACCAGTACTATTGGATAGAGTATTTTATAAGCTTTCCAATGAATATTTATTTGCTAGATTTGGATTTGTGAAACTCTAGGAATTAGGGTTTGAAAATAGCATCTGAAACATATTTGAAATAAATAAAACGGGCAGGAATTAATTTAAAAACGAATCGGACCGAAACTCTCCTAGCTGGGCCTAGTTCAGACGAAACCCGAACAGGCCTGGCCCAGAAAACGTTTCGCTGCGGCTGGGAAAAATAAGACGGGCCTGACAGGTGGGACCGAATCGTCAGACCTAATTACAAAACCCGAATCGGTAAGTTGTCGTCCGATCAAGATCTAACGGCTCGCGATCATCTTCTTCCTCAGCACGGGCGGGAGCTCACCTGCGAGCAGGGACGACTGTTCGACGGCGATGGCGAGGCGTAGAGGAAGCAGGGCTCGTCGGCGACGTGCGGGATCGGCGGCGGTGCTCCTCCTCTTCCGATTCCCTGCAGCAGCTGGCCTCCAGGTGGTCGGACGCGGCGGCGCTCCGCTCGTCCAGTGCTGCTCCGGCGAGGCTGGCTACGGCGAAGCAGAGCGAGAGGGAGTGAGCGGCGATGTCTGGGAGGTAGCTGGGGATGGGGTGCATTTCTTCGTTTGATCGGAGGGGCTTTATATAGCCTCAGGTGGCCGGGAGCAAGGCGACCAGAAGCTTGCCGTCGCGGGGGTCCTGGCGGCGTTTGAAGCTTGCTCCGGTCACGGCGGCCTCGGGGTGGTGCTGGGCTGGTGTCGACTCGGCTGCGGGGTGCTGTGGGTCTCCTCTGGCGCCTCCAAGCTGGTCGGCATCGCTCGGGACAAAGGGTTACTGGGAGGGGGTCCTGGGTGCGTTTCTCCTCCTCCCTCCTCTTCTTATGGCTTGGGTCGGGCCTGGGGGTGCTGGACTCGATCGAGGGGAGGCCAGAGAGCATGGCTACAGCACTTGGTCGAGCTAGAACAGTGCTGCGCCAGTGAAGTTGATCTCACTCGATTTTCTCCTGCCAGTGCTCGATGAAATGCCCGCAAGAACTCAAAATTTGATTTTACAAATTTTTCCACTTTGGGTGCTCATCATATTGGATAAGGTACCCAGGCATATTTTTGTTACAGTGAAAGGTTGAGTTTTGCAAAAATTTATATTTCAAATTTGATATGGTTTCTGTTTCAGATTCAAACTTTGGCTCAAGTTTGGGTGGTGTTCTGGTTTGAAATTTTGGTAGATCTTTGTTGGTTGAGTTAGTCCATAACTTGTTTAAGCTCAACTAAAAGGTTAAACCTGCAGGTGAGCTGTAGATTCCTTAATCTAAAGGCTCAAAGTGGTGTAGTCAAAAACAGTTTCTAGATCCTATTAACTTTATCTCTTTCTTACCTATTTTGATTTCTTGTTTCTTTGCTTCTTAATAATCTTCTCGATTGATTCTGTTGGTTCACTTAGGATTATCTAACCACTGCTCAAACAAAAATAACACACATAAAATCATAGAATACACATAGTAGGAAATACATGTATGCATGAAATAAAGAATAAAAAGTTTTATCTTGGTCCAAAATTTGGCACTTTATTTACTAAGAAGTGGATTACAATTTTCTGAGTTGTTACAATCTCCTTCCTGGCACTCATCAGCCTCGGGGGCTTCAGAGTTACTAGGAGCAAGATCAGCCTTGAGTTGTCCTCCCTCGGGGAGAGGATGGTGAGAAACCAAAAATTGGTGATCCTGAAAAAAGGAAGAAAAGCAAAACATGACATACAAGCAAACAGAGTACATGAGAACAAAAGCCAAAGTTTTCGAGTTATCAAAACACATACCTTTGGCAAGGGGTGGACAAAGTCGAAAAATCAGCTGTCAGAGTTGGGATTTCTTTCTCCCTGGTGAGAGTAGTTAGAGACCTCACTAATTTGTCGACATCCTTCTTCTCTGGGTCCTGGTTGGACACTCGAGAAGGGTCGTCTGAGCCAGCGTAAGACCACAATTTAGAGATCCGAGCTTGGAGAGGCTGGATGCGCCTCTGCAGGAAGAACGCCATAAGTTGCGTCCCAGTTAGTCCGCCTCCAGTGGCACTCTTCAAAGCTTGAATACGAGCTAGCAGTGGCTTGATGTTGTCGACTTCAGCCTCTGTCGGGGGAGAATCCCACGATGTTAGCTTCGTTAGTTTTGCCTTAGCATCAAAAGGAGAAATGCCAAATTGATCAGAAGGAGTGACCTTTTGGTCCTGAATATAGAACCACTTCTTCCTCCAACCTTGGACTGAAACCGCCATATTGAATTCAAGATAGTGCGACTCCGCGCGCACAGAAACTATGGCTCCGCCTAGCTCAGGTTTTTTGCCTAAGGAAACACTGGGGCGGAGGCTGAAAAGAAACTTCCAAAGGGTCCAGGGAGGGTCGATCCCGAGGAAGGATTCGCAGAGAGTTATGAAGCACGCAATGTGCAAGATCGAATTAGGCGTGAGCTGGTGGAACTGCACGCCATACATAAAAAGCAACCCACGAAGAAATTCGTGGACAGGAAGAAAAAGACCGTGGAGGAGAAAAGCGAGAAACATCACCCGATGGCCGCTCGGGGGCTTGGGGATGCGCTCGGTACCGGGGAAGACGATCGACGTGTCAGTAGCAAGTAATCCCTCTTTCTTGGCCTTAGCCAGATCGGATTCTTTGAACTCAGATGGAACCCACTTGGTGGCCATGGTGCTGTTTTCCTTCTCCGGCTTCCTCTCTCTATGCGCAACTTTCTTTTTGGGCATTCAGAGAAGGTGCGCTCAGGGGCTGCGAGGAAGCTCAGGAGCTTGAGGGAGATGCAACAATGGTGGCGGCGACAGAACAAAGAACTGGTAAACAGTAAAAAACCCAGTCTGCCCCTTATAAAGCTTCCTATGAAAGGAACGTGGGTTGAGACATGGCACAAGAAGCGGAAGCGGCAAGCCCACTAACAGGCAGAAAACTGTAAAATTACCGCGCTGCCCACGTGCAACGGTCAGCGTCCAGTCAAATCACACAGAGAGTGACTCTCTCAATGATGTCACAAGCGTTGAGTCGCTGAAAAATAAGAAGACAGAATATGATTCGACAATCATGGATATTCACAGGAAATTCAGAAATATCCTTGAGTACTACTCTAATCATCAGTGCTGCTCAAAATACCCGACAAATAATTGATAAGAAGTACACGGTAGCAATGAAGGGACACTTATCTATGAGTCTATACCCGAAAAAATATTCGACTATAGCCTCGGGGGCTACTACCATCAGGAGCACTGACCGCACACCCGACGATATTATTAAGCAAAAACAAGCAGCTACGCGAAGGATGCAAGAAGGAAAATTTACTTGAGCCTATACCCGAAAAAATATTTTTCGACTATATCCTCGGGGGCTACTCTCATCGGGAGCACTAATCGCGCACCCGATGAAATTTCAAAGTTTCCGAAGAAGGCGAAAGAAAACATTTTATGGCCATAACTCCCATCGGGAGGGAATTCATATGAAGTTAAAAGTTGAATAACCCAAAGATTTACAGTATTGAAATAGTCAAACAAGACTGAAACGAGTGCAAAAAATGATTCTCGAGTTGCGTCATCGCGACAAAGCTCGAATGCCATGATTGAAACAGATCGTGAAGGTAAGTCTCTAGGATCCATCCTGTGTGGCCTGGTATACGCACCCGGATGCACTCTGCTAGTAACTTTCCGTGTCTTCGACGCGAAGAAAATCCTAGTGGACACACTGGGTACCCTGAGAACTACTGGAACTCTTTCTTTGTAAGTTCTAAATGCGGCAAAAGAAGGGGTTAGACCAGGTCCTAGACTCAAGTACAAGGGGATTGAGTTTGAAGTAGGTAACAAGTATCTGCTCCGGCAGTTAACTGGCCTCTTGATCCGTTAGAGCTATCAGGCTTGTTAACCAAAACCCCTTGCGAGAAAATATAATGAAAGTTGTTTAATTGAGTACAGGGAAAAGAAGAAGTCGAAGATTGATCAAGTCGAAGATATGAAGATCTGAGATTCAACCCGAATCTACAATTCTAGTAGAATCTCGGGGCTACTAACAAGGGTATAGCTAATAGAGCCCGTTACTTGAGTACCCCCGAGGCCCGTTAAACTAGGCCCAAGTGTAATCATAGTCGAAGTACAAGTCCATGTCGTATATTGATATTGTAATATGTATCAGACCTGACCGGTTCCTTGAGACCTGGCCACCTATATATAGGGGCCAGGAGAGGCCGGTCAAGGACAGATTGAGAGTAAGCCAAGTTGACCACCACGTTTATTCTCAATACACGCCTTGTTTGACTGATCTTTACCTTCAAGTTTATCCGATGCCCTATTCCCCCGATCCTAAGTCCTTCATCTTGGACATTTGTCGAGTTAACCCTCGTCAGAGGTCGTAGACCTTGATAACCCCTACCATGCACTGCTAGGCAAGCCGGCATTGGCCAAGTTCATGGCAAGCATGCATGTGGCATACCTAAAGATGAAGATACTGGGACCTAGGGTGTGATCACAATAATTGGTGATTACAAGCGTTCAATGGCATGTGCTTTGGCCAGATCTTCTCTGTCTGAGACTATGATTATAGCTGAGGAGAAGAAGAGGCTCAAGCGAGCCATGGAGATAGCAGAGACAGTGGCATCAGGCATGCTTGGCATGACTAATCCTCATCGTAGCACATCCTTCCAGGTGGCTAAGGAGACCAAGAAGGTGGCTCTGGACGATGCATTCCTAGAGCGTCACGCCCTCATCGGTGCCGGCTTGGACCCGAAATAGGAAATCGCACTCACCAGCTTCCTCCGTGAGAATCGGAATATCTTTGCATGGTCGACTCAAGACCTTCAAGGTGTGCCGAGGGAGCTGGCTAAGTACTCATTGCATGTGAGGCCGGATGCTAAACCGGTGAAGCAATTGCTCTGGTGTTTTGCTGAAGACAGAAGGAAAGTCATATGGGAAGAAATAGCCAGGCTCCTAGCTACCGGCTTTATCATGGAAGTGCTGCATCCGGATTGGTTTGTGTAATCCGGTCATGGTGGAGAACAAAAAGGATGAGCCAGCCATTGTAAAAGTGTGGTGCATGTGTGTCGACTACACTAATCTGAACAAGGCATGTCCTAAAGATCCATTCCCGTTGCCTCGGATTGATCAAGTGATCGATTCCATGGCCGGATGTGAGATGTTGTCATTTGGAGATGCCTATTCTGGTTTTCACCAGATACCTTTGAACCCAGCTGATCAAATAAAGACATCCTTTATTACCCCGTACGGGGCTTATTGCTATCGGACTATGCCGTTTGGCTTGAGAAATGCCGGCGCTACTTATTAGAGATGTATGCAGAAATGTTTGCATGATCAAATATGCAAGATTGTGCAGGTATATGTCGATGATGTTGTCATTAAGTCCAAGGAAAGCCGGACTCTCATAGATGATCTTTGATAAACATTTGCAAACTTGAGGAGATTCCAGATGAAGCTAAATCCAGCAAAATGTACCTTTGGTGTTCCAGCCGACAAACTGTTGGGCTTCTTGGTGTCGAGACGGGGTATCGAGGCTAATCCCAGCAAGATCCGGGCTATTGAGAGAATGCAACTACCGCAGGAACTTATGGATGTGAAGAAATTCACTGGCTGCCTAGCGTCATTAAGTCATTTTGTAAGCCAGTTGGGAGAGAAAGCCCTGTCGTTGTATCAGCTAATGAAGTAGTCTGACACATTCATCTAGACACCGCAAGCCGACACTGCTTTCAAGGATTTGAAGACGATACTGGCAACTATACCAGTACTGGCATCCCCATTGCCGAAGGAGCCGATGGTGCTCTATATAGCGGAAACCAATAGAGTTGTGAGTGTAGTTGTGGTGATGGAACGTGAAGAGGAAGACAAAATTGTGCAGTGGCCGGTATATTATTTGAGTGAGTACTCTCGACCTCGAAGCAGAACTACCCCCACTACCAGAAGATGACGTATGGTGTTTATATAGCGGCCAAGAAGCTCAAGCATTACTTCCAGGAACATCCTATAAGGGTGGTGGCCGAGGCTCCAATCTCGGAAATCATAAGAAACAAAGATGCAAGTGTTCGGATAGCCAAGTGGGCAATAGAGCTGGCACCTTACACACCTCAATATGAGAAGAGAGATACAATCAAGTCATAGGTGTTGGCCGACTTTTTCATTGACTAGGACGAGATGCAGTATGAACCACCGCTGCCAGATTCGAACTACTGGAGAATGCATTTCGATGGTCCAAGACGATACATGGCTTGGGTGCCGGCATAGTCCTTACTTCACCCAAGAATGATCAGTTGAGATATGTCCCGCAGATTCATTTTGCAGCATCCAACAATGTGCCGGAATATGAGGCACTAGTGCATGGACTCAAGGTAGCCAAGGAGATAGGTATTCACCGGATCATGTGTTATGGGGATTCTAATTTGGTGGTCCAACAGATTCTGGCACTTGGGATGCAAACGATGCCAACATGGCATCATATCGGTTATCGGTATATCGGTTATGCCAGAAAAAAGAAAGTTGGAAATTTTTGGAAACTTACTGGCAAGATCCGCATTGAGCTGGGATATCTCGACTTCCCAGCCAGTGGTTTGCTCCCTCAAAGTTGCGAGTTCTGTCTTGGAGGACACGACTTCAGCTTCAAAGGTCATGAGTAGCTCCTAGGTCTTCTTCAGTTGGCCATCTCTCTCTTCCTTCTCATCCAGCAGCTCCTGGATCCGGGCGGTGTCTCGCTCCTCATGTTGCTTGCCCATGTCGGCTGCAGAGACGCAACCCTGATGGCGTAATTCAAGTGCACTTTTCTCATTTGGTAAAAGCAAGAGGATTTGAAGTTAGAAATGTCAAGCAAGTAGATTTGAAGTTAGAAATATCAAACAAGGATTTGAAGTAATGAAAGCCGGGATACCAGTGAGGGCCTTCACTCTCTTTAGCAGCTCGGTGACCTGTTCATTCGCCGTAGCTGTATATGTCGGCAGAGAAAAGTAAGTGTTGGCAAAAAGAATGAAATTATGAATGAGAAGACAGAATAAATCCAGCATATTGATAAGTGTCGGCCAAGATTACGTTTCTTCTTCAATTCCCACTGAAGGTGACTGTGTCGATCGGACAGCTTTCGATGCTTGAAGACCAGCTTGTGGTATAGATCACTCCGCATATTGTTCATGCGTTGCAAGATTTGAAGTTTTTTGTTGAAGATCCGGCATAGATGCTATGCACCTGTCTCGAATCTCGGTGACTAGGATTTGAAGTTTTTTGTTAAAGATCCGACATAGATGCTATGCACCTGTCCCGAATCTCGGTGACTAGGATTTGAAGTTTTTGTTGAAAATCCGGCATAGATGTTGTGCACCTATCCTGAATCTCGCTGAATAGGGATTTGAAATCTATATACTCAGAAGGCTAAGTCTAAAAAAGTTGTCTGGAAAATCCCGGATGACCGAGTCCCGGACAACCGGGATTTTGGGGTACTGGGGAGATATGTGTTTGAGAAAAGAGCGTAAGGCAAAGAAAGTTACGTACAGTGCTGGAATTGGCGACCTTGAAGAGGGACTGTTGGACTTTAAAAAGCTCTTTGGCGATGGCCTTTGGTTTGGCCGCCACTTTCGAGCTACTGGAGATAGCAGAGTCCACCTCCATAGCGTCGGAGTCATTCCAATCTATGCGGTACTATTTCAAGGACCCAAGGCTGTGGCCACTCATAGTTTTCACCGAAATGTGTCCTTCGCCGAGTTTTGGGTTCATCAATGGGCCAGCATGGGTCGCACCCTTGCCGATGTGAAGAGCCAAGGTGTTGTCAGGTTTGCTACCGCCGAGAGGAGGAGCAATTGTATACTTGTGTGCCTTAACCTTCATGATCACCAGCCTCAATGGTGGTGAACCCTTGGAGTGTGTCGGCGCTGCCTTGTCAGGTGTCGGTGCTGCTTCTTTTGTCAGAGCCGAGGGAGCTGCTTGCTCCAGCACCGCAGGTGCGGGCTCCTACGGTGCAACGCTAGTTGGCTGTTCCAGTGGTGAAGCAGTCGCTTATGGAGTACTCACCGCCAGAGTTTGTTGTTTCGGCTGCTTCTCGGACTGGTGCTCCAGATGCTCTCGAGCCTTTCCTTTATCTATGTTGGCGCTTATGTTGCTAGCACCGACATTGTCTTCAGCTTAGGTGCCACTGTCATCAGCGCTGGTGTTCTGGGTGTCCTGGTGGGCCGCCGTGTCCATGTTGACATCAGTGGCCGAAGTGTTAGAGGCCGACAGAGGAAGATCCCCTGCCGGAGTACCAGAAGTGTCGACCACGGGCGAAGATGCCCGGGCCGGAGAGCTCTTAGGGCTCATCACTAGAATGCCGACTCTTGGGAGAGAGGCCGGCTCTTCCACAACTTGAGAAGCACTGGAGCTCAAAGCATGTTCCGGAGCTAGGGAGCCCTAAGAGAGAAAAAGCAAGTTACAAACAAAGGAAGAAAGAAACAAGAAATGGTTAAAGAAGAAAAGTGTTTACCCCTCCGCTTTAGGCCGTGGCTTCTTGGGGCAAGGCATGCCGACCTTCTGCCATTTGGATTTGTCAGCGGCAGCCGTGGGCCTGGGCCGGATTCCCTGCTTCCGACTGACATGAGTGCCTTGTGTGCCTTGGGCCAGCGATTCAGCATTGACAACTTTGTCTTCTGAAATACCTGATGTTGGCGAGGCCGGGAAAGCAAAAGCCAGAGGCTTCGGTTTAAGATACATGTAATCTTCATCGGAGTCATCATTGCTCCAATCTTGAATTGGGTGTCGGGAAGAAGTCTTACCCATGGCAGAGCCGGCGCGGGTGTTCTTCGGCATCTTATCTTCAGAATCTAGATCCCCGGGGTTCGAAATTGTGCAGTCAGGGGCAATGGTGATTGATGTCTACGCACTTCTATTCTTGTAGACACTTGTTGGGCCTCCAAGTGCAGAGGTTTGTAGAACAGCAGCAAGTTTCCCTTAAGTGGATCACCCAAGGTTTATCGAACTCAGGGAGGTTAGAGGTCAAAGCTATCCCTCTCAAACAACCCTGCAATTACGATACAGAAAGTCTCTTGTGTCCCCAACACACCCAATACACTTGTCAGATGTATAGGTGCACTAGTTCGGCGAAGAGATAGTGAAATACAAGTGGTATAGATGATTATAAGTAGCAAACGTGGTGTGAAATAAATATCGCTGCGAGCAAACAAGTAACAAAATAGCAAGTAAACGGTGTGCAATGCTTGGAAACAAGGCCTAGGGATCATACTTTCACTAGTGGACACACTCCCAACAATATAACATGATTGAACAAATAAACAACTTATCTTCACGATGGTACTCTGAATTACTCTCCTATTGAATAACACTAATCATTGTGTAGTGGCTACAGAAGCACCCCTTAAAGTTCATCAAGTACTTGACAAACACCACTCATAGAGACATCCAAATCAGATCACAATTCAAGATAGAAATCATTGCGACTTAGACCAAGTACTAACACGGTGCACACACTGTCAACTTTACACCATGAAAGGAGGAATAGATCACTCAATACTATCATAGTAATAATTACTCTCATAATCCACAAGAGATCACAATCATAGCCTAAACCAAGTACCACCATGATGCACGCACTGTCACCGTTACACCATGGCAGGAGGAATAGATTACTTTAATAACATCACTAGAGTACACAAAATATCTGAATAATAACATGTACTTGTTCAACATGATACAAAGCTCACGATCACATAAAGATCACATCATGGGAGAGAGAGGTGAACCACATAGCTACCGGTAGAGCCCTCAGCCCCGGGGATGAACTACTCCCTCCTCATCATAGGAGACAGCAAGGTTGATGGAGATGGCGGTGAGGTCGATGGAGACGGCGGAGACGGCGATGGAGACCGATGGAGATGGCTTCGGGGGCACTTCCCCGTCCCGGCAGGGTGCCGGAACAGAGACTTCTGTCCCCCGAAATTCGTCGGCGATGGCGGCGGAGCTGCGGAACTCTTTCTGGAAAATTGCCGAATCCTTTAGGGTTTTCCGTCCCGAGGCTTCTTATAGGCGAAGGGGCGATGTCAGAGGGCTGCCAGGGCCTCCTCACACAGGGGCGGCGCGGCCAGGGCCTGGGCAGCGCCAGCCCTGTGTGAGGGAGGACTGTGGCCCCTCTCCTTCCTCTCTTCGGATGTCTGGATGCTCTCGGGAAAAATAAGACTTTTGGCTTTTGTTTCGTCCAATTCCGAGAATATTTCCTGTGTATCACTTCTGAAACACAAAAATAGCAGAAAACAGGGAACTGGCACTGTGGCATCTTGTTAATAGGTTAGTTCCGGAAAATGCATAAAAGTGCCACCAAGTGTAAGGAAACACAAAGCAAATGGTGTAAAAACAAGCATGGAGCATCAAAAATTATAGATACGTTTGAGACGTATCAAGCATCCCCAAGCTTAACTCCTGCTCGTCCTCGAGTAGGTAAGTGATAACAAAAGAATAATTTTTGAGGTGACATGCACCATCACAATCTTGATCATATATGTGAGCGTTGTGAGCTGGGATCAAAAGAACTTAAAACATGGGCATGAAGATATAATCTTGACAATAGAAACTTAGCAACCATGTTGTAAACATGCAAATGAACACAAACAAAAGATCATGAAAATGAAACAATGAAAGTCAAACGTGTGTACAAATCATAAGGAAAAACATACAAATGGTTTTCAGCTTGTCCTTCATGGAGAGCAAAACATAAATGCATAGGACACCTTCAAGTTTAAGAGGGCGACTAGATACAAATAATTTAAGAACAAGTGAAAGCAATCATCATGAGTCAATCAATGAAAACTTTGGGACAATGCACATTATACTCAGAATGACAACTATGCTCTCTTAATGGTGCATAAAGATAGAAGGTGGTGACTCAACATAAAAGTAAAAGAAAGGCCCTTCGCAGAGGGAAGCAGTGATTAAACATGTGCTAGAGCTTTTCATTTGTAAAACAGAGAGATAAAAATTGGTTTTGAGAGGCGGTTGTCTTTGTCAACGACTGGCAATGGGGTTCTTACTATCTTCCATACAAAAATGAAGCAAGTTTTTGAGAGAGAGATTGGCACTTTTGTGCTCTTTTATAAAGCTTGGCACTCCTCCCCACCTTTTTTCCTTTCTCAAACCATGGCTAACCGATTCCATCGGGTGCCCACCAACATTCACATTCCTTGGAGGAGTGCCTTTTTTCTTTCTTTTTTCTCTTTTTTTTTTCTTTTTGGAATAAGCAATATGGAAGATAGCAAATCCGACCACTACGTCCCCATGAGCTAAAAACAGTGGCACAAAACGAGAAGTGTTTTGAAAGTTTTTGAAAGGTAGCACATGAAAATTTACTTGGAATGGCTTACAAATACCATGCATAGGAATTTATAGTGGACACAATGGCAAACTTGGTTTTTGGGAGTTGGATGCACGAGTAGAGCTCATACTCAGTACAAAGTGAGGGCTAGCAAAAGACTGGGAGCGACCAACTAAGAGAGCAATAATGGCCATAATCATGCAAAGCGACAAAGCGACATTAAAAGAAACATAAGATGGCATCAAAAGTCAAAAACTAAATGATCATAGAGGCTATTGGCGACTTTGTAAGAGTCTAACATGTGTGAACATGCGCCAAGTCAACCCAAATAAAGCATCAAGGAGAAAACCAAAATAATGCTTCCATATAATAAAAACAACGCATGATTTTTTCAAAGACTCATTAAGCAATCTCAGTTATTTGAGACAAGTCATGCTACAGCAAAACCACTAAGCATACTATCAAAAATACATCAAGCATGACATGAAAAAGCCTAAGCCGCAGTCTACACAAGCTCCTTCTTGTACCACTATTTTGCACAAAGCTTTTTCTCTTTTCCAACACCATTTGAAATTTTTTTAAGACACCTCTTTTGATGAAAACCAATAAAGATAAGAGGCAAAAATACACCTTGATGAAAAGGTATGACAAGGTCTGAACGCAAATCAAGGCGAAAATGAAAACCAAAAGCAGTAGCAGAAAAAGAAGAACACTCGGTTTTTGATAAGAGTGAAAACTAGAGCGTTCTTGGCAAATGAAAAGCGAGTTCATCTCCTCCAAAAGAAACATGATGTGATCTAACCATTTATTGCAGCAAACAAAACTAAACTAACTAATAAAACTAAAACAACTGACGCTCCAAGAAAAACACATAGTGCATGAAGCAATAAAAATATAGTGTTTTGAAAGGTGACCTAATTTTTGCCGATGAAGAAGGGGTGCCTCGGGGGCATCCCCAAGCTTTGACGCTTGTACTTCTTGGATATTTCTTGGGGTGATGCATGGGCATCCCCAAGCTTGAGCTTTTGTCCATTCTTCAACTCATCTCATCACTCTCCAATCCCTACACTTGAAAACTTCCTTCATACAAAACTAAACACAATTCTATTAGCAACATTAGTGTAAGCATAAAATATATTCAACCCTTTTCAGTTCATATTTCAAAACAAAACCACCACATATATAGCAAATACTACTGTAGCAACCTCCCAAAAAGTTCCGTGATCAAAAGAAATCAAAAGAAAGCGATAAAGTGGCAAACACAAATATTGGCAGAAATCTGTCAAAACTGAACAGCTGACAAAGGTCGAATTTTTGAGGGATTTTCTGTTGCTCAAATGAAAAAGTGTTCAACTAAGAAAAGTTTGGATATAACCTGGGGCATATGCACAAGAAATCGCAGGTCCAAAAGATATACAGAGAATTTATACGAATTTTTACGGTGCAGCACCAAAAACAGTTTCAGGACAGCAACATCCCCAAATCTTACCTCACTCAAATTAGAGGCTTCTCTTGGCACAAAAACGAAATAAACAAGATAAGGAGCGGTCATTACAGTAGTAATGACTTCCAAGACTCAAATAAAAGAAAAAGTACTGAAAAATAAACAATGGGTTATCTCCCAAGAGTGCTTTTCTTTAACGCCTTTGAGCTAGGCGCAGTAATTTGCAAAGATGCTCATGTGGGCGCCATATAAGAGCTTGAGGCAAAGGCGCCATATATGAACTTAAAGCAATAGAGAGCATCAAAATGCAAATATGAAAGACATTTATATCTGAACCACTTCCTATGCATAGGAATCTTGTAAAAAAATAAATCAACAAGGCACATAGTAGCAAGCATGGATAGATAAAACAAGTGCCACTTCAAGATTTGCAACATAAAGAGGGGAAACTTAATATTGTTGAGATCCATCAAACCATGTTTCCCTCTCTCATAATAACTTTCAGTAGCATCATGAATAGAATTAACAATATAACTATCACATAAAACATCCCTATCATGAGCCACATGCATAAAAGAATTAATACTCACCACAGGAACACTAGTAGTAGGAGCAGATTCAACAGAATAATTATTCTCATCACCATAATCATCATAAATAGGAGGCATATTGTAATCATAACTAATTTTATCCTCAATAGTAGGTGAACTGAAAATATTATACTCATCATCATAGCCATCATAAACTAGAGGTTTAGTATCATCACAAGCTAAAGAACAGCTATTTCGCATAGCATATTCTTCAAACATATCATCATAAGAAGGAACATCACATATGGGAGATAAAATATCATCAGAGCAAACTTTCTCCACTAAAGCTGGGGAACTAAAAATATCATGCTTAACAAAACCAGCTTCCCCAAGCTTAGACTTTTCTATAGCATTAGCAATAACGGTGTTCAAAGCAATCATACTAACATCACTATTAGCATGCAAATTAAGCTCCAAAGGTTTTTCAATTTTCTCTTCAAACACTTCATATCTAAACTCAGGAAAAAGACTACAAAACTCATTGTTTTTCATTTAAGCCTAACTAGTGAAAAAAAACAAGAAACAAAAAGATGTAATTGCAGAATCTAAAGGAAATAACTCCGAGCACTCACACAGGAGGATGCGAGTACCTTTTACCTTACCTCCCCGGCAACGGCGCCAGAAAAGAGCTTGATGTCTACGCACTTCTATTCTTGTAGACACTTGTTGGGCCTCCAAGTGCAGAGGTTTGTAGAACAGCAGCAAGTTTCCCTTAAGTGGATCACCCAAGGTTTATCGAACTCAGGGAGGTTAGAGGTCAAAGCTATCCCTCTCAAACAACCCTGCAATTACGATACAGAAAGTCTCTTGTGTCCCCAACACACCCAATACACTTGTCAGATGTATAGGTGCACTAGTTCGGCGAAGAGATAGTGAAATACAAGTGGTATAGATGATTATAAGTAGCAAACATGGTGTGAAATAAATATCGCTGCGAGCAAACAAGTAACAAAATAGCAAGTAAACGGTGTGCAATGCTTGGAAACAAGGCCTAGGGATCATACTTTCACTAGTGGACACACTCCCAACAATATAACATGATTGAACAAACAAACAACTTCTCTTCACGATGGTACTCTGAATTACTCTCCTATTGAATAACACTAATCATTGTGTAGTGGCTACAGAAGCACCCCTTAAAGTTCATCAAGTACTTGACAAACACCACTCATAGAGACATCCAAATCAGATCACAATTCAAGATAGAAATCATTGCGACTTAGACCAAGTACTAACACGGTGCACACACTGTCAACTTTACACCATGAAAGGAGGAATAGATCACTCAATACTATCATAGTAATAATTACTCTCATAATCCACAAGAGATCACAATCATAGCCTAAACCAAGTACCACCATGATGCACGCACTGTCACCGTTACACCATGGCAGGAGGAATAGATTACTTTAATAACATCACTAGAGTACACAAAATATCTGAATAATAACATGTACTTGTTCAACATGATACAAAGCTCACGATCACATAAAGATCACATCATGGGAGAGAGAGGTGAACCACATAGCTACCGGTAGAGCCCTCAGCCCCAGGGATGAACTACTCCCTCCTCATCATAGGAGACAGCAAGGTTGATGGAGATGGCGGTGAGGTCGATGGAGATGGCGGAGACGGCGATGGAGACCGATGGAGATGGCTCCGGGGGCACTTCCCCGTCCCGGCAGGGTGCCGGAACAGAGACTTCTGTCCCCCGAAATTCGTCGGTGATGGCGGCGGAGCTGCGGAACTCTTTCTGGAAAATTGCCGAATCCTTTAGGGTTTTCCGTCCCGAGGCTTCTTATAGGCGAAGGGGCGATGTCAGAGGGCTGCCAGGGCCTCCTCACACAGGGGCGGCGCGGCCAGGGCCTGGGCCGCGCCAGCCCTGTGTGAGGGAGGCCTGTGGCCCCTCTCCTTCCTCTCTTCAGATGTCTGGATGCTCCCGGGAAAAATAAGACTTCTGGCTTTTGTTTCGTCCAATTCCGAGAATATTTCTTGTGTATCACTTCTGAAACACAAAAACAGCAGAAAACAGGGAACTGGCACTGTGGCATCTTGTTAATAGGTTAGTTTCGGAAAATGCATAAAAGTGCCACTAAGTGTAACGAAACACAAAGCAAATGGTGTAAAAACAAGCATGGAGCATCAAAAATTATAGATACGTTTGAGATGTATCAGTGATCTTGGCGTTCTCCTCGTCCTGAAAAGGTGAATTTCTGCAAGGAAAAAGAATCAATATTAGAAACCAATGTAACAGCAGTAAGGGCCGGTACATAGTATGTCCCGGCTGGAAGAACATGCCAGCGCTTAAAGAAAAATGCCGGCCAGCGCCAGGTTTCTTACCACCGACGCTGGGTGATGTCTCACAGGGCCAGTTGGGAAACCCCAAGAGGAAGGTATGATGAGCACGGGAGTAAGCTTTCCCTCAATTATGATACCAAGGTTTAATCGACCAGTAGGAGAAAGAAACCACTTCTGAAGGTTGTTGTTAGCTGACTTTGGCAACGGCGCCAGAGAAAGTCTTGTGTGTGGTGTCAGCGCTAGCAGCAACGTGGAACCTGCACACAACACAACCAAACTACTTTGCCCCAACTTACGGTGAGGTTGTCAATCTCACCGGTTTGCTGTAAACAAAGGATTAGACATATAGTGTGGAAATAGATGTTTGTTTGCGGTAAAGTAAATAGTGCTTGCAGTAGATGGTAATATAAATGTAAAATAATGGACCGGGGTCCACAGTTCACTAGAGGTGTCTCTCCATAAAGATAAATAACATGCTGGGTAAACAAATTACAGTTGCACAATTAACAAAATAAAGAATGCATAGCAATGCATGTACATGTCATGAAGATCACTATGAGATTCACTTGGGCATTACAACATAAAACATAGACCGTAATCCAACTGCATCATAATCCACCCGCACGATATCATCCGAACAACCCTTGGATATTAAGTTGCAAGCAACAGATTATCGCCTTAAGCAAAGCGTGTAATGTAAACAATACAAATGTCCTTGAACAAAAGATTGTAGTTTTCTCCCTAGTAGCAACAACACATCTACAACCTTAGAAGTTATTGTCACTCTCCCAGATTACTAGAGGCATGAACCCACTATTGAGCATAAATACTCCCTCTTAGAGTCACTAGCATCTACTCGACCAAGATATCTACTAGCAACGGAGAGCATGCAAGATCACAAATAACATAGACATGATAAATCAACAATCAACTTGACATAGTACTCAATATTCATTAGATCCCAACAAACACAACATGTAGAATTACATAAAGATGATCTTGATCATGATAGGCAGCTCACAAGATCTACACATGAGGCACATGGAGGAGAAGACAACCATCTAGCTACTGCTATGGACCCATGGTCCAGTGGTGGACTACTCACGCATCACTCCGGAGGATGGCATAGTGATGAAGAAGGCCTCTGGTGATGATTCCCCTCTCCGGCAGGGTGCCAAGAAGAGCTTCTGGACCCTCCTGATCTCGTGGCGACGACAGCGGTGGCTTGTAGTATGTTTCATGGAAAAGTGATCGGTCCCTTAGGGTTTTCCCGACGAAGGGAATTTATAGGCGGAAGGGCGATGTCAGAGGGTGGACCAGGGGCCCACACCACCTAGTGGCGTGACCAGGGGGTGGCCCGCACCACCCTATGGTGCGGCTGCTGATACGTCTCAAACGTATCTATAATTTTTGATGCTCCATGCTTGTTTTTACACCATTTGCTTAGTGTTTCGTTACACTTCATGGCGTTTTTATGCATTTTCCGGAACTAACCTATCGACAATATGCCACAGTGCCAGTTCCCTATTTTCTGCTATTTTTGTGTTTCAGAGATGCTACACAGGAAATATTCTTGGAATTGGACGAAACAAGTTCCAGAACTCTTATTTTTCCCGGACGAAGGACGAGGACCAAACGGGAGCCGGAGAGGGGCCAGAGCCTGCCCTGACACCAGGGCGGCGCGGCCCAGCCCCTGACCGCGCCCCCTATGTGTGAGGAGCCCCTGGCAGCCCCCTGATGACGCCCCTTCGCCTATATTAAGCCTCGGGACAGAAAACCCTAGGGGAGTGGGCAAAATTTCTAGAATAGTTTCGTAGCTCCGCCGCCGCCATCGACGAATTTCGGGGGACAGAAGTCTCTGTTCCGGCACCCTGTCGGGACGGGGAAGTGCCCCCGGAGCCATCTCCATCGGTCTCCATCGCCATCTCCGCCATCTCCATCGACCTCACCACCATCTCCATCAACCTTGCTGTCTCCTATGATGAGGAGGGAGTAGTTCATCCCCGGGGCTGAGGGCTCTACCGGTAGCTATGTGGTTCACCTCTCTCTCCCATGATGTGATCTTTATGTGATCGTGAGCTTTGTATCATGTTGAATAAGTAGATGTTACTCTTCTTCATTATGTGTACTCTAGTGTGTTATTAAAGTAATCTATTCCTCCTGCCATGGTGTAACGGTGACAGTGCGTGCATCATGGTGGTACTTGGTCTAGGCTACGATTGTGATCTCTTATGGATTATGAAAATAATTATCGCTATGATAGTATTGAAGTGATCTATTCCTCCTTTCATGGTGTAATGTTGACAGTGTGTGCACCGTGTTAGTACTTGGTCTAATTGCAATAATATTTATCTTGAGTTGTGATTTGATTTGGATATCTCTATGAGTGGTGTTTGTCAAGTACTTGATGAACTTTAAGGAGTGCTTCGTAGCCCTACGCAATGATTAGTGTTGTTCAATAGGAGAGTAATTCAGAGTACCATAGTGAAGAGAAGTTATTTATTTGTTTAATTATGTTATATTTGTTGGGAGTGTGTCCACTAGTGAAAGTATGATCCCTAGGCCTTGTTTCCAAGCTTTGCACACCGTTTACTTGCTGTTTTGTTACTTGTTTGCTTGCTGCCATTTTTATTCCAGATTGCATTTACTACTTATAATCATCCATACCACTTGTATTTCACTATCTCTTCGCCGAACTAGTGCACCTATACATCTGACAAGTGTATTGGGTGTGTTGGGGATACAAGAGACTTTCTGTATCGTAATTGCAGGGTTGCTTGAGAGGGATAGCTTTGACCTCTTCCTCCCTGAGTTCGATAAACCTTGGGTGATCCACTTAAGGGAAACTTGCTGCTGCTCTACAAACCTCTGCACTTGGAGGCCCAACACTGTCTACAAGAACAGATGCGTGCGTAGACATCAAGCTCTTTTTCTGGTGCCATTGCCGGGGAGGTAAGGTAAAAGGTACTCACATCCTTTGGCTACTAAGTCTTTTAGTTGCTGGTGAGTGCTCGAAGTTATTTCCTTTAGATTCTGCAATTACATCTTTTTGTTTCTTGTTTTTATTTCACTAGTTAGGCTTAATGGAAAATAAAGAGTTCTATAGTATTTTTCCTGAGTTTAGATATGAAGTGTTTGAAGAGAAAACTGAAAAACCTTTGGAGCTTAATTTGCATACTAATAGTGTTGTTAGTACAAATGCTTTGAACACCGTTATTGCTAATGCTATAGAAAAGTCGAAGCTTGGGGAAGCTGGTTTTGTTAAGCATGATATTTTTAGTTCCCCAGCTTTAGTGGAGAAAGTTTGCTCTGATGATATTTTATCTCCCCTATGTGATGTTCCTATGCCTGTTACCTATGTTAGTGGTCATGATTGAGAAAAGCACTCTACTTTTGATATTGAAAATCTTTTTGGTACAAATTCTAAGATTAATAATTGTTGTACCATTAGTGTTATCCATGTTCCTTCTTATGATGATATGTTTGAAGAATATGCTTTGCGAAATAGTTGTTCTCTAGCTTGTGATGATACTGAACCTCTAGTCTATGATGGTTACAATGATGAGTATAATATTTTCAGTTCACCTACTTTTGAGGAGAAAACTAGTTATAATTACAATATGCCTCCTATTTTTGATGATTATGGTGATGAGAATAATTATTCTGTTGAATCTGCTCCTACTACGATTGTTCATGTGGGGAGTATTAATTATTTTATGCATGTGGCTCACGATAGGGAAGCTTTATGTGATAGTTATATTGTTAATTCTATTCATGATGTTACTGAAAGTTACTATGAGAGAGGGAAACATGGTTTTATGGACCTCAACAATGTTGAGTTTCCCCTCTTTATGTTGCAACTCTTGAAGTTGTACTTGTTTTGCCTTCCTATGCTTTTTTGCTTTGCGCTTTCATGACTTGTCTCTTTACAAGATTATTTTTCATAGGAAGTGGTTCAGATTTAAATGTCTTTCACATTTGCTTTTTGATGCTCTCTATTGCTTTAAGTTCCTATATGGTGCCTTTGCCTCAAGCTCTTATATGGCGCCTACATGAGCATCTTTGCAAATTACCGCGCCTAGCTCAAAGGCGTTAAAGAAAAGCACTCTTGGGAGATAACCCAATATTTCATTTCTAGTACTTTTTCTTTTATTTGAGTCTTGGAAGTTATTACTACTGTAATAACCGCTCCTTATCCTTTTTATTTCGTTGTTGTGCCAAGAGAAGCCTCTAATTTGAGTGAGGTAAGATTTGGGGATGTTGCTGTCCTGAAACAGTTTTTGGTGCTGCACCTTAAAAATTCGTGAAAATTCTCTGTATATCTTTTGGACCTGAAATTTCTTGTGCATATGCCCCAGGTTATATCCAAACTTTCATTAGTTGAACACTTTTTGATTTGAGCAACAGAAAACCCTCTAAAAATTCGACATTTGTCAGCTGTTCTGTTTTGACAGATTTCTGCCAATATTTGTGTTTGCCGCTTTATCGCTTTCTTTTTTAGTTCTTTTGATCACGGAACTTTTGGGGAAGTTGCTACAGTAGTTTATACTTTATATGTGGTGGTTTTGAGTTGAAACCTGAAGCAAAAAGGGTTGATTCAATGCTATGCTTACACTAATGTTGCTAATAGAATTATGTTTAGTTTTGTATGAAGGAAGTTTTCAAGTGTAGGGATTGGAGAATGATGAGATGAGATGAAGAATGGACAAAAGCTCAAGCTTGGGGATGCCCATGTAACCCCCAGGAAATATCCAAGAGGTATAAGCATCAAAGCTTGGGGATGCCCCCGAGGCACCCCCTTCTTCATCGGCAAAAATTAGGTCACCTTTCAAGACACTATATTTTTATTGCTTCATGCACTATGCGTTTTTCTTGGAGCGTCAGTTGCTTTTGTTTTCTGTTTTCTTTTGCTTTGTTTTCTGCAATAAATGGTTAGATCACATCATGTTTCTTTTGGAGGAAATGAACTCGCTTTTCATTTGCCAAGAACACTCTAGTTTTCACTCTTATCGTTCAATGAGTGTTCTCTTTTTCTGCTACTACGTTTAGCTTGTATTTTTCGCCTTGATTTTTGTTCATATCTTGTTTTATCTTTGCATCAAGGTGTATTTGGACCTCTGGTATATGTTGGTTTTCCTCAAAAGATTTTCCTCAAAAAGGTTTGAATGGTGTTGGAAAAGAGAAAAAGTTTTATGCAAAAAAGTGGTACAAAAAGGAGCTTGTTTAGATTGCAGCTTAGACTTTTTCATGTCATGCTTGATGTCTTTTTGATAGTATGCTTAGTGGTTTTGCTGTAGCATGACTTGTCTCAAATGACTGAGATTGCTTAATGAGCCTTTGAAAAAATCATGCGTTGTTTTTATTATTTGGAAGCATTAATTTGGTTTTCTCCTTTGATGCTTTATTTGGGTTGACTTGGCGCATGCTTACACCATGTTGACTATAAAAATAAGTTGCCTATAGCCTCTACGATCATTTAGTTTTTGACTTTTGATGCCATCTTATGCTTCTTTTAATGTTGCTTTGTCGCTTTGCATGATTATGGCCGTTATTGCTCTCTTAGTTGGTCGCTCCCAGTCTTTTGCTAGCCCTCATTTTGTACTGAGTATGAGCTCTACTCATGCATCCAACTCCCAAAAACCAAGTTTGCCATTGTGTCCACTATAAATTCCTATGAATGGTATTTGCAAGCCATTCCAAGTAAATTTTCATGTGCTACCTTTCAAAAAACCTTCAAAATACTTCTCATTTTGTGACACTGTTTTCAGCTCATGGGGACATAGTGGTCGGATTTGCTATCTTCCATATTGTCTTATTCCAAAAAGAAAAAAAAGAGAAAAAAGAAAGAAAAAAGGCACTCCTCCATGGTATGTGAATGTTGGTGGGCACCCGATGGAATCGGTTAGCCATGGTTTGTGAAAGGAAAAAAAGGTGGGGAGGAGTGCCAAGCTTTATAAAAGAGCACAAAAGTGCCAATATCTCTCTCAAAAACTTGCTTCATTTTTGTATGGAAGATAGTAAGAACCCCATTGCTAGTCGTTGACAAAAGCAACCACCTCTCAAAACCCAAGTTTTATCTCTCTGTTTTACAAATGAAAAGCTCTAGCACATGTTTAATCACTGCTTCCCTTCGCGAAGGGCCTTTCTTTTACTTTTATGTTGAGTCACCACCTTCTACCTTTATGCACCATTAAGAGAGCATAGTTGTCATTCTTAGTATAATGTGCATTGTCCCAAAGTTTTTCATTGATTGATTCATATTGTTGGTTTCACTTGTTCTCAAATTACTTGTATCTAGTCGCCCTCTTAAACTTGAAGGTGTCCTATGCATTTATGTTTTGCTATCTCTCATTAAGGACAAGCTGAAAACCATTTATATGTTTTTCCTTATGATTTGAACACACATTTGACTTTCATTGTTTCATTATTCATGATCTTTTGTTTGTGTTCTTTTTCATGTTATAACATGATTGCTAAGTTTCTTATTGTCAAGATTATGTCTTTCATGCCCATGTTTTAAGTTCTTATGATCCCAGCACTCAATGCTTTCATAGATGATCAAGATTGTGTAGGTGCATGTCACCTCAAAAATTATTCTTTTGTTATCACTTACCTACTCGAGGACGTGCAGGAGTTAAGCTTGGGGATGCTGATACGTCTCAAACGTATCTATAATTTTTGATGCTCCATGCTTGTTTTTACACCATTTTCTTAGTGTTTCGTTACACTTCATGGCGTTTTTATGCATTTTCCGGAACTAACCTATTGACAATATGCCACAGTGCCAGTTCCCTATTTTCTGCTATTTTTGTGTTTCAGAAATGCTACACAGGAAATATTCTCGGAATTGGACAAAACAAGTTCCAGAACTCTTATTTTTCCCGGACGAAGGACGAGGACCAAACGGGAGCCGAAGAGGGGCCAGAGCCTGCCCTCACACCAGGGCGGTGTGGCCCAGCCCCTGGCCGCGCCCCCTATGTGTGAGGAGCCCCTGGCAGCCCCCTGACGACGCCCCTTCGCCTATATTAAACCTCGGGATGGAAAACCATAGGGGAGTGGGCGAAATTTCCAGAATAGTTCCGTAGCTCCGCCGCCGCCGTCGACGAATTTTGGGGGACAGAAGTCTCTGTTCCGGCACCCTGCCGGGACGGGGAAGTGCCCTCGGAACCATCTCTATCGGTCTCCATCGCCATCTCCATCGACCTCACCACCATCTCCATCAACCTTGCTGTCTCCTATGATGAGGAGGGAGTAGTTCATCCCCGGGGTGAGTGCTCTACCGGTAGCTATGTGGTTCACCTCTCTCTCCCATGATGTGATCTTTATGTGATCGTGAGCTTTGTATCATGTTGAATAAGTAGATGTTACTCTTCTTCATTATGTGTACTCTAGTGTGTTATTAAAGTAATCTATTCCTCCTGCCATGGTGTAACGGTGACAGTGCGTGCATCATGGTGGTACTTGGTCTAGGCTATGATTGTGATCTCTTATGGATTATGAGAATAATTATCGCTATGATAGTATTGAAGTGATCTATTCCTCCTTTCATGGTGTAATGTTGACAGTGTGTGCACCGTGTTATTACTTGGTCTAACTTGCAATAATATTTATCTTGAGTTGTGATTTGATTTGGATATCTCTATGAGTGGTGTTTGTCAAGTACTTGATGAACTTTAAGGAGTGCTTCGTAGCCCTACGCAATAATTAGTGTTGTTCAATAGGAGAGTAATTCAGAGTACCATAGTGAAGAAAAGTTATTTATTTGTTCAATTATGTTATATTTGTTGGGAGTGTGTCCACTAGTGAAAGTATGATCCCTAGGCCTTGTTTCCAAGCTTTGCACACCGTTTACTTGCTGTTTTGTTACTTGTTTGCTTGCTGCCATTTTTATTCCAGATTGCATTTACTACTTATAATCATCCATACCACTTGTATTTCACTATCTCTTCGCCAAACTAGTGCACCTATACATCTGACAAGTGTATTGGGTGTGTTGGGGACACAAGAGACTTTCTGTATCGTAATTGCAGGGTTGCTTGAGAGGGATAGCTTTGACCTCTTCCTCCCTGAGTTCGATAAACCTTGGGTGATCCACTTAAGGGAAACTTGCTGCTGCTCTAAAAACCTCTGCACTTGGAGGCCCAACATTGTCTATAAGAACAGATGCGTGCGTAGACATCAGCTGCCTCCTGGATGCTCTCTGCTCTCCTTTGGACTCTGTCTTCGTGTCAGGTAAATAGGAACTTTGGCTTTTGTTTCATCCAATTCCAAGAATATTTCCTGTGTAACTTTTCTGAAACACAAACACAGCAGAAAATAGGAACTGGCACTGTGGCATCTTGTTAATAGGTTAGTTCCGGAAAATGCATAAAAATGCCACGAAGCGTAAGCAAAACACAAAGCAATTGGTGTAAAATAAACATGGAGCATCAAAAATTATAGATACGTTTGCAACGTATCAAGCATCCCCAAGCTTAACTCCTGCTCGTCCTCGAGTAGGTAAGTGATAACAAAATAATAATTTTTTAGGTGACATGCACCTAGCACAATCTTGATCAAATCGATGTAAAGCATTGCTAGCTGAGATCAAAGTACTCTAAACATGGGCATACGAGATATAATTTTAACAATAGAACTTAGCAACCAGGTTACAACATGAAAAGTAACACAAACAAAAGATCATGAATAATAATGCATTGGAAGTCAATTGTTTGTTTTGAGCATAGAGAAAACATAGCAAAGTGGTATTCAGCTTGTCCCTCATGGAGTAGGAAAACATAAATGCATAGGACACCTTCAAAGTTCAAGAGGGTGACTAGATACAAATAATTTGAGAACAAGCAATACCATAATCATGAATCAATCAATAATAAATTTTGGGACTATACACATTATACTCAGAATGACAACTATGCTCTCTTAATCGGTGCATAAAGATAGAAGATGAAGACTCAACATAAAAGTAAAAGAAAGGCCCTTCGCAGAGGGAAGTAGTGATTGCAAGTTTTATAAACCTTCCAAAAATTATGGTACTTATTAGCTTTGAGCTCTCATTGCCCCTATCATTGGCATCTTGAGTGGTTAAGGTTAATGTGAGTGTAAATATGAAATATATGCTTGACAAGTCATAAGTTGAAAATCTCATGTCCCTTGAATACGAGTACCCAAACCATGCTAATCGACTTAGGTCCCAAGTAAGTTCTTGTCATTGTAAGCTTACATGTATCATTGAGAACGCCAATGGGGTACCTCCTGCCCGATGATATGGAAACTGTCCCACATCAAAATGACAAGACAAACAGACAATGAACACCTCAGCATCTCTTTTATTTACCATTGGGTATAGCTTTTTATTTTGAGATGCGTTGTCGAATGTCCATTATGGTTATGCTGTAAATTTCCACCATGAATGATGCATGGTTTAGATTAGCGGCCCAGGCGTTTCTCTAACACATATACAAACTCCATGAGCTTACAAGTTTCTAACTCCTTTCACACAGATAAGCATCCATAAACAAAAAATCATGATATCAACTAAATAGGAATAAGTGCAATGTTGAAAGCGTGCCCCATGACAACATGGCTGAGCCAACTCCCAACTTACAACTTGCAAGCATATAATCATCATAAGAGAGCCACAATGGTCAAGTTTATTAAGTGCAAGAAAGTAAATGTGCCATCAAGTTTGTGAGAGCTTCACTAACTAATTTTCTCATAACAAAAAAATTAATTTGGAAGATAGATAAAAGCATGATGAATATACTTGGAATAGCAAAATGCTAATAGGTAGATATGGTGGACACATTGGTAAACTTTGGCTTTTGGGAGTTGGATGCATGAGTAGAGCTCATACTCGGTACAGATGAAGGCTTAGCAAAAGACTGGGAGCGACCAACTAAGAGAGCAATAACGGCCATAATCATGCATAGTGACAAAACATTATTAACCAAAGCATAAAGTGATATCACAAGTCAAAAACCAAATGATCATAGAGGCTTGAGGCATCTGGTTTGAAGTCAAAACATGGTGTAAGCATGCGCCAAGTCAACCCAAATAAAGCATCAAAGGAAAATACCACAATATTATTCTTCTATATGATAAAAAGAAGGCATGATTCTTTGAAAGGCACATTAAGAACTCTCAGTTATTTGAGACAAGTCATGCTAAAACAATAAATACTAAGCATATAATAAAAATAATATCTAGCATGACATGCTAAAGTCTAAGTAATAGTCTAAACAAGCTCCCTTTTTGCACCACTATAAGCATGAAACATTTTACTCTTTTCCAACACCAATCAACCTATTTGAAACAACTCTCAAGGATGAAAAGCAACAAAGACCAGAGGTCTAAACACACCTAGCTACAAAGAACTAACAAGTTCTGAACAAAAATAAAGGCAAAAAATAAAAGCTAAACGCAGTACTAGAAAAAGAGAACACTCATAGAATGATAAGAGTGAAACTAGAGTGTTCTAGGCAATGAAAACGGAGTGTGTCTTCTCCAAAAGAAATATGTTGGGGGTCCAACCATTTATTGCAGCAAACAAAACAAAAGAAAACTGAAAGAAAAAATAAAGACGCTCCAAGAAAAACACATAGCATATGAAGCAATAAAAATATAGTGTCTTGAAAGATGACCTGATATTTTTGTTGATGAAGAAGGGGTGCCATGGGGCATCTCCAAGCTTTGACGCTTGTAATTCTTGGATATTTCTTGGGGTGACATCGGCATTTCCAAGCTTGAGCTTTTGTCCATACTTCATCTCATCTCATCATTCTCCTTTCCCTGCACTTGAAAACTTCCTTCATACAAAATTCACACAATTCTTATTAGCAACATTAGTGTATGCAAGATAGTAGATCCACTTTTGGTTCAGTTTCAACTCAAGTACAACACTTATTAACACATTAGATACTGTAGCAACTTCTCTCAAAAGTTCCGTGATCAAAAGAACTCAACAAGAAAGAGATCAAGAGGCAAATGCAAATAGTGGCAGAAATCTATCAAAACAGAACAGCTGGTAAAGATCAATTTTTTTGAAAATCTTCGATTGGTCAAATCGAAAAGTGCAAAACTAATGAAAGTTAGATAATAACCTGGGTCATGTGCACAAGAAATCACAAATGAAAATGACGTTCTGGGAATTTTCACGAATTTGTACAGCGAGGCGTGGAAATTTGTTTTGGGACAGCAACTTCCCCAAATTTTACCTTCTTCCAATTAGAGGCTACTCTTGGCACAAAAATGAAATAAAAATGATAAGGAGAGGTCATTACAATAGTAACAACTTCCAAGACTCAACAAAAAGAAAAAGTACTGAAAGAAAACATAGGTTATCTCCCAAGAGTGCTTTTCTTTAATGCCTTTGAGCTAGGCGAAGAAAGTAAGAATCAAGTATTTTTGAATGAAGAAGCGTCAAGATCAATAGAGAAGTCTTTTCAACAAGGAATTGTATTTTATCAATATAAGTTTTATAAGATCCTCTCTCCACACTTCTGGGTTCACTACTTTCATCAAAGGGGTTTTTAGGAACAATCCAATCAAAATTCTTTTCTAGGGCTTCATGCATTCCTAAGAGTTTAAAAGGTATTGGTATTTTGATTTCCTCCCCCTTTTTGGGTTTCGTTTTTCAAGTGTACCAATAACATCTACACATGAGCCAAGCATATTAAAATGATCAAAAACTTTCCTAGCTTCTATAACAACATCTCTAAATTCTTTATGCAAAGTTTCCAAAATAAAATCCCTCTTTTCAGCATATTCAACATCATGAAGTTTAAGAAACATTTGCTGTATTGTGGGGTTAAGGTTAACAAACCTAGCCTCCAACATGTGAACTAAGCAAGCAGTAGTTTCATAATTAGGAGCAAATTCGGCTAAGGATCTATCCTCAATATCTTTGTTCTTACTAACATGATTAAAAAAACTCTTCCATATTATTCTTCCCAATGATAGAACCGCTACCTACTGATAAGTCTTTCAGAACATACTCAGGGATCAACATAATGAACTAAAAATAAAGTAACAAAGTACCAACTATAAAAGGAACTGATTTTTTTGTATTTTTGATAAAAAGAAAGCAAAGAAAGTAAAGTAAAGAAACTAAGCAAAACAATAACAAAGTAAAAAGATTGGAAGTGAGAGAGTCCCCTTGCAGAAATCCTCTTTCTCCCCGGCAACGGTGCCCGAAAAAGTCTTGATGTCTCATAGGACCAGTTGGGAAACCCCAAGAGGAAGGTATGATGAGCACAGTAGTAAGTTTTCGCTCAGTTAAAATACCAAGGTTTAATCGACCAGTAGGAGAAAGAAACCACTTCCGAAGGTTGTTGCTAGCTGACTTTGGCAACGGCACCAGAGAAAGTCTTGCGCGTGGTGTTAGCACCAGCAGCAATGTGGAACCTGCAGACAATACAACCAAACTACTTTGCCCCAACTTACGGTGAGGTTGTCAATCTCACCGGTTTGCTGTAACAAAGGATTAGACGTATAGTGTGGAAATAGATGTTTGTTTGCGGTAAAGTAAACAGTGCTTGTAGTAGATGGTAATATAAATGTAAAAGAATGGACCGGGGTCCACAGTTCACTAGAGGTGTCTCTCCATAAAGATAAATAACATGCTGGGTAAACAAATTACAGTTGGGCAATTGACAAAATAAAGAATGCATAGCAATGCATGTACATGTCATGAAGATCACTATGAGATTCACTTGGGCATTACAACATAATACATAGGCCGTAATCCAACTGCATCAATGACTAATAATCCACCCGCAGGATATCATCTCAACAACCCTTGGGTATTAAGTTGCAAGCAATAGATTATCGCCTTAAGCAAAGTGTGTAATGTAAACAATACAAATGTCCTTGAAAAAAGATTGTTGTTTTCTCCCTAGTAGCAATGGCACATCTACAACCTTAGAAGTTATTGTCACTCTCCCAGATTACTAGAGGCATGAACCCACTATCGAGCATAAATACTCCCTCTTGGAGTCACTAGCATCTACTCGGCCAAGATATCTACTAGCAATGGAGAGCATGCAAGATCACAAATAACATAGATATGATAAATCAACAATCAACTTGACATAGTACTCAATATTCATCGGATCCCAACAAACAAAACAAGTAGAATTACATAAAGATGATCTTGATCATGATAGGCAGCTCACAAGATCTACACATGAGGCGCATGGAGGAGAAGACAACCATCTAGCTACTGCTATGGACCCATGGTCTAGTGGTGGACTACTCACGCATCACTCCGGAGGCTGACATGGTGATGAAGAAGGACTCCGGTGATGATTCCCCTCTCCGGCAGGGTGCCGAGAAGAGCTTCTGGACCCTCCCGATCTCGGGTCGATGATATCGGCGGCTTGCAGTACGTTTCGTGGAAAAGTGATCTGTCCCTTTGGGTTTTCTCAACGAAGGGAATTTATAGGCGGAAGAGCGATGTCAGAGGGTGGACCAGGGGCCCATGCCACTTGGTGGCGTGGCCAGGGGGCGGCTCACGCCACCCTATGGTGCGGCTACCTCCTGGCTGCTCTCCGTCTCTCCTTTGGACTCCGTCTTTGTGTTAGGTAAATAGGAACTTTGGCTTTCGTTTCATCCAATTCCGAGAATATTTCCTATGTAACTTTTCTGAAACACAAAAATAGCAAAAAAAAAACTGGCACTGTGGCATCTTGTTAATAGGTTAGTTCTGGAAAATGCATAAAAATGCCACAAAGCGTAAACAAAAGACAAAGCAATTGCTGTAAAACAAGCATGGAGCATCAAAAATTATAGATACGTTCGCAACGTATCACTGGGCGGGTTCCAGCCCCCAAGCAAAATCAGTCTGCAAAGTCTGACAGATATCTTTAACCCGTCAGAGAATGTCGGACGGGCTCAGTTCAAAAGTGGAGTGCCGGTTGGGGTCCATAGGGCCACTCATCTGACATATCTTGTGGGTCCGTTGCTGAAGCAGCGAAACCCGGTGGCTAACATAACAAGCGATAATGTCACTAGGCGTTAAGCTGGCATCTAGAAGCTCCCCAAGGACGCAGTGGACAACATTGACAGACTTAATTGTATTCCTGGGATTCTGTTCCTAGTTCTTCATTTTTGTCGGTGGAGTGTTGTCAAAGGGAGGCAAGTTGATCCGGTCCTCCTTAGTCAAATTCTTCATGTAGAAGAAAGACTTCGGCCACTTCTTCACAGATTCCGGTAGGAAGATCTTGGGAAAATCGGAGCCTTTCCGAGACATAATTGTGGTGGCGCCACATTGAGTCATGGGCCGGTTCTTCTCCTTCTCTTTCTCTTTGCTGGCATCTAGGACATTTTTGTCCTTTGGCTCCTGGACGATTTGCTTCCGGAGTTGGAAGTACTTGGCCCAGGCATGGACAACGGCCTCTATGCCGGCGAATCCTTTGTAGATGCCGACAGTATCATCATAGCATTGGTCAGCAGATGATGTGGCTGCAGGACGTAGTAGTCCAAGAAGTCCTGGAAGAAGTCATTTGCCGGGAGAGCAAATCCTCGCTCGAAGTGGGCGACAAAGACAACCCTTTCTCCATCAAGAGGAGCCGGCATAGTCTTGCCACCAGGAAGCCGGCAGTGCACACCAGCCGGAACACGCCGGGTTTTCGCAATCCACTCCAGTTCTGCCGAGATAACATCTGATCCCTCCCAAGCAGACCGTCCGGGTACGGGAGCCGGATTACCTTCAGGTGGCTGTTATGCTGAAAGAAGCCATGGGTGCGGCCAGAACAAATTTAGACAGCTAGACGCCTATGGCAATGTTAGCCCCTAACAGAGAGAAGGAAGGAGGAAGAAGTTAGTCTACTAAAGAACAAGAACCGCAGAAGTTAACACAGAAACTAGAATCTACCGAAGCACGGAAATCAACTAGTACAAGGTGAATGAGAACATGGTCTACTGTGCGGGCTCTAACAAACCTAATCTACCGAAGTTAGTAGGGATTGAGAATCAAGAGATTGCAAGTAACCAATTGGTCATTGCTGGCGTATCTCTGTACGCCACGGGTAAGATGCCACTGGTACAGGCCTACCCGTGGCGTACAGCCTGTACGCCATGGCTAAGTTACCCACCCGTGGTGTACATGCCTATACGCCACGGCTACGATTACTACCTGTGGCGTACAAGGCTGTACGCCACGGCTACGATTCCTACCTGTACGCCTCGGGTAGGAATCATAGCCATGGCGTACAGCCTTGTACGCCACAGAACCGTTAATCTGTACGTCACAACTATGTTTTTTTGATATTTTTTTGTAGAAATTTTATAGGTATTGAAGATGAGATATTCCAGGTATATAACAGATGTATTATTGGTAATATTACAGGTATATAATAGTACATATACAAAACAGTATATAAATAGTCATTTACAATCATATTAGAAGTATCGTCCAAAGTCACATTAGTACAAGTTCACAAATATCATGTTATTACATAAATACAAGTCTTCATCGAGCTAACTAGTTAGGCATGCATGCATATCGCCGTCGGCGGTGCTGGTAGTCATCTAAACTAAGATCACATACACAATGAGCAAGATCATGAGCAAGATGGGGATAATGATGAAGCATGTCTTCATCCTACTCCGCCCCTCTCTCCTTCGCCGATAGTTCCTGTACCTAGCTTCCGCCTCCTCTCTAGTCTTGAATCCTTTGTAGTTGTTGCTCTTGAACTTGTTCACTTGCTTGAAACAGTCCTCCCACTTGTCTTAGACCCCTGGAACCCTACCCTCGAACACGACGTACCACCTCATCGTCATCTTTAAACCAAAAACATCACAAGAGATTTAATAGATGATAATATGCAAGACATAACATTAATTAGTCAACAAAAACAAAATAGGCTAAATCATGCATGCAAGAATACACAAGCATATACAAAGGGTATATATCGAGAGCAAGCTAGCTAGAGCTTTGTGGTGACCCAGCATACCACTGCATTATGTAGTATACAAGTCATTGACATAACACTCGTGAAGTACCAATTCACAAATATTACATCCCTCAGAGTGGTACAACAGAAACATAGTGGTCTTTATTCAAGCACTGAATATTACAAGCCATAATGTTATAAAGGACTCCAGTTCCTCCTCGGTCCAAAGAGGAACACTTGACGGTTCTAATTTGATACTACAAACCTTAGCTGCGAATGAAAGTAGTAAACTAAACATGATGCCCAACTCTAGTCGCTTTATTCTAGGTGTTTGATGCGACTAAAGCTTCTATCCTACGACTCTAGTTGTCGGCCTCCTCCTCGAGTCCTTCATCGGGACCATAGGAGATGGTGTAGTCGATGCCTTCGACTCCTCCTGTTAGATCCGATTCTTTGTAGTAGACCTCCTCGTAGTCCTCCGGGCTTCCTTCGGTCTCTTCAAACTGGCCCTCCGAGTCTAAGCAAGGGTTAATAGGTAGTGGGGTGAGTAACGAGCATTACCCAGCAAGTTCATTTAATAGAATAGAGGTGTTTGATGCACTAGCTATGACCATAGACTAGAAAGCCTTAGGTCAAATGCAGTTTTTATAATCATTTCTTTAAAGATTGATTTTATTTAAAAGAACTATGTTCGTCAGTCTTCACAGGTTGATTAGAGCTTCGATGGGCTCCTTTCCTGCCGTGTTCGTAGCTCCTTCCCGGAACAGGGAGTATCTTGATACTTTTTGTACACACTGCACATGTGGTCACTTGTACCCATAGGAGATCAACGCTTTGCTGCATGACCGGGCATACTTTCCCATCCATACTTCCTTGGTATGTGGCCCAGCCGTTGATCCGAGCCAATCACTGTTCCTTCCCGCGACCTTGCATACCCACCCTTTTGCGGCTCTAACTTCGGTTCGCTACCCTCGCCGGATGATGTCTACGCACTTCTATTCTTGTAGACACTTGTTGGGCCTCCAAGTGCAGAGGTTTGTAGAACAGCAGCAAGTTTCCCTTAAGTGGATCACCCAAGGTTTATCGAACTCAGGGAGGAAGAGGTCAAAGCTATCCCTCTCAAGCAACCCTGCAATTACGATACAGAAAGTCTCTTGTGTCCCCAACACACCCAATACACTTGTCAGATGTATAGGTGCACTAGTTCGGCGAAGAGATAGTGAAATACAAGTAGTAGTGATGATTATAAGTGGCAAACGTGATTTGAAATAAATATCGCTGCGAGCAAACATGTAACAAAACAGCAAGTAAACGGTGTGCAATGCTTGGAAACAAGGCCTAGGGATCATACTTTCACTAGTGGACACACTCCCAACAATATAACATGATTGAACAAATAAACAACTTCTCTCCACTATGGTACTCTGAATTGTTCTCCTATTGAACAACACTAATCATTGTGTAGTGGCTACAGAAGCACCCCTTAAAGTTCATCAAGTACTTGACAAACACCACTCATAGAGATATCCAAATCAAAGCACAACTCAAGATAGATATCATTGCAACTTAGACCAAGTACTAACACGGTGCACACACTGTCAACATTACACCATGAAAGGAGGAATAGATCACTCAATACTATCATAGTAATAATTACTCTCATAATCCACAAGATATCACAATCATAGCCTAAACCAAGTACCACCACGATGCACGCACTGTCACCGTTACACCATGGCAGGAGGAATAGATTACTTTAATAACACCACTAGAGTACACTATAATAATTAAGCATAGGAGTAGCATAATATCTGAATAATAACATCTACTTGTTCAACATGATACAAAGCTCACGATCACATAAAGATCACATCATGGGAGAGAGAGGTGAACCACATAGCTACCGGTAGAGCCCTCAGCCCCGGGGATGAACTATTCCCTCCTCATCATAGGAGACAGCAAGGTTGATGGAGATGGCGGTGAGGTCGATGGAGACGACGGAGACGGCGATGGAGATCGATGGAGATGGCTCCGGGGGCACTTCCCCGTCCCGGCAGGGTGCCGGAACAGAGACTTCTGTCCCCCGAAATTCGTCGGTGGCGGCGGCGGAACTACGGAACTCTTTCTGGAAATTTGCCGACTCCTTTAGGGTTTTCCGTCCCGAGGCTTCTTATAGGCGAAGGGGCGATGTCAGGGGTGGGACCAGGCGCCCTCACGCATGGCTGGCGCGGCCAGGGGCCTAGCCGCGCCACCCCTGCATGTGGGGCCCCTGTGGCCCACCTCCTACTCCTCTTCGGATCTCTGGAAGCTTCCGGGTAAAATAAGACTTCAGGATGAGGTTTCGTCCAATTCCGAGAATATTTCCTGTGTATCACTTCTGAAACACAAAAACAGCAGAAAACAGGGAACTGGCACTGTGGCACTTGTTAATAGGTTAGTTCCGGAAAATGCATAAATCTTCCACGAAGTGTAACGAAACAATAGGCAAATGGTGTAAAAACAAGCATGGAGCATCAAAAATTATGGATACATCAGAGACGTATCAGCATCCCCAAGCTTAACTCCTGCTCGTCCTCGAGTAGGTAAGTGATAACAAAAGAAATAATTTTTGAGGTGACATGCACCTACACAATCTTGATCATATATGTAAGCATTGTGAGCTGGGATCATAAGAACTTAAAACATGGGCATGAAAAATATAATCTTGACAATAAGAACTTAGCAACCATGTTGTAAACATGCAAATGAACACAAACAAAAGATCATGAAAATGAAACAATGAAAGTCAAACGTGTGTTCAAATCATAAGGAAAAACATACAAATGGTTTTCAGCTTGTCCTTCAAAGAGAGCAAAACATAAATGCATAGGACACCTTCAAGTTTAAGAGGGCGACTAGATACAAATAATTTAAGAACAAGTGAAACCATGATCATGAATCAATCAATGAAAACTTTGGGACAATGCACATTATACTCAGAATGACAACTATGCTCTCTTAATGCTGCATAAAGATAGATGGTGGTGACTCAACATAAAAGTAGAAGAAAGGCCCTTCACGGAGGGAAGCAGTGATTAAACATGTGCTAGATCTTTTCATTTGTAAAACAGAGAGATAAAAATTGGTTTTGAGAGGTGGTTGTCTTTGTCAATGACTGGCAATGGGGTTCTTACTATCTTCCATACAAAAATGAAGCAAGTTTTTGAGAGAGAGTTTGGCACTTTTTGTGCTCTTTTATAAAGCTTGGCACTCCTCCCCACCTTTTTTTTTCCTTTCACAAACCATGGCTAACCGATTCCATCGGGTGCCCACCAACATTCACATTCCTTGGAGGAGTGCCTTTTTTCTTTCTTTTTTTCTTTTTTTTGCTTTTTGGAATAAGCAATATGGAAGATAGCAAATCCGACCACTATGGCCCCATGAGCTGAAAACAGTGTCACAAAATGAGAAGTATTTTGAAGGTTTTGAAAGGTAGCACATGAAAATTTACTTGGAATGGCTTACAAATACCATGCATAGGAATTTATAGTGGACACAATGGCAAACTTGGTTTTTGGGAGTTGGATGCACGAGTAGAGCTCATACTCAGTACAAAATGAGGGCTAGCAAAATACTGGGAGCGACCAACTAAGAGAGCAATAACGGCCATAATCATGCATAGCGACAAAGCGACATTAAAAGAAGCATAAGATGGCATCAAAAGTCAAAAACTAAATGATCATAGAGGCTATTGGCGACTTTGTAAGAGTCTAACATGTGTGAGCATGCGCCAAGTCAACCCAAATAAATCATCAAGGAGAAAACCAAAATAATGCTTCCATACAATAAAAACAACGCATGATTTTTTCAAAGGCTCATTAAGCAATCTCAGTTATTTGAGACAAGTCATGCTACAGCAAAACCACTAAGCATACCATCAAAAAGACATCAAGCATGACATGAAAAAGCCTAAGCCGCAGTCTACACAAGCTCCTTCTTGTACCACTATTTTGCACAAAGCTTTTTCTCTTTTCCAACACCATTCAAAAAATTTATAAACACCTCTTTTCATGAAAACCAATAAAGATCAGAGGCAAAAATACACCTTGATGAAAAGATATAACAAGATCTGAACACAAATCAAGGCGAAAACGAAAACCAAAAGCAGTAGCAGAAAAAGAAGAACACTCGGTGAACGATAAGAGTGAAAACTAGAGTGTTCTTGGCAAATGAAAAACGAGTTCATCTCCTCCAAAAGAAACATGATGTGATCTAACCATTTATTGCAGCAAACAAAACAAACTAACTAAGAAAAATAAAATAACTGACGCTCTAAGAAAAACACATAGTGCATGAAGCAATAAAAATATAGTGTCTTGAAAGGTGACCTGATTTTTGCCGATGAAGAAGGGGTGCCTCGGGGGCATCCCCAAGCTTTGACGCTTGTAATTCTTAGATATTTCTTGGGGTGATGCATGGGCATCCCCAATCTTGAGCTTTTGTCCATTGTTCAACTAATCTCATCATTCTCCAATCCCTACACTTGAAAACTTCCTTCATACAAAACTAAACACAATTCTATTAGCAACATTAGTGTAAGCATAACATATAATCAACCCTTTTTTTGCTTCAGGTTTCAACCTAAAACCACCACATATTAAGTATATACTACTGTAGCAACTTCCCCAAAAGTTCCGTGATAAAAAGAACTCAAAAGAAAGCGATAAAGCGGCAAACACAAATATTGGCAGAAATCTGTCAAAACAGAACAGCTGACAAAGGTCGAATTTTTAGAGGGTTTTCTGTTGCTCAAATCAAAAAGTGTTCAACTAACAAAAGTTTGGATATAACCTGGGGCATATGCACAAGAAATCGCAGGTCCAAAAGATATACAGAGAATTTATACGAATTTTTACGGTGCAGCACCGAAAACAGTTTCAGGACAGCAACATCCCCAAATCTTACCTCACTCAAATTAGAGGCTTCTCTTGGCACAAAAACAAAATAAAAAGGATAAGGAGTGGTTATTACAGTAGTAATAACTTCCAAGACTCAAATAAAAGAAAAAGTACTGAAAATAAAACAATGGGTTATCTCCCAAGAGTGCTTTTCTTTAACGCCTTTGAGCTAGGCGCATTAATTTGCAAAGATGCTCATGTGGGCGCCATATGAGAGCTTGAAGCAAAGGCGCCATATAGGAACTTAAAGCAATAGAGAGCATCAAAAAGCAAGTATGGAACACATTTATATCTGAACCACTTCCTATGCATAGGAATCTTGTAAGAAAATAAATCAACGAGGCACATAGTAGCTAGCATGGATAGGTAAAACAAGTGCCACTTCAAGATTTGCAACATAAAGAGAGGAAACTTAATATTGTTGAGATCCATCAAACCATGTTTCCCTCTCTCATAATAACTTTCAGTAGCATCATGAATAGAACTAACAATATAACTATCACATAAAGCATCCCTATCATGAGCTACATGCATAAAAGAATTAATACTCACCACAGGAACAATAATAGTAGGAGCAGATTTAACAGAAAAATTATTCTCATCACCATAATCATCATAAATAGGAGGCATATTGTAATCATAACTAATTTTCTCCTCAATAGTAGGTGAACTGAAAATATTATACTCATCATCATAAACTAGATGCTTAGTATCATCACAAGATAGAGAACAACTATTTCGCAAAGCATATTCTTCAAACATATCATCATAAGAAGGAACATCACATATGGGAGATAAAATATCATCAGAGCAAATTTTCTCCACTAAAGCTGGGGAACTAAAAATATCATGCTTAACAAAACCAGCTTCCCCAAGCTTAGACTTTTCTATAGCATTAGTAATAACAGTGTTCAAAGCATTCATACTAACAACACTATTAGCATGCAAATTAAGCTCCAAAGGTTTTTCAATTTTCTCTTCAAACACTTCATATCTAAACTTAGGAAAAAGACTACAGAACTCTTTATTGTCCATTAAGCCTAACTAGTGAAAATAAAAACAAGAAACAAAAAGATGTAATTACAGAATCTAAAGGAAATAACTCCGAGCAGTCACACAGGAGGATGCGAGTACCTTTTACCTTACCTCCCCGACAACAGCGCCAGAAAAGAGCTTGATGTCTATGCACTTCTATTATTGTAGACACTTGTTGGGCCTCCAAGTGCAGAGGTTTGTAGAACAGCAGCAAGTTTCCGTTAAGTGGATCACCCAAGGTTTATCGAACTTAGGGAGGAAGAGGTCAAAGCTATCCCTCTCAAGCAACCCTGCAATTACGATACAGAAAGTCTCTTGTGTCCCCAACACACCCAATACACTTGTCAGATGTATAGGTGCACTAGTTCGGCGAAGAGATAGTGAAATACAAGTAGTAGTGATGATTATAAGTGGCAAACGTGATTTGAAATAAATATCGCTGCGAGCAAACATGTAACAAAACAGCAAGTAAACGGTGTGCAATGCTTGGAAACAAGGCCTAGGGATCATACTTTCACTAGTGGACACACTCCCAACAATATAACATGATTGAACAAATAAACAACTTCTCTCCACTATGGTACTCTGAATTGCTCTCCTATTGAACAACACTAATCATTGTGTAGTGGCTACAGAAGCACCCCTTAAAGTTCATCAAGTACTTGACAAACACCACTCATAGAGATATCCAAATCAAAGCACAACTCAAGATAGATATCATTGCAACTTAGACCAAGTACTAACACGGTGCACACACTGTCAACATTACACCATGAAAGGAGGAATAGATCACTCAATACTATCATAGTAATAATTACTCTCATAATCCACAAGAGATCACAATCATAGCCTAAACCAAGTACCACCACGATGCACGCACTGTCACCATTACAGCATGGCAGGAGGAATAGATTACTTTAATAACACCACTAGAGTACACCATAATAATTAAGCATAGGAGTAGCATAATATCTGAATAATAACATCTACTTGTTCAACATGATACAAAGCTCACGATCACATAAAGATCACATCATGGGAGAGAGAGGTGAACCACATAGCTACCGGTAGAGCCCTCAGCCCCGGGGATGAACTACTCCCTCCTCATCATAGGAGACAGCAAGGTTGATGGAGATGGCGGTGAGGTCGATGGAGACGGCGGAGACGGCGATGGAGATCGATGGAGATGGCTCCGGGGGCACTTCCCCGTCCCGGCAGGGTGCCAGAACAGAGACTTCTGTCCCCCGAAATTCGTCGGTGGCGGCGGCGGAACTACGGAACTCTTTCTGGAAATTTGCCGGCTCCTTTAGGGTTTTCCGTCCCGAGGCTTCTTATAGGCGAAGGGGCGATGTCAGGGGTGGGACCAGGCACCCTCACGCATGGCTGGCGCGGCCAGGGGCCTGGCCGCGCCACCCCTGCATGTGGGGCCGCTGTGGCCCACCTCCTACTCCTCTTCGGATCTCTGGAAGCTTCCGGGTAAAATAAGACTTCAGGATGAGGTTTCGTCCAATTCCGAGAATATTTCCTGTGTATCACTTCTGAAACACAAAAACAGCAAAAAACAGGGAACTGGCACTGTGGCACTTGTTAATAGGTTAGTTCCGGAAAATGCATAAAAGTGCCACGAAGTGTAACGAAACAATAGGCAAATGGTGTAAAAACAAGCATGGAGCATCAAAAATTATGGATACGTCGGAGACGTATCACCGGACTACGTCTTTGGTAGTTGATGACCTCGGCATACTTGTCCTTCCTGACAATGAGTTACCCCCACCAGTTTGGTTACACCCTGTGGTAACACCGGCCTTGGCACTCTACCCCGTCGTTGCCGCAATCCATCATAGACCGCCAGAATCATGGAATCATTAGGGGGATTCCACCCATCCCGAAGCTCCACGCAGGGAGACAACTGCTCTGAAACGATGCGTCCGTTGATATGCAAGAGGGAAAAGATACAGCTGACTCTTCCGTTCCATTCCAGACCCTATGGTTGACCGTATTTTACGGCACAAGAATCACTGGCGACATTGGTTATTAATCCTAGGTGAACATTCCAGTTACAGTGGGACCTCCACCATACTCTTACCATGGTCCCACTGCCCACCTTCCTAGGTCGACAACCACCATGGTTGCTAACCACTAGTCATATTCATTCAAGAAAAGCAGAACCTTTGCTTTTAAATGCAATTATAATAATAATACCACTAGTATATTTGCAAGTACTTTGTTAAAGATAAATAAAAGATATGAGCAAGAGTGAACTTGCCTGCAAACTGCAAGGTAGTGCAGTTGGATTTGTTGAGGTGACCCGGGACCTCGGGTTCTGGAAAACAACATCATTGTCCGATAAGGGCAATGGTTAAAGATTCAAATAATGCATGCCTTTAAAGTGTGTGTGTTCCCTTTGTACCCCCAGAAGTGTTTTATTCTTATCCTAGAATTTATATACTCCTTTTATGATTTTAAGGAGTATATGTTATCAGTTACTTCATTCAAGAATATTCTGGAATGGAGTTCAATTTTGATAATGAGTTCTATTCTAATTAGATTTTTCTTAGATATCTCACAACTATAGAAAAAGACTTTTAAAGTTCTCTTTCCTATTTATTTTTATAGGGTGATTTATTAAAAGTGTATATACCCTAGTTATGAATTTACCAGAGTATATATTATGTGAAATTCATTCAAGAATACTAAGGACAAATTCTTGAATGAATTTACTTGATTTTATTTCAAGGATGTTACTGTCCTTTTATCTTTTTCATTTTTATCATTTCTAGAGGTTTTTCCTTTCAAAGAAAACCCCATTATTTAATTATGAACAATGTCTATTGATTTTCACTCTTATCTGCAAATCTGATGTTCTGTGTAATTAAAATTGGTGATTCCAATTTTCAGTGATGCATTGCTGTTTTGTTGAATTATAGAAATTGGATTTACTAATTTAGGAGCTGTGCATTGCCTGCAGTAATTATCTTAGTGATATTAGTTTTCTACCTTGATTTAATTATTGTGCACAATATATTGATTATTTTTGGGTGATTCCACTTCTGGTGTGTTGTCCATTTCATTAGCTTCCCAGAATGGTCTCTGGTAGAATTTTAGGACTTACAGAAAGTTTTAGAGGATTATTTTGCTATTCTAGTGATTCATAGGATTAGGAAATTCATATTAATTCACCTTTTTACTCTTTTAGTTTGATTCCAATTGTGTTGGTCTTGTAATGTTGTTGGCTACCTGTAAGAGTGCTGGATGTCATGCTTTGGTTAAACAAGACACTTGCTAGTTGCTTGTTTGTGATTTGGGTTGCTATGATAATAGAAGTTGTTTGTTATTATATTGGTGGTTTAATCTTTTGTGAACTAGATATTGGTTCAGATATCTAAACTTGTTTGTTTCTGATACTCAATGTTTGAGTGGTGTGATGCATGCCTTGGGTGTGATCCATGTATGCATGAATGCTCATTGTGTGTGTTGTTGTTTCTTTTCCGGCGATAGAATCGAACAACGATTGTGCGGAGGAAGGGGAGGTATTTGAGTATCAGGAGGAAGGAGACCAGGGACAAGCCAACCAAGGCAAGCCATCTACTTGTTGCATATTTGAATCCTATTAAGTCACTTGTTCTACTCTTGCTTTATTACTATGCATTGTTTTTCTTATATTGCTATTACTCACTATATAGCAATAGTTGGCGACTTAGCTCCACAAGTCGATTTGTTATCATCTATTAAGGATGACACCTTTGACACCTACTCAATACCCCTGAAAGTAGAGACTTGATGATTAGCATGGAAGTCCTTGGAAAACTTGTAGTGGAGCCAAAAACTCTAGGATGGGAAAACTCTCGGAAAAGTTTCGAAAATGGTTTCGAAAACCTTGGAGTAGTATCTACTCCACTGAAGTGTTTTCTAAATGATTTTGGGACAAATGGAACTTGGGATATGGAAGAAAGGAGTTGGTGGTTTTAGAAAAAAGGCATTGGTGTTTCTTTGTAGTCGCTCGAAGCAATTAACCCGTGCAACCACATTACCCCGGTATGGGACGGGGCCTAGTTCGAAGTCTGTCTGCTTTAGTGCGGGGAGCCTCACAACTATATAAGGGTCTGTAGGACCCCGGAATCCAAGTTGACGCCAAAAGAGGTCAACACATATCACGGCATATCCCGAGCCGCCGGAAGACACTTGGGTTCTCCCGCCGTGGCGCCGGGGTTACGCTCTAGAGGAGGTACTGCCGGGACGTGCCGGGGAGGTAAACTCCACAAGGTAGGCACCCGTACTAAGGTGGGTAGATGGAGGGCTTTGATCGATTATCCGAACCCCGCATACTTGTGTATGACGGTCCGTGGTGGCATCCCGGTGGATTTATCGGATGGTGTGGGTAAAGTGTACAATCTCTGCAGAGTGTAAACCTATTCGAATAGCCGAGTCCTCTGTCATGGACGGTTGTGAAGATCACTACATTTCCCAATGTTAGGTTTTGGTTTTATAAATGGTTTTTAAGAAAAATGGAGTTTGTGCCAGACGGAGTACTTGGAGGGTACGGCCGTGGCACGGGTGTGGTTCGGAGTACTTGGAGGGTACTGCCGATGACTTGAGGTGGTCATGTCTGATTGACCACTGACTGTATCTTACAAAGGAGTTTCCCCCTTTCCTAGAGCTTTTCCTAAAATTGTTTTATAAAAGTCTTCTTTAATAAGGATATAGAGATGTCGTATGACATGCTATATCGACATGAGAAACTAGTAGCACATAGTTACATGAAACCAAGCCAACCCTTGCTACATCCATATAGCATGTGAATGTTTCTCTCTTAGATGGTTTGCAAGTACAATTCCAAAATGTACTCACGGCTTTGTCCCTGGCTATTAACTTGGCTACACTTTGGAGATGACTATGAGGAGGATGATGAGGAGTATGATGACGCCGATGCGAATTAGGAATCGTTTCCCGGTTAGTCGCCTGTAGGGTAGTAGGCTTGACTTGGGTCATCTATGCTGCATGTATCCGCTGCTACTTATGAATAAGTGTGTCAGTTGAACTTGCCCTGCGTGGCATTTATATTCAGCCAAGCGGCTTATGTAAGACTCAAATACTCGTTATGTAATGGATGATGTAATCTGAAATGCCAACTCTATTATGTGGATTCACGACGGTCTCCTGTGATTGTGAATTGTATGCATAACGGGAATCCCGGGTGGTAAGCCGGGGTCCCCACAAATCGCGGATCATAATGACCTGCTCTTGCCTGAGGTGAGTGACTAAGATCGTTTCCCCCGCAGATAAAACAGTAATGGGGGTACTCTAGCTTATTGCAAGGAATTCCATAAAGATCAACAAACTCTTGCGAAATGAATGAGGTAGTAGCACCAGTATCAAAAAGTACTTTGCTGGGATGAGATAGGATCTGAAGCGTACCTATCACGGTTTTGTCGAACTGGTTCACCTCCTCGAGGTTGGTGCAATTCAACTTCCCATAAGTTGGCCTTTTACTTTTACCGCCTCCAAAACCTCCACCCCGGTGTGGTCCTCCTCCTGTACCTCGGCCTCCAGTTTGGCTCCTTTCAGGACAGTCCTTTATCATATGTCCCCCTTTCTTGCACCCAAAACAAATGATTTTGGGTTGTCAGCAATCTCTCTCTATGTGCCCTCACGCTCCGCAACCACGTCAAACGATATCATTGTTCCCACTTGTAGTGCCACGAGGTGTAACATTCCCTCTAGACTTGTATTTGGGTCTGAACTTGATATTAGGAGTTGGCTTGGTATCCGAATACCTCCTTGGTTCAATCCTGGCCTTTTTCCTCCTATCTTCTAGGACTTATTTGAAATCATCTTCCATGGTGATGGCTGCATCGACAAGCTCTTGAAAATCTGCTGCCTTTAACATCCTCAATTGTATCCTTGCACCTGGGTGGAGTCCTCTCATGAATCGTTTCTTCTGCTTCTCATCACTATTCACGTCCTCAGAAGCATAACGTGATAAAAGGGTGAACTCCTTGACATACTTCATAATAGGCTTGTCTTTCTGCGCAAGATTCTCAAACTCCCTTATCTTCAATTCCATGATACTCTCCGGTACATTGGATTCTCTGAACTTCTTCTTGAATTCCTCCCAGGTGAATACCCTTCCTGGAGGATGTATAGCCACAATATTGTCCTACCATGCTGCTGCGGGTCCACATAACAGATGTGTGGCATACCGAAGCTTCTCACTGTCATTGCAACTTACCGTGTTGAGCTTCCGCTCAGTGTCCAATAACCAGTCTTCTGCGTCCATTGGCTCCGGTGCTGATGCAAAAGGAAGTGGTGTTGTATTTAGGAAATCTGCCAATGAGACTCCATGTACTCCATCATTTTGAACTTCATGATTATGGTCCATCACATCCCGCACCATCTTTATTTGACATTCAATAAGCATACGCTGCCTTTCATCTGCCGTCCTCATGTATTGGGCAAAATGCTGCTGCGTAAGGAATGGTGGTGGTGGTGGTAATGGTTCCCTTGCTGCTGCATCAGCTGCCTCCTTAGCCTTGGCTTCAGTCTCCATCCTCTGTTGTTCATATTCTTCACCAACTACCGTCGCCATTCTATCCCCCTAACCCTGCTACATTAAGCGAAACTCATAGTTACACCATGCTCATGCTTTCTGAGCTCAACTTTATGCACAGTGTTAGTCACACAATAAAAATCCAAATAAAACATAGCCAAATCACACCAAACATATACCATGTATGTACATGGGTAAAAAGAACATAGTGTTACATAGATTATCATCCTGCAAGTAACTACACTCACTTATTCAAACTGCGAAAGGAAATACTACATATTACACATATGGTACATATGTCACAAAACATGTCGCCTCCATAACTGTGGTGGTCTTCTACGGGTAGTTGCACTCCCGATACATCCCCGATGTCCAACCAGTAGCTCTTGATGTCCTCCTCAATGAAGCAGGGGCATAAGATGACTCCGCCGGGAAAAAGTCATAATCGGGTGTAGTACCTAAGTTGAAGTCAGTCATCCCTAGATAACTACTCAACGATGGATAAACAACATCGGTGGTACCCCTTTCCATCTTAGGCCTTGAGCATTCTCCACGCTCCATGTGAGTAGGTAACTCCTCCTCCGCATCCGACTCTATCTCTATGGGCTTTCCCGCCACGTCTCCGGTGCGGTGAACAACCCTAAACTGACTCATGACCTCCTGCTCCGAATCACATGGGATTGGATCTCCGGTCGTCCCCATGTACTCACCGAAACGCCAACCCATGGAGTTTCCCCCAAAACTATCGTTATGAGGCATTCCCCATGACTCCAAACCTGCCTCATATCCGGCTCCAATCAAGCCGTGTGCAAAGTGTGCTGGTGGCATCTCCGGTTCGGCCTCGGGCTTGAACTCCCGCTCCTCGGGATCTACCTCCTCATCTAAGTTGATAAAATCTCTAGTCGAAAAGGCTGGAGTAGGTGCCCTCGGTGGTCCAGAAGTCTCTCCCGTACACCACGGAGTAGGTGTCGACTCAGTGATCTCATCCACTAGACTCTGTATCTCTCTCACTAGTGCTCCGTGAACGTGATAGAACACGCTGAGCAGATGCTTACACCTGTCCATGTGCTCTGCTGCGGCATGTGGGTGTCTCTTCACAAACTTGTAACTATCCCGACAAGGATCTTCTCCTTCCTCGTCGTGTGGGATGTGCGTGAACTTAGTACCCAATAACTTCTCCGTTTTGTGTTCATGGATATCAGTTATGGCTCTCATCACTGCTATCTTGTAAGCTACACTAACTGTGCGTGCCTCTCCAGCTGGCATGATCACGCTCATGCCCAATTTGGCAGGAAGCATGATCCCTACCTTATACTTCTAAAAGACTTTACCCTCATAATAAGCATACTTCTTGACTGGTATACGGGTTTCACACCTGCACTCCTGCAAGATGCCCCGTAATAGATCGGATAAGTTCCCATCATAGTCGTCCAGAGTCACATCCCTAACTTGCACGGTGCTTGACGGCCTTGTGCGTGCCATCCTGGCAGTATAAAAGATAAAAAATTAGTACATGATGCATCATAATAGTAACAATAAAGAATTATAACACTAAAAAGTATGACCTTGTTATTCTCAAGTGAATAATGTCATGACAATTTTAGAGAACTCTTTACTATTCCTATTTGACTCCTACAGGTCATTCCCATTAACTAGGCGTCCAACCTAAAATCAAAACTTTTGCTCTGATACCAACTATGGTGACCCAGCATACCACTGCATGTTGTAGTATACAAGTCGTTGACATAACACTCGTGAAGTACCAATTCACAAATATTACATCCCTCAGAGTGGTACAACAGAAACATAGCGGTCTTTATTCAAGCACTGAATATTACAAGCCATAATGTTACAAAGGACTCCAGTTCCTCCTCGGTCCAAAGAGGAACACTTGACGGTTCTAATTTGATACTACAAACCTTAGCTGCGAATGAAAGTAGTAAACTAAACATGATGCCCAACTCTAGTCGCTTTATTCTAGGTGTTTGATGCGACTAAAGCTTCTATCCTATGACTCTAGTTGTCGGCCTCCTCCTCGAGTCCTTCGTCGGGACCATAGGAGATGGTGTAGTCGATGCCTTCGACTCCTCCTGTTAGATCCGGTTCTTCGTAGTAGACCTCCTCATAGTCCTCCGGGCTTCCTTCGGTCTCTTCAAACTGCCCCTCCGAGTCTAAGCAAGGGTTAATAGGGAGTGGGGTGAGTAACGAGCGTTACCTAGCAAGTTCATTTAATGGAATAGAGGTGTTTGATGCACTAGCTACGACCATAGACTAGAAAGCCTTAGGTCAAATGCAGTTTTTATAATCATTTCTTCAAAGATTGATTTTATTCAAAAGAACTATGTCCGTCAGTCTTCACATGTTGATTAGAGCTTCGATGGGTTCCTTTCCTGGCGTGTTCGTAGCTCCTTCCTGGAATAGGGAGTATCTTGATACTTTTTGTACACTCTGCAGAGGTGGTCACTTGTACCCATAGGAGATCAACGCTTTGCTGCACGACCGGGCATACTTTCCCATCCATACTTCCTTGGTATGTGGACCAGCCGTTGATCCGAGCCAATCACTGTTCCTTCCCGCGACCTTGCATACCCACCCTTTTGCGGCTCCAACTTCGGTTTGCTACCCTCGTCGGACTACGTCTTTGGTAGTTGCCGACCTCGGCATACTTGTCCTTCCTGACAATGAGTTACCCCCACCGGTTTGGTTACGCCCCGTCGTTGCCGCAATCCATCATAACCCGCCAGAATCGTGGAATCATTAGGGGGATTCCACCCATCCCAAAGCTCCACGCAGGGAGACAACTGCTTTGAAACAGCGCATCCATTGATATGCAAGAGGGAAAAGATACAGCTGACTCTTCCATCCCATTCCAAACCCTATGGTTGACCATATTTTACGGCACAAGAATAACTGGCGACATTGGTTATTAATCCTAGGTGAACATTCCAGTTATAGTGGGACCTCCACCATACTCTTACCATGGTCCCACTGCCCACCTTCCTAGGTCGATAACCACCGTGGTTGCTAACCACTAGTCATATTGATTCAAGAAAAGTAAAACCTTTGCTTTTAAATGCAATTATAATAATAATACCACCAGCATATTTGCAAGTACTTTGTTAAAGATAAACAAGAGATATGAGCAAGAGTGAACTTGCCTGCAAACTGCAAGGTAGTGCAGTTGGATTTGTTGAGGTGACCTGGGACCTCGGGTTCTAGAAAACAACATCATTGTCCGATAAGGGCAATGGTTAAAGATTCAAATAATGCATGCCTTTAAAGTGTGTGTGTTCCCTTTATACACCCAGAAGTGTTTTATTCTTATCCTAGAATTTATATACTCCTTCTATGATTTTAAGGAGTATATGTTATGAATTACTTCATTCAAGAATATTCTTCAATATTCTGGAATGGAGTTCAATTTTGATAATGAGTTCTATTCTAATTAGATTTTTCTTAGATATCTCACAACTATAGAAAAGTCTTTTAAAGTTCTCTTTCCTATTTATTTTTATAGGGTGATTTATTAAAAGTGTATATACCCTAGTTATGAATTTACCAGAGTATATATTATGTAAAATTCATTCAAGAATACTGCTACGTGTGGTGGTGTATAGTTGACGTGGGAGCAGACTGTCCTTGTGCGTGGTGAATAACCAGCCCGTTGGGAACCCCAAGAGGAAGGTATGATGAGTGTAGCAGCAAGTTTTCCCTCAGTTTAAGAAACCAAGGTTTAATATCGGTCAGGAGAAGAGAGACAATGACGGCTGAAGGTGATGCGGACTGGCTTAGTAACACTCCAACAAGGGCACCGTTTAACGATACTTGTTGACTCGTCTTCGGCCAGTAGCAACGCGGAACCTGCACACAACACAAACAAATACTTTGTCCCCAACTTGCGATGAGGTTGTCAATCTCACCGGTTTGCTTGAAACAAAGGTTATGAGCGTATCGAGTGGAAAACAATATAGTATGCGAGTAAAGTAAACAGTGCGAGTAAAGTAAACAGGTGATAGCAATATGATGGAAATAGGACCGGGATCCACAGTTCACTAGTGGTGTCTCTCCATAGATAAAATAACACATGCTGGGTAAACAAATTACAGTTGGGCAATTGATAGAATAAAGATAACGTGATATGTCAAGAAGATCACTATGAGATTTACTCTGGGCATTACAACAAAATACATAGACCGCCATCCAACTGCATCTATGACTAATAAACCACTCCCGGGGATATCAATCCGAACACCCTAGAAGTATTAAGCTGCGAACAACAGATAATTGCATTAAGCAAAGTGTGTAATGTAAACAAAGCATATGCCCTTGAGCATATGAATGTTGTTTTCTCCCTAGTAGCAACAACACATCTACCACCTTAGAGGTTTCTGTCACTCCCCCAGGTGAAATAGAGGCATGAACCCACTATCGAGCATAAATACCCCCTCTTGGAGTCACTAGCAACTACTCGGCCAAGATAGCTACTAACAACGGAGAGCATGCAAGATCATAAACAACATAGAGATAACAAAAGATATAATTCAGTACAGCAACTTAATCATAAACACCAATATTCATCGGAGCCCAACAAACCAAACATGTAGAATTACATAACGGTGATCTCAATCATGTAAGGCAGCTCATGAGATCTAAACATGAAGCACATAGTGGAGAAGACAACCATCTAGCTACTGCTATGGACCCATAGTCCAAGGTAGACTACTCACTCATCGCTCTGGAGGCAAGCATGGCGATGAAGAAGACCTCCGGTGGCGATTCCCCTCTCCGGCAGGGTGCCGGGAAGAGCTTCTGGACCCTCCCGATCTTCGGGTCGACAGCGGCGGCGGATCGCGATGTGTTCTGGAAAACTGATCGGGCTACTTAGATTTTTCTCGTCGGGGGGTCTTTATAGGCGAAGGGACGTTGTCAGAGGAGGGGCCAGGCGCCCTCACACGGGGGTGGCGCAGGCCAGGGTCTGGCCGCGCCGCCCCTGTGTGTGGGGCCCTGGTGGCCCCCCTCCTACTTCTCTTCGGATCTCTGGAAGCTTCCGGGTAAAATAAGACTTCAGGAACTTGTTTCGTCCAATTCCGAGAATATTTCCTGTTTATCACTCTGAAACACAAAAACAGTAGAAAACAGGGAACTGGCACTGTGTCACTTCGTTAATAGGTTAGTTCCGGAAAATGCATAAAAATGCCACTAAGTGTAACGAAACAATAGGCAAATGGTGTAAAAACAAGCATGGAGCATCAAAAATTATAGATACGTTTGAGACGTATCAAGCATCCCCAAGCTTAACTCCTGCTCGTCCTCGAGTAGGTAAGTGATAACAAAAGAATAATTTTTGAGGTGACATGCACCTACACAATCTTGATCATATATGTAAGCATTGGTGAGCTGGGATCAATAGAACTTAAAACATGGGCATGAAGATATAATCATGACAATAAGAACTTAGCAACCATGTTGTAAACATGCAAATGAACACAAACAAAAGATCATGAAAATGAAACAATGAAAGTCAAACGTGTGTTCAAATCATAAGGAAAAACATACAAATGGTTTTCAGCTTGTCCTTCAAAGAGAGCAAAACATAAATGCATAGGACACCTTCAAGTTTAAGAGGGCGACTAGATACAAATAATTTAAGAACAAGTGAAACCAACAATATGAATCAATCAATGAACTTTGGGACAATGCATATCACACTAAGAATGACAACTATGCTCTCTTAATGGTGCATAAAGAAAGAAGGTGGTGACTCAACATAAAAGTAAAAGAAAGGCCCTTCGCAGAGGGAAGCAGTGATTGCAAGTTTTATAACCTTCAAAAATTATGGTACTTACCGGCTTTGAGCTCTCATTGCCCCCATCATAAGCATCTTGAATGGTTAAAGTTAATGCGAGAAAAATTATGATGCATATGCTTGACAAATCATAAGTTGAAAACCTCGTGCCCCGTGAATACGAGTACCCAAACCTCATGCTACTTTACTTAGAGTCCCAAGCAAGGCTCTTGTCATTGTAAGTATATGCATATCATTGAGAACCGCCAATGGGGTACCTCCGTGCCCGATGACATGGAACAAGCCCACACCAAAATGACAGGACAAGTAGACAATGAACACCTCGACATCTCTTTTATTTGCTATATTTTTTAGCTTTTTATTATGAGATGCGTCGTCGAATGTTCACCACGGGTATGCTGCAAATTTCCACCATGAATTATGCATGGCTTAGATTGGCGGCCCGGCGTTTCCCTAATACATATACAAACTCCATGATCCCTACAAGATTCCCAATTCATTTCACACCGCGGGCATCCATAAACAAAAGATCACGATATCAACTCAAATAAGAAGTGCAATGTTGAAAGCTTGCCCATGACAGCATGGCTGGGCTAGTCTCCAACTTACAACTTGCAAGCATAACAACTCAACATAAGAGACCACAATGTCAAATTTTTAAGAACAGGAAAAAGTAAAGTGTGCCTTCCGGTTCGTGAGAGCTTTACTGACCGAATTTCGCATAACACTGGTAAGAGTTTAATTTGAAGAGAAAATAAAAGCATGTCAAATTTACTTGGAATAGCAAATTGCTAGTAGGTATGTATGGTGGACACTTTGGAAAGCTTTGGCTTTTAGGAGTTGGATGCACGAGTAGAGCTCATACTCAGTACAAGGCGAGGGCTAGCAAAAGACTGGGAGCGACCAACTAAGAGAGCAATAATGGCCATAATCATGCAAAGCGACAAAGCGACATTAAAAGAAGCATAAGATGGCATCAAAAGTCAAAAACTAAATGATCATGAAGGCTATTGGCGACTTTGTAAGAGTCTAACATGTGTGAGCATGCGCCAAGTCAACCCAAATAAAGCATCAAGGAGAAAACCAAAATAATGCTTCCATACAATAAAAACAACGCATGATTTTTTCAAAGGCTCATTAAGCAATCTCAGTTATTTGAGACAAGTCATGCTACATCAAAACCACTAAGCATACTATCAAAAAGACATCAAGCATGACATGAAAAAGCCTAAGCCGCAGTCTACACAAGCTCCTTCTTGTACCACTATTTTGCACAAAGCTTTTTCTCTTTTCCAACACCATTTGAAATTTTTAAAGACACCTCTTTTGATGAAAACCAATGAAGATCAGAGGCAAAAATACACCTTGATGAAAAGATATGACAAGGTCTGAACGCAAATCAAGGCGAAAACGAAAACCAAAAGCAGTAGCAGAAAAAGAAGAACACTCGATAAACGATAAGAGTGAAAAACTGAGCGTTCTTTGCAAATGAAAACGAGTACATCTCCTCCAAAGAAAATTTGTTGGGGTCCAACCATTTATTGCAGCAAACAAACAAACTAAACCAACTAATAAAACTAAAACAACTGACGCTCCAAGAAAAACACATAGTGCATGAAGCAATAAAAATATAGTGTTTTGAAAGGTGACCTGATTTTTGCCGATGAAGAAGGGGTGCCTCGGGGGCATCCCCAAGCTTTGACGCTTGTACTTCTTGGATATTTATTGGGGTGATGCATGGGCATCCCCAAGCTTGAGCTTTTGTCCATTCTTCAACTCATCTCATCATTCTCCAATCTCTACACTTGAAAACTTCCTTCATACAAAACTAAACACAATTCTATTAGCAACATTAGTGCAAGCATAATATATAATCAATCCTCTATTTGCTTCAGGTTTCAACTCAAAACCACCACATATATAGTAGATACTACTGTATCAACCTCCCCAAAAGTTCCATGATCAAAAGAACTCAAAAGAAAGCGATAAAGTGGCAAACACAAATATTGGCAGAAATCTGTCAAAACTGAACAGCTGACAAAGGTCGAATTTTTTAGGGATTTTCTGTTGCTCAAATCAAAAAGTGTTCAACTAAGAAAAGTTTGGATATAACCTGGGGCATATGCACAAGAAATCGCACGTCCAAAAGATAAACAGAGAATTTTCACGAATTTTTACGGTGCAGCACCGAAAACAGTTTCAGGACAGCAACATCCCCAAATCTTTACCTCACTCAAATTAGAGGCTTCTCTTGGCACAAAAACGAAATAAACAAGATAAGGAGCGGTCATTACAGTAGTAATGACTTCCAAGACTCAAATAAAAGAAAAAGTACTGAAAAGAAAACATTGGGTTATCTCCCAAGAGTGCTTTTCTTTAACGCCTTTGAGCTAGGCGCAGAAAATTGCGAATCAAGTAATATCAAGAGATGAAGTATTAAGCTCATAATTTGCTCTAAGAATAGAGTCAAAAAGTAATTTCTTTCTTTTCCTGGGGAAGTGTTCCATACCTTTCTTTAGTGGGAATTGATATTTGATAGTGCCTTCCCTCATATCAATGATGGCACCTACAGTTCGAAGAAAGGGTCTTCCCAAAATAATAGGACATGAAGCATGGCATTCAACGTCCATAACAAGAAAATCAACGGGAACAAGGTTATTGTTAACCACAATAAGAACATCATTAATCCTTCCCAAAGGTTTCTTCTTAGCAACATCAGCAATAGGAACATCAAAATAACACTTTTCAAGCGGTGGTAAATCAAGCATGTCATAAATCTTTCTAGGCATGATAGAAATGCTAGCACCTAGATCACATAAAGCATGGAAATCATAATCATTAACATGCATATCAATGATGGGTTCCCAACCATCTTCTAACTTCTTGGGAACAGAGGCTTTTTGCTTCAACTTTTCATCCCTAATCTTTATAAGAGCATTGGTAATATGCTTAAAAAAGCAATATTTAGAGAACTAGCATTGGGAGTCAAAGCAAGCTTTTGCAAGAACAAAATTACTTCAGATATATTGCAATCATCAAAATCATTAAAAGAAATAGAGCTATCATCTCCTACACTCCGAAAAATTTCAGCACTCTTTTGAGAAAAAGTTTTGGCAGTTTTAGGCTTTTTAACACAAGGAGTGGGAGTTTTCTCTACACCAAGCAAAGTAAGAGGATTGCTACCAGTAGGAGCAACATCATTAGAGGTAGTAATGGTACATACCTTCATCTCTCTAGCCATCTCATCTTCTCTTTCCCACCTGGCATGCAATTCCGCTAACAATCTAATATTTTCATCAATTCCAACTTGGATAGCATTAGCGGTAGCAAAAACATTGTTCTCTTTCACATCATTAGGAAACACTTTTAATTTCAGAAGTTCAACATCATGAGCAAGGCTATCAACTTTAGAAGCAAGAGTATCAATTTTGCCTAACTTTTCCTCAACAGACTTATTAAAAGCAGTTTTCTTACCGATGAAGTCCTTGTCGTCGTGGTGAAACAACATATGCCATAGGATGGCTTAAATGGGGGCCGAACTAGATGCTGGAGGATTCGGGAGAGGGGAACGAGCTAAAAAGCACGACAGAAAGAGGCACTGATCTACCCAGGTTCGGGGCTCTCGTAAGGAGATAACACCCCTACTCCTGCTCTACTGATTGTATATTTGGGTCGATGTAGTACACAACAATGGTGCTTCCAAGCTCTCTGCTAGAGAAGGAAGATGAACTGCTAAGTGTAGGAACACAGAGTGACCAACCAACCTTCAACCCTTTACCAGGGCTCCCTATGCCACCTTATATAGTGGTGGCCAGGGTTACAACGGTCATAGAAGACCAGGAGACACCAACTACACTCCAAACAGGACTTGCTGTCGAGGGCAGACGCCCACGACTTTCTCCCTGATTGCTCTCGATGGGACTCCCCTTGCTGTACCTTGTAATTCTAGGACTGTGGCCTTACCTCTGTGCGGTAAGCTCGTACTTGTGCACAGTGAGGGTAGGTAACCTCCACTGTGCACCCTGCCATCTTACTCTGCTACCATGCTTGGATGTTTTCTTCCTTGATTGTAGGGATGTGACACCTTGGTTGACTTAAGTATCCCGGATATGACCGTTGGCCATACCCAGGACTTATATGCCGGACCAACGACCTACGAGGGTCGGGTAATCCGGCCTCCCCTGCTCCTGCACAACACACCAAATGGTTAGGCCGGCATATCTAAGTATATGCCGGCACACATATACCAGTATTCCGGCTATACCGGCATATCCAGACACCAGCCGGGATATACATATATGCCGGCCTGGCCGATGCTCCTATATTCCGGCCAGGCCTTTTCTTAGTCAACGGGCACAAGTCAACCATAGACTTTGTGTCTTTCTAGTCTCTTGACCCTACCGGGGGTTATCCCCCCGACACTAGTCCCCGAAGCTGCCGAGGTTCCCCAGCCATAGCTGTGGAGCCTCGACAGGTTCAACATACCTTTCTTCATTATGTCCCGGTGATCAGATTATATCCCGGCCTCTGTTCCTATTCCAAAACTTATTCCGGCCGGTCCCGAGGGTATTCCGGACGGAACATATACATCGGGCAGTTAATCCGACATATAGACGAGTCTTCCTCGAGAAGCCATGCCTGACAGCTTTGCATCGAAACTTGTAACTGCCCTGCCACCTCGAACGGTCACCCACGATGTGACGATTCACAGTGCAGTTACTCCTCGCCATCATTGCGTCATGGCACGGTTACCGGAACCGCCGCCCCACTCCGTGCCGCCACGTGGCGACTCTCTACAGGAACGGTCGGGGGAGTGGAACACTCCCATGATCCCCACGACCCTGACCTGGCAGACATATAAATAGGGCGGCGGGGGTAGACTTATCTTTTTACCCCCCCCCCCACCATCGTCTTCCTCCCCTGCTCCTTTGCCTCCTGCGCTTCACCGCCGGTCCGAAGAACAGCATCTCCGCCGCAGCCGTCCTGCTCCCCGCCGACGCCGACGCTCGACGGCGCCCGGCATCTCCGTCGACGACGCCGCCGCTGCCGCACCGTTCCTCCGCGACATTGCAGGGAGATTGAAACTCTTCCTGCACGCTCGCCGCCGCTCCATCGTCGCCGGCCAAGCTCCGGTGAGACCTCCCTCTGTTCTTCCTCCTTCACGCTTCTTCATAGCTTCTCATTGGTAGCCATATCCGCACAGATCTAGTGCAGTTCCTCTCTGGATTCGACTAGCATTGCTAACAGCGCTCACAGGTGTTCTTCCTTAGAATTTTTACCCTTATTTGTTTCCTGTTTTAACTGGCTCGGTAGATCTTTGATTTCTGCTAACCTTGGGGAGAGTGGTATGCCGGAGAGACTAACCTCCCTCTTTTCTCCGGCCTTGATAGGAATAACATCACGGGACTCCGGCTCTCACGCCTTGTCCCGGCCAGTAAGATGGCATCTTCAAGCATGACGGGCACCTCGGCCTCTGAGGAAAATACCTCGGCCCGAGCCCAAGGACGCTCCGGCTGGGAGGGGTCGGAGGTTACTCCGCCGACATATCCTGGGTCACCTCCACCAGGAGAGTCCCGGAGGGCGTAGCATGCCGGCTACCAGCAGGAGAAACTGTGTCGGCACCTGAGCCTGGCGAACGCGTCGTCTTCATCGCCCATTTCGAGCGTGGCTTCGGCCTGCCGGCATCGGACTTCTTCCGGGACTTCCTCAACACCTACGACCTACAACCTCATCATATCCCGGCCAATGCCGTGATGACCCTCTCCGCCTTCGCTGCTTTTTGCGAGGGCTATGCCGGCATAGTGCCCCTTACTCAAGGCTGGGCGAAGTACTTCCAGCTGCGGAAGCAAGTCGTCCAAGAGCCGCCCCGGAGCAAGGACGACCTGCCGGAGACGGCCCAGGAAAAGAAGGACCACCCCATGACCCTCTGCGGCGCGGCCACCATCATGTCCCGAAAGGGCTCGGACTTCCCCAAGGTGGAACTCCTGGAATCTTGCAAGAAGTGGCAGAAAAGCTTCTTCTACGTCAAGAACACCACCGACGAGGATCTGCTCAACCTGCCGCCATTTGTGGACGAGCCACCCTTGGCTATGACGAACTGGACCTACAACCCGAAGAACTCGGTGATGCCGGTGAATGCGCTTCACCGGGTTAAGGGCGAGCTCCTGGATGCCGGTCTTACTCCTCAAGACCTGGTGGCCTGCTATATAAGCCGGCGCGTCTCCCCTCTGCAGCGCCGGCCGCACAAGATCTGCCAGATGAGCGGGCCAATGGACCCCACCCGGCACTCCACACACGAGCTGACTCCGGCCGACATTCTGCGCCGGATTAAGGATGTCTGCAAGTCCTCTCAGGCCACTTTTGCCTGGGGGCTAGAACCATACAGCCGGGATAGGCCCGCCCCAACGGTAAACCATCTTATCCGATACATAAAGTCCATGTCCGGCACATAGATACTTAAGCCGACACATGTCTGTTTGCCGACACATATCATATTGATCCGACATACCTCTTCCACCGGCATATTTCCTTGTCTGAATACTTGACTTTGCTGTTTATATAGAAATTCAGCTTCCAAACCATGGAGAACTCCCGGATCAAGATCGCGGCGGACCGCACTGTTGCGGATGTTGAAGATCCGGATCATTGGGATAAGCTTCCCAGGAGCACCCGTGCTGCAGCTGCCATGGGTAAGGGCTCTTCATCCCGGCATTATACTCAAGACCGGAGTGAGATTGATTCTGACGAGGAGATCCTGCTGTACTATGACCCGATGCCACTTGCGTACGCCTTTCCAGAAACACCTATTGCTTACGAGTTTCCAATGCCGTCCTCAGCTATCCCGGACGATATGGTTATCGACGCCGCCCCTCTGAACCAGGGACCTCCTTCCACCGGCGGACGTGCCGGCCGGAAGCGAGGGGTGAAGCCCCAGTCCGACACACCTCAAAAGTCGAAGAGGCAGAAGGTCGTCGTGCCCATACCGAAGAAACAGAGGCCTGTTGCCTCGGGGTAAGTTTCCTTTTCTTTGCATTTCCTCCGACATATCTCTTGCTTGTATTACTGACTTGGTGTTTTCTCTCTTTCAGAGCTCCTCTTGCGCCGGAACAAGCTTCTGGCTTGAGTGGCGACCCGAAGGTTACCAAGCCCGCTGCCCCTGCTACCTCCGACATTCCCTCTGCCAGTCACACGACCTCCCCGGCGCCGGCATCCTCGCCTGCGCCCGACAAGACCTCCTCCCCGGCGAAGGACGTTCCTCCGCCGGAACAAGACACCTCTGCCCCCGACGTCCACATGGACTCGGGGGCTCAACAGGAACCTCCGGCTCCTGATGTCCACATGGACACAGGAGCCGACCAAGAAGCACCAGACTCCGGCGCGCCCACCAGCGACGCCGGCACAACTGAAGACGCCGGAGCAGACATCAAGGGTAAAGGCCCTTTAGTGCCGGAAGTCCGGACTATTCCGGATCCTGCCTCTGCTGGCCAAGATGCACCGGCCGCACCGGAACAGCCCGCGCCCAAAACTCCTTCTGCTGAAACGACTCCTGCACCGGCCAAGACCACGGCGCCGGCCAAGACCTCTGCCCCGGCCAAGTCCGGCACATTGAAGATCCAGCCGACCAAGTCCGGCACTCCATCCGCCGCCACTGCTCCTCCTAAGGCAACGCCTCGGACCAGCTCTGCTCTGGCCCTGCATCTTGGCAGGGCAGCAGCCCGGCCTAGCTACCGGCGCAACTTCTTCGACACGCCAGAACTTGAGGGCATCATCCCCCTGGTGACAAAGAGTGACCAAAGCCTCAGGTCTCTCAAGGAGCGCTGCGAGAAATGGAATGACGCCGGCTCCCTGGACACAGCTGAATCCACGAAGAAGAAACAGGCCGAAGCTTCGGCCACCGGCAACCCAGCTGATATCCTGGCCGCTAAGCCCATTCCTATTGCCTGCGAACTTCTCAGTCTTCAGCAACGACTTCATCGCCTGGCCGATGCCACCAACGTAAGTCCTTTATATATAGATATCCCCAGTCCCCGAAAATTTCGGCTGTCCGGGATACGGACATCCGGGATTTTCCAAGACCTTTTGCACTTAGCTGCTTTTGCAATTAACTTTCCGACATATGAGCTCGATTCGAGCTTCAAATCCTAGTCACCGAGAGCCGGGATAGGTGCGCAGCACCTGTGCCGGGTCTCTACAATTTCACATCTCAATTATTTTTCAAATCCTCCTGACCGAGATATAAGCTCGATTCGAGCTTCAAATCCTAGTCACCGAGAGCCGGGATAGGTGCGCAGCACCTGTGCCAGATCTCCTATAGCATAAATAGTTCGTATAATCTTCAACTGTACTGGCATGCTTTAGTTATCTCATATCCCTTCAAATCCTAATACTTTTGCAGCGCATGAATAACGCCCGTGCCGACATGTTCCATGACTTGGTGTGCGAGCATCGGAAGCTTTCCGACGCACACAGCAAGCTCCAGCTGGAACTGTCCCAGAAAGGTAATTTCAGCCGACATACCTTGCCCTTCTCAACAGTCCTCTGGCCGGTACATCTTAATATGCCGACACCTAATCTTTGTCTGACATTTGGCAGCTGGTGCCGAAGCACAAGTCACCGAGCTTACCAAGAGAGTGAAGGAACTTACTGGTATGCCGGATCCTCTTAACCTTGAACTAATCCTTCTGTACTTCAAATCCTTTAATCTTTTCACTGTTTTCTTTCTTCAAATCCTTGTTTTGACTTCAAATCTTTTCAGACGAGAAAGCTGCACTGGAGGCACGCCACCAGGACTGTGTGTCCTCAGTGGATGTAGCCAAGCAACTGGACGACCGGGATGCCGGTCACAAGGCCGAGGTTGAGCAGCTGAAGGGCCGGATCACCGAGCTTCTGGACAAAAAGGAACAGAGGGAGGGCCTACTGAAGAAAACCCAGTCCCTGCTTGTCATCTCTGAGACTGATGCCTCCAACGCCCACGCTGAACTGGATAGCCTGAAGGAGCAGGCCACCAAATGGGAGGTTACAGTTTCACAGCTGAATGCCGACCTTGCCAGTAAGCTTCAAATCCTTTCCCTTTATCCTTCCCGACATAGTGTAATTCTCTCCGGCATATTCTCCTTTTGCTAACATTGTTTCTATTCCTCAGACATGTTTCCCGCTTCCGTCGCAGACGTTGCGAGGGCTTTGCAGTTGGATCGAGAAAACCGGGGTGTTCCGGTTGACTCGCCCAACTGGGACATGTCGGAGCAGCTGTTGGCTCTGCAGTCCCGGAAGAACGCCATGTCGCTCTACACTGAAGAACTCTTCTATGGCGCCCAGGAGGCATTCTCTGCCCTCTGGCCGGGACAAAGGACTCCCACTGACCCCGTCGACCTCGGCAACGATCTGCAGCTGGCCAAGGTTCGCCTCCGGGAGTGGTGAGATTCCGGCGCGAGGGTTGGAGCTGACGAAGCTCTCAGCTACTTCTTGTCCTGGTATGAAAAGGCTGACTTGGAGATTTTGCGCACTGTGCGCGAAGGATCCATCTGGACCACGGATCCGGAACACATCTGGCGCCGGCGAGAGTTGGCCCACAGCTATGTGGACTATGCCGACACCAACGCCTTCGTCCGGGACATCCGCGAGCCGGAGAAGAAGGGCGATGCCGGGACATCCGCCGCTGCTGAGGGCTCCGACTCCAGCCAGGATGAAGAGGAAGCTGAAGAGGCCGGCACTGATGCTCCGGAACAGGCATCTGCCCCGGGCAGAGGTGATGGCTCCATTCCATCTGCTGGGTCCGGCACTCCTGAAGCCGACATCTCCACCACCACTGCTCCACCAGCCGGCGCCTCTGCTTCTGCCCCTGGTCCTTGACTTTGCAGCACAAACACTTTAAGTTTTATCAGATCCCCGGTATGCCGGGTGCAGATGTAATATACACGCTTAATTTCCTTTGGTTTGCTTCCTGAACAAGTTTTATCTTGGTTTGCTTGTTACTAATGCCGGATCATCTTTTGGCTAAGTCACCGAGTTGTTTTCCTGTTTCCTCAATTTCACAACCTTGGCTGCTTGTCTACCTCAATTGGCTTTCGACGTATGAGTCTCAAGGTTGCTTCCTCGAACATACAGTACTTTAACTTTGAGACTTAGACTTCAAATCATCCGACACTTTAAATTTTAACTTTAGCTTTAAAGAAAATGTCGGTTCGCTTGCTTTGTATTTCCTTAGCCGTTTTCCATGTGTAGACAATCTCCGGCATCTACTCTTGCTAGCCATGAAGCCGGGTTTCGGACAGCAGCTGAGTCGAAGAGTGGCCTTTGGTGCCGACACATTACTAGGCCGACATAGGAAACATTCAAATAAAGCCAGCCGGCATATAACAAAAGACTGTAAATAAACAACCAATATACCTCGGAGCTAGTTACCCGGCTTCTTCGGGATGCCGGTATTTCATTCATTAGTCTTGTGCCGGCACAACACGCCGGCATACAAAGGAAAATATGGAAATACATACATTGTGTTGCTCAGGAGTAAAAGGGGCGCAGTAGAGCTATGTTCCATGGCCTCTTGGTTTCTTCTCCGGACCTGTCCGCCTTATTCTTCTTGGGGTCCTGCGCATCTATAAGATAATAGGCATCATTGTGCAGAGCTCTTCTCACAATGAATGGCCCCTCCCATGGAGGAGTTAACTTATGCCGGCCTTCTGTTCCTTGCTTTAGCCGGAGTACTAGATCTCCCTCTTGAAATCTCCTTGGATTTACCTTCTGCGCATGATAGCGTCTGAGGTTCTGCTAATACACTGCTGTTTTTGACAGAGTTATTTCCCTTGCTTCCTCTAGCAGATCAACATCATTTTCTCTGGCTTCTTTAGCCTCTTCCTCAGTATATAGCACTATTCTTGGTGCATCATGTATTACATCTGTTGGAAGCACAGCTTCTGCTCCATACACCAGGAAAAATGGTGTGTAGCCTGTTGATCTATTCGGAGTTGTTCTTAAACTCCACAGCACTGCTGGCAGCTCATCTAGCCAACATCCCGGAGTTTTCTCCAGGGGCTCTATCAGCCGGGGTTTTATGCCGGATAATACTAGCCCATTCGATCTCTCTACTTGGCCATTGGCACAAGGGTGGGCAACCGACGCAACGTCCAGCCGGATTCCCACTTCCTCACAAAATCTGGCAAATGGCCCTTGGGCAAAGTTTGACCCATTGTCAGTGATGATGCCATGAGGAACACCATATCTCAAGATTATATCCTTTAAGAATTTCACTACTGTGTGACCATCACACTTGCTTATGGGCTTCACCTCAATCCACTTGGTGAACTTGTCCACCATGACCAGGATATGGGTCATTTTCCCTCTGGCCGGCTTAAAAGCCCCGACCATATCCAGGCCCCAAACAGCAAAGGGCCAGGTTATTGGGATAGTTTTCAGGGCAGATGCCGGCTGATGAATCTGGTGGGCATATCTTTGACACCCATTACATTTCCGGACCAAGCTTTCTGCCTCTTGCAGTGCCGTTGGCCAATAGAAGCCATGCCGGAATACCTTTGCCACCAATGCCCTGGACGAAGCATGGTGACCACACTCCCCCTGGTGAATTTCTCGGAGCATCTCCAGACCCTCCGCAGATTCGACACATCTCTGCAATACTCCGGTGGTACTTCTCTTGTATATTTCTTTGTTGATGATGGTATACGCTTTGGATCTCCTTATAACCCGGCGGGCCTCGGTTTCATCCGCCGGCACTTGACCATCCACCATGAAGTTCATGATAGGACGTGCCCATGAGGGCACTTCCCTGACAGTGAACACTGCCTGATCTATTTCCATCATTTCGACCGACACATAATCGATCTCCATGGGCTGCGAAGTCCCCGGGACTGAAGAATCAGTCCCCGGGTATGCCGGAGCAGTCCCCGGGTATACCGGCACAACCTCTTGGCACATTTTACCCTTGCCTTTAGTTTTGCTCCGGAATACTGTACTAACAGCATATGCCGGCCCAGTCCCCGGGACTGAGGAAACAGTCCCCGGGTTATCCGTCCTGGCTCCGGCATCTATCTCCATTGGAACTGCTTCGTCTGGACCTGGCGGGACATAAATGGAGGATGACTCCGGCGAGGGTTTGATCGATGGCTTCCTCAGATGCTCCAGCGAAATGCCGGGCGGGATTGAATCTCAGGAAGACCCCAGCTTGGATAATGCATCGGCTGCATCGTTCTGAGCCCGGAGAACGTGCCGGAACTCACAACCTTCAAAGTAACCACTTAACTGCTGCACTAGGAAACGGTATGATGCCATGTTAGCATCATGCGCGTCCCATATGCCGGAACACTGCTGAATCACTAAGTCAGAATCCCCGAAGCACATAATCCGGTGAATTCCTATGTCCTTAGACACCTTCAGGCCATGCACAAGTGCCTCATATTCCGCCACATTATTTGATGCTGCAAAGTGAATCTGCAGGACGTATCTCAGCTGGTCATTCTTTGGTGAACTGAGAACTATGCCGGCACCCAAGCCATGGATTGTCTTGGACCCATCGAAATGCATCCTCCAATAATTGGCATCTGGCAATGGTGGCTCATACTGTATCTCGGCCCAGTCAATAAAGAAATCAGCCAAGACCTGGGACTTGATTGTATCCCTCTTATCGTACTGCGGTGTATATGGTGAAAGCTCTATTGCCCACTTGGCAATTCTGCCACTGGCATCTTTGTTACTTATGATCTCCGAGATAGGGGCCTCGGCCACTACCCGGATTGGATGCTCTTGGAAGTAATGCTTGAGCTTCTTGGCCGCCATATAGACTCCATAAGTCATCTTCTGATAGTGTGGGGGACTCGTAGAGTCACGCACAGGCTTCAACAAGAAATATACCAAAGTCCCAAACTCACATATTCACAAAAAACTGATATGCTGGCCTGCATAGGCCTGATTCTATCTCATGCCATCATAGGCAATCTCCCGTTTGACATATACTCATATACGTGATATGCTAGCCTTCGCGGGCTATCTCAAAATACTATTGTGCCTTCTTTGGCTATATCGACACTTTGCCTCTTGGGCTATGTCTCATCGACATCGTCTGCTTCGACAATGCCGGCATACTGCTTTGCCTTCTTTGGCCATATCGATACTTTACCTCTTGAGCTATTTGCCTCTTGGGCTGCTCTGCCTCTTGGGCTACTTTTGCCTCTCGGGCTACTTTGCCTCTTGGGCTTTATATCGACACTTTGCCTCTCAGGCTATGTCTCATCGACATTGTCTGCTTTGACAATGCCGGTATACTGTTATGCCTTTTAGGCTGCTTTTGCCTTTTGAGCTATTTGCCTCTTTGGGCTTTATATCGACACTTTGCCTCTCAGGCTATGTCTCATCGACATTGTCTGCTTTGACAATGCCGGTATACTGATATGCCTCTTGGGCTGTGCCATCGCTGGGCACTTGTTAGTATGCAAAAATGATAAGACATGTTAATATGCTAAACCGGGATACTCTATGAAACCGGATATGATAAAAGATATGATGCTTGTTAACTTTGAGATCGATGTCTCGATATATTACTGTGCCAGAATTGGCGATAACTGAAAGGATTATAGAATGCCGTGATATGCTGGCATGCCGAAATAAACGACGATATGAGTTATTGATAGATGCCTTGATATGCTGGCAAACCGAAATAAACGGTGATTGGGGATTTTGGTCGATGCCATGATATGTCGACATACTGAGATTTTGCTCTTGCCATGATATGTTGGCATACTGACATTTTGCCATGATATGTTGGCATACTAAAACTTTGCTCTTGCCACGATATGCCGGCATACTGAAACACATATGACTCAAGATATCACTTAATAACCTGATGTACTAACAAACTGAAATACCTGAGACCTGAGACTTTGAGATATGCTGGCCAGGATATAAAGATATGCTGGCTGGGACATAAAATATGCCGGCCAGGATACAAAATATAACATATGCCGGTATACTGAAATTTTGCTCTTTGCCATGATATGCCGGCATACTGAAATACCTGAGACACTGAGATATAAACTGAAGCCCTGGTGGTATAATAGCAATTTCTTCTTGTAATGGCAATATGGAGAGTCATAGCCGGTATATATGATGAAATATCCAACCTGTTCTGTAGTCATTCTAAAAGACATAGTGATGGTCATAGTATTTGGCATATTTGCAATCTAGCATATGGAGTTTGGCATATAGCCCATTGCACTCGGCATATAACTCTTGAAATAAAGCACTTGGCATATAGACTGAGATTGACATATAAGCTAACTTGGCAACTCATAGGAAAGATTAGGCACTCATGTGCCGGCATATAAATGTAGACATACTGCAACTGGCATATAAGCAAACTTGGCATATAGACAGACATACAGGAGGAAACTGGAAAGCTGATATGCTAGCATGCAAACTAATATATACTGAAACAGTACTTAAAAAGCAACTTGCAGGGCTTTAGCCTAGCCCCCGAGCTATTTTTTCTATCAAGGAGACACTGATTTTCAGATAAGCTGACCAGGATATGGAGTAAACCAGCATAAATACTTACTTGCACCGTTGAAGAAGCTTGATGTACCAGCAGATGCTCGAGGCGAAGGCTGAACAGTCCCCTGGTACGACAAACATAGAATGTGCCGGCCGGGACATAAGATATGCTGGCCAGGACACAGGATATGCTGGCCAGGACACAGGATATGCTGGCCGGGACACAGGATATGCTGGCCGGGACACAGGATATGCTGGCCGGGACACAGAATATGCTGGCCATGACACAGGATATGCTGGCCGGGACACAGGATATGCTGACCGGGACGCAGGATATGCTGGCCAGAGGAAGCCGAGTGCCGGCCCGGAGATGCCGATGTAGATCCGGGACAGCCGTATGCTGGCCCGGGCGAGTTGAGGTCAGCCCGGGAGTTGAAGAAGACCTGCTATGCTCGGAGGCATTGCTGATGTCGAGCCCCTGAGCAGATGAAGAAGATCCCGTCCGGATGTACTCCTACCAGCGCCTTGATCTGCCCCACGGCCGGCCACCGAGACAACCGGCGTTGTCACTGACGAAATTGAGTGAGCCTAGCCTCTGGACGAGGCCAGAGACCACGCGCACTCCCGAAGCTGCTATCACAGACCCCGTCCGAATGAACACTCCGCCCAGCATATCGATCTGCCCCACGGTGGGCGCCAAATGTCATCGTGGTGAAACAACATATGCCATAGGATGGCTTAAATGGGGGCCGAACTAGATGCTGGAGGATTCGGGAGAGGGGAACGAGCTAAAAAGCACGACAGAAAGAGGCACTGATCTACCCAGGTTCGGGGCTCTCGTAAGGAGATAACACCCCTACTCCTGCTCTACTGATTGTATATTTGGGTCGATGTAGTACACAACAATGGTGCTTCCAAGCTCTCTGCTAGAGAAGGAAGATGAACTGCTAAGTGTAGGAACACAGAGTGACCAACCAACCTTCAACCCTTTACCAGGGCTCCCTATGCCACCTTATATAGTGGTGGCCAGGGTTACAACGGTCATAGAAGACCAGGAGACACCAACTACACTCCAAACAGGACTTGCTGTCGAGGGCAGACGCCCACGACTTTCTCCCTGATTGCTCTCGATGGGACTCCCCTTGCTGTACCTTGTACTTCTAGGACTGTGGCCTTACCTCTGTGCGGTAAGCTCGTACTTGTGCACAGTGAGGGTAGGTAACCTCCACTGTGCACCCTGCCATCTTACTCTGCTACCATGCTTGGATGTTTTCTTCCTTGATTGTAGGGATGTGACACCTTGGTTGACTTAAGTATCCCGGATATGACCGTTGGCCATACCCAGGACTTATATGCCGGACCAACGACCTACGAGGGTCGGGTAATCCGGCCTCCCCTGCTCCTGCACAACACACCAAATGGTTAGGCCGGCATATCTAAGTATATGCCGGCACACATATACCAGTATTCCGGCTATACCGGCATATCCAGACACCAGCCGGGATATACATATATGCCGGCCTGGCCGATGCTCCTATATTCCGGCCAGGCCTTTTCTTAGTCAACGGGCACAAGTCAACCATAGACTTTGTGTCTTTCTAGTCTCTTGACCCTACCGGGGGTTATCCCCCCGACAGTCCTTGAGCATTACCTCAAGCTCGGAGGGCGCGGCCCTAGTGTTGTTGTAGGAATTACCATAAGAGTTACCATAACCATTACCATTGGTAGAAGGATACGGCCTATAATTGTTACTAGCAAAATTGTTCCTATAAGCATTGTTGTTAAAATTATTGTTTCTAATGAAATTCACATCAACATGCTCTTCTTGAGCAACCAGAGAGGCCAAAGGAACATTATTAGGATCAACATGAGTTCTATCATTAGCAAGCATAGCCATAATGGTATCAATCTTATCATTCAAGGAAGAGGTTTTCTCAACAGAATTTACCTTCTTACCTTGTGGAGCTCTCTCGGTGTGCCATTCAGAATAATTTACCATCATGTTGTCGAGTAGCTTTGATGCGGCGCCCAAGGTAAGGGACATAAAAGTGCCTCCAGCAGCTGAATCAAGTAGGTTCCTTGAAGAAAAATTCAGTCCTGCATAAAAAGTTTGGATAATCATCCAAGTAGTCAGTCCATGAGTGGGGCAATTCTTTATCATAGATTTCATTCTTTCCCAAGCTTGAGCAACATGTTCATTATCAAACAGAGTAAACTTCATAATATTGCTACGCAACGATATAATCTTAGCAGGAGGATAGTATCTACCAATAAAAGCATCCTTACACTTAGCCCATGAATCAATACTATTCTTAGTCAAAGACAGCAACCAATCTTTAGCCTTTCCTCTCAAAGAAAAAGGAAACAACTTGAGCTTAATAATATCACTATCAACATCCTTATATTTCTGCATCTCACATAGCTCAACAAAATTGTTGAGATGAGCTACAGCATCTTCAGTACTAGCACCAGAAAATTGCTCTTTCATAACAAGGTTCAACAAAGCAGGCTTAATCTCATAAAAGTTTGCAGCAGGAATAGGTGGTGCAATAGGAGTGCAAATAAAATCACTATTGTTTGTGCTAGTAAAGTCACCCAACTTGGTGTTTTCAGGATTGGCCATTTCAGCAAAACGAAAGTAAACAAGTAAAAACAACTACCAAGGATTCTAATTTTTTTGGGTTTTTGATAAAAAGCAATGCAGGTAAAATAAATAAAGTAAAGCAAAACAATAACAAAGTAAAGAATGTGTGTGCAAAGAACTCCCCTCGTAGAAGTCTTCTCTCTTCCCCGGCAACGGTGCCAGAAAAGTTGCTGCTACGTGTGGTGGTGTATAGTTGACGTGGGAGCAGACTGTCCTTGTGCGTGGTGAATAACCAGCCCGTTGGGAACCCCAAGAGGAAGGTATGATGAGTGTAGCAGCAAGTTTTCCCTCAGTTTAAGAAACCAAGGTGTAATATCAGTCAGGAGAAGAGAGACAATGACGGCTGAAGGTGATGCAGACTGGCTTAGTAACACTCCAACACGGGCGCCGTTTAACGATACTTGTTGACAACGCGGAACCTGCACACAACACAAACAAATACTTTGTCCCCAACTTGCGATGAGGTTGTCAATCTCACCGGTTTGCTTGAAACAAAGGTTATGAGCGTATCGAGTGGAAAACAATATAGTATGCGAGTAAAGTAAACAGTGCGAGTAAAGTAAACAGGTGATAGCAATATGATGGAAATAGGACCGGGATCCACAGTTCACTAGTGGTGTCTCTCCATAGATAAAATAACACATGTTGGGTAAACAAATTACAGTTGGGCAATTGATAGAATAAAGATAACGTGATATGTCAAGAAGATCACTATGAGATTTACTCTGGGCATTACAACAAAATACATAGACCGCCATCCAACTGCATCTATGACTAATAATCCACTCCCGGGGATATCAATCCGAACACCCTAGAAGTATTAAGTTGCGAACAACAGATAATTGCATTAAGCAAAGTGTGTAATGTAAACAAAGCATATGCCCTTGAGCATATGAATGTTGTTTTCTCCCTAGTAGCAACAGCACATCTACCACCTTAGAGGTTTCTGTCACTCCCCCAGGTGAAATAGAGGCATGAACCCACTATCGAGCATAAATACCCCCTCTTGGAGTCACTAGCAACTACTCGGCCAAGATAGCTACTAACAACGGAGAGCATGCAAGATCATAAACAACATAGAGATAACAAAAGATATAATTCAGTACAGCAACTTAATCATAAACACCAATATTCATCGGATCCCAACAAACCAAACATGTAGAATTACATAACGGTGATCTCAATCATGTAAGGCAGCTCATGAGATCTAAACATGAAGCACATAGTGGAGAAGACAACCATCTAGCTACTGCTATGGACCCATAGTCCAAGGTAGACTACTCACTCATCGCTCCGGAGGCAAGCATGGCGATGAAGAAGACCTCCGGTGGCGATTCCCCTCTCCGGCAGGGTGCCGGGAAGAGCTTCTGGACCCTCCCGATCTTCGGGTCGACGGCGGCGGCGGATCGCGATGTGTTCTGGAAAACTGATCGGGCTACTTAGATTTTTCTCGTCGGCGGGTCTTTATAGGCGAAGGGACATTGTCAGAGGAGGGGCCAGGCGCCCTCACACCTGTGTGTGGGGCCCTGGTGGCCCCCCTCCTACTTCTCTTCGGATCTCTGGAAGCTTCCGGGTAAAATAAGACTTCAGGAACTTGTTTCGTCCAATTCTGAGAATATTTCCTGTGTATCACTCTGAAACACAAAAACAGCAGAAAACAGGGAACTGGCACTGTGGCACTTCGTTAATAGGTTAGTTCCGGAAAATGCATAAAAATGCCACTAAGTGTAACGAAACAATAGGCAAATGGTGTAAAAACAAGCATGGAGCATCAAAAATTATAGATACGTTTGAGACGTATCAAATACTAAGGACAAATTCTTGAATGAATTTACTTGATTTTATTTCAAGGATGTTATTGTCCTTTTATCTTTTTCATTTTTATCATTTCCAGAGGTTTTTTCCTTTCAAAGAAAACCTCATTATTTAATTATGAACAATGTCTTCAAAGTCATTAATTATGTGATAAAAAGCTTAAAAATCAATTAGGGTTATTTTTGCAAAGTCCAAATTAATTTTTTGCTTTTTATTAAGTGTTCAAAAGGTTAAAAAAAACCCTTTTATTTTCCTTTTAATTCTATTTTTAAATTTGGTTTAACAAAACCCTCTCTCACTCCTCTGCCAGACCTGGCCCACCTGTCGGCGCCGGCCTACCTAGTCGAACCCGACCGGGTGGCTTCGGCCAGACCGACCGGCCGCACCCCCTCGCGCACCTCGTCCTCTTCCTCTCGCCCGCTCTGGCGACTGCATCGCCCCGCCGCTGCCGCGGTCGATTCCGATGAGCTCCGCCGGAGTCCGCCATAGAGATGGGTCGCAATCGATAGATCATGCGACGGCGCCCCCGCCTGTCCGTGAGATCTAATCGATTACCCCCTGGTGCTCTCGTCTCCTTCACCTCCGATGCTCTGGACCTCGGCCATGGCGACCTCGAGCTTGATCTCAAGTTGCTTGGCCCTGTCCTCGGTGAGATCTGGTGCTTGGCGAGTTAGGTGATTTGCCGACATGTCATCGGCGACTTTCCCAGGCTTGGTGCCGTCGTGGCCGCGCGGGCACTGCCTCGCCATGCCACGGTGGTACCTCTTGGGTGTTGAGTAAGTGCTTCCCCTCCTCTGTTCTTCTCTGTGCCCTCCTGGAGCTTGCTCTGTGCTCTCCTGGAGCTTGCTCTGGCCATGCTCACCTGGAGCTTGCTCTGGCCATGCTATGAAATTAGGCTGGCTATGATGTGTGATTCTAGGCTCCATGATCACTCCTTGTCCATTTAGCTTGCTGTTAAAGCTTGATCATGAATATGCTTGCTACTACTGTCAGTTAGACATAGCTTCAGTTAACACTGTTAACTGAAGCTTGTTGGTTTCAGTTAACTGAATGCTATGGTGATCTTTTACTGTTTAATTATTCAGTTACTGCTGTTGCTTGATTAGCTAAGAGCTTGCTAGTGGCTGGTCTTGATCAATTTTATCAAGTGCATGGATAACTATGTGTTAGTTATCTCTGAATGTTGCTGTTAATTGAGCTGTGCTATTTAACAGTCTCACTGCACTTTCTTGCAGTGCTTCTGTTGTGCTGATCTAGTGATGCAAACTTGTTCTATTGAGCTTGGTTATTCCTAGCTGTGATGCTACATTCCATGGCTGCTGTTGTGGCTCTTGCAGTAGCTTTTGGCTAACTGCTTTACTGTGATACCTACTTGAGGTGTTCATAGTGACTGTGGGTGTTGGCTGCTTAATTGAGTGCTCTTGAGAGTGGATCACCCTCTGTGGTGGTCTGCTGGTGGCTTAATTGATTAAAAGTGTCCCTGTCCACTTTTGCCCAGATGCTTATTCAAATTTGAGCAATTTCATTTATAAAGCTGATGGATTTCTAGGTTTAGGCCTGAGTCTTGTTAGCTAGGCAACCCATGTGCCACTCCTGGCCTTGCTCTTATGTGTTAGGGAGTAGGTGTTGTGGATGGCCTGGTCTTCAAGATCATGGCCTCCTGGACATCCAAATGATGACCAAAGCTCTTTTAACATCAAGCTTTGCTTGATTCATGTGTGGCTATGCTTTGTGCAGTCTGCCTGGGAGAATAACTTGTGAGTTTTCTCCCAGCACTTATGTGTGCTGTGGTTTAACAATAATCTGCTGCTGAAGAGTAGCTTGTTCTTCTGGAATAATTCTGATTTCCTACTTCTTGTGGCAAGCCTGCTCCTCCTAGATGCTTGACCTAGTTCCTAGTTGAACTATGTGACCATGTTGGTCTTTGGCTTTGATGGATGGTTTGATTTGATGGTGTGCTGGGGTGTGAATCTTCCCTGTTGCTCAACACATGAGCAGGGTTGATTGTGTGGTGGTGATTCAGTGATTGTGATGTGGTCTTGACTGTGGTGGTGTTCTTGGTGTGGTGATGTGCTGGTGTGGTGGTGTTGTTCTTGGTCGGCTGTGTTCTTGGCCGAGCAATTTCACCCTCTGTGATGTTTTTATACTGGCCTTTGTTACTTGGGGGCTTGACACCTTGGTGCATCCATCTGGTGAGTGTGCTGCTATGGGCTGGCTTGCCCATCTCGGCTGTCTTGAGATATTTTCACTCGGGAGCTTGGTGATAAGCTCAACATCCTGATGATTATCTACAGTGGCATAGTTTTTCTTGGCTGCCACTTGGTAATTACCTCTCTCGCGAATTTGCTATTTATATTTTGGTTGCAGGTGCCAAGAAGAAGAAAAGAAGAAAGGAAAGAAAGAAGACATGTAGTTTTCTTTTTAGAATTAGTAACTTGTAATCTTTCTATTCTCCTGTTGTAATATTCTTTTATTCATTCCAATTTGTAATTATTCTTTTATTCCTGAATTATGTGAAGACAATGTAATATGTGTTGATGATCAATAAATCTCAAGTTTTCTCTCTTTATTGATGTTTATATTTCTAAATATTCTTTCTTTATTAATATTTATCCTTTCTAAATGTGTCTTTCAATTTTAATTCAATCAATCAAGATTCAAATTCAAACCTGATTCAAATTCCAGTTTAAGTTCCAAAGCTTATAACTAGGGTTTTAGTTATCTAATTCATCAATTCCCACAAGCAATAGATCAAAAGAGTTCATGTCCAATTCTTTCGCACTCCGAGAGTATACCATACCCCCTCAAAGAGAGAATCGATCCCCCTTAGGTTTTAATGATAAAAGCGCGAAAAAATCCCGTAATTTTAGATGCAATGCACAAAAGCCCTCTAAACTACCCCGGAGTTGTCCTACGTTCTGGGATGTTACAAGTTTGGTACACATTTTCATGAAAGTAATAACATCATGCGACAACATTTTTTCGGAAATCACGATTACAAGTCACAAATATCTATCGGTCATTGAAAGAAACGCTTCATTTTTTGCTCTTCGGTTTTGGTGGGAAGGGGCGGATGTCCTGTAGTGTGTTGAAGGGCCTGCAGTCGCCCTGCATCTCTATGTGTGCTTCTATCTCCATGTTGGTTGGTGGGATAGGGCCATAGTAGAACATCCCTTCTTTACTGCAGACATCTCTGTGGATTATCTGCGCAATCTTCTGCTGGATCCGGTAGATCTCAAGGCAGACATCTGTATCAGATGCGTTCGCAAAGTCTTTGCACCATTCCTAGAGACTACTCGGCAATAGAATCTGATGTTGATCCCGTACAAACTCCCGCATATGATGGATGTCATAGTAGCCGTCCCTTGAACTATTTGCCGGCTGCTTGAGGCATGGGAAGGTCGTGTTGTGCTTGAAGATCAGCTGGCCTCGCCTAACTACTTCTTTCTTGATGGGGCCAGCTTTCTCGACGAAGCCGTTGATGGCATCATCTAGAACTCCCTTGATAAATGTGTAGTCCTTTTTCTTGTCAGCACTCCCTGAGTCAAGATACATGTCATACGAGTCTTGCGGGTATAGTGCGATGAGGATGCAGTATGTGCTTCTGTGGAAAACAATTCCAGGTGTTATGCATACTAAGGATTGATGGAAATCTAGGAAAGCACATTATGACGGCAAGCAAATGACTTACTCGAAAAAGTACGACACGAGAAATATTGTCTTCTCCTTATTTGCCACCATGAAGTCCATAATGTAGTTCGTCACTATTTGACGGGTGCCTTCGGTCTGCAAGTATATGTCTTTCATGTAGTAGGGGTCCAGTATCGCGATCTTCGGAGTGTTCTCTTGCATGAGCTGGTGGCGCAACTAGGTGGACCAAGTTTGGGTCGAGGCGGCGGCGGTGGAGCATCTCGAAGATATCATCAAATCTTAGGAAGAACACGTCACCGGGGGATCTGTCGACGAAGCCCAATTTCTTTGGCATTCTGACAAAGAAAACCAGGTATGAGGGAGATTTCATTGAGAGAAGATGTGTCTCCCATGTGAGTACGCTATCATGTAGGCTCCTCATATCCCCAGTTAAGGTCTTGACAGCTTCCGGCGGTAGGATCGGTTGGCCCGCCACGTGATACTCCCTCTACCCCTTGATTGGTATGTTGTCCTGACTCCGGATCTCCTTCACAGGCTTGCCGACTGCGGGAGGCACAGGCTGGCTACTGGATACACCTTTATCCTTCTTAGCTCTTTTTCGCGGCTTCTTAGGGTGAGAGACGACTTCTGCGCAAGCCTCATCGATCAGCCCATGGAGTGTATTCGGAGTAATAATATTTGCCGCCGTAGTTTGAGTATCGGTGGCAACATCTTCTGGCTTTTCTTTAGACAGGAAGCTCAGACGATGCTTAGAGACATTACTTTTCTCCGGGAGCTGTTGATCAGGCAAGCAACCGTCAGGAACATCAACTTCAAATGGTCCTTCGAAGTCAGTGATGAAGGCATCGATAGGATCCATATTATTCCGTGCCACAGGCTCTACGGGATCAACCGCTGCTGGATCATCCGCTATAGGAGATGGCGCCACTGGCGGCATAGTGCCCTTTCCCTGGCTTGGCGCCGATCCGACCGGCTGTGCCTACTTCTGTGAGGTGCTGGTGCTGGCTATGATAGGGTTGCTTGGCGGCGCCGATCTGACCGGCGGTTCTAAGTTGCTGCCGGTCCCTGGGTGGTCTAGCCGAATCATGTCTTTTGGCTAGAGCATCATATAACCCAAGCTTCCTCCTAGGTCCACCTCGGTCTCGGCTCCGGGTGGTTGCATAGGAGGGTCTACTTCTTCATAACCCGGCAACACCCGAACAATGGAAATCCTGTAGGCATTGGGGGGCATTGGCTGGCCGTGGAAGTTGCGCTCGAGTGGTTGAATGATATTTGCTTTCGTGACCTCATGTAATTCCTCGTTAAGAATCAAGAGGAGGGTGCATCCCACTTCTCCTGCGGAGACATGTGCAGGGCGTCAGAAAACGGATGCAAGCTAATGAAAAAGTTACTTGCTGAGGATTGCGACACTTATATACCGTTATGGCGTCGAGTTCGGCTAAAGTGAAAGGGCCACGAATGGGCGTGCAAGCGATAGAGGGGCTGCTACGAGGCACGGTGCAGGATGGCGAATCATCATCCCTAGTACTAGCACTAGGGTTGGAGGCCGCCGGCGGAGACTCCACGACTCGTGCGTTCTTCTGGTCTAGGTCCGAGATGTTGAGCGAGCTGCTCTCGGTAAAGCTGACCAACAGGCTAGGCCCGATTTTGCCTCCGTCAACCCATTCCATGTAGGCAGTAAGCAGGTGGGGCAGGAGGGCCACGACAGTCTTTGTCACCGCATCATTGATCATCTGGCATCATAGCCAACTGAGTCTTCACATCTGTATCCTCTTGCTGCTTCCTCTTTGCTCGGTCCTCCTTGCTCTCGGGAAAATATAGACTAGGTCTGCGACCTAGTCCTTCGCCAACAATATGACCACGGTGTGGCAGTTGTGACACCGGCCTTTCCATCACCTTGTTCATGGCCCTGTGAAAAGGGTTATCCCATGGGGCCTTCAACGACGACCCCTAGGATGACGAGCATTGAGCATCAACTTTTTCTTCTTTCTGCAGACAGGAAAGAAGAACCATATATTAGGAAAATTACTACCAGAATTTGTCGGAAGTGAGGATAAGATAAGCTAGTAAACTCCTTACTAGATATTCTTCCTCAAGTTTCTTCACCTTATCGGTCGTGACAAGCAACCCAGATTTCGGGTCTATACGGTATCTTGACCTGATAAATTTCTTGGCCTTCTCATCGGTGAACTTGTTCCACGGGTTTGGCTTGCCCTCACGTTCTAGGGCCTCATCCTCTTTCTTCCAAACTGGCTCCTTTCCGGCGTACCCCCGGCTTCCGAGGTTGTGGTTACCCAAGTTCTTCTCCCGCATGCTCTCCCCCACTTCTTAAGCCGCGTGACTGTAGGTTTTTTTTGTTGGCTAGGAATGTTTTGAATTGGTCTTCCGATATCTGCGGATAGTGTTTGTGGACCTCTTCAAAACCACCACCTGTAGCAATCATCGCCCTCAACCTAGTTTTCCAGGCACTTAGGGCTTTGCTCATCTTTCCAAGGGCTACTGTGTTCACAATGTTACCCGTGAGCTCCTGGCCATTGTAGGGCGATGGGAACTGGTATCGAGCATGCAGCTTGGAAATTAGGAGAACGGTAATGGATTTCTTGAGCTTCTGCCTTATGTTCTGTTCGTTGATGGTGATGGTGCCTCGGAGGATACAGGCGACACTGTTGCCGTACCCCCTCGCAGCTTCCTCAGGCAGTTTAGGCAAGACGCTCTTCGGATCCACTTCAAGTATTACTTCTTGCACGGGTTTTAGCTGGTTTGGGCGCCTATCCTTCTTTTGCTGGCTATCATCCGTGGACACTCGGCCGGTATCGATGCTAGGCTCTTCCCCATTGCCCTCCTGAATATCCACCATTTCCTCCTCATCATCCTCATTAGACATCTCATCAGCGGCATCAAAGTCCTCATCGGACATCTCGTGCTCACCGATAACAAGGGGCCTAGACACCGGCTGCCCCCCCTGTGACGCATCTAGGGCTGCATAGTACTGCACCGCTAAGTCGGCTTCATTTTCTTCTTCACTGCCTTGCCTTCTTTCAGAAGTCCCGGCTTCGTCATGTCCGGACTAATCAAGTGCAAGTTACTAGTTAGTAAAAAAATCGGCAGAAAAATTTGGCATGACCTTTGCTAAAAAACTACCTATAGAGTGCACAAATTTTGCCGAAACAAAAGTTAATCAACATTTTAGGCAAAATTGGCAACTCAAGTTTTCAGAACCCTGTAATACAAATAGCAACAACAAGCATATATAGCAGCAGCTAGCACCAAAAGCATGAAACATCAGCAAGCATATATAACAGCAGCAGTAATGTAACGCCCTGCCTTTTGCTAAAGGCAGAACTCCTGTGTATCAGTGCCATTCCCTGGATCAGTAGATAGCACCACAGTACAAAATAAGTAATCATTGCAATAGCATCAAATATTACAACGATAATCCAGTTACATAGGTCTTCTACCTTATGAGTACACAGCATAAAGCATAGTTGCAGTGAGCTTCCATCTTCATCAAGTGCCACAGGCAGACGTGTTGGAATGTAAGCTTGAGATCCTACTCCTGGTTCCTTACTCGAAATAAAACCTGCACGTTTGAATATGCAGCCCCGGAGGGGTCAGTACAACAACGTACTGGCAAATGACACATATTTGGTGGCATTTTGTGGAAAGACTATGCTACATGATATTTGGCTGGTGGATCTCATAGGCTGATTTGCATAAAGCCAAATTTTATCCTATCAAAACATTTTTAAAACATTCAGGTTTTCTTTAAGGTCAAGGTAACCCCCAGATGATAACCACCACACAAACCTTGGGTTGATAGCCAAGTTGTGTGGCTCTGGGTAGTAACTCAACAAAACACGAATAACTCTCAGGTGATAACCACCACATACCATGGGTTGATAGCCAGGTATATGGCCCTGAGTAGCTTGATTCAATTAAAGTCCCAAGATAACCCTTAGGTGATAACCACCACACATGTCCTGAGTTGATAGTCAGGTGTGTAGCCCTAAGTAGCTAGTCTTGAGATTGGTGAGGACCCTTAGGTGATAACCACCACACATGTCCTGAGTTGATAGTCAGGTGTGTATCCCTAAGTAGTCACTATTCAAGTTTGGTTCAATTAAAGCCCCAAGATAACCCTTAGGTGATAACCACCACACATGTCCTGAGTTGATAGTCAGGTGTGTAGCCCTAAGTAGCTAGTCTTGGGATTGATGACGACCCTTAGGTGATAACCACCACACATGTCCTGAGTTGATAGCCAGGTGTGTAGCCCTAAGTAGTCACTATTCAAGTTTTAATTATTCTGAAATGGTGATGAGATTCCATTCGCGCGACATGTCCTCTCTCTGTTCCTAGGTACAACCAATACAAAGTACTCTCAGGTGATAACCACCACACATGTCCTAGGTTGATAGCCAGGTGTGTAGCCCTGAGTTGTGTACTCTCAGGTGATAACCACCACACATGTCCTGGGTTGATAGCCAGGTGTGTAGCCCTGAGTAGCCACAAGATTGCACCCAGGTGGTTCATTGGGTTATTAATTTTCATCTTTACAAATCATACACAACATGGCATTGGCATCATCAATTTCATAAATTTGATATTCAATCCTAGCAAGGTAGGGTTTGAGGGATAGCTTCACACTACTAGGAGCTAAGCATTTGATAAAACAGTTGAATAAGTCACCTATCATGCATACTACAAGAGGTGAATACACTAATGCATAAGTAAAATGGGTAAAGGGACATGTGTGTCACTTGCCTTTTGAGGTTCACGATGTTTCTCTTCCCTCAACTAAGCACATAGTCCTCCGCACAAACTATAGCACAGGAATAACATAACATAAACACTCCAAACAAGCATAAACAAACAAATCAAGCAATTGAAAAAGTGTTTGTTTAAGGATTTAGATTTATTGATAGGTTATGATAGAAAGATTTGGCAATTGATCAGGGATTGTAAGAGCTTAGTTGGGAAAGATCAAAATGATTTGAGAGATAATTGGACTAGGCGAAATGTAATTGATGAAGTTTTTATGTTTTAAGAATGCTTGAACTACTCAATTAGCACATTTGCAAGTTGAATAGTTCCATACATGTGAACAAAACTAGGTAGGCATTGGATTAGGTATGAATGATTGATATTTGAGAGCATAGCTCAACTGGTTCATTGATCAACATGGTGTATAACACATACTAGGGTATGGGTTATAACAACACCACATTAACAAATTCTAGGTTTGAGATAATTCATATTCTACTCAAGTAGCACAATTGCAATTTGAATATATATATGAATTAGACAAAATAATATGAGTGAGATCTTTATGCTTTATCAAAGCAATTTGAATCTTGGAATATCTCATGTGGGTAAATCACATAAGAGATAAAATAGTGCAATAGCAATACTATTGAATAAGTGTGACAACAATTATTCTTAAATAGTATATATTACACTTAAGCTTAGGCTAGGATTCTTATAACATTGAAGTACTCAATTAACTCAATTGCAAATTGAATAGTTCAATGCAAGGCTAAGATTGAGTAGACATGAGTAAATGGCTACAGGTAATGGATATGTATAGATGATGTTTGAAAACATGGCTTAAGGTTCCTAATGAGTAAATGGGATTGAGTTAAGTACCATGGTGTTGATTTGATCAATACCATAGTAGCAAAGGTTGAAACTAAGATTGAAAGTATCACACTTTACTCAAATGACACATTTGTAATTTGAATAAATGGGTACTATACAAGATAGGTCTAAGTAGATATGATCTTGATCAAGATGTTGTGTAGACAACATTGATGACTAGGTATGATTATAAGATTTGCTATGGTAGAAGGAAACATTACTGAACAGAAAATAAATTTATCTATATAGGAACTACTCAAATTCTCATATTAGAATTTGAATAATTGTGAAGTGGTTCAAGAAATTATGGGAGTGATGCTACTGAATAGCTTGCAGTAAAACAAAGTCACTGCAATTGGTTTCACTCCAAAATAAGTTATAGAATTTGAATTATCACCTAAATGGTGATTTGGACAAATTTGAATGCACAAAGTGTGTGCACGTATCAAATTTGGATTTTCTTGATCCTATGATGTTCTACAAGTTGAGAGGACTCCAAAGACTACAAATTTGTAATTTTTTGGATTGACAAAACTAAAGATATGAATTTATCAAGCTAACAAAAAGGTTTGATTCCAATTTGAAAATAGTTTCAAATTGAACCCATAAAATATAAGATATTATTGTACTACTGGATTCTATATTTCCTAAGGATTCCAACGGTATATTATTTGCTATTTTTGGACCTCCAGATCGAAAGATATGAATTATCAAAGTTTTGGTTGAAATCTGATTCAATTTCTGTTTTAACAATCTGTTTGAATCTGGGAAGGCCACGCGGCGCGTTCTGGTTGGTGGGTACCGCTTCAGCCGGATCGGCATCGTGGATCGTCGGATTTAAGTGGATCTGGACGTACAGGATTTGCCCGTACCCCTTCACTTAAGTGAATCTGTCTAGGGCGTTAGATCAAGATCTAACGGATCATAGAGGATGAGAGGGAGAGCTCACCGCGGGGGCTAGGGTTTGGTCACCGGCGACGAGGTGCGGCACTGGAATCGGTTGGCGACGACGTTCTGCGGCTTCCCGGAGCTGGGGAAGAGGTGGACGGCGCGCGGGTGGTCACGGTGATCTCGTCTGCGTGAACGGAGGGTTCGAATGCATCCAGTAGCGTCGAGGAGAAGCAACCGGAGCGGCTCCAGGCGACGTCGAGGTTCGGCCGAGGATGATTGGCTCGGTTCTCTTGGCCGAGTCAGAATCGGCGGTTTACAGAGGCGGGTGCTGTGGACTCCGGCGAGAAATCATCATTGATTCGGCGGCGGTTTTCGAGATGGATCAAAAGGGAGATGAGAGAGGAGTGCGTGGGGTACTTATAGGTGTGGCGCGGAGAAGAAACGGGCAGGCAATCAATCGAAATAAAGAGGGGACACTACTAGGAAAAAGCTCATCCGTGGCGTACAGAATTTAGCTAGCCGTGGCGTGTAGCTGTACGCCACGGGTATCACGCCACTGGTACAGAGCTATCCGTGACGTACAAGCTGTACGCCACGGCTACGATTACACCCGTGGCGTATAAATGTTGTACGCCATAGATAACTCAATCACCAGAGGCGTACAAAAATGTTGTACTCTTTCCCGAGGCGTACAGACCTTATACGCCACCGCTAGGTCACTGCATTTAAAAAAAAGGAACCGGATATAGCGGCCAAGTGCGTGGACAGGAAAAGCAAAATTACAATTTTTTATATACAAATTTGCACAAAACACCCCAATCTTCCGTCGGCCCGTGTTCCTCGCTCATGCCGCCGGCGACGCCGCCCTCACGCCGGCCTGCCTTCTTTGCACTCCCGCCGCCGTCCGGTCACCCGCACTCGAGCCGCAGTCCGTCGGCCGGCCTCCCGCGCTCGCGCCGCCACCGGAATCCCGGTCAGCCGGTTACACGCGCTCACGCCGCTGACCTCCTAAGCTCACACCAGCCAGCCTCTGGACCTCCCGACCTCCATGCTCGCGCCGCCGCTGGCCTCTGGTGCTCCCGCTGCTGCTGGCCTCCCTGCCTCGCGCCGCCGTGGAATCCCGCTCGCACCGCTGCTAGCGGGAGAAGTAGACAAGGAGGGGAGGGGCGCAGGGGAAGCATCAGACGGTGACGCCGGAGAAGCAGCTGAGGAAGAGAGCCACGGGGAGGCATCGGCCGGCTATGCGGCAGCACTGCTGGTCGCCGGCGTCCAGCTTATTCCGAGGCTCCGAGCGGCATGGACAGCTTATTTTATTGAAGTACTGTAGTACTTTTTCTAATGTGGGGAGGCATCGGGCTAGCTACCTACTACTACTAGTCTACTTTTTCTTCATCGAGCCATGGTGTGGTCAGAGAAATTTGTCGCTTGTACAAAGATTCGTTGTATCCTGACCAATCATAGCCAAGTCCACGGATTTGTGCTTGTTTAGAACCAATAAGAGCCGTTGGATGCATTAAGATGCGGATAATATTGGAAGCGTACAACTTAGGAGCACGCCACCAACTTTATATAGCCATTCGATCATAGCATAACCTGTGGGGTACAAATTTTCTGTACGCCACGCATAAGAATGTAGCCGTGGCATACAAAGTGGTTGTACGCCTCAGATAGGTTTGGTGGGCCTAGATGCTCTCAGGAGCCATAGCACCGGAGGCGTACAAGGATTCTGTACGCCACGGCTACGTCTATAGCCGTGGCGTACAAGAGCGCTGTACGCCTCGGGTGCTAGGGCGCGACCAGCCCAAACCATCCCACCACATGCTAGTGGCGTCCATGTATTCTGTACGCCACGGCTATGACCTTAGCCGTGGCGTACACTTTTCCTGTACGCCTTCGCTATATAGCTGTGGCGTACAAAAATTTCTGTACGCCACGGAAGACAATTCCTCCTATAGCTATTTTCCTAGTAGTGGGAGTTAACAGGGAGGAGTAACAGCGGGGACTCGGTCTCTGGCGGGGTTTCCGGTCCAGGGAGGAAGACGACCGACGGGTGGGGCCCGCTGTCGGTGAGAGAGGGCGAGGGCCCGGGATACCGCATCGGGAAAAAGGATGATGGGCCGCGGGCTGCCTCTGGTGCTGGGCCAGAAAGGCGCCCCCGGCCTCTTTATTTATTTTTCTTTTCTTTTCTTCCTTTTCTTTTTCTGTTTTCTTATTTCTTTTGTATCTTTTGCAAAAATGCTTCAAATCAATTCAAACCACTTTCATAAATTTTGTAAAATTCAAAATAGTCCTTTTAAAACAGTGAACAACAAGTTTCCCAAATTAAACATGGTTTTGAGTAAAGCTTCATATGCATAGCATGAAAGTGTTGCTTGCATAAAAGAAATAGAATTGAGGTTTAGGAGATAGTTCTTTTAAAGAAAATACTTCACAGAATAATTGTTTGAAATCATCTTTCAAACTTAGTTTTGAAAATGCAATTCTTTATAAACACATTTGAAATGCATTCCTTGCAAGTAACTTGCATAGGTTTTGAAAGAAGAAAATAATATTTTGGACATTTGCTTTTCTCAAAGAAGTTCTTCAGGAAATAAATAGAGGATTTAAAATAGTTTTCAATAAAGCTTTCAAATAGACTCAAAAAGTTTTAAATCCCTGTGAATTTTCAATCAACACAAGCAAGACAAAAGCAAAAAATTTCCCCCAAAATTTGATAAAATCTTGGGATGTTACAGACTACCACCCTTAAAAGAAATCTCATCCTCGAGATTGGAGAGGCTAGAAAGAAAGTAGGTTTAGGTTATCTGGGTGGCTACCACCCTTAAAAGAAATTTCCTCTTGGTGGTATCTTGATGCTTCCTTAGGCACTTGCATTTTGTTCCTAGCTTGCATTCACTGTGGTGCCAAGTTCCCAATTCGCCCTTCTCAGAAGTTTCGATGTTCGCCGCTATGTTCAAAAGTGGGCATACCAAGGGTTCCATCCAAGTCTGGTGATAAGCAGATATCATCCATTGCGTTGTCTTCAACAAGGTAGTCCACATCGTCTAAGAATGTGTATCTAGCCTTTTCTTGGTCGGCCCTCACGAATGCCAAGACAGCATATAGGCCATCACCATACTCCTTGTTGCTTTTTAGCTGATTTTCATTACAGAATCTCAAAGGATGACTTAGTGCCAAGTGCTGCATGCTTGTCCCACGAACAAAATGAGACCACACATCCCAATGAATTAGGATGTCATCTCTCTGCAGTCTTCTCAAGCATTTCATAGGGGTAAACAAGGTGGACTCTGTAAGAGATACTTGCACCTTTAAGGGACGGAAGGTCGCCTTATAATCAGCATTGTTGAATCTTTTCTTGATACCAGTGCTCATCATGCTATCTGCCACTAGTACCAGATGGTCTTTAAGAATTCCTTTCGCAACCATCTTCATAGTCATGGGAAGACGCTGGTCGACTTGATCATATCTCGAAGATGAATTCCTTTGCAGGAAAAAGGGATCTAACGAAGCTCTCATGGGCAGGAAACTAGTTTCAGGGATTTGGAGAGTTGCTTCATAACATCGCAGGTCGGGTTGGGGTAGACTTCGGTGGCGTAAAGCTTTCGTATCGGGAGGCCATCTCATGGGTAGTGGTGGTTGTCTCTGTTGTGATTCTCTGGAGAGGAGTGACCTCTCTTTTATAGGCTCAGGGAGGTAGTCGAACAGGCCGCATGGGGAGTCGAAACGAAGAGTCGAGGAGGTGATTCGAATAGGCAGCCGCCGAAACTGAATAGTCTTTGCCTTCAAATCCCACTAAGCAAAACGTTTCTGATTCACGTAGCCATTCAAAAACCAAAACATTCTCACCGTATTCCTACGTTTTGGCCACACTGGCTCACTATAAGGGGTGTAATATATTATCCTCCTAAGGTTATGGTTTAAAGACGTCGTCTCTCATGTAGGTATGTCTCTCAAGACTTACCATTCCTCATAACAATAGCGAACAATATGAATAGTCGTCATGGGGGCCAATCCATGTCGCACCCAATCATTGCCTTGCATTTGGTTTGGTTCATCTCGCATTCTAGCTCTTGGTCTACCTCACCAGTTTGACAAAAATTTTCTGAAATGAAAACCTATGTTCTCAAATCTAGGTTTTAAGACGAATCTATCGTTCCTTAGCTAAGGTTTTGCGCAAACTCGGTCGTATGACGTTAACTCTTGAGTTACAAATCCTTCAGCTCGCCATTTCATTGAGAAGTAAAATTCACTCGACAAGGTTGTCTTTAGCTCTTACAAGTCCTTACAATATTTATTACAAGGCTGTAGCTGCATACAAATTCTTTCAAGTTGGCTGTACTTTGTTGTGTCTTCTCCTTGTATTTTGTGGCATCCTTCGGTCATCCCAGTTCACTGGAGTCTTGTAGTACCATTTTCTGAACATTTATCCGCAAAGTGTCCCTTTTGTTTGCACTTGTAACAAGTGATTGTTGAGAGATCCTTCATAAACACTGGTTTGGAGTGGTGTTGTCCATTTCCTCCATTATGATTACCATTGTCTCCATTATAATGATCATTGGAGTGGTTTCCATTGTTTCCACCATTGTGCCTATGGCCATTGAATTTACCATTTCCATAGCCTTCGGAGAGGTGGAGTCTTTTATGGGAATGTCCAGTATGGGTCTTGCCATTGCTGTGCTTCCTCTTACGGTTTTCCTCTTTTCTTATGTTGTTGTCCAGATTAACCGCTTGGTCTAGCAGAGCCTGGTAGTTTGGAGCATAAGCTACTGACAGAGGTATCTTCAGTTCCCCTTTGAGTCCACGGAGAAATTTATCTTTCCTCTTGGCATCAGTGTCGATGTCTTCTGGTGCGTACCTTGACAGAGAGCAGAAGTCATCCATGTACTCCTTTAGTGTCCTGTCACCCTGCTTCAGAGTGCGGAACTCATCTTTCTTTAGATTCATAATGCCCGTGGAGATATGAGCATTACGAAAGCCTTCCCTGAAGGAATCCCAGTCCAGACCTTCAATTGGATTGGTGACTTGGTAAGTATCCCACCACATTGCTGCTGGTCCCTCTAGCAGGTGGGCAGTGAATCTAATCTTTTCAGCATCTGTGCACTCACAGGTAACTAAGTCCTTACTGACTGAATGCAGCCAGTCGTCGGCCACTATTGGGTCTGTGGCAGATGAAAACTTATTGGGTCTGAGCTTCAGGAAACGTGCTAGTCGGTCAACTTAGGGTGGGGGTGGTGGATTGTTGTTGTTGTTGTTGTTCATGAGGTTGGTGCTTGCTTGGATGAATTGGGTCATCATCTGCATGAGCTGGGCTTGACCTGTGGCTAACTGTTGGACCACATCATAGAGGTTGTTGATGTTGTTGTCGTTGTTGTTGCTGCTGTTGTTGTTTTCACGGCGAGGCGGCATCTGAGGTGGTTTTAGCAAAGGTGAGTAATAGATAGATAGAACTAAAGAAGAAAATTTTCCTACCCATGCACAAACAACAAACCATGCAACAAACAAACATAAACCAAACAATCATTGAAAAAAAAATCCTTTTGATAAGTTTTGGAAAAACACGCTAACAAAATAATATGGTCATACACCAATTTTGTATGATCATAGAAGCATCTATAAATCGTTGGTTCTATAAACTAGAATCTTGGTGGTCTATTCTATTATAGTTTCATTGTTCCATTTCTTATTTCCACTTCCTAATGCATCGTTGGTGTTGGGCAACCTTCATATCCACATTTCCTCGAGCTCTTTGTTGGTCTTCAATGTAGTTCTTCTGTCCTTTCTTGATGGCTCCAGGAGTTGGTTCATCTAAGGGAATCATTTGAAAATGAAGTAGGGGAGAAATACAAGGAGTTTCAAGATGCAAACATTCCTTTTAAAATTTAAATAGAAGTAAGATGAGATAGAGATTTTTATCCTAGGGTCTTCCTATCTCTAATCCAAACCTAGGGTCTCGATCCTACATGCAACACTATGCTCTGATACCATTCTGTAACGCCCTGCCTTTTGCTAAAGGCAGAACTCCTGTGTATCAGTGCCATTCCCTGGATCAGTAGATAGCACCACAGTACAAAATAAGTATTCATTGCAATAGCATCAAATATTACAACGATAATCCAGTTACATAGGTTTTCTACCTTATGAGTACACAACATAAAGCATAGTTGCTGTGAGCTTCCATCTTCATCAAGTGCCACAGGCAGACGTGTTGGAATGTAAGCTCGAGATCCTACTCCTGGTTCCTTACTCAAAATAAAACCTGCACGTTTGAATATGCAGCCCCAGAGGGGTCAGTACAACAACGTACTGGCAAATGACACATATTTGGTGGCATTTTGTGGAAAGACTATGCTACATGATATTTGGCTAGTGGATCTCATAGGCTGATTTGCATAAAGCCAAATTTTATCCTATCAAAATATTTTTAAAACATTCAGGTTTTCTTTAAGGTCAAGGTAACCCCCAGATGATAACCACCACACAAACCTTGGGTTGATAGCCAAGTTGTGTGGCTCTGGGTAGTAACTCAACAAAACACGAATAACTCTCAGGTGATAACCACCATATACCATGGGTTGATAGCCAGGTATATGGCCCTGAGTAGCTTGATTCAATTAAAGTCCCAAGATAACCCTTAGGTGATAACCACCACACATGTCCTGAGTTGATAGTCAGGTGTGTAGCCCTAAGTAGCTAGTCTTGAGATTGGTGAGGACCCTTAGGTGATAACCACCACACATGTCCTGAGTTGATAGTCAGGTGTGTAGCCCTAAGTAGTCACTATTTAAGTTTGGTTCAATTAAAGCCCCAAGATAACCCTTAGGTGATAACCACCACACATGTCCTGAGTTGATAGTCAGGTGTGTAGCCCTAAGTAGCTAGTCTTGGGATTGATGAGGACCCTTAGGTGATAACCACCACACATGTCCTGAGTTGATAGTCAGGTGTGTAGCCCTAAGTAGTCACTATTCAAGTTTTAATTATTCTAAAATGGTGATGAGATTCCTTTCGCGCGACATGTCCTCTCTCTGTTCCTAGGTACAACCAATACAAAGTACTCTCAGGTGATAACCACCACACATGTCCTGGGTTGATAGCCAGGTGTGTAGCCCTGAGTTGTGTACTCTCAGGTGATAACCACCACACATGTCCTGGGTTGATAGCCAGGTGTGTAGCCCTGAGTAGCCACAAGATTGCACCCAGGTGGTTCATTGGGTTATTAATTTTCATCTTTACAAATCATACACAGCATGGCATTGGCATCATCAATTTCATAAATTTGATATTCAATCCTAGCAAGGTAGGGTTTGAGGGATAGCTTCACACTACTAGGATCTAAGCATTTGATAAAACAGTTGAATAAGTCACCTATCATGCATACTACAAGAGGTGAATACACTAATGCATAAGTAAAATGGGTAAAGGGACATGTGTGTCACTTGCCTTTTGAGGTTCACGATGTTTCTCTTCCCTCAACTAAGCACGTAGTCCTCCGCACAAACTATAGCACAGGAATAACATAACATAAACACTCCAAACAAGCATAAACAAACAAATCAAGCAATTGAAAAAGTGTTTGTTTAAGGATTTAGATTTATTGATAGGTTATGATAGAAAGATTTGGCAATTGATCAGGGATTGTAAGAGCTTAGTTGGGAAAGATCAAAATGATTTGAGAGATAATTGGACTAGGCGAAATGTAATTGATGAAGTTTTTATGTTTTAAGAATGCTTGAACTACTCAATTAGCACATTTGCAAGTTGAATAGTTCCATACATGTGAACAAAACTAGGTACGCATTGGATTGGGTATGAATGATTGATATTTGAGAGCATAGCTCAACTGGTTCATTGATCAACATGGTGTATAACACATACTAGGGTATGGGTTATAACAACACCACATTAACAAATTCTAGGTTTGAGATAATTCATATTCTACTCAAGTAGCACAATTGCAATTTGAATATATATATGAATTAGACAAAATAATATGAGTGAGATCTTTATGCTTTATCAAAGCAATTTGAATCTTGGAATATCTCATGTGGGTAAATCACATAAGAGACAAAATAGTGCAATAGCAATACTATTGAATAAGTGTGACAACAATTATTCTTAAATAGTATATATTACACTTAAGCTTAGGCTAGGATTCTTATAACATTGAAGTACTCAATTAACTCAATTGCAAATGGAATAGTTCAATGCAAGGCTAAGATTGAGTAGACATGAGTAAATGGCTACAGGTAATGGATATGTATAGATGATGTTTGAAAACATGGCTTAAGGTTCCTAATGAGTAAATGGGATAAGGTTAAGTACTATGGTGTTGATTTGATCAATACCATAGTAGCAAAGGTAGAAACTAAGATTGAAAGTATCACACTTTACTCAAATGACACATTTGTAATTTGAATAAGTGGGTACTATACAAGATAGGTCTAAGTAGATATGATCTTGATCAAGATGTTGTGTAGACAACATTGATGACTAGGTATGATTATAAGATTTGCTATGGTAGAAGGAAACATTACTGAACAGAAAATAAATTTATCTATATAGGAACTACTCAAATTCTCATATTAGAATTTGAATAATTGTGAAGTGGTTCAAGAAATTATGGGAGTGATGCTACTGAATAGCTTGCAGTAAAACAAAGTCATTGCAATTGGTTTCACTCCAAAATAAGTTATAGAATTTGAATTATCACCTAAATGTTGATTTGGACAAATTTGAATGCACAAAGTGTGTGCACGTATCAAATTTGGATTTTCTTGATCCTATGATGTTCTACAAGTTGAGAGGATTCCAAAGACTACAAATTTGTTATTTTTTGGACTGACAGAACTAAAGATATGAATTTATCAAGCTAACAAAAAGGTTTGATTCCAATTTGAAAATAGTTTCAAATTGAACCCATAAAATATAAGATATTATTGTACTACTGGATTCTATATTTCCTAAGGATTCCAACGGTATATTATTTTCTATTTTTGGACCTACAAATCGAAAGATATGAATTATCAAAGTTTTGGTTGAAATCTGATTCAATTTCTGTTTTAACAATCTGTTTGAATCTGGGAAGGCCACGTGGCGTGTTCTGGTTGGTGGGTACCGCTTCGGCCGGATCGGCATCGTGGATCGTCGGATTTAAGTGGATCTGGACGTACAGGATTTGCCCGTACCCCTTCACTTAAGTGAATCTGTCTGGGGCGTTAGATCAAGATCTAACGGATCACAGAGGATGAGAGGGAGAGCTCACCGCGGGGGCTAGGGTTTGGTCGCCAGCGGCGAGGTGCGGCACTGGAATCGGTCGGCGATGACGTTCTGCGGCTTCCCGGAGCTGGGGAAGAGGTGGACGACGCGCGGCTGGTCACGGTGATCTCGTCTGCATGAACGGAGGGTTCGAATGCATCCAGTAGCGTCGAGGAGAAGCGACCGGAGCGGCTCCAGGCGACGTCGAGGTTCGGCCGAGGATGATTGGCTCGGTTCTCTTGGCCGAGTCGGAATCGGCGGTTTACAGAGGCGGGTGCTGTGGACTACGGCGAGAAATCATCATTGATTCGGCGGCGGTTTTCAAGATGGATCAAAAGGGAGATGAGAGAGGAGTGCGTGGGGTACTTATAGGTGTGGCGCGGAGAAGAAACGGGCAGGCAATCAATCGAAATAAAGAGGGGAATTAACAGGGAGGAGTAACAGCGGGGACTCGGTCTCTGGCGGGGTTTCCGGTCCAGGGAGGAAGACAACCGATGGGTGGGGCCCGCTGTCGGTGAGGGAGGGCGAGGGCCCGGGATACCGCTTCGGGAAAAAGGATGTTGGGCCACGGGCTGCCTCTGGTGCTGGGCCGGAAAGGCGCCCCCGGCCTCTTTATTTATTTTTCTTTTCTTTTCTTCCTTTTCCTTTTCTTTTTCTGTTTTCTTATTTCTTTTGTATCTTTTGCAAAAATGCTTCAAATCAATTCAAACCACTTTCATAAATTTTGTAAAATTCAAAATAGTCCTTTTAAAACAGTGAACAACAAGTTTCCCAAATTAAACATGGTTTTGAGTAAAGCTTCATACGCATAGCATGAAAGTGTTGCTTGCATAAAAGAAATAGAATTGAGGTTTAGGAGATAGTTCTTTTAAAGAAAATACTTCACAGAATAATTGTTTGAAATCATCTTTCAAACTTAGTTTTGAAAATGCAATTCTTTATAAACACATTTGAAATGCATTCCTTGCAAGTAACTTGCATAGGTTTTGAAAGAAGAAAATAATATTTTGGACATTTGCTTTTCTCAAAGAAGTTCTTCAGGAAATAAATAGAGGATTTAAAATAGTTTTCAATAAAGCTTTCAAATAGACTCAAAAAGTTTTAAATCCCTGTTAATTTTCAATCAACACAAGCAAGACAAAAGCAAAAAATTTCCCCAAAATTTGATAAAATCTTGGGATGTTACAAGTAATGCCATATATAGTAGTAGCAAGGCATCAACACCACCAGAAGCATGAAAACAGCAGCACCACCACCATAAACATGATAAACAACAACATCAGCTAGCACCATCAGCATGATAAACTGCAACAACAACACCATAAGCATGATAAACTGCAATAGCAGCAAGGCAGCAGCACCACCAGAAGCATGACAATAGCAGCCGTAAGGCAATATATAGCAGCAGCAAGGCAACAGAAACACCAGCAGTACCCATACTAGCAGCACCCACCATAAGCATGCTAAACAGCAGCACACCATAACATGATAAACATTAGCATAAGCATGGACATTTCATTCATCCATAAGCATGATAAACTGCAGCATAAGCATCATAATTAAGCATCAGAGACCATAATTAAGCATGATAATAAACAGCTGCATCAACAATTTTTTTCTCTATATAATCAGCACCACCATAATTCAGAAAAAAGAGTATTTCCTTGCATTGGTATTGATAACATGTACTGACAGCAAAAATATTGTACTGACAACATGTACTGACATCAAAAATATTGTTGCATTGGTATTGACAACATAGACTGACAGCAAAAAAAGAGTGTTTCCTTGCATTGGTATTTGATTTATTTTTCTTCTTTCCCTTTAGTCTTATGTTTCTTTATTATGTTTTTCAAAAGTATTCATGATTTAAAAAATGGTCAACCTTTGAAAAAAGGTCCCTTTAAATTTCCAACTCCCATTCCCCTTGTCTAATTCCCCCCAATCAAACAGGCTTCAACTAACAAATTTCTCTTGCTAACGGCAATATCTCTGTCATGCTTAAAACAAGAGAGTGGAAAGTTACAATTTAGCTATCTTTTTTATTGCAATTTAGCTATCTCTAGTTAAGCACAGACCAAGTATGAACTGAACCAAATCAGCAAATGAGAAATGTTGGTTAAATTCAACCAAGTGTTATTTCGTACATGCAAACCATAAATTAAAAATCACTAGCATAATACACATACATTGCAACGGAAATCCAAAAGAACATAAGGCTTTTGCCTAGAACACTCCCTTGGTGACCACCGTGGCTACATTGCGCTTGTGGCCTCACGACTTATCTTTCTCATTGACTGAACAAAGTATATATACGAGGAGGAAAACACTCTTGCCACTCCTCCACTAACCACTAATAGCACTAATCCACTAACTAACTTGGACCTCTTCTCAAGGCCACTAGGTCACGAGTTGGACTGGGCACCACATGCACAAGTCCATCTAACACCTACATGCAAACCATACCTAACGCATGCAATTCAAATACAAGATAGCAAGATTAGTGCTAACATATATCATGGTTTAGGAGTCACAATTCACGACAATCCAGTCTACTCTCGTTATCACCCTTCATCTACCACTCATGTACCGGTGGCTCCACCTTTAGATCGAGAAACTAAGAATATTTTGACCACCATATGTCCATATCAAATCTCAATTATGCAAACCTTCTACAACAATATAGATCATGCTATGTATATATGCAAACCTTTATACCGGAGCACTGAACCAAACAAAGAATAGCAGGTATGACTATGAGATGCTAAATAAAATAATGCCAATTTACATATGAACGAATACAAAAATACGGGATCAGGATCTCATAGTGGAACTTGCAGTACTTGGCGGTACGGGATGGGTGGCGGCAGGAGGACCCCAGTCGGAGTGGGGGTACGGCCGAGGAAGAGATGGAGGTGGGTGACAGCGTGCACCTCCACGACAGCGATGGTGCCAGGGTCCGGGAAGAGCTTGAAGCCGTGGACGAGTCAAGACACCCACCTCTGCTTCGTCGTCTGGCAAGGTCCGATCGGGGGCGAGCTAGGGGGTGTAGTCAGCCGGCGGCGCTAAGGCTAGGGTTGCGCAGGCGGGGGCGGCTGCTGAGAGGGATGGATCGGCGTTTTGCACTTTAGCGCTAAAAAGTGAACCTCCTGATTTTTTGCAAAAATCATTTTTGAATTCGCAATACGTCATTTCTTCACTAAATAGGTGGGGAAAAAACAAGACTCCGCACTGCCTGGGCGCGAGCGGGACTTTTCGTGCGGCGTCATTTCATGTGGGTCTCAAATTAGACGTAACTAATTCAAAAAAAATCAAAAAAATGCGAGACCTTTGCACGATGTCATTTTATGTGACCTAGATGCAGGAAAAAAAATCAAACCTTGAGAAAAAATGTTTAACAGAAAGTCCCTTAACAAAAATGACCTATCACGTTCGAGGTTGCACGACTTTTAGGTTAAATGAGCTAGATTTGGCTCTGAGCATGGCATAGTTTGTCATAATGAGACCATATCGGACACACGTATGGCCATCGGGATGGCGAGGATCTCACGAAGGTCAATTTTCATTTTGACCGATGAAAAGTGCTTTTTCCATTTTCGGAGTGCTGAAATAGGGTTTTTTGTGAAGCGGCTACGGAAATGCGAAATCAAAAGCTGGGAAAAACACCACACATAAATATTAGACCACCTGGGATACGCATAGCAGCACTCATTTCATTGCGGCAGCCTTCGGAGGTTATTTCTGAATTTTGCACAAGTTTCTGCCGATTTTGTTGGAACGGGGGTGGTTTTGCACTTTAGCGCTAAAAAGTAAACCTCCTGATTTTTTGCAAAAATCATTTTAGGATTCCCAATACGTCATTTCTTTACTAAATAGGTGGGGGAAAAATGAGACTCCGCACTGCCTGGGCGCGAGCGGGACTTTTCGTGCGGCGTCATTTCATGTGGGTCTCAAATCGGACGTAATTAATTAAAAAAATCAAAAAAATACGAGACCTTTGCACGGCGTCATTTTATGTGACCTCGATGCGGGAAACCTTGAGAAAAAATGTTTAACAGAAAGTCCCTTCACAAAATAATAATAATAATAATAATAAGTGTGATACATCAATACTAATAAGTGTTTTCTCGGAGTTTGATGATAATAATAATAAGTGTGATACATCAGTACATCGATCAATACAACCAACATCATCATACAACATAAAAGATATAGACAACATCATATAAGGAGTACATCTCAGCGTTTGACAATCTTCTTGCCTTTTTTATTCCCCGCTGAATAATTTAGGCCCACATCGTGACTTCTTCTTCTGAACGGCAGACCTTGCTTGGGTAGTGTCATCCTGCTTCTTCTAGTGGTGCGTGGTGTGTTGTCTTCATCATCATCCTCCATCGGATCACCGTACTGGTTGAAGTCTTCCTCATTGGCGATGCCATCCATTCCAATTATGTTCCTCTTGCCTCTCGTCATGACAACACGACTAGGCTTTGCTGGGTCGGTTATGAAGAAGCATTGGGTCACATGCTTAGCCAATACCCATGGCTCATTTTGTGCGGTAACGTTTGCACCGGCGGTCACTGTTTTTGCTTCTGGTATAACCATGGTCGTGAACCCACGTTCTTCTTTTATGACACTCTTAACCCATCTGACACGAAACATCGGGACCTTCTCGCCTAAGTAGTTAAGCTCCCATATCTCCTCTATCCTTCCGTAGTATCTTAGCTTTACGTCACCGGTGTAGGACTCCATTGCTACCCCTGAGTTTTGGTAATCACTATTTTTGTCCTTTGACTCAGTGTAGAATGTGTACCCATTGATATCGTATGCTTGATAAGTCATGAGGTTGGGTGCGGGGCCATGCGACAAGGTGAATAAGAGTTTGTTTTCGTTAGAGTTCATTGGATGGGGCTTAGCCGTAAGCTGCTCTTTGAACCATTGCGTGAAAGAGGAGTTGTGCTCTCTGAGTATTTCTCCTTCCATTCGCTGGCTGAAGTAATTCGCCGCAATCATGGTTTTGTGCTTTGCAAGCCAAGGATCGACCATTTTAATGTTATGTAGCACTACCAAGTTGGCCCTATCAAAGTCTGCGCGCCTGCCAGAGTAGCCCACATGCAGTTCACTCCGGCCAGTTTTGTGACCAACTCCATCGAGCCTGTCAAGGTGCTTGTTTCCGGGCAAACCAACAAGGTTTTCAACGTCTAGATAATTTGTGCAGAAAGAGATGCATTCTTCGGTAAGAAAGCCTTGGGCGATGCTTCCATCCGGACAGGCTCTGTTATGGACATATCCTTTGATTACCCCATTCATCGATCCTTCTGAACGCCATCATGTTGTGAAGAAATGGCGGCCCGAGATGGTTTTGGAAGACCAGGGAAATTTCTTAAGCTGTAACCACGTGGTATCATCCATGCACTTCACGCATGCGTTGTGTCCGTGACACACCTGGCATGCGATATACCCGTAGCCGAGATAGTCCTGCACCGTCGTGAGCAGCACGGCTCTCATAGGGAAATAGTCTCCTGCGACGGCGTCCCATGTATTGTCCCCTGCAGTATTCCATAACGTGTCTAGCTCATATTTTAGTAGCTGGAGATACAGATTCAGGTCATTCTGTGGCTGTTTAGGCCCTTCAATTAGGATGCTCATGTGTATGTACTTCCTCTTCATGCACAAACATGGTGGGAGGTTGTATATCCATACAAACATGGGCCATGTGCTACGTGTGCTGCTCTGGCTCCCAAACGGGTTGAGTCCATCCGTGCTCGCACCCAACCTGATGTTCCTTGGCTCGGTCCCGAAACTATGATATTCAGCATCTAATGCTTTCCATTGGGTTGCATCTCAAGGGTGTGTCAACACCACGTCTTCATCTAGCTTCTTCTTTCGATCATTCATAACTACCACCTTTCTTTCAGCGTGCCAGCGCATCAACCTCGCTTCCTTGGGGTCCGCAAAGTACCGCTGCAAGCGAGGAATGAGCGGAAAGTACCACACGACTTATCGAGGGGCTTTTTCGCCCTTTTTCTTGTATTGTGCAGCATTGCACACTGGGCATGTGGTCTTGTTCGAGTCCTCTTCTTTCCGATAAATGTAGCAATTGTTGATGCAGGCGTGATATTTCTCGTGCGGTAAATCCAGAGGACACACGACTTTCTTGGCTTCGTCTAGATAGGACACGTGTTCCCATCCGAAAGGCGATCGTGCTAGTATTTAAGGCTCGTGTTGACACTTGCGTCAGTCCATTTGTATTTTGCCTTCATCAGAAGGACATCAAGCGCAACTTTTAAGCGGGTATCCTCCATGGTACAACCTGCGTATAACGGTGTAGTAAAGTCTATCTCGAGTTGCACCATCTTAGCTTTCTCTCTAGCAGCACCTCTAGCGTCACATGTCTTCCTAGCAAGCAGTTCTTGAAGATGAGGGTCATGCATGGCTGAAGTCAGCGGCGTCCACGTGTCCTCGTCATCTACATGTTCTTCCTGATCATGATCTTCATCGGCATCATCATGTTCTTCATCAATATTGTCTTGTTGTTATTATCGTTGTTGTTGTTGTTGTTGTCTTGTTGTTATTATCGTTGTTGTTGTTGTTGTTGTTGTTGTTGTTGTTGTTGTTGTTGTTGTTGTTGTTGTTGTTGTTGTTGTTGTTGCTGTTGCTGTTGCTGTTGCTGTTGCTGTTGCTGTTGCTGTTGCTGTTGCTGTTGCTGTTGCTGTTGCTGTTGCTGTTGCTGTTGCTGTTGCTGTTGCTGTTGCTGTTGCTGTTGCTGTTGCTGTTGCTGTTGCTGTTGCTGTTGCTGTTGCTGTTGCTGTTGCTGTTGCTGTTGCTGTTGTTGTTGCTGTTGCTGTTGCTGTTGCTGTTGCTGTTGTTGTTGTTGTTGTTGTTGTTGTTGTTGTTGTTGTTGTTGTTGTTGTTCTGGGCGAGCTCGTGCGGTTCTGGGCGCGGTCATGCCCCGGGGGAAACGGACGGGAGGTTAGGGATGCCCCTTACAGGCGGGTCCCGCCTGTTAGAAAGAAAGAAAAAAAATAGAAAGGGGAAGGGGTACTACGGGTGGGCTGGCTGGGCCGGTTTTTCCCAGTTGGCCCAATTAGGTGCTTACCTTTAAAAAAATGTTTACTCTTTTGATTTTCTGTTTTCTACAAAACCTTTCAAACAAGGAAGCAAACTTGCTGAGATAAAAATCAATTTTTTTGTAAAATTCAAGTGAATCAAAATGGTACTGCAAGAGACATTGAACTACAAAAATAAAATAAAAGATTTCTGAGGATTAAATTTAGTGCAAGAATACAAATTTGAAAGAAATAGAAAATGCCTGGAAACATGATATGCAAAAGGATGATCTGAAAGATGCCCAAAAGTAAAATTGGGATGTTACAGTAGGTTTTGGTGGGCGCAACAAGATAATGAAAATAAAATGCATTGGCTTAGTTGGGAAACACTTACAAAATCGAAGAAGGAGGGTGGATTGGGTTTTAAAGATTTGTATGGATTCAATCTAGCTATGTTGTATCAGCAAGCATGGAGAATGTTGTCCAATCCAGATTCCTTGTGTGCCAGAGTGTTGAAAGCGAAGTATTTTCCAAATTGTTCAATTTTTGGAAGCCACGACTACACAAGGAATATCCGATACTTGGAGGAGCATTTTGAAGGGAGTTAACCTACTGAAGGATAGGATCATATGGCGGGTAGGGGATGGAGCAACTATAAATATATGGACAGATCCATGGTTGGCTAGAGATGATGCAAGAATGCCTATTACACCGAGGGGACAATGTGTATTGACTAAGGTACACGAACTGATTAATCTAATCACAGGGGAGTGGGATGAAGGTTGGTACGTTAGATGTTCATGGAAATTGATGTGGACACTATATTGGCTACACCAGTAAAAGAAGATTTTGAAGACGTGGTGGCATGGCAATTGGATAGCAAAGGAGTATTCTCAGTAAAGTCTGCATACAAAGTGTATGTGAGATTGAGAGATGGACCACAGGCTACCTCTTCAAATGATGGTGCAACTAGTCTGCACTGGCAGAAGATTTGGAAGATCGAGTGTACCCCAAAAATCCAACAGTTTGTGTGGAGACTAGCGCATAATAGCGGTAAAGCGGAATATTGAAAAAAGGAGGATAGAGTGTGATACTCTCTGTGTGAGCTGTAGGAGACTTGATGAGGATGGGGCACACATTTTTCTAAAATGCAAACAGATCAAGATGTTGTGGAAAGAGAATGGAGTTGAATGAAGTACGTGAGCAGCTATGCATATTAATAGATGCAAAGTCAATGGTACAGAATATCATGAGCATGGAAACTGACACACAGATTCGAATCTGGTGTGTACTTTGGTGCTGGTGGCTAGGAAGAAATAAGCTGAATTCGGAAAAGAAAAAGTTCACAGTTGAGGAGGTGTGGAGACAAATGAGTGTAAGCTGTTTTGTAAAAAGCTCCCAGGTGAATCCACCTCGGGTAGGATTGTGCATGCCTGGAAACCACCTGTGGAGGATCACATCAAGTTGAAAATTGATGGTGCTTTCGCGCTGCAGACAAAGCAAGGTGTCTGGGGCTTTGTCGCTCGTGATCATCAGGGAGAGGTCCGAGGGGCGGGGAATGGGAGAATTTTGCATGCAGGCTCTGCTTTGCAAACTGAAGTAATTGTGTGCATAAAAGCTGTCGAGGCGGCCTCGGATTAGGGAATGGGAAAAGTACATGTTGAAATAGATTGTGCTAATCTGGTGGCAGCTTTAACTAGAAGGGAGTACGATCTAGCGCCAGAAGGGGTGTTGTTCTGGTAGATTCGTTCGTTTGTGATGAGGACATCCCTACTACACATCCATCTCCACCTACTGTTGATGATCGTATTGTTGCTGATCAAGATAAGTCCAATGATGAGATTAGGATTGGACCAATTACTCGAGCCTGTGCTAAGTTGTTACAACAGCAGGTGAACTCACTCCTCGCTGAATTTGATATTTATTGTAATGAGAATTTTATACTGCCTAAGTCTTTGTTCATATGTATGATCAGGTTCATTGGAGAAGAAGACGTTTGAGGGAGCGAGGAGTGATACGTCTCAAACGTATCTATAATTTTTGTTGCTCCATGCTTGTTTTACACCAATTGCTTTGTGTTTTGTTGACACTTCATGGCATTTTTATGTATTTTTTGGAACTAACCTATTAACAAGATGCCACAGTGCAGTTCCTGTTTTCTGCTGTTTTTGTGTTTCAGAAAAGTACATAGGAAATATTTTCAGAATTGGACGAAACAAAGCCTGAAGTTCCTATTTTTCCTGACACAAGACAGTCCAAAGCAGAGACGGAGGAGGGCCAGGAGGTGGCCACACCACCTGGTGGTGCGGGTCCACCCCTGGTCGCGCCACCACCAAGTGTGGGCCCCCCTGGTGCCCTCTGACATCGCCCCTCCGCCTATATAAAGCCTCCGACGCGAAAACCCTAAATCAATTGGCGTTTCTCCTAGAAAAGTTCCACATCGCCGCCGCCATTGAAGACTAATTTCAGGGGACATAAGTCTCTGTTCCGGCACCCTGCCGGGACGGGGAATTGCCCCTGAAGCCATCTCCATTGACATTGCTGACTCCCATGATGAGGAGGGAATAGTTCCCCCCGGGGCTGAGGGCTCTACCGGTAGCTATGTGGTTCACCTCTCTCTCCCATGATGTGATCTTTATGTGATCATGAGCTTTGTATCTAGTTAAATTAGTAGATGTTACTCTTCATCTATTATGCTACTCAAGTGCTTTATTATTGTAATCTCTGGAGACACCTTGTACCATGATGTGAAGGTGACAGTGTGCGCATTATGTGTGTCTCTTTGGCTAATGACTCTATGAATTGTTGGTGTTTGTTGGAACCATCTAGTGCGCTCAAGTTGATAGTCTGGGGCAATCTAGTTTGGGGAAATGCGAACTTTGAGGAGTGCTTCGTAGCCCTACACATGATTAGTGTTTGTTATCCACCGGAGAATAGTTTAGAATAGCATAGTGAAGAAGGATATTTATGTGTTCAACTATGTTATCTTTGTTGAGAGTGTCCACTAGTGAAAGTATGATCCCTAGGCCTTGTTTCTAAGCATTGAACCACCATTTACAACCAGTTCTGTTACATGTTTGCTCGCAGCGATATTTATTTCAGATTGCATTTACCACTTATAATCATCCATATTACTTGTATTTCACTATCTCTCCGCCGAACTAGTGCACCTATACATCTAACAAGTGTATTGGGTGTGTTGGGGACACAAGAGACTTCTTGTATCTTAATTGTAGGGTTTCTTGAGAGGGATACCTTTGACCTCTTCCACCCCGAGTTCAATAAACCTTGGGTGATCCACTTAAGGGAAACTTGCTACTGTTCTACAAACCTCTGCACTTGGAGGCCCAACACTGTCCACAAGAATAGAAGCATTCGTAGACATCAAGCATCTGTTCCTCAGGAGGCCCAACACTTGGCGGTGGAGGGTTGTTGTTGTTGTTGTTGTTGTTGTTGTTGTTGTTGTTGTTGTTGTTGTTGTTGTTGTTGTTGTTGTTGTTGTTGTTGTTGTTGTTGTTGTTGTTGTTGTTGTTGTTGTTGTTGTTGTTGTTGTTGTTGTTGTTGTTGTTGTTGTTGTTGTTGTTGTTGTTGTTGTTGTTGTTGTTGTTGTTGTTGTTGTTGTGTTGTTGTTGTTGTTGTTAGCATTGGCCAGAAACTGAGTCATGACTTGCATGAGTTGAGCCTGGGATTCCATCATCTGCTGCATCTGTTCCTCAGGAGTGCGATGGGGAGGCATCTGTTGGGTTCGAAATAGGTGAGGTTAGACTTAGAGAAAGAGTCTAAGGGAATAAAGTTTCCTACCCATATGCAAAAACAATCCTTAAAAGAACACACACACATAAACACACAAGCATAGAAGAACTTTTAACCAAGCACACAATAAACTCAATAAATAGTTCGAAGGTACGCAAATGTTTTAAGTCTAAGGGATACAATGTCTATTGCCATACCACAAGCGGTCACGGGCAAAAACACAAACTCAAAGATAAAGTGTGGTAGTCTATCTAACTACTCTATTCTTCCATGGCGACTTCCACCTCTTCAACATCAAAGCCATTCTCCTTGAGTAGCCTCTTGTAGTCCTGCAGCTCTTCAGTTAGGGTGTCGACCTTCTCTTGAAGCTCCCTCTTGTTGGCGCGCAGCTTCTCGATCAAGTCGTGGTCCGCTTCAAGCTCAAAGTCGTTGCACTCTATCTTCTGCTTCAGTTCTCTAACATCTTTGTTCCTGGCTTGGATCCTCCTCTCTTGGCTCTTCCGCTGCTTCTCTTGAGTCTCGAACTTCTCCTCCATCTCCTTGATCTTCTTCTCCTGCTCCAGGTGTTGCTTGTCCTTCTCGGCAAGCTGGGCGCGTAGCTCATCGTTGTTAAACAACTCATTGTACCTCTCAACGTCGATGTCCCTGACAAGATACTCTAACTCAGCGAGGTGGGTGCGCATAGGGTCTTGTTCGCTGTTAGTTAGCCCGATGACCATGCCATTCTCATCGCGTCGGCCGTAGGAGTGGGAGTAGTGGTTCTGAAGCTCGGAGAACTGACGTCCATAGAGGCGTGCTATCAGTTCTTGCATGAGGAGTTGGGCGCCTATCTTCTTGTTGGTGTGGAAGGTCTTGAACTTGATCTTTTCAGTCTTCGGCTCTGTCTCGCGTCATGGCTGCATGATGTGGATGACCCAGACACCCTTCTTGTGAAACTTGGTCATCTCGCTCCCTCTGATGAACGGGGTAGGCAGGGACAAGGCAGTGACGATGTCGATGAGGCGCTCTCCGAAACTATAGTTCTTAAAGTTGCCGGGCTTGGTGATGCGGAAGGTTGACATCTTTACGTTGGAACATGGCAAGTTAGTAAGTTAAAGGAGAAGGAAACTTAGAAAAAGCGCTGAAAGAGTTAAAGAGATTTTTCTAACTTAGAAGTCAAAACTATTTCTAAGTGTTAGCAACAAAGAGAAACAAGACAACTCCTAAATTTTCCTAAGTGTTTTTGTCCAATCCTAGGGTCACGAACCTAAGGGCAACACTTTGCTCTGATACCATCTGTAGCATACCTGTGCTTTATTTGTGCTAGTCCCGGATCGACTGCTAGCACACACAGTTACAAGATGAATTACCAAGAATACAAAGGTCTTTATTACAATGTTTGATCCACAAATAACATAGTATTTTACAACTCAATAAGGCACAAAGCCACAAACCTATTACAACTCTAGAAAATGACTAAGTAAAATAAACTACAAGTCTTCTTTTCTTCAAGCTCCACAGGCAGACATGTTGGACGAAGACTCATGACCATAGCGCAACATCCTTCAATCTTCTTAGTAGCCACCTGCAACATGATACGTTGCAGCCACGGAGGGTCAATACTTTGAATGTATTGGCAAATGTCACTTTGGTGGACTCAATGGCACCTACACGTATATGCTTTTTGGCCAGGTGGAGTTTAACTTAGCAAAAGCAAGCTTTTTCCTATCTTTGTAAAACTCAATTTTTCCTTAGCAATATTTTGTCCAGAAAGAACTTTTACTACCCAAGTTTACCCATCAAGTTTTAACTTAGAGAAATTGGGGTGAGGAGATTCTTGAATAGCTTCAATATCATGTCACACAAAATTGTCCATAACCGGGGACACGGCTAAGTACTTAGTTCTAAACACTCTGCAGAGGTGGTGCACTTTTCCCACAAGACTTAGTTAACCCGTTTTGCCATGAGACTCATTTTGCCTCAAATGGCCAAGTGAAAACTAAGACGAGGCCTTTCAGAAGCATTCCCTCAGACCAAATGGACGTGTTCCATCCTACCAACATCTACCACCCTCTGTCCGCCTGGCTTGATTTCTTGCAGCTTAGTTGACCAAGACAGAGCCCATATGTCTTGTGGTTGCACTGGAAGCTTCATGACTTGAACGTCTCCAATCTCTTTGCTCCTGGGTGGCCGTCCACAAGTGAGATACACCTGGTGGTTCAGAGGTTCGACGACATGACCCCAGGGAACCACTCAACATAAACCAATCAAAGCCACTTCCACCCAGGTGAATCATTAACTTAGTTGTTTTTCTTAGTTTTCCAAAAACTTGATTTTCAACACTTAGCCAAAAACATGTGTTAACCCTTCCCACAACAAGTGTAAAAGCAAAGTCCTATAGCAGCAGCAATTCTACTAGGAGATGCAAAGCTAGGCAAAAACTTAGCATAAAATCTAGCAAGCTAAAGATAAGAAAAACATAAAAACACCTACATATGCATCTTCTACTAGAAAAAGCTACTAAAGACAAAACTTTCAGTAGGACAAGGGAACATGGTGACACTTGCCGTGATAAGGAGAACAGTTGGTGCACTTGTCACAAAGACACTCGTTGCACTCAGCAGAATCTACACATAATATATAGCACCATAAGCACATATCAATCATAAAACACTCATAAAAGGAAAAGTATGCATGCAAATGTGTTTTAAACACCTCAAGGACACTTAACAAGTTCTCTGGTTGTTAACTATATGCATGATGACATGACCAAAATTTTAGAGTTATTTATAAATCTCAATTTATTTTCAACATACAAATAGAACAAATAAACAAACTAAAGCTACAAAACTAATATAGAAGTTACTAAAAGTATTCTGGCTGTGCTACAGTACTGGGAGGTTCCATAGGGACCTAACACAAAAGCATTTACTGCAAAATAAAATCTACAACTATTTTTAAATAGCAAAAATACTTAAATAGAGCTTGCAGTAATTTACTATATAAACAGATACTATATGAGCTTTTGATGCTAGAAATAGATTCTACACAATTTTATGAATCCATGGATGCAGGTTTGCTAAAATTGGACGTACAAAACTTGAGATATGAAATTTACAAGTTTTAATCGTTTTCTGATATTTTCAAACGAAACATATTCGGGTTAATTCAGAAAGCGACACTTGGCATCCTCTGATTTGCTGGTACCGATTCGGGCGGATCGCCGTTCTCGATCGTAGGATCTAAAGATGAATGGGTGGATCAGATCTGTCGGTACCGTTTTGGTAAGTGGCTAAACCCTATCCGCGAGATCTTGATCCAACGGTTGTAAAGAGAGAGAGGAAGGGCTCACCGGAAGGAGGTCGACGGTGAAGCTTCTGCGGTACTAGAAATCGTCGGCGGGGCAGTTCCGGTGATCTCTGAGCTCCGTGAAGACGATGACGACGTTCGGCTTGGGGTGGCGAAGGCGATGGCGAAGCGACGCTTCCGAAAGTTTCTTGCAGCGATGTCAGGGGACGGCTGGAGGTTAGCACCGTTACAGTGACGTCGAGAGCGCGGGTTATCCTGTCGTGTAGAGAGAGTGGAGGGAGATGGCGATCATACCAGGAGATTCGGGTTGCCGGGGCGACCTTGGTGGCGAGTCCTCCAAGCTCGAGGATGTCTAGGGGCCTGGGAATTCCTCGCCAGAGTTCTTCCAGCGGACGGCGAGATTCAGACGTGGACACTTTTGATGTTCTGGTGTTCAAACGGAGATGAGAAAGTGTCAGAGAGGTGCGCGTGACTAAGAAAAGAGAGAAGGTGCACAAGGTAGATCGGAAGGGGGTCGAGGCTCACCAGAACCAGCGGCGTCCTCTGGCAGAATCGGCGGCACGACGATCTCTGGTTACGGCAGCCTGGCGGTGTTGTAGCTAGGATTTTGGAGAGGGGTAGGTGCGGACGGGGAGGGGGTTTATATGGGGGGCGTTGCGTGGCAGAGGGGCTAGGGTTCAACCGAACCGGAGAGAAGTCCGGGGCGGTCACGTTTGGCGCGTCGTGTTCGTCCCGTACTCCTCGGAAGGGATGACAGGTGGGGTCCGGTGTCGGTGACTGAGGGGGAAAGAAAGAAAACGGTTCGGGGGGGGGGAAGGAATTGGGCCGTGGGCTGGATTCGGCCGCGGGCTAAACTATGCCCCGAGGCTTTTTATTCTTTTCCTAATTTTCTTTCCTTTTTCTTTTTCTGAAAACAATTGATTTTTGTTTGGAATCTTTTGCCAAACCCTTTTGATTTATTTCAAACCAATTTTTGCAAATTTGTAAAACCTTTTAAACATACAGGGAGAATTTGATTCAAAGAACAAAACAACACTTGAAAAAGTGTGCAATGCAAGGTGGAAGAATGCATGAAATGATGGATGATTTCATGTGCAAAAATTTATAAAACTTTTCCCAAAAATTGGGATGTTACAAGTCTAACCCCCTTAAGATGAATCTCACCCTCGAGATTCGGATTGGCTAGAAAATAGGTGCGGGTAGTCTTCTCGGAGTTCATCTTCTCGTTCCCAAGTTGCTTCTTTTTCAGTACGGTGACTCCACTGAACTTTGCAAAACTTGATCGTCTTGGTATGAGTAACTCTTTCTGATGTCTCCAAGATTTTGATAGGTTTCTCTTCATACGTGAGATCACTTTCCATCTGGCACTTCATGCATACTAACCCCCTTAAGAGAGTTAACCTTAGACCCTTTAAACTCGAAGGTTGATTTGAAACGAAAGTGTTTCTTTTCAGGGGTTGTGAGGGTGATGGTTTTGTTTGCACAGTCTATGACTCCCTCAGAAGCGGTCATCCAATCCATGCCCAGGATGACATCTAATCCTTGTGAGTCTAGGACAATAAGATTAGCCGGAAACTTATGTTTTCCAATTTCCAGGACTAGGTCTCTACAACCGGAATTTACTATCAACTCTCCCCCTGGAGAACTTACCCTTATAGGACAACCTATCATTTCAGTGGGTAATTTGTTCTTAACCACAAATGCTCTTGAGATGAATGAATGAGATGCACCAGTGTCGAAAAGAACAAGTGTTGAAAACTTATTGAGCAGAAACATACCATATACGGCGTCAGGCTCATCATAAATCTCCTCCACATTGATGTGGTTAACATGCCCCTTCTGGAATGGATTGGGCTTGTTTCCTTCATCTTTCTTCTGTGGGCAATCATTTGCATAATGCCCAGTCTTGTGGCACTTGAAGCATTCCACCTGACTAATATCCCTCTTCTCGGGGACATTATTGTTTCTGCCATTGTTGTTGCCATTGTTTTGGCCATTTGTCCCGGTGGAGTTATGATTGTTGTGGTTCCTGTGGCCATGATGGTGGTGGCCATTTCCCTTGTGATGTTGGTGCCCATTTCCACCATTATGGTTGTGGTGGTTTCCTCCATTCTTATGGAATCCAGAGCTTCCATGGTCACTGTGATAGCTTTGCTCGTGCACAGGCTCTTGGTACTTGCTAACATGGTGCTTCCTCTTTCTATTTTCAGACTGCTTCATCTTGCTCTCTAGAGTTATAGCTTGATCAAGCAGAGACTGAAAAGTGGGAGTGTAGGCAACAGACAGAGGAATTGACAACTCGTCATTGAGGCCCTCCAGGAACTTCTCCTTCCTTTTTGCATCGGTGTCAATGTCATCCGGTGCATAGCGGGATAGGTTGGTAAACTCATCAATATACTCAGACACACTGCGGAATTTCTGTCTGAGATCACGGAATTCTTTCTTCTTCAGACCCATCACACTAGAAGAAATGTGTGCAGCCCGGAACCCTTCCTGGAATGAGTCCCATGTCACTCCTTCAATGGGATGAGTGATCTGGTAAGTGTCCCACTAGCTTGTTGCTGGTCCTTCCAACAGATGAGCTGCAAACCTGACCTTTTCAGCATCAGTGCAACCAGTTGTCACTAAGTCCTTGTTGACAGAATGGAGCCAATCCATGGCTTCTAGTGGTTCAGCAGCATGAGAAAACTTGGCAGGACGTAGCCTTAGGAACCTTGTAAGCATGTCAACCTGAGGGGGAGGTGGTGGCGGTGGAGGGTTGTTGTTGTTGTTGTTGTTAGCATTGGCCAGAAACTGAGTCATGACTTGCATGAGTTGAGCCTGGGCTTCCATCATCTGCTACATCTGTTCCTCAGGAGCGCGATGGGGAGGCATCTATTGGGTTCGAAATAGGTGAGGTTAGACTTAGAGAAAGAGTCTAAGGGAATAAAGTTTCCTACCCATATGCAAAAACAATCCTTAAAAGAACACACACACATAAACACACAAGCATAGAAGAACTTTTAACCAAGCACACAATAAACTCAATAAATAGTTCGAAGGTACGCAAATGTTTTAAGTCTAAGGGATACAATGTCTATTGCCATACCACAAGCGGTCACGGGTAAAAACGCAAACTCAAAGATAAAGTGTGGTAGTCTATCTAACTACTCTATTCTTCCATGGCGACTTCCACCTCTTCAACATCAAAGCCATTCTCCTTGAGTAGCCTCTTGTAGTCCTGCAGCTCTTCAGTTAGGGTGTCGACCTTCTCTTGAAGCTCCCTCTTGTCGGCGCGCAGCTTCTCGATCAAGTCGTGGTCCGCTTCAAGCTCGAAGTCGTTGCACTCTATCTTCTGCTTCAGTTCTCTAACATCTTTGTTCCTAGCTTGGATCCTCCTCTCTTGGCTCTTCCGCTGCTTCTCTTGAGTCTCGAACTTCTCCTCCATCTCCTTGATCTTCTTCTCCTGCTCCAGGTGTTGCTTGTCCTTCTCGGCAAGCTGGGCGCGTAGCTCGTCGTTGGTAAACAACTCATGGTACCTCTCAACATCGACGTCCCTGACGAGATACTCTAACTCGGCGAGGTGGGTGCGCATAGGGTCTTGTTCGCTGTCAGTTAGCCCGATGACCATGCCATCCTCATCGCGTCGGCCGTAGGAGTGGGAGTAGTGGTTCTGAAGCTCGAAGAAGTGACATCCACAGAGGCGTGCTATCAGTTCTTGCATGAGGAGTTGGGCGCCTATCTTCTTGTTGGTGTGGAAGGTCTTGAACTTGATCTTTTCAGTCTTCGGCTCTGTCTCGCGTCCTGGCTGCGTGATGTGGATGACCTAGACGCCCTTCTTGTGAAACTTGGTCATATCGCTCCCTCTGATGAACGGGGTAGGCAGGGACTAGGCAGTGACGATGTCGATGAGGCGCTCTCCGAAACTATAGTTCTTGAAGTTGCCAGGCTTGGTGATGCGGAAGGTTGACATCTTTACGTTGGAACATGGCAAGTTAGTAAGTTAAAGGAGAAGGAAACTTAGAAAAAGCGCTGAAAGAGTTAAAGAGATTTTTAAGGTGAAAACTGTGGGAAGAGCCCACTGCAATTATTATAAGATTTTAGGGGTTTACAAGAGAATGTACAAGCAAAGTCTTAGCCAAAAGCTCAGACAAAATAAAATAAAATAAAGAAAATAGCAAATAAGAAATCTGCTATACAAAGAGCTAGACTTGAGACTGCAGCCATTCTTTGAAACTTTCCACATGCTTCTTCTTCTTTCTATGAGCAACCATTCTCAATTCTTGAATAAAGAACCCCCTCCAATTCCTGAAAGTTGGGGCTTGATTGTTGAACACCTTATTATTCCTAAGTGTTAGCAACAAAGAGAAACAAGACAACTCCTAAATTTTCCTAAGTGTTTTCGTCCAATCCTAGGGTCACGAACCTAAGGGCAACACTTTGAAATACCATCTGTAGCGTACCTGTGCTTTATTTGTGCTAGTCCCAGATCGACTGCTAGCACACACAGTTACAAGATGAAATACCAAGAATACAAAGGTCTTTATTACAACGTTTGATCAACAAATAACATAGTATTTTACAACTCAATAAGGCACAAAGCCACAAACCTATTACAACTCTAGAAAACGACTAAGTAAAATAAACTACAAGTCTTCTTTTCTTCAAGCTCCGCAGGCAGACGTGTTGGACGAAGACTCGTGACCGTAGCGCAACATCCTTCAATCTTCTTAGTAGCCACCTGCAACATGATACGTTGCAGCCACGGAGGGTCAATACTTTGAACGTATTGGCAAATGTCACTTTGGTGGACTCAATGGCACCTACACGTATATGCTTTTTGGCCAGGTGGAGTTTAACTTAGCAAAAGCAAGCTTTTTCCTATCTTTGTAAAACTCAATTTTTCCTTAGCAAAATTTTGTCCAGAAAGAACTTTTACTACCCAAGTTTACCCATCAAGTTTTAACTTAGAGAAATTGGGGTGAGGAGATTCTTGAACAGGTTCAATATCATGTCACTCAAAATTGTCCGTAACCGGGGACACGGCTAAGTACTTAGTTCTAAACACTCTGCAGAGGTGGTGCACTTTTCCCACAAGACTTAGTTAACCCGTTTTGCCATGAGACTTATTTTGCCTCAAATGGCCAAGTGAAAACTAAGACGAGGCCTTTCAGAAGCATTCCCTCAGACCAAACGGACGCGTTCCATCCTACCAACATCTACCACCCTCTGTCCGCCTGGCTTGAGTTCTTGCAGCTTAGTTGACCAAGACAGAGCCCATATGTCTTGTGGTTGCACTGGAAGCTTCATGACTTGAACGTCTCCAATCTCTTTGCTCCTGGGTGGTCATCCACAAGTGAGATACACCTGGTGGTTCCGAGGTTCGACGACATGACCCCAGGGAACCACTCAACATAAACCAATCAAAGCCACTTCCATCCAGGTGATTCATTAACTTAGTTGTTTTTCTTAGTTTTCCAAAAACTTGATTTTCAACACTTAGCCAAAAACATGTGTTAACCCTTCCCACAACAAGTGTAAAAGCAAAGTCCTATAGCAGCAGCAATTCTACTAGGAGATGCAAAGCTAGGCAAAAACTTAGCATAAAATCTAGCAAGCTAAAGATAAGAAAAACATAAAAACACCTACACATGCATCTTCTACTAGAAAAAGCTACTAAAGACAAAACTTTCAGTAGGACAAGGGAACATGGTGACACTTGCCTTGATGAGGAGAAGAGTTGGTGCACTCATCACAAAGACACTCGTTGCACTCAGCACAATCTACACATAATATATAGCACCATAAGCACATATCAATCATAAAACACTCATAAAAGGAAAAGTATGCATGCAAATGTGTTTTAAACACCTCAAGGACACTTAACAAGTTCTCTGGTTGTTAACTATATGCATGATGACATGATCAAAATTTTAGAGTTATTTATAAAGCTCAATTTATTTTCAACACACAAATAGAACAAATAAACAAACCAAAGCTACAAAAGTAATATAGAAGTTACTAAAAATATTTTGGCCATGCTACAGTACTGGGAGGTTCCATAGGGACCTAACACAAAAGGATTTACTGCAAAATAAAATCTATAACTATTTTTAAATAGCAAAAATACTTAAATAGATCTTAAAGTAATTTACTATATAAACAGATACTATATGAGCTTTTGATGCTAGAAATAGATTCTACACAATTTTATGAATCCATGGACGTAAGATTTGCTAAAATTGGACGTACAGAACTTGAGATATGAAATTTACAAGTTTTAATCATTTTCCGATTTGGGCAGATCGCGGTTCTCGATCGTAGGATCTAAAGACGAATGGGTGGATCAGATCTATCGGTACCGTTTCGGTAAGTGGCTAAACCCTATCTGTGAGATCTTGATCCAACGGCTGTAAAGAGAGAGAGGAAGGGCTCACCGGAAGGAGGTCAATGGCGAGGCTTCTGCGGTACTGGAAATGGTCAGCAGGGCACTTTCGGTGATCTCTGAGCTCCGTGAAGACAATGATGATGTTCGGCTTGGGGTGGCGAAGGTGATGGCGAAGCGACGCTTCTGAAAGTTTCCTGCAGCGGTGTCAGGGGACGGCTGGAGGTTAGCACCATTACGGTGACGTCGAAAGCCCAGGTTATCCTATCGTGTAGAGAGAGTGGAGGGAGATGGCGATCATACCAGGAGATTCGGGTTGCCGAGGCGACGTTGGTGGCGAGTCCTCCAAGCTGGAGGAAGTCTAGGGGCCTGGGAATTCCTCGCTGGAGTTCTTCCAGCGGACAGCGAGATTCAGACGTGGATGCTTTCGATGTTCTAGTGTTCAAATGGAGATGAGAAAGTGTCAGAGAGGTGCGCGTGACTAAGAAAAGAGAGAAGGTGCACAAGGTAGATCGGAAGGGGGTCGAGGCTCACTAGAACCGGCGGCGTCCTCTGGCAGAATCGGCGGCACGGCGGTCTCAGGTTACGGCAGCCTAGCGGCGTTGTAGCTAGGGTTTTGGAGAGGGGTAGGTGCAGACGGGGAGGGGGTTTATATGGGGGGGCGTTGCGTGGCAGAGGGGCTAGGGTTCAACCGAATCGGAGAGAAGTCCGAGGCAGTCATGTTCGGCGCGTCGTGTTTGTCCCGTACTCCTCGGAAGGGATGACAGGTGGGGTCCGGTGTCGGTGACTGAGGGGGAAAGAAGGAAAATGGTTTGGGGGGGAAAGGAATTGGGCCGTGGGCTGGATTTGGCCATGGGCTAAACTCTGCCCCAAGGCCTTTTTATTCTTTTCCTAATTTTCTTTCCTTTTTCTTTTTCTGACAACAATTGATTTTTGTTTGGAATCTTTTGCAAAACCCTTCTGATTTATTTCAAACCAAATTTTGCAAATTTGTAAAACCTTTTAAACATACAGGGAGAATTTGATTCAAAGAACAAAACAACACTTGAAAAAGTGTGCAATGCAAGGTGGAAGAATGCATGAAATGATGCATGATTTCATGTGCAAAAATTTATAAAACTTTTCCCAAAAATTGGGATGTTACACAAATCAAAGAAGATTATTGTATCCACCACAGGAATGAAAAAACCAGAATGTGGGACAGGGCTCTAAATGAGCTTGGTGAAAAGGTTTGTGCCCTCTATCCTTTTATTTGTGAACTTTGCTATAAAGTGGGTCATTTCAATTTTCAATGCTCAGGCCATGATAATAGCCTTTCTAATCCAATGAGTACTACAAGTTTGTATTGTGATGACATGATCACTCCTAATCAGCATGATGAGCTTACTTTATTTTTGGGGTGTGAAGAGTTATCAAGAAAACTTGCTTTGGTAGATATGAGTGCTTTTAATATGAATAACTTCCTACAATGTTGTAATCTTTATTGTTTTGATAATTGCCACACAAATACTTACATACAAAATGTTATAAAAGATGAGGCTTTACCAAATTATGACAGGACTAATATGTGTTTTGCTCTTATTAATGAAAAGGAGGAACCCTCCAAAGTTTCTTCTATCGTTTCTGTCAATAAACCATGGAATGTGGAGAAGCTTCCTTTCAAGCCTCTCCCTCTTAAAGAGGGGAAGAAGAAGAAGAGGAGTAAAAGGAGAGAGGAAACAGTATCTTTCCCTAAGCATGTTGCTCCTATTATAGTTTGTGCTAATGAGTCTGAACTTGATGATGTTCCTATGCCTCTTACCTATAGTAGTGATCATGATTGGGAAGAGCACACTACTTTTGGTATTGAAAATCTCTTGGGAACCAATTCTGAAAATGATGATGTTAATAATTGTTGTACTATTAGTGCTATTCATGTTCCTTCCAATGATGATATGCTTACAAATAAACACACTTTGGAAGATAGCTATTTTGTTGAATTTGCTCCTACTATGATTACTAAGAATGACTATGTTTATGTGGGGAGTATTAATTCTTTTATGCATGTGGCTCATGATAAGAATGTTTTATGTGATAGTTATATTGTTAATTTTATTCATGATGCTACTGAAGGTTATTATGAGAGAGGGAAGCATGGTTGTATGCATCTCAACAATATTAAGTTTCCCCTCTTTATGTTGAAAATCTTGAAGTTGCACTTCTTTTGCTTTCCTATGCTTGTTGCTTTGTGCTTTCATGACTTGTTTCTTTACAAGATTCTTTTTCATAGGAAGTGGTTTAGACTTAAAAGTGTTTCATATTTTCTTTTTGATGCTCTCTTTTGCTTCAAACTTTTTTAAGGCATTTATGTGAGCATCTTCTCAAATTTCTGCGCCTAGCTCAAAGGCGTTAAAGAAAAGCACTCTTGGGAGATAACCCAATATTTTCTTTTCAGTATTTTTTATTTTTGTTGAGTCTTGGAAGTTGTTACTACTATAATGACCTCTCCTTATCATTTTTATTTCATTTTTGTGCCAAGAGCAACCTCTAATTGGAAGAAGGTAAGATTTGGGGAAGTAGCTGTCATTTTGATCTGCCATCTCTTGTGCACATGCCCCAGGTTATTATCTAACTTTAATTAGCTTTTCACTTTTTGATTTGAGCAACAGAAGATTTTTGAAAAAATTGATCTTTACCAGCTGTTCTATTTTGACAGATTTCTGCCACTATTTGCATTTGCCTCTTGATCTCTTTCTTTTTGAAGTTTTTTTGATCACGAAACTTTTGAGAGAAGTTGCTACAGTATCTAATGTGTTAATAAGTGTTTTAATTGAGTTGAAATTGAACCAAATGTGGATTTACTATCTTGCATAAACTAATGTTGCTAATGAGAATTGTGTGAAGTTTTGTATGAAGGAAGTTTTCAAGTGTAGGGAAAGGAGAATGCTGAGATGAGATGAAGTATGCACAAAATCTCAATCTTTGGGATGCCCATGTCACCCCAAGAAATATCCAAGAAGTACAAGCGTCAAAGCTTGGGGATGCCCAAGGCACCCCCCTTCTTCATCAACAAAAATATCAAGTCATCTTTCAAGACACTATATTTTTATTGCTTCATATGCTATGTGTTTTTCTTGGAGCGTCTTTATTTTTATTTTCAGTTTTCTTTTGTTTTGTTTGCTGTAATAAATGGTTGGATCACACCATGTTTGTTTTGGAGAGATAGACGCTTTGTTTTCATTGCCTAAAACACTCTAGTTTTCACTCTTATTGTTCTGCGAGTGTTCTCTTTTGCTAGTACTGCGTTTAGCTTTTGTTTTTCGCCCTCGTTCTTGTTCAGAACTTGTTAGTTCTTTGTAGATAGGTGTGTTTAGACCTCTGGTATTTGTTGCTTTTCATCTTTGAGAGTTGTTTCAAAAAGGTTGATTGGTGTTGGAAAAGAGTAAAAAGTTTCATGCTCATAGTGGTGCGGATGGGAGCTTGTTTAGACTGTGGCTTAGACTTTTGCATGTCATGCTAGATATTATTTTGATTATATGCTTGTAGTATGACTTCTCTCAAATGACTGAGAGTGCTTAATGTGCCTTTGAAATAATCATGCATTGTTTTTATCTTATAGAAGCATAATATTGTGGTATTCTCCTTTGATGCTTTATTTGGGTTGACTTGGTGCATGCTTACACCATGTTTGACTTTAAACCAGTCGCCTCAAGCCTCCATGATCATTTGGTGTTTGACTTGTGATATCACTTTATGCTTTGGTTAATAATGTTTTGTCGCTATGCATGATTATGGCCATTATTGCTCTCTTAGTTGGTCACTCCCAGTCTTTTGCTAGCCTTGATCTGTACAGTATGAGCTCTACTCGTGCATCCAACTCCCAAAAACCAAATTTTTCCAATGTGTCCACCATATCTACCTATTGGCAATTTTCTATTCCAAGTATATTCGTCTTGCTTTTATCTATGTTCCAAATTAAATTTTTTGTTATGTGAAAATTAGTTAGTAAAGCTCTCACGAACTTGATGGCACATTTACTTTCTTGCACTTAATAAACTTGACCATTGTGGCTCTCTTATGTTGATTATATGCTTGCAAGTTGTAAGTTGGGAGTTAGCTTAGACATGCTATCATGGGGCACGCTTTCAACATTGCACTTATTCCTATTTAGTTGATATCTTGATCTTTTGTTTATGGATGCTTACCTATGTGAAAGGAGTTGGAAACTTGTTAAGTTCATGGAGTTTGTATACGTGTTAGAGAAACACCAGGGCCGCTAATCTAAACCATGCATCATTCATGGTGGAAATTTGTAGCATAACCATTGCGAACATTCGACGACACATCTCAAAATAAAAAGCTATAGGTGTCCATTGACTATTTGTCTTGTCATTTTGATGTGGGACAGTTTCCATGTCACCGGGCAGGAGGTACCCCGTTGGCGTTCTCAATGATACACGTATGCTTACAATGACTAGAACTTGCTTGGGACCTAAGTTGATTAGCATGGTTTAAGTACTCGTATTCATGGGACATGAGATTTTCAACTTATGATTTGTCAAGGATATATCTCATATTTGTACTCGCATTAACCTTAACCACTCAAGATGCCTATGATGGGGGCAATGAGAGCTCAAAGCTAATAAGTACCATAATTTTTGGTAGGTTTATAAAACTTGCAATCACTACTTCCCTCTTCGAAGGGCCTTTCTTTTACTTTTATGTTGAGTCTTCATCTTCTACCTTTATGCACCGATTAAGAGAGCGTAGTTGTCATTCTAAGTATAATGTGCATGGTCCCAATATTTATTATTGATTGATTCATGATTATGGTATTGCTTGTTCTCAAATTATTTGTATCTAGTCACCCTCTTGAACTTTGAAGGTGTCCTATGCATTTATGTTTTGCTACTCCATGAGGGACAAGCTGAATACCACTTTGTTATGTTATGCTTCAAACAAACATACACCTTTCAATGCATTACTACTCATGATCTTTTGTTTGTGTTACTCCATGAGGGACAAGCTAAGTTCTATTGTCAAGATTATATCTCTCATGCCCATGTTTAGAGTACTTTGATCTCAGCATGCAATGCTTTACATTGTTTTGATCAAGATTGTGTTGGTGCATGTCACCTCAAAAATTATTGTTTTGTTCTCACTTACCTACTCAAGGACGAGCAGGAGTTAAGCTTGGGGATGCTTGATACATCTCAAATGTATCTATAATTTTTGATGCTCCATGCTTGTTTTACACCAATTGCTTTGTGTTTTGTTGACACTTTGTGGCATTTTATGCATTTTCCGGAACTAACCTATTAACAAGATGCCACAGTGCCAGTTCCTATTTTCTGCTATTTTTGTGTTTCCAAAAAGTTACACAGGAAATATTCTCGGAATTGGACGAAACAAAGCCTAAAGTTCCTATTTTTCCCGACGCGAGACGGAGTCCAAAGCAGAGACTAAGGAGGGCCAGGAGGTGGCCACACCACCTGGTGGTGCGGGTCCACCCCTGGGCGCGCCACCACCTGGTGTGGGCCCCCTAATACCCTCTGACATCGCCCTTCTACCTATATAAAGCCTCCGACGCGAAAACCCTAAATCAATCAGCGTTTCTCCTACAAAAGTTCCGCAGCACCGCCGCCATCGAAGACCAATTTCAGGGGACAGAAGTGATAGGGGTTGACCCCTTGGGGGTGGCCCGATCTTCACGGATTCACAAGATTTGTGGCGGGGAAAGAGGATGAACACGACGCACATGATGAACATGACACACAAATCGAAGGCAAACACACACACACACACACAAGATACACACCGGTTGTCCTCGTTGGCCCGATTCACCAACTCAATAGAATGACAAGGAAGAGACTCCAAGAGTAGAATACCTTGTGAGAGATTGATATGCTTGGAATAGAATTCCAATTGGGGAAGAGACCAATCAATTGGATAGAATTACACACTCTTGTATGCAAGAGATCCAAATCAAGGTAGAATTCCCCAAATAGAAGAGATCCCAAACAAAGAGGGTGATTTCTAGATGGAAGATCTAGTAAGGTTCCCACAAGGGGTGAGGTATCATGCCAATTCTTATCTCAATTCATCTCTATCCCAGGGAGGGGGATAGTGACCCATATATATAGGCAGCCACGAGCTAGGGGTAGTTTGGTCACTAGGGAGATAGATAACATAGGTGGCTTCGTGGCCAAAACAAAGTTGACTTGGGTAGAATGGCTATAGCCGGTGTTCAGTCCGGCTATAGCCGGTGTGGCCGGATTTAGCCGGTCCAGCTTCAGCTGCCGCCTCTTCTTGCGATGCTTCCAAGCTTCTTTCCGGTGGTTCTTCTTCTTCCTTCTCTTCCACGCCTCGATGATGTCGGACTTGAGTGTGGATGTTGTTGACGCACATGATGCGGTTGTGTCCGAAGGCCACCCCGTATCATCTCCCCCCGCTTCAAAGAACGTCATCCTCGATGTTGACTCAACATCATAATGTAGGGGAGGTAGATGTAGGCGCTTGTACTTGGAGTGCACCATGTTGTCATACTTGTGAAGATTGGTTTGGCAACTCTTCAATGTTCATTCACCTTCCATGAGGCCTACAAAGGTCACAGGCAAAGCGAAACAACACTCAAAGAGTAGCCAATTCATAGAGGTTATGGCATGAGTTCGCGAGTAGAAGGAGGTCACCTTACAAAGTTGTTGATGTGCTCTCGTTGTAGAAGGGTTTGATTGAAACCACTCGCAGGAGCGTATCCACCAATAATATCCATGTGTACCTACGCACAACAAAGACCAATAAAAGTATGTGTGTGCGTGATAGGGGGCCATATCATCAAGGACAAGTCCATTCTTGTTCACAACACAATTAGCACAACACAAGTATAATAAAGGGAATGCATATGCAAGGTCTATGTGTAATCAAATTGTTTGAACATCTTCCAAATGTGGGAACACAAAAACTCCTTCAAAATTTGAGAAGCCCATGGTGTCCATCTCATGTTGAAAGACATGCATATTATTGCGCTCAAGGCTTTCGAAAGAGCAAGTAGTCAACATCCTTGAAGCAATAAGAGGAGAATTTGGCAAAAACACATACGACAAGATGTCAAAATCATCATCAACATGTGTGCAAACAAACCATAGGAAAGAACAAGTTTTCATCATATTTGTTGCAACACAAATCATATTTATCCAATAGTAGAAGAAGATATCATTATCACAAGTGGTTATGCATCCCAACCAAAAGAAAGAGCAAATTGTCAACTTGGTTGATGCAACACCAATGAACGCAAATCGGTAACACATGTGACAAGTCATGGCCAATAGAGCAATGTGGTTGCACACATAACAAAAGAAGGAGAAATCATTCCACATGTATGTTGCAACAGATAAAGCATCAATATTCAATATCATGGGAGCATGAATGTCACAAGTGGCACATGAGTTATCAACATGCTTGCAAAGAAACCATATGGAAGAGAAAGTGTTCAACATGTTTGATGCAAAGCATGTGAAGGGTAAGCGGGTGGAGTTTGAGATTGGACTCACAAGTATTATGCTCTCAAGAACTCTTTTCGCCAACTCGTGCTCAATTGAGGTTGACGTTATTGTCCGCATACCTACACACACCAAAGATAGCAAAAACAACGTGTGTGCATGGTAGATGAATACATCATCCATCATGATGCATCTATTTATTTGCACATCACCATTAGCATCAAGAAAGATATCATAATATTCATGGTGATTATGAAATGTATATGTGGTAGCATGCTTATCATGGGCAAATGCAAAATCTTAATTTAATTGAGAGAGCTATGGGGGCCTTCTCATTTTCAAATATAGTAACATTATTGCAAACCAAGCATTGAAAAGAGCAATTGTTCAACATTTTGGTTGCATTAATGGAAGAAAAATGTAAGCATTACGCACAAAACATGTTCAAAATTCTATCCTTGTTGTCGACAAACCTAGGGAAAGAGCAATTGTTCGACAAGGTTGTCACAACACAAGCATCATTGTCATCATTGCAAGCAATACATGGGAAAGAGCAATTGTTCAACATATTGCATGCAATAGGAGATAAAGTGAAGCACTCATAGCTTAACATGTTCATGTCCACTAGGGGAATCATGGCATCACCAACACCTATGTTACCTTTGTAGTCGCCCTCCTTTGAGGTAGGTGTTGTTGAAGTAGGTAGCTCCATGTGGCCGACGTACTCATCATCTTCTAAGCATGGTGTATTATCATCAAGTGTATGCACCATGTACATCTTGTCCAAGGTTGGCATCCTTTCATCCATGAAACCTATTGTAACATGAGAGGACACACTCGAGATAGAGGGTAAGGTGTTAGAAATCAAAATGGCCTCACATGACCTATCAACTACCACTCTTGTCTCACTCAGTGCATCACTCATGCCCTCAAAGTGGAAGCATTCAATCTCACATATAGTGGATTCACTCATCTCACATATAGTGGAGTCCCTCATTTCCATGGAAAGGATGTCATCATTATCCGAGCAACCTAGCAAAGAAGAAGACAACACAAGAGGAGTAGAGGTTAAGTTGTTAGAAAGTAAAATGTCCTCACTCAACTCATGTGGTGTATCACTCTTGCTCTCAAGGTGTATGTGGCTCTCATCCTTGCGTGGGATAGGTTTCTTCCTCTCACATAGGCTATCAAGATGTTGTCGATGGTTTGCACCATGCTCTTGAGGGTGAGGTTTTCGATGGCGCTCATGGTTACCCCCATGGTTGGAGCGTGAAGATCTTGATGAACACGACCTTGAGTGGTGATGTTGGCGCTTAAAGTTGTCGAAAGACGACATGAGTTGCTCCATCTTAGCGATGAGCCTCGCTTGTGAGTCATCAAGTTGTCAGTAGGAGTCGGCGAGCTTTTTGTCCATGGTGGTGTGATGTGCGTTGAACTTTTCGAACCAAGGGTCTTGATGTTCGCCATCCCTAGACATGGTGACAAAGCTAAAAGTATATTGTGGAAAGTGAGGTGGTTAGAAAACTCCTTTGTATCGGTGGAACACACACTCTTTTCATATTTTTGCATTTCGATGCTTAAAAGCTTATTTGCTATCTATGTATGTCACACAATGACTATTTCTTCTTTTGTGTATCTTTCTCACCGAGCTTGCTTCAGAGCTTTGCTCAAATTACGCACACACACAAACCCTCTCACGGTCGGGACACTTGTGCAATGCTTCGTGATGTCTACACACGCGTCTGTTCTTGTAGACAGTGTTGGGCCTCCAAGTGCAGAGGTTTGTAGAGCAGCAGCAAGTTTCCCTTAAGTGGATCACCCAAGGTTTATCGAACTCAGGGAGGAAGAGGTCAAAGCTATCCCTCTCAAGCAACCCTGCAATTACACAGAAAGTCTCTTGTGTCCCCAACACACCCAATACACTTGTCAGATGTATAGGTGCACTAGTTCGGCGAAGAGATAGTGAAATACAAGTGGTATAGATGATTATAAGTAGTAAATGCAATCTGGAATAAAAATGGCAGCAAGCAAACAAGTAACAAAACAGCAAGTAAACGGTGTCCAAAGCTTGGAAACAAGGCCTAGGGATCATACTTTCACTAGTGGACACACTCCCAACAAATATAACATAATTGAACAAATAAATAACTTCTCTTCACTATGGTACTCTGAATTACTCTCCTATTGAATAACACTAATCATTGCGTAGTGGCTACAGAAGCACCCCTTAAAGTTCATCAAGTACTTGACAAACACCACTCATAGAGATATCCAAATCAAATCACAACTCAAGATAAATATTATTGCAACTTAGACCAAGTACTAACACGGTGCACACACTGTCAACATTACACCATGAAAGGAGGAATAGATCACTTCAATACTATCATAGTGATAATTATTCTCATAATCCATAAGAGATCACAATCATAGCCTAGACCAAGTACCACCACGATGCACGCAGTGTCACCGTTACACCATGGCAGGAGGAATAGATTACTTTAATAACACACTATAGTACACATAATGAAGAAGAGTAGCATCTACTTATTCAACATGATACAAAGCTCACGATCACATAAAGATCACATCATGGGAGAGAGAGGTGAACCACATAGCTACCGGTAGAGCCCTCAGCCCCGGGGATGAACTACTCCCTCCTCATCATAGGAGACAACAAGGTCGATGGAGATGGCGGTGAGGTCGATGGAGACGGTGAAGACAGCGATGGAGACCAATGGAGATGGCTCCGGGGGCACTGTCCTATCCCGGCAGGGTGCCGGAACAGAGACTTCTGTCCCCCAAAATTCGTCAGCGGCGGCAGCGGAGCTACGGAACTCTTTCTGGAAAATTGCCGACCCCCTTAGGGTTTTCCGTCCCAAGGCTTTATATAGGCGAAGGGGCGTCGTCAGGGGGCTGCCAGGGGCTCCTCACACATAGGGGGCGCGGCCAGGGGCTGGGCCGCGCCGCCCTGGTGTGAGGGCAGCCCCTGGCCCCCCTCCGACTCTCGTTTGGTCCTCGTCCTTCGTCTGGGAAAAATAAGACTTCTGGAACTTGTTTCGTCCAATTCCGAGAATATTTCCTGTGTAGCTTTTCTGAAACACAAAAACAACAAAAAATAGGGAACTGGCACTGTGGCATCTTGTCAATAGGTTAGTTCCGGAAATCGCATAAAAACACCACGAAGTGTAATGAAACACAAGGCAAATGGTGTAAAAACAAGCATGGATCATCAAAAATTATAGATATGTTTGAGACGTATCAGCATCCCCAAGCTTAACTCCTGCTCGTCCTCGAGTAGGTAAGTCATAACAAAAGAAATAATTTTTGAGGTGACATGCACCATCACAATCTTGATCATGTATGTACGCGTTGTACGTTGGGATCAAAAGAACATAAAACATGGGCATGAAAGACATAATCTTGATAGAAGAAACTTAGCAACCATGTTATAAACATGCAAATGAACACAAACAAAAGATCATGAAAATGAAACAATGAAAGTCAAATGTGTGTTCAAATCATAAGGAAAAACATACAAATGGTTTTCAGCTTGTCCTTCATGGAGAGCAAAACATAAATGCATAGGACACCTTCAAGTTTAAGAGGGCGACTAGATACAAATAATTTGAGAACAAGTGAAACCAACAATATGAATCAATCAATGAAAACTTTGGGACAATGCACATTATAATCAGAATGACAACTATGCTCTCTTAATGGTGCATAAAGGTAGAAGGTGGTGACTCAACATAAAAGTAAAAGAAAGGCCCTTCGCTGAGGAAAGCAGTGATTAAACATGTGCTAGAGCTTTTCATTTGTAAAACAGAGAGATAAAACTTGGGTTTTGAGAGGTGGTTGCTTTTGTCAACGACTGGCAATGGGGTTCTTACTATCTTCCATACAAAAATGAAGCAAGTTTTTGAGAGAGAGATTGGCACTTTTGTGCTCTTTTATAAAGCTTGGCACTCCTCCCCACCTTTTTTCCTTTCACAAGCCATGGCTAACCGATTCCATCGGGTGCCCACCAACATTCACATACCATGCAGGAGTGCCTTTTTTTAATTTTTTTTCTTTTTGGAATAAGCAATATGGAAGATAGCAAATCCGACCACTACGTCCCCATGAGCTGAAAACAGTGTCACAAAAAGAGAAGTGTTTTAAAGGTTTTTGAAAGGTAGCACATGCAAATTTACTTGGAATGGCTTACACATACCATGCATAGGAGTTTGTAGTGGACACAATGGCAAACTCGGTTTTTAGGAGTTGGATGCATGAGTAGAGCTCATACTCAGTACAAAATGAGGGCTAGCAAAAGACTGGGAGTGACCAACTAAGAGAGCAATAACTGCCATAATCATGCAAAGCGACAAAGCAACATTAAAAGAAGCATAAGATGGCATCAAAAGTCAAAAACTAAATGATCATAGAGGCTATTGGTGACTTTGTAAGAGTCTAACATGTGTGAGCATACGCCAAGTCAACCCAAATAAAGCATCAAGGAGAAAACCAAAATAATGCTTCCATACAATAAAAACAACGCATGATTTTTTTCAAAGGCTCATTAAGCAATCTCAGTTATTTGAGACAAGTCATGCTACATAAAAAACACTAAGCATACTATCAAAAAGACATCAAGCATGCCATGAAAAAGCCTAAGCCGCAGTCTACACAAGCTCCTTCTTGTACCACTTTTTTACATAAAGCTTTTTCTCTTTTCCAACACCATTCAAATTTTTTTATAAGCAACTCTTTTGATGAAAACCAACATGGACCAGAGGTCCAAATACACCTTGATGCAAAGATAAAGCAAGATCTAAACAAAAATCAAGGAGAAAAATGCAAGCTAAACGCAGTAGCAGAAAAATAGAACACTCATTGAACGATAAGAGTGAAAACTAGAGTGTTCTTGGCAAATGAAAAATGGAGTTCATCTCTCTCCAAACACATGATGTGATCCAAACATTTATTGCAGCAAACAAAGCAAAAGAAAACTGAAAACAAAAACAACTGACACTCCAAGAAAAACACATAGTGCATGAACCAATAAAAATATAGTGTCTTGAAAGGTGACCTGATTTTTGTCGATGAAGAAGGGGTGCCTCGGGGGCATCCCCAAGCTTTGACGCTTGTACCTCTTGGATATTTATTGGGGGTTGCATGGGCATCCCCAAGCTTGAGCTTTTGTCCATTCTTCATCTCATCTTATCATTCTCCAATCCCTACACTTGAAAACTTCCTTCATACAAAACTAAACACAATTCTATTAGCAACATTAGTGTAAGCATAACATATAATCAACCCTTTTTGCTTCAGGTTTTAACCCAAAACCACCACATATTAAGCATATACTACTGTAGCAACTTCCCCAAAAGTTCCATTATCAAAAGAACTAAAAAAGAAAGCGATAAAGCGGCAAACACAAATATTGGCAGAAATCTGTCAAAACAGAACAGCTGATAAAGGTCGAATTTTTGACATATTTTCTGTTGCTCAAATCAAAAAGTGTTCTACTAATGAAAGTTTGGATATAACCTGGGTCATATGCACAAGAAATCGCAGGTCCAAAAGATATACAGAGAATTTTCACGAATTTTTACGGTGCAATACCGAAAACAGTTTCAGGACAGTAACATCCCCAAATTTTACCTCACTCAAATTAGAGGCTTCTCTTGGGACAACAACGAAATAAAAAGGATAAGGAGCAATTATTACAGTAGTAATAACTTCCAAGACTCAAATAAAAGAAAAAGTACTGAAAATAAACAATGGGTTATCTCCCAAAAGTGCTTTTTTAAACGCCTTTGAGCTAGGCGCAGTAATTTGCAAAGATGCTCATGTGGGCGCCATAAAAGAGCTTGAGGCAAAGGCGCCATATAGGAACTTAAAGCAATAGAGAGCATCAAAAAGCAAATATGAAACACATTTAAATCTAAACCACTTCCTATGAAAAATAGTCTTGTAAAGAGACAAGTCATGAAAGCGCAAAGCAAAAAGCATAGGAAGGCAAAACAAGTACAACTTCAAGAGTTGCAACATAAAGAGGGGAAACTTAATATTATTGAGATCCATCAAACCATGTTTCCCTCTCTCATAATAACTTTCAGTAGCATCATGAATAGAACTAACAATATAACTATCACATAAAACATCCCTATCATGAGCCACATGCATAAAAGAATTAATACTCCCCACATGAACAATAGTAGTAGGAGCAGATTCAACAGAATAATTATTCTCATCACCATAATCATCATAAACAGGAGGCATATTGTAATCATAACTAATTTTCTCCTCAAAAGTAGGTGGACTGAAAATATTATACCCATCATCATAACCATCATAAACTAGATGTTATTATCATCACAAGCGAGAGAACAGCTATTTCGCAAAGCATATTCTTCAAACATATCATCATAAGAAGGAACATCACATAGGGGAGATAAAATATCATCAGAGCAAACTTTCTCCACTAAAGCTGGGGAATTAAAAATATCATGCTTAACAAAACCAGCTTCCCCAAGCTTAGACTTTTCTATAGCATTAGCAACAACGGTATTCAAAGCATTCATACTAACAACACTATTAGCATGCAAATTAAGCTCCAAAGGTTTTTCAATTTTCTCTTCAAATCTAAACTCAGGAAAAAGACTAAAGAAATCTTTATTTTCCATTAAGCCTAACTAGTGAAAATAAAAACAAGAAACAAAATGATATAATTGCAGAATCTAAAGGAAATAACTCCGAGCACTCACACAGGAGGATGCGAGTACCTTTTACCTTACCTCCCCGGCAACGGCGCCAGAAAAGAGCTTGATGTCTACGCACGTGTCTGTTCTTGTAGACAGTGTTGGGCCTCCAAGTGCAGAGGTTTGTAGAGCAGCAGCAAGTTTCCCTTAAGTGGATCACCCAAGATTTATCGAACTCAGGGAGGAAGAGGTCAAAGCTATCCCTCTCAAGCAACCCTGCAATTACGATACAGAAAGTCTCTTGTGTCCCCAACACACCCAATACACTTGTCAGATGTATAGGTGCACTAGTTTGGCGAAGAGATAGTGAAATACAAGTGGTATAGATGATTATAAGTAGTAAATGCAATCTGGAATAAAAATGGCAGCAAGCAAACAAGTAACAAAACAGCAAGTAAACGGTGTGCAAAGCTTGGAAACAAGGCCTAGGGATCATACTTTCACTAGTGGACACACTCCCAACAAATATAACATAATTGAACAAATAAATAACTTCTCTTCACTATGGTACTCTGAATTACTCTCCTATTGAATAACACTAATCATTGCGTAGTGGCTACAGAAGCACCCCCTAAAGTTCATCAAGTACTTGACAAACACCACTCATAGAGATATCCAAATCAAATCACAACTCAGGATAAATATTATTGCAACTTAGACCAAGTACTAACACGGTGCACACACTGTCAACATTACACCATGAAAGGAGGAATAGATCACTTCAATACTATCATAGTGATAATTATTCTCATAATCCATAAGAGATCACAATCATAGCCTAGACCAAGTACCACCACGATGCATGCACTGTCACCGTTACACCATGGCAGGAGGAATAGATTACTTTAATAACACACTAGAGTACACATAATGAACAAGAGTAGCATCTACTTATTCAACATGATACAAAGCTCACGATCACATAAAGATCACATCATGGGAGAGAGAGGTGAACCACATAGCTACCGGTAGAGCCCTCAGCCCTGGGGATAAACTACTCCCTCCTCATCATAGGAGACAACAAGGTCGATGGAGATGGCGGTGAGGTCGATGGAGACGGTCAAGACAGCGATGGAGACCAATGGAGATGGCTCCGGGGGCACTGTCCTGTCCCGGCAGGGTGCCAGAACAGAGACTTCTGTCCCCCGAAATTCGTCAGCGGCGGCAGCGGAGCTACGGAACTCTTTCTGGAAAATTGCCGACCCCCTTAGGGTTTTCCGTCCCGAGGCTTTATATAGGCGAAGGGGCGTCGTCAGGGGGCTGCCAGGGGCTCCTCACACATAGGGGGCGCGGCCAGGGGCTGGGCCGCGCCGCCCTGGTGTGAGGGCAGCCCCTGGCCCCCCTCTGACTCTCGTTTGGTCCTCGTCCTTCATCTGGGAAAAATAAGACTTCTGGAACTTGTTTCATCCAATTCTGAGAATATTTCCTGTGTAGCTTTTCGGAAACACAAAAATAGCAGAAAACAGGGAACTGGCACTGTGGCATCTTGTCAATAGGTTAGTTCCGGAAATCGCATAAAAACGCCACGAAGTGTAACGAAACACAAGGCAAATGGTGTAAAAACAAGCATGGAGCATAAAAAATTACAGATATGTTTGAGACGTATCACTTCGCAACACTCAAAAAGCCACTCACAATAGGATAGGTACACAAAGGAAGAAAAGGGGTTACAAAGGTGGTGCAAGTTATACCTATGCAAAGGTTAGGCGGTGTCAAAACACACGACTTGCGGTGATGTCGATGAAGATGGAGTCAAAAGACTAGTCGAAGTTCCAGGGTGCCGATGCTTTCGTCGAAATGTTGATGTAGGCACGGTATTACTTGGCATGAACAAGGCATGCAAAAACCGAAAACCGAACGCACACATCAATTCCCAAAATTTTGGGGCAAAAAGGACTCACAAATGTTGTCAAAAGTTGTGTCAAGATAACGTCGGATTTTTGTGTCAAAGGGGTCTAATGGATGTCAAAAGGGGTAATATGGTGTTAAAACGGGTCAAAAGTGAGTGTCAAAACGAAGCCGCATGATGTTGGTGGATGTATACCAGCTTTAGCCGGTCTCAAGGCCGGCTATTTCCGGTCGAGTCGTTGCACGCAGGAGATGAGCTGGCAGGCATGCAGGGCTGGAGCGAGCTGGGCGGGAGGTGGCTTGGAGCGGCTCGGGACGTGCTGGGCTGAAGAGGGGAGCTGGAGGCATGGTAGAGTGATGGAGTTGATCGGGGCGAGCGATGCGGGGCACGCGGTGGAGGGCCGAGCTGAGCGAGCAGGGCGGGGTGGGCGGCCGGCTTGGGCCGGTGTGGCGCTGGTGGAGTGGCGAGCTGGGGCGGTCGGGCTGGTGATGCGCTAAGACGTCGGCTCGCGAGCTGATGAGCGGGGGCGGAAGCTGTTGCGTATAGGCGTGTTGTGCATGGCGGGAGCGAGCTGGGCGGGAGGTGGCACTGCGCTATAGCGAGGTGCTGGTAGGCGGCAGTGGCTAGGGACGGTTTGCGGGCGTGGTAGCTTGGCGTGGCTAGTGGCCTTTGCGGGGCCGAGCTAGGAAGCTGAGAAGGAGTGGCGGATCGATGCAGGGCAGCGCGGTGGCGGATCAATGCAGGGCGGTCGAAGGCTTGGCGCAGGATGCGAGACCACGAGAGCGAGGCGGAGGCGGAGGCGTTGACCAGGTGATGGATGGGTCATCTTTAGCCGGTCTGCGGTCCGGCTTTTTCTGTCTCCCACTTTTTCAAGAAATCCTGGTCGCGAAGTTCTTCGATTTGGGCGGAAAATGGGATGAAAAATTGTCGATTATGGGAGAAATAAGAGGAATTGGGGCTAGAAAATTTGTGGAAATGTAGATCAACACCCAAGACATCAAATCTATGGATCAAAACCACAAAAAAACTCAACAAATCAAGAGATCAAATTTTGAGGCAATTTTTGGGGCTATTTTTTGGATTTTCGAAATTTATGGTGGAAATCACAAACAAGAGTAAATCTGGGGCAACCAAAAGCTGTTGTTACCATATGATAGGAGTTTTGGCTCTGATGCCATATGATAGGGGTTGACCCCTTGGGTGTGGCCCGATCTTCACGGATTCACAAGATTTGTGGCGGGGAAAGAGGATGAACACAAAGAACACGACGAACATGAGGAACACGACACATAAATCAAAGGCAAACACACACACACACACACAAGATACACACTGGTTGTCCTCATTGGCCCGATTCACCAACTCAATAGAATCACAAGGAAGAGACTCCAAGAGTAGAATTCCTTGTGAGAGATTGATATGCTTGGAATAGAATTCCAATTGGGGAAGAGACCAATCAACTGGATAGAATTACACACTCTTGTATGCAAGAGATCCAAATCAAGGTAGAATTCGCCAAATAGAAGAGATCCCAAACAAAGAGGGTGATTTCAAGATGGAAGATCTAGTAGGGTTCCCACAAGGTGTGTGGCATCATGCCAATTCTTATCTCAATTCATCTCTATCCTAGGGAGGGGGAGAGTGACCCATATATATAGGTAGCCACGAGCTAGGGGTAGTTTGGTCACTAGGGAGATAGATAACATAGGTGGCTTCATAGCCAAAACAGAGTTGACTTGGGTAGACCGGCTATAGCCGATGTTCAGTCCGGCTATAGCCGGTGTGGCCGACTTTAGCCGGTTTGGGACCGGCTTTAGCCGGTCCAGCTTCAGCTGCTGTCTCTTCTTGCGGCGCTTCCAAGCTTCTTTCCGGTGGTTCTTCTTCTTCCTTCTCTTCCACACCTCGATGATGTCGGACTTGAGTGTGGATGTTGTTGACGCACATGATGCGGTGGTGTTCGAAGGCCACCCCGTATCAAGAAGTCTCTGTTTCGGCACCCTGCCGGGACGGGGAATTGCCCCTGGAGCCATCTCCATCGACTCCACCGCCATCTCCATCGATGCTGCTGACTTCCATGATGAGAAGGGAGTAGTTCTCCCTCGGGGCTGAGGGCTCTACCGGTAGCTTTGTGGTTCACCTCTCTCTCCCATGATGTGATCTTTATGTGATCATGAGCTTTGTATAGAGTTGAATTAGTAGATGTTACTCTTCATCTGTTATGCTACTCAAGTGCTTTATTATTGTAATCTTCGGAGACACCTTGTACCATGATGTGAAGGTGACAGTGTGCGCATTATGTGTGTCTCTTTGGCTAATTTTTCTATGAATTGTTGGTTTCTTGGAACCATCTAGTGCGCTCAAGGTGATAGTGTGGGGCAATCTAGTTTGGGGAAATGCGAACTTTGAGGAGTGCTTCGTAGCCCTACACATGATTAGTGTTTGTTATCCATCGAAGAATAGTTTAGAATAGCATAGTGAAGAAGGATATTTATGTGTTCAACTATGTTATCTTTGTTGAGAGTGTCCACTAGTGAAAGTATGATCCCTAGGCCTTGTTTCTAAGCATTGAATCACCATTTACAACCAGTTATGTTACATGTTTGCTCACAGCGATATTTATTTCAGATTACATTTACCACTTATAATCATCCATATTACTTGTATTTCACTATCTCTTCGCTGGAACTAGTGCACTTATACATCTGACAAGTGTACTGCGTGTGTTGGGGACACAAGAGACTTCTTGTATCTTAATTGTAGGGTTGCTTGAGAGGGATACCTTTGACCTCTTCCTCCCTGAGTTCGATAAACCTTAGGGAGCCACTTAAGGGAAACTTGCTGCTATTCTACAAACCTCTGCACTTGGAGGCCCAACACTGTCTACAAGAATAGAAGCGTTCGTAGACATCAAGGAGATGCAGCACATGGAGCACGATGTGGTGATCAAGCAAGAGAGCGCGAGGGAGGAGAGGGAGGCTGGCGCCACAACCATGGAGGACATCACCACGTGAAGGAGATCAAGTCTGGATGACCACGAGCACGTGATGGCGCACTAGGACTGCCTACAACACGATGTCTACACGTCTATGGCGCGCTACACACATGGCCTGCATGCTAAAATTAGGTCGAACCCATATATGGGTCGGTATGTACCCGTTTGAGTCGAACCAAGTCAGTTTGGGCCCAGACCAGGCAGGTTTTGGGCCAGGTCATTGCTGAGGACGCCCGGCCACCTATATGTAGCCCTCGGTGCCCCCTCAGTTAGGTTTAGACCATGTTTAGACTAAAGATTACTTCGTTGAACTGCTGTAAGCATTCATCTGAATTCCTCCGCACCAATTCATCTGGATTTGGTGATATACTACTGCAAGTTTAGTGTGATCTGTTGTTCCACTGGGAATCAGTAGATTGCAAACTACCGTTTCGTGGTCGATGGCTATGTGCGCAAGTGTGTGGAGTCGTGAATATCCTACAGGGTTGAGTGATGTTGCATTAGCATCAGGGTTCAGCGAGGAGAGTTCATCGGTGACACCAGTTTATCCCCAACTGTATCATCCGCTGCTATCATCATCATCGCGCCGCTCACGAGAAGATCGGGCCATCCCATATCATCTTGGTATCAGATTTCCACGGTTTACTCAGTGAGCATCCACAAATCCATCCCGTAATTCTTTTTTGTTTTTAGTCCTATCCAGAAAAAGCCAAAAAAATTTAGGGTTCTTAGTTTCTGCCATAGCCTAGATTGCAACATTCTTGAGTTTTAGTCGCTGATCGTTTTCCGTTTTTGCATCCCTTGTTTCCAATCTGCATCATCGTGAGTCTAGGTTCTGGTATTTGTTTTGCGTCAATTCAGTTTTCGTTGTTGTCAGACCTCTTGTTCTTGTCGGAGTCAGGCAACGACCAAGCAGGGAGATTGCTCGAGATACAGAGTCTGGGCCTCCCACGTTTGCCTGACTCGATCGCTGATCCACTCGTTCGATCGTGCGTGTACCAGATTCAATCGGATCTAACCAAGCAGAAAAAAGAAGGAAAAAGGGGACGTGCACTGCACACGCCGCACCATCCGTTTTTCTTTGCCGCGATAGTGGATCCTGCCGCACCATCCGTTTCGTATCGCCGTGGTGCTGGCGTGCGTCTCCGGCGTTGTATATCTCAGCCGGGACACGCTTTTCATCAGTTTTCTCTGCCACGACAGCGTGTTACCACTATGGCCACATAGCGTACCTTCTATATGATTTTGATCGCTTTAGCTACAGCCTGTCTATAGCATCATGTTAGGAGCTTAACCATACGAGACTAGCTATTTCGTGCTCATCACGTTGTTGCCATGTGCGCAATCTTGTGTCTGTTTGTTGAGCCAGTGCTAGCATCTCTCTTGTGCATTGCAACATGAGCTATTGTGCGTTGTCACTTATATCTCTTGAGCTCTTTTTCAGAGTTGCTTTGCCTCGCTTATCTCCATGGTGTGTGTTTCGTGGGTGTTGTCATACGATCAACGCAAGGACTTATTTACGGTGTACTTAGGATACCATACCTACAGCTCCACCATATATACCTGGTTTCTCGTGTGATCGCTCTTATACCCTCGGTATTCACTTTATCACATCCGTGCACGAGCTTGATACTTCATTCTGGTATGCACTACTATTCACTTTGGAATGGTAAGATTACCTTTTCTTGTCAGTTTTTGAGTGAGTTGTGAGAGGCACCACACATTTTTGATTTCGTGCACTAACCTACTAATAATGTCTCCTAGTGGTTCTGATATAATGCAGGAAAAGGAGGCTGATACACTCGTGGTTTGGAACGATCTTGAGGGTCTGCGCACACATCTGAAAGGTATGTTGGAGCGTTCTGCTCATGAGGGTATAAATGCACATCAGGCACTACAGCTACAAGTGCAAGGCAATGCATAAAATGTTGCAACTATGCAGGCTCAGTTCACTACTTTCTAGCAAAGCATTGATCAGTTGACTCAATCTCTTGCCGCGTTGCGTCAGCCCGTTGCACCACTACTTGTGCAACCTGCTGATGAGCTTGTTGATGATGACAGTGTCCATGATAACGCCAATCCGCTAGGCCCCCAATTGCCGTGGGCGTGGTCTTGGACAACAGGGTCGGCTACCACCAGTCCTTGGTGCTCAACGCGTAATCCCTGCTAAGTCGATGTGACAACCTCCAATTTGATAACAAATTCGAAGTGCCCGTTATGTATTCCACCGCAATCCCAGGGTCATTGTTGCGATATACATAACGTAGTTGATATCACAGTCATAGACATTAATAGTAAATAAAGGGGATTACATAGGTGGTCGCATAGACCAAACCTTACATTACATCAACATGCAGCGGAATAACACTTTGGGTCCATATTGTCAAGCTTCAACCGCACAGGCAAAGCGGACAGTAGGAAACGAGCCTAATTCGCAAAGTCGTCAATGAGTCCTTCCTTCTTGATCTTGCTCCTTCAAGTCTGGCCAAGTTGATAGCCAGGGACACAGCCATGAGTACATTGGATGCACTCGCAAACCATCTTATAAACAAAGTGATGAGATAGATATGCATGGTTGATATGGTGGACTAAGCACTAAGTTTATTTGCAAAAAGCTCATTTTGTTTCCCAAGAATGTTTATTGGTAGAAAAGAGGTTTTGTTCTCTAAGTCCAATCTAAAAAGGAACTTCAAGTGTGTCAACCTCAAGTTCAAGTCAAGTCAATTCACCCTGTTCACCATTGTGATTTTTATCTTTGACAAAAGTCAAGTAGAGTTAGCCAACTGTCCATGACCGCGGACGCGGCTATTCGAATAGTTTAAAAACCTCTGCAGAGGGGTACACTTTACCCACAAGATTCGATACATCTACCGGAAAAAATCCACGGATCGTCATACACAAGTATGCGGGGTTCAGATAATCAAACAAACTCTTTCACTTGCTCACCCTAGTATAGGATCCTTCCCTAGAGCCCGGGATACGGAATCCCCGCTCCGGTGCCTCTAGTTCTGGCCATCTCGGGATGCCGGGTTAGTGGAAATCCACCTGGTTCAGAAGTAGCCGTGCACGGTGTCCTTCCATAACTATTTGATACAAGGCCTCCCATACTAAGATAAACAAACTACGGACTAAGCCCCTTCCCATATAGGGGTAATGTGGTCGTACGGTATGGTTGGCTCCCATGTACATCACTCGTCGTCATTTGAGAAATATATTTCATAGTTCTTAGTCAAGATTAATTTCTTTCATAAAGCCCTTAGGTAGGAGCAATCTCCAATTCAAGTTTCAAGTTCAAGTCACCATTCTTCAAATAGAGTTCCCCTTATAGATGGCCTCAATATTATTAGCGACTAAGCAACTACATTGAGTGATGATACCACTAAATATGATTGGATAAACTCAGCTTGATGCTCTTGTGAAGCAAGATATCACTATACTTCTATCATTCTACTCTAGCAATTCAATCATGCAATTTACTTAAAACAAGTAGAATGCAATATTAAAACTAGGCATTGGGAGTATGAATCAAAAGATGGCTTGCCTGGCTTGGCAATGTCATAGGCTTCTTCATCTTCATCTCGGGTTGGGTAGTTTCCATCACCATTGCTTGGTTGACTTCGGGATGCATTCTCCTTACTCTCGTTATCGTCTAATCGTAGGAAAGTAAATAAGCATACAATCACCACACAATTCACAAACAACACATACTCACTATAAGGATACTTGGGTAAGAGAAATGATCTAGGAAGTCTATGGAGAGGGGTTTCGACGATCATTGAGTTCCGATGGATGAGATGATTGAGTTGTTGTATCTAAGTAGGGTTTATTTATTTTGGATTATGAAAATATCTCCTGCAAGTCCTTATTGACCAAGGTCATGGACAAATGTAGATATTTAAGATTAGGGTTCAACCAAAGAGGATTCATAGGATTTATAGTATTTCTCTTTTATTGAAGCCATTTCTAGTTTGCAACTATTTAGTGATCAAATTTGAATCTACAAGTACAATCTATAGATCCTAGTTGACTTGTATTAGGGGTTATAGATTAATATTTAGAAAGGTGGTTGATTCGAATTGGTTTCATATCATTTCCATATTTTGAGATTGGTGTGCAAGTTTGAGTTTCTAATTACTACTATGTAGTATTAAATTTCCCAAATACTTCCTACAAGCTCACATGGACTAAGATCAATACCTACAGATAGGTATTTGGAATTGTGGTTTAACAATAAAGGTTCCATAACAATTTCGATTATAGATTTGAGTTTAATAGAATCCTATATGGCAAATGCCTATATTAACCATATAGGTAAATAGCATTTACTTTAAAAGGTTCAAGAATGAGATCTAATGGTATAGGCAGATGGGTATCACTAATTGTGAATTTCTAAAGTTGGATTTATATTTTTAGGAATTTTATTTGAATTGATATGGATTTTCTAAGTTGGAAAAGCTCCTGTTTTGTTATTTTTACTGCAACTATTATGTAAATCTAATTGTGTTGAAACCACTTCTAATGGATAGCTTATGTTCTAAGGTTTCCAGAACATTTTCATTTGCTAGATTTGGATCGGTAGATATCCGGGAAAATTAAATATACGAAAGCATTTGAATACTATTTCTGAAATTCGAAAATCTTAAATAACTCCCTTTTTTTTAAACCTGGGCCGGACACACAGCATAACCTGGGCCGGCCCAGCTAACGGTCACTGACACGCGCGGGAAAAAAATAATAATAACGGGGGCCTGACCGGAGGGGCCCACCGGTCAGGACTTGCTAAACCGAATTGGTACGCTCGTCTTCTTTCTGGCGCTCGATTGGGACGGAGGCGAGAGAGAGGACTGGGAGGAGGCGGCGACGGGGAGGCTCACCGGAGTGGGCGGCGACTGGCGGCGAGGGGTCCTGGCGGCGGAGAAACTTCTCCTCCGTCACTTCTGACCAGCGGCGGCGCGGGAGGCGGTCCGGTTTGCCGGAGCCGGAGGCGGTGTCCTGCGGAGCGGCGTCGACGGGGGGCTCAAACGATAGGGAGGTGGAGCTTGGGACCTTGTCTGGGAGGTTTCTGGTGGTGGTGTGAGTTCCATGGCGAGGTTGGGGAGCTTTTTATAGGCTCGGGAGGTCGGGGCGCGGGGTGGCCAGAGGTGGGGGTCCGGCGGCGTGCGTCGGTCTCCGGCGGGCGCGGGGGCTTTGGAGGCATGCTGGCGGGTGCGGCTGTGCACTGTGGACATGTCGCGCGCGTGCTGGCGTGCTGGAGGGGACAGGGGACAGGGGACGCTGTAGATCAGCAGTGGCAACAAGTGGCTCAGATGCCCACCAGGTGTTTGATGAAAAGTCCGCAAGAAGTAAAAGTTTGAATTTTCGAAATTTTCAATTTGGGTTGGTCAAGATATTGGATAAGGACTCCAAACATATTTTTGTTATGAAGAAATATATTGTTTTGCAAAAATCTTATTTCAATTTTGAAGTATGGTTTCTGTTTCAGATTCAAACTTTGGACAGATTTTGAAAGAGGTTAGGGTTTGAGTTTTTGCTGGAAACTTCTTGGTTGAGTTAGTATGTGATATGGTCAAGCTCAACTAACTGACCATACCTTGGCTTGAGTTACAGATTTCTTATTCTAAGGGTCCAAAGTAGGGTAGTGGTTAACTTTTTCTAGATCATCTTTTCTTCTCTTTTCTTTATTTCTCTTGCTTCTGGTTCTTTTGATCTTTGTGGTTCTTCTCTAATGCTTCTGTTGGTTAAGAGTGGTTTAACTAATCATTGCATAACAAATTAAAAGGCACATGAAATCATAGAACAACTTGTATTGAAAATACTATGTATGCATGCAATGATAGATACAAAGTTTTATCTTGGTCCAAAGGTGTTGGTTTTCTTGTAGATGACATGGAGTTGGGAATGACCTCTCATTTGAATTCAAACTTTGGTAGAAATTTGAATAGGGTTCCAAGTTGATTTTTGTTTCAAACTATAATGTATTTGATTCTTTGTAGCTTGTTCTTAGTTGTGGTGGAGAGATGCATGATGGTATGATTCAAATATTGCTTAATATAGGTTTGGCAATTGACCCAAATGGGTTTAGCATGTAACCATGCACAAAATTTAATAGTTAGAAAACTATTTCATTTTAACAAAAATCTTTATTTAAAAATTTGAGCTCAAAGGATTTGTTTTTAAACCCTTCTCATACTCTTTTTATTTGAAGCATGGGAGCAAATGCTCAAATTCACAAGTTTTACAAGATAATAAATTAATCTTGTATTCCAAATAAAAGTTTTTGTTGTCTCCAAAATTTGGTATTTTGATAAATTCCATTTATTTCTAGGTTTAAACCATAGGATTTCATTAATAGGGGTCTTGCAGATTACAGGTCTCATTTGTTTTAGAAGGAGATCAACAAGACTACTAGAACACCTTTGAGAAAACAAGTTGTTGGGGTGGTTGCTACATGTTGCCGGAGGGCATATGAGCAACACATCCCAAAACAAATCAATCATTCAAACACACCAGGCACTAAGCACACTTAATAATCGTGAGGTAAGGGTAGCTCAATACAAACAATTGAGCATTTCCTATAAGTCCTATTAGGTCAAGGTTGTTGAGGTCTTCATCATTTCTGATCACTCTCTCTTTGCTCTTGAAGTCTTTGTCCCATAGGGTTGACTCTTGTTGGAAGATTTCTGGATCAGATGAAGAGACTCTCTGTCGATGGTAGCAGTCGTAGTTTACCTCCAAGGTTGAAGTCTTGAAAAATATTGAGTCCCTAATCTTTTGATCCAAAAGTCCTTCGGTCATAGGTTGGTTTATCGACCATAGCATATATTTGAAGTAGATGAGGAATAGGGTAAAACAAATATTTGGAAAGACTTTGTAATTAAAGAGGTAAATAAATTCTTTGTAAAAATCTCTTGAGAGTATAAGTTGAGAGTGTAAGATATTTGAAGTGAATAAGATGGGAGTATAAGATTGGCTTTGGATACCAAAGAAAATAAGTTTCTTTTGTAGAAATAAGTGTTTGACAAAATATCACTTTCTTAGCTAACGACCATACTAACTAAGGTCTCCTAAGGTCATGATAGTCCTGATATCAAACTGGTGATATCCTAGATATCATTTTCTAACGACCATGCTAACTAGGGTTTCCTAGAGTCAGCCTAGGCTCTGATACCAACTTGTGACAACCTCCAATTTGATAACAAATTCGAAGTGCCCGTTATGTATTCCACCGCAATCCCAGGGTCATTGTTGCGATATACATAACATAGTTGATATCACAGTCATAGACATTAATAGTAAATAAAGGGGATTACATAGGTGGTCGCACAGACCAAACCTTACATTACATCAACATGCAGCGGAATAACACTTTGGGTCCATATTGTCAAGCTTCAACCGCACAGGCAAAGCGGACAGTAGGAAACGAGCCTAATTCGCAAAGTCGTCAATGAGTCCTTCCTTCTTGATCTTGCTCCTTCAAGTCTGGCCAAGTTGATAGCCAGGGACACAGCCGTGAGTACATTGGATGCACTCGCAAACCATCTTATAAACAAAGTGATGAGATAGATATGCATGGTTGATATGGTGGACTAAGCACTAAGTTTATTTGCAAAAAGCTCATTTTGTTTCCCAAGAATGTTCATTGGTAGAAAAGAGGTTTTGTTCTCTAAGTCCAATCTAAAAAGGAACTTCAAGTGTGTCAACCTCAAGTTCAAGTCAAGTCAATTCACCCTGTTCACCATTGTGATTTTTATCTTTGACAAAAGTCAAGTAGAGTTAGCCAACTGTCCATGACCGCGGACGCGGCTATTCGAATAGTTTGAAAACCTCCACAGAGGGGTACACTTTACCCACAAGATTCGATACATCTGCCGGGAAAAATCCACGGATCGTCATACACAAGTATGCGGGGTTTAGATAATCAAACAAACTCTTTCACTTGCTCACCCTAGTATAGGATCCTTCCCTAGAGCCCGGGATACGGAATCCCCGCTCCGGTGCCTCTAGTTCTGGCCATCCCGGGATGCCGGGTTAGTGGAAATCCACCTGGTTCAGAAGTAGCCGCGCACGGTGTCCTTCCATAACTATTTGATACAAGGCCTCCCATACTAAGATAAACAAACTACGGACTAAGCCCCTTCCCATATAGGGGTAATGTGGTCGTACGGTATGGTTGGCTCCCATGTACATCACTCGTCGTCATTTGAGAAATATATTTCATAGTTCTTAGTCAAGATTAATTTCTTTCATAAAGCCCTTAGGTAGGAGCAATCTCCAATTCAAGTTTCAAGTTCAAGTCACCATTCTTCAAATAGAGTTCCCCTTATAGATGGCCTCAATATTATTAGCGACTAAGCAACTACATTGAGTGATGATACCACTAAATATGATTGGATAAACTCAGCTTGATGCTCTTGTGAAGCAAGATATCACTATACTTCTATCATTCTACTCTAGCAATTCAATCATGCAATTTACTTAAAACAAGTAGAATGCAATATTAAAACTAGGCATTGGGAGTATGAATCAAAAGATGGCTTGCCTGGCTTGGCAATGTCATAGGCTTCTTCATCTTCATCTCGGGTTGGGTAGTTTCCATCACCATTGCTTGGTTGACTTCGGGATCCATTCTCCTTACTCTCGTTATCGTCTAATCGTAGGAAAGTAAATAAGCATACAATCACCACACAATTCACAAACAACACATACTCACTATAAGGATACTTGGGTAAGAGAAATGATCTAGGAAGTCTATGGAGAGGGGTTTCGACGATCATTGAGTTCCGATGGATGAGATGATTGAGTTGTTGTATCTAAGTAGGGTTTATTTATTTCGGATTATGAAAATATCTCCTGCAAGTCCTTATTGACCAAGGTCATGGACAAATGTAGATATTTAAGATTAGGGTTCAACCAAAGAGGATTCATAGGATTTATAGTATTTCTCTTTTATTGAAGCCATTTCTAGTTTGCAACTATTTAGTGATCAAATTTGAATCTACAAGTACAATCTATAGATCCTAGTTGACTTGTATTAGGGGTTATAGATTAATATTTAGAAAGGTGGTTGATTCGAATTGGTTTCATATCATTTCCATATTTTGAGATTGGTGTGCAAGTTTGAGTTTCTAATTACTACTATGTAGTATTAAATTTCCCAAATACTTCCTACAAGCTCACATGGACTAAGATCAATACCTACAGATAGGTATTTGGAATTGTGGTTTAACAATAAAGGTTCCATAACAATTTCGATTATAGATTTGAGTTTAATAGAATCCTACATGGCAAATGCCTATATTAACCATATAGGTAAATAGCATTTACTTTAAAAGGTTCAAGAATGAGATCTAATGGTATAGGCAGCTGGGTATCACTAATTGTGAATTTCTAAAGTTGGATTTATATTTTTAGGAATTTTATTTGAATTGATATGGATTTTCTAAGTTGGAAAAGCTCCTGTTTTGTTATTTTTACTGCAACTATTATGTAAATCTAATTGTGTTGAAACCACTTCTAATGGATAGCTTATGTTCTAAGGTTTCCAGAACATTTTCATTTGCTAGATTTGGAGCGGTAGATCTCCGGGAAAATTAAATATACGAAAGCATTTGAATACTATTTCTGAAATTCGAAAATCTTAAATAACTCCCTTTTTTTTAAACCTGGGCCGGACACACAGCATAACCTGGGCCGGCCCAGCTAACGGTCACTGACACGCGCGGGAAAAAAATAATAATAACGGGGGCCTGACCGGAGGGGCCCACCGGTCAGGACTTGCTAAACCGAATCGGTACGCTCGTCTTCTTTCTGGCGCTCGATTGGGACGGAGGCGAGAGAGAGGACTGGGAGGAGGCGGCGACGGGGAGGCTCACCGGAGTGGGCGGCGACCGGCGGCGAGGGGTCCTGGCGGCGGAGAAACTTCTCCTCCGTCACTTCTGACCAGCGGCGGCGCGGGAGGCGGTCCGGTTTGCCGGAGCCGGAGGCGGTGTCCTGCGGAGCGGCGTCGACGGGGGGCTCGAACGAGAGGGAGGTGGAGCTTGGGACCTTGTCTGGGAGGTTTCTGGTGGTGGTGTGAGTTCCATGGCGAGGTTGGGGAGCTTTTTATAGGCTCGGGAGGTCGGGGCGCGGGGTGGCCAGAGGTGGGGGTCCGGCGGCGTGCGTCGGTCTCCGGTGGGCGCGGGGGCTTTGGAGGCGTGCTGGCGGGTGCGGCTGTGCACTGTGGACATGTCGCGCGCGTGCTGGCGTGCTGGAGGGGACAGGGGACAGGGGACGCTGTAGATCAGCAGTGGCAACAAGTGGCTCAGATGCCCACCAGGTGTTTGATGAAAAGTCCGCAAGAAGTAAAAGTTTGAATTTTCGAAATTTTCAATTTGGGTTGGTCAAGATATTGGATAAGGACTCCAAACATATTTTTGTTATGAAGAAATATATTGTTTTGCAAAAATCTTATTTCAATTTTGAAGTATGGTTTCTGTTTCAGATTCAAACTTTGGACAGATTTTGAAAGAGGTTAGGGTTTGAGTTTTTGCTGGAAACTTCTTGGTTGAGTTAGTATGTGATATGGTCAAGCTCAACTAACTGACCATACCTTGGCTTGAGTTACAGATTTCTTATTCTAAGGGTCCAAAGTAGGGTAGTGGTTAACTTTTTCTAGATCATCTTTTCTTCTCTTTTCTTTATTTCTCTTGCTTCTGGTTCTTTTGATCTTTGTGGTTCTTCTCTAATGCTTCTGTTGGTTAAGAGTGGTTTAACTAATCATTGCATAACAAATTAAAAGACACATGAAATCATAGAACAACTTGTATTGAAAATACTATGTATGCATGCAATGATAGATACAAAGTTTTATCTTGGTCCAAAGGTGTTGGTTTTCTTGTAGATGACATGGAGTTGGGAATGACCTCTCATTTGAATTCAAACTTTGGTAGAAATTTGAATAGGGTTCCAAGTTGATTTTTGTTTCAAACTATAATGTATTTGATTCTTTGTAGCTTGTTCTTAGTTGTGGTGGAGAGATGCATGATGGTATGATTCAAATATTGCTTAATATAGGTTTGGCAATTGACCCAAATGGGTTTAGCATGTAACCATGCACAAAATTTAATAGTTAGAAAACTATTTCATTTTAACAAAAATCTTTATTTAAAAATTTGAGCTCAAAGGATTTGTTTTTAAACCCTTCTCATACTCTTTTTATTTGAAGCATGGGAGCAAATGCTCAAATTCACAAGTTTTACAAGATAATAAATTAATCTTGTATTCCAAATAAAAGTTTTTGTTGTCTCCAAAATTTGGTATTTTGATAAATTCCATTTATTTCTAGGTTTAAACCATAGGATTTCATTAATAGGGGTCTTGCAGATTACAGGTCTCATTTGTTTTAGAAGGAGATCAACAAGACTACTAGAACACCTTTGAGAAAACAAGTTGTTGGGGTGGTTGCTACATGTTGCCGGAGGGCATATGAGCAACACATCCCAAAACAAATCAATCATTCAAACACACCAGGCACTAAGCACACTTAATAATCGTGAGGTAAGGGTAGCTCAATACAAACAATTGAGCATTTCCTATAAGTCCTATTAGGTCAAGGTTGTTGAGGTCTTCATCATTTCTGATCACTCTCTCTTTGCTCTTGAAGTCTTTGTCCCATAGGGTTGACTCTTGTTGGAAGATTTCTGGATCAGATGAAGAGACTCTCTGTCGATGGTAGCAGTCGTAGTTGACCTCCAAGGTTGAAGTCTTGAAAAATATTGAGTCCCTAATCTTTTGATCCAAAAGTCCTTCGGTCATAGGTTGGTTTATCGACCATAGCATATATTTGAAGTAGATGAGGAATAGGGTAAAACAAATATTTGGAAAGACTTTGTAATTAAAGAGGTAAATAAATTCTTTGTAAAAATCTCTTGAGAGTATAAGTTGAGAGTGTAAGATATTTGAAGTGAATAAGATGGGAGTATAAGATTGGCTTTGGATACCAAAGAAAATAAGTTTCTTTTGTAGAAATAAGTGTTTGACAAAATATCACTTTCTTAGCTAACGACCATACTAACTAAGGTCTCCTAAGGTCATGATAGTCCTGATATCAAACTGGTGATATCCTAGATATCATTTTCTAACGACCATGCTAACTAGGGTTTCCTAGAGTCAGCCTAGGCTCTGATACCAACTTGTGACAACCTCCAATTTGATAACAAATTCGAAGTGCCCGTTATGTATTCCACCGCAATCCCAGGGTCATTGTTGCGATATACATAACATAGTTGATATCACAGTCATAGACATTAATAGTAAATAAAGGGGATTACATAGGTGGTCGCACAGACCAAACCTTACATTACATCAACATGCAGCGGAATAACACTTTGGGTCCATATTGTCAAGCTTCAACCGCACAGGCAAAGCGGACAGTAGGAAATGAGCCTAATTCGCAAAGTCGTCAATGAGTCCTTCCTTCTTGATCTTGCTCCTTCAAGTCTGGCCAAGTTGATAGCCAGGGACACAGCCGTGAGTACATTGGATGCACTCGCAAACCATCTTATAAACAAAGTGATGAGATAGATATGCATGGTTGATATGGTGGACTAAGCACTAAGTTTATTTGCAAAAAGCTCATTTTGTTTCCCAAGAATGTTCATTGGTAGAAAAGAGGTTTTGTTCTCTAAGTCCAATCTAAAAAGGAACTTCAAGTGTGTCAACCTCAAGTTCAAGTCAAGTCAATTCACCCTGTTCACCATTGTGATTTTTATCTTTGACAAAAGTCAAGTAGAGTTAGCCAACTGTCCATGACCGCGGACGCGGCTATTCGAATAGTTTGAAAACCTCCACAGAGGGGTACACTTTACCCACAAGATTCGATACATCTGCCGGGAAAAATCCACGGATCGTCATACACAAGTATGCGGGGTTTAGATAATCAAACAAACTCTTTCACTTGCTCACCCTAGTATAGGATCCTTCCCTAGAGCCCGGGATACGGAATCCCCGCTCCGGTGCCTCTAGTTCTGGCCATCCCGGGATGCCGGGTTAGTGGAAATCCACCTGGTTCAGAAGTAGCCGCGCACGGTGTCCTTCCATAACTATTTGATACAAGGCCTCCCATACTAAGATAAACAAACTACGGACTAAGCCCCTTCCCATATAGGGGTAATGTGGTCGTACGGTATGGTTGGCTCCCATGTACATCACTCGTCGTCATTTGAGAAATATATTTCATAGTTCTTAGTCAAGATTAATTTCTTTCATAAAGCCCTTAGGTAGGAGCAATCTCCAATTCAAGTTTCAAGTTCAAGTCACCATTCTTCAAATAGAGTTCCCCTTATAGATGGCCTCAATATTATTAGCGACTAAGCAACTACATTGAGTGATGATACCACTAAATATGATTGGATAAACTCAGCTTGATGCTCTTGTGAAGCAAGATATCACTATACTTCTATCATTCTACTCTAGCAATTCAATCATGCAATTTACTTAAAACAAGTAGAATGCAATATTAAAACTAGGCATTGGGAGTATGAATCAAAAGATGGCTTGCCTGGCTTGGCAATGTCATAGGCTTCTTCATCTTCATCTCGGGTTGGGTAGTTTCCATCACCATTGCTTGGTTGACTTCGGGATCCATTCTCCTTACTCTCGTTATCGTCTAATCGTAGGAAAGTAAATAAGCATACAATCACCACACAATTCACAAACAACACATACTCACTATAAGGATACTTGGGTAAGAGAAATGATCTAGGAAGTCTATGGAGAGGGGTTTCGACGATCATTGAGTTCCGATGGATGAGATGATTGAGTTGTTGTATCTAAGTAGGGTTTATTTATTTCGGATTATGAAAATATCTCCTGCAAGTCCTTATTGACCAAGGTCATGGACAAATGTAGATATTTAAGATTAGGGTTCAACCAAAGAGGATTCATAGGATTTATAGTATTTCTCTTTTATTGAAGCCATTTCTAGTTTGCAACTATTTAGTGATCAAATTTGAATCTACAAGTACAATCTATAGATCCTAGTTGACTTGTATTAGGGGTTATAGATTAATATTTAGAAAGGTGGTTGATTCGAATTGGTTTCATATCATTTCCATATTTTGAGATTGGTGTGCAAGTTTGAGTTTCTAATTACTACTATGTAGTATTAAATTTCCCAAATACTTCCTACAAGCTCACATGGACTAAGATCAATACCTACAGATAGGTATTTGGAATTGTGGTTTAACAATAAAGGTTCCATAACAATTTCGATTATAGATTTGAGTTTAATAGAATCCTACATGGCAAATGCCTATATTAACCATATAGGTAAATAGCATTTACTTTAAAAGGTTCAAGAATGAGATCTAATGGTATAGGCAGCTGGGTATCACTAATTGTGAATTTCTAAAGTTGGATTTATATTTTTAGGAATTTTATTTGAATTGATATGGATTTTCTAAGTTGGAAAAGCTCCTGTTTTGTTATTTTTACTGCAACTATTATGTAAATCTAATTGTGTTGAAACCACTTCTAATGGATAGCTTATGTTCTAAGGTTTCCAGAACATTTTCATTTGCTAGATTTGGAGCGGTAGATCTCCGGGAAAATTAAATATACGAAAGCATTTGAATACTATTTCTGAAATTCGAAAATCTTAAATAACTCCCTTTTTTTTAAACCTGGGCCGGACACACAGCATAACCTGGGCCGGCCCAGCTAACGGTCACTGACACGCGCGGGAAAAAAATAATAATAACGGGGGCCTGACCGGAGGGGCCCACCGGTCAGGACTTGCTAAACCGAATCGGTACGCTCGTCTTCTTTCTGGCGCTCGATTGGGACGGAGGCGAGAGAGAGGACTGGGAGGAGGCGGCGACGGGGAGGCTCACCGGAGTGGGCGGCGACCGGCGGCGAGGGGTCCTGGCGGCGGAGAAACTTCTCCTCCGTCACTTCTGACCAGCGGCGGCGCGGGAGGCGGTCCGGTTTGCCGGAGCCGGAGGCGGTGTCCTGCGGAGCGACGTCGACGGGGGGCTCGAACGAGAGGGAGGTGGAGCTTGGGACCTTGTCTGGGAGGTTTCTGGTGGTGGTGTGAGTTCCATGGCGAGGTTGGGGAGCTTTTTATAGGCTCGGGAGGTCGGGGCGCGGGGTGGCCAGAGGTGGGGGTCCGGCGGCGTGCGTCGGTCTCCGGTGGGCGCGGGGGCTTTGGAGGCGTGCTGGCGGGTGCGGCTGTGCACTGTGGACATGTCGCGCGCGTGCTGGCGTGCTGGAGGGGACAGGGGACAGGGGACGCTGTAGATCAGCAGTGGCAACAAGTGGCTCAGATGCCCACCAGGTGTTTGATGAAAAGTCCGCAAGAAGTAAAAGTTTGAATTTTCGAAATTTTCAATTTGGGTTGGTCAAGATATTGGATAAGGACTCCAAACATATTTTTGTTATGAAGAAATATATTGTTTTGCAAAAATCTTATTTCAATTTTGAAGTATGGTTTCTGTTTCAGATTCAAACTTTGGACAGATTTTGAAAGAGGTTAGGGTTTGAGTTTTTGCTGGAAACTTCTTGGTTGAGTTAGTATGTGATATGGTCAAGCTCAACTAACTGACCATACCTTGGCTTGAGTTACAGATTTCTTATTCTAAGGGTCCAAAGTAGGGTAGTGGTTAACTTTTTCTAGATCATCTTTTCTTCTCTTTTCTTTATTTCTCTTGCTTCTGGTTCTTTTGATCTTTGTGGTTCTTCTCTAATGCTTCTGTTGGTTAAGAGTGGTTTAACTAATCATTGCATAACAAATTAAAAGACACATGAAATCATAGAACAACTTGTATTGAAAATACTATGTATGCATGCAATGATAGATACAAAGTTTTATCTTGGTCCAAAGGTGTTGGTTTTCTTGTAGATGACATGGAGTTGGGAATGACCTCTCATTTGAATTCAAACTTTGGTAGAAATTTGAATAGGGTTCCAAGTTGATTTTTGTTTCAAACTATAATGTATTTGATTCTTTGTAGCTTGTTCTTAGTTGTGGTGGAGAGATGCATGATGGTATGATTCAAATATTGCTTAATATAGGTTTGGCAATTGACCCAAATGGGTTTAGCATGTAACCATGCACAAAATTTAATAGTTAGAAAACTATTTCATTTTAACAAAAATCTTTATTTAAAAATTTGAGCTCAAAGGATTTGTTTTTAAACCCTTCTCATACTCTTTTTATTTGAAGCATGGGAGCAAATGCTCAAATTCACAAGTTTTACAAGATAATAAATTAATCTTGTATTCCAAATAAAAGTTTTTGTTGTCTCCAAAATTTGGTATTTTGATAAATTCCATTTATTTCTATTTTCCAAAAACTTGGGTTGTTACAGTCGATTATCTAGGGAAGCCAAAGTTCTCGATACCCCATTTTGATGGCGAAGGTGATACCTTACTTGGGAGATTTGGATCGAGACACTCTGGCGTTTGCATGCTTACACTAAAGATAAAAAGGTTAGACTTGCGTCCATAGAATTTGATGGCTATGCATTGCGTTGGTGGGATAATAGTCTGAAACAATGACAAGCAGCTCATGAGCTTCCTGTTTCGCAATGGAGAGAGATGAAGGAAATCATGCAGGCTCGTTTTGTACCCACCAATTATTTGCGTTCAGTTTTTGATAAATTGACACAGCTGAAGCAAGGAGTTTTGATTGTTGATGCTTATTACAAGGAGATGGAACTATTGATGTAGAGATCGTGAGTTCATGAGTCTATTCAGATGACTATGCAGCGGTTTTTGCACGGACTCAGACTTCCTATCAAGAACATCATCCGGCATCATGCTTACAATGACAAGAATCAGTTGCTTCACCATGCTATGGAGGCTGAGGCACAGCTCGCTGAAGAGGCGCAACAAAAATCTCGCTTTTCACCTGCTAGCCGATACACGGCCTAGGCGCCTTCCAGCCCTACCCCAGCGCCACTTGAGGGGACTCCTAGTCGCCCCTCCTCGTCCACTAGTCCAGCGACCTCTAGAGCTCAGCCCAGGCGTCCCGCTGGCACACCAGCCGCTAGTTCTAGTTTGAGGGCCTCCGTGACTCGTGCTAGTGAGAAACTCTATCATACGTGTGGAGGAAAGGGACACTTTAAGAAAGATTGTCCCAACAACAATGTGATAGTGGTTACTGAGAACGGATATGAGACCGGAGATGATGCTGATCCTTTTGGTTCTGAGGATGAAGGTGAAGATGCTTATGCTGATTCTTCTCCTATTATTGTTGTCTCTCCACGTACGTTGAGTGTGCAACCAAATATTGATTCTCAGCGCTGCAACTTGTTTCAAACCAAGGCACTAGTTGGTCCCAATAAAGCTTGCAAGGTGATCATTGATGGAGGAAGTTGTCGCAACCTCGCAAGTAAAGAGTTTTGTGCAAAGATGGGTTTGAAATATTTACCTCATCCTAACCCATATTATATTCAGTGGTTAAGTGACAATGGTGAGATGAAGGTAAACTACATGGTACGTGTGGACTTTGAGATAGGGCCATACAAGCATTCTATTGATTTTGATGTGGTTCCTATGACGGTTTGTCATCTCTTGTTGGGTTGGCCATGGCTCCATGATCGACATGTGCAACACAATGGTCGAGCCAATACTTATCACTTGGAGTTCAAGGGCAAGAAAATCAACCTACTGCCTATATCACCGCAGCAAATTGTTAATGAATCTCGTCAGAAGACTGAAGTGAACCTCGAACAGCCACCTCCACGAGATAATGTAACAATCATGAGTGATATAACAAAAAGTGAGAGAGTGCCCAACTTGTTAGTTTTAGCTACCAACGAAGACATGAGATAATTTAGTGAGGATCCTACAGCCATGCCTCTTGTGCTCATGTACAAGGGCGAGGTCTTAGTTTCTAATGATATGCAACCTATTTCTCTTGGTGTCTCTTCTATTTTGCAGGACTTCGATGACATTTTTCCGGCGAAGGTACCTGCTGGGCTGCCACCATTACGAGGCATCGAGCACCAGATCGACTTGATCCCTGGCACCTCCTTGCCCAACCGCGCCCCCTATAGGACCAACCCTGACGAAATGAAGGAGATACAAGCACAAGTGCAAGCTCTTCTGGATAAAGGGTACATTCGTGTCTCTCTTAGGCCTTGTGTTGTTCCTGTGATTTTGGTGCCTAAGAAAGATGCTACATGGCGCATGTGCATAGATTGTAGAGCTATAAACAACATTACTATTCAATATCATCACCCTATTCCCCATCTTGAGGATATGTTAGATGAATTGAGTGGTGCTGTTGTTTTCTCTAAAATTGATTTGTGTAGTGGTTACCATTAAATTCGCATGAAAGAAGGAGATGAATGGAAAACTGCTTTCAAAACTAAATTTGGTTTATATGAGTGGCTAGTCATGCCATTTGGTCTTACTAATGCACCTAGTACATTCATGCACTTAATGAATCATGTATTGAGAGAGTTCATTGGTCATTTATGTTGTTTCTAAGCATGAAGTAGAGGTAGATCAATCTAAAATTGCTGCTATTCAAGATTGGCCTAGTCCCATGAATGTTAGTCAAGTACAAAGTTTTCACGGTCATTTATGTTGTTTCTATCCACATTTTGTGAAAGACTTTAGTACTATTGTTGCACCATTAAATGAGTTAACGAAGAATTGTGTTCCTTTTGTGTGGGGCGTAGCCCAAGATCATGCATTTGATGAATTAAAACATTTTCTTACTTTAGCACCTTTACTTGCATTGCCTGATTTTTCAAAGCAATTTGAAGTTGAATGTGATGCTAGTGGTATAGGCATAGGTGGCGTTTTGATGCAAGAGGGTCATCCTATTGCTTATTTTTCTGAGAAATTATCTGGTGCTAGACTGAATTATCCTATTTATGATAAAGAATTGTATGCACTTGTTAGAGTTCTTGAGGTTTGGCAACATTATTTGTGGCCAAAAGAATTTGCAGGGTTTCTTGAGAGGGATACCTTTGACCTCTTCCTCCCCGAGTTCGATAAACCTTGGGTGATCCACTTAAGGGAAACTTGCTGCTGTTGTAAACCTCTGCACTTGGAGGCCCAACACTGTCCACAAGAATAGAAGTGTTCGTAGACATCAAGCTCTTTTCTGGCGCCATTGCCGGGGAGGTAAGGTAAAAGGTACTCACATCCTCTGGCTACTAAGTTATCTTCTAGTACTGTTGCTGGTGTGTGAGTGCTCGAAGTTATTTCCTTTAGATTTTGCAATTATCTGTTTTTGTTTTTTGTTTCTATTTTCACTATCTAGGCTTAATGGAAAACAACAACAAAATTAGGGAGCTTTATTTGCATGCTAATAGCAATGTTATTAGTATGAATTCTTTGAACACCATTATTGTTAATGCTATGGAAAATTCTAAGCTTGGGGAAGCTAGTTTTTATGATATTTTTAGTTCCTCAGCTTTAGAGGAGAAAATTTTCTCTGATGATACTTTATCTCCCATATGTGATAACTAATGATGCTTGTGATCCACATACTAAAACTACTCCTTTTAGAATACCTATGGGAATTGTTGAAAAGATTATGGATGAACGTTATGCAGGGGATGGAACAGTCCATCCAAGTGATCACTTATTGAAACTTAAAGAACTTTGTGAGTTGTTTAAGGTTGCAGGTTTATCAAGAGAAAATGCCATGAAGAAATTATTTCCATTGTAACTTAAGGACAAAGCAAGGGAGTGGTATAAGCTACTAAATGATCCGCGTCATTTGGAGTGGAAGGAGCTTGAATCTCTCTTTTATTCTAAATTCTATCCTTCTATTGAGATTCATAATGATAGGAATTATATTTATAACTTTCATCCTCATGACGGAGAAAGTATTGCCCAAGCATGGGGGAGATTGAAATCACTAATGCTCAAATGTCCCATTCATGAGCTCCCCAGTAATATTGTTATTAATAATTTTTATGCAAGGCTTTTAGGACATTACAAGGACTATCTAGATGCCTGTTTTGAGGGATCTTTCACAAGCAAGGAGGTTGAAGCTAAGTGGGATCTTCTTGAAGCAATTCAAAGCAATACCAAATATTGGGATAACGACAAAGGTAAAGGATCAGGTATAAATTATGAGTATGATTGCATTAAGTATTTCGCTGAAACTGCTGATTTTCAAGAGCTTAGTGCTAAATATGGTCTTGATCCTCAAATTATTGTTGACTACTATAGAGCCTTTGCTTCTCATATTAATGTTCCTAAAGAAAATTGGGACGTGTATCATGAACCTTTTAAAGACACTTGCATGGAAAGTGAAATTGTTATTGATGATTGCAATAAACATGCTCAAACTTCTGAAAGTACTATTTCTTATAAGCATGTTAATTTTTGCAGAGCACTTAGACCTTGTGAAAAGAATCAAATAAAAGAAGATTATTGTATCCACCACAGGAATGAAAAAACTAGAATGTGGGACAGGGCTCTAAATGAGCTTGGTGAAAAGGTTTGTGCCCTCTATCCTTTTATTTGTGAACTTTGCTATAAAGTGGGTCATTTCAATTTTCAATGCTCAGGCCATGATAATAGCCTTTCTAATCCAATGAGTACTGCAAGTTTGTACTGTGATGACATGATCACTCCTAATCAGCATGATGAGCTTACTTTATTTTTGGGGTGTGAAGAGTTATCAAGAAAAACTGCTTTGGTAGATATGAGTGCTTTTGATATGAATAGCTTCCTACAATGTTGTCATCTTTATTGTGTTGATAATTTCCACGCAAATACTTACATACAAAATGTTATAAAAGATGAGGCTTTACCAAATTATGACAGGACTAATATGTGTTTTGCTCTTATTAATGAAAAGGAGGAACCCTCCAAAGTTTCTTCTATCGTTTCTGTCAATAAACCAGGGTATGTGGAGAAGCTTCCTTTCAAGCCTCTCCCTCTTAAAGAGGGGAAGAAGAAGAAGAGGAATAAAAGGAGAGAGGAAACAGTATCTTTCCCTAAGCATGTTGCTCCTATTATAGTTTTTTCTAATGAGTCTGAACTCGATGATGTTCCTATGCCTGTTACCTATAGTAGTGATCATGATTGGGAAGAGCACACTACTTTTGGTATTGAAAATCTCTTGGGGTACCAATTCTGAAAATGATGATGTTAATAATTGTTGTACTATTAGTGCTATCCATGTTCCTTCCAATGATGATATGCTTACAAATGAACACACTTTGGAAGATAGCTATTTTGTTGAATTTGCTCCTACTACGATTACTAAGAATGACTATGTTTATGTGGGGAGTATTAATTCTTTTATGCATGTGGCTCATGATAAGAATGTTTTATGTGATAGTTATATTGTTAATTTCATTCATGATGCTACTGAAGGTTATTATGAGAGAGGGAAGCATGGTTGTATGCATCTCAACAATATTAAGTTTCCCCTCTTTATGTTGAAAATCTTGAAGTTGCACTTGTTTTGCTTTCCTATGCTTGTTGCTTTGTGCTTTCATGACTTATTTCTTTACAATATTCTTTTTCATAGGAAGTGGTTTAGACTTAAAAGTGTTTCATATTTGCTTTTTGATGCTCTCTTTTGCATCAAACTTTTTTATGGCATTTATGTGAGCATCTTCTCAAATTTCTGCGCCTAGCTCAAAGGCGTTAAAGAAAAGCACTCTTGGGAGATAACCCAATGTTTTCTTTTAAGTATTTTTTCTTTTTGTTGAGTATTGGAAGTTGTTACTACTATAATGACCTCTCCTTATCATTTTTATTTCGTTTTTGTGCCAAGAGCAACCTCTAATTGGAAGAAGGTAAGATTTGGGGAAGTTGCTGTCCCGAAACAGATTTCTGCGCTTCACCGTAAAAATTTGTGAAAATTCCCAGAATGTCATTTTGATCTGCCATCTCTTATGCACATGCGCCAGGTTATTATCTAACTTTAATTAGTTTTTCACTTTTCGATTTGAGCAACAAAAGATTTTTGAAAAAATTGATCTTTACCAGCTGTTCTGTTTTGACAGATTTCTGCCACTATTTGCATTTGCCTCTTGATCTCTTTCTTTTTGAAGTTTTTTTGATCACAGAACTTTTGAGAGAAGTTCCTACAGTAGCTAATGTGTTAATAAGTGTTTTACTTGAGTTGAAACTGAACCAAAGGTGTATTTACTATCTTGCATAAACTAATGTTGCTAATGAGAATTGTGTGAAGTTTTGTATGAAGGAAGTTTTCAAGTGTAGGGAAAGGAGAATGATGAGATGAGATGAAGTATGGACAAAAGCTCAAGCTTGGGGATGCCCATGTCACCCCAAGAAATATCTAAGAAGTACAAGTGTCAAAGCTTGGGGATGCCCAAGGCACCCCCTTCTTCATCAACAAAAATATCAGGTCATCTTTCAAGACACTATATTTTTATTGCTTCATATGCTATGTGTTTTTCTTGAGCATCTTTATTTTTATTTTCAGTTTTCTTTTGTTTTGTTTTCTATAATAAATGGTTGGATCACACCATGTTTGTTTTGGAGAGAGACACGATCTATTTTCATTGCCTAGAACACTCTAGTTTTCACTCTTATTGTTCTGTGAGTGTTCTCTTTTGCTAGTACTGCATTTAGCTTTCGTTTTTCGCCCTCGTTGTTGTTTAGAACTTGTTAGTTCTTTGTAGATAGGTGTGTTTAGACCTCTGGTCTTTGTTGCTTTTGATCTTTGAGAGTTGTTTCAAAAAGGTTGATTGGTGTTGGAAAAGAGTAAAAAGTTTCATGCTTATAGTGGTGCGGATGGGAGCTTGTTTCGACTGTGGCTTAGACTTTTGCATGTCATGTTAGATATTATTTTTATTATATGCTTGTAGCATGACTTGTCTCAAATGACTGAGAGTGCTTAATGTGCCTTTGAAAGAATCATGCGTTGTTTTTTATCTTATAGAAGCATAATATTGTGGTATTCTCCTTTGATGCTTTATTTGGGTTGACTTGGCGCATGCTTACACCATGTTTGACTTTAAACCAGTTGCCTCAAGCCTCTATGATCATTTGGTTTTTGACTTGTGATATCACTTTATGCTGTGGTTAATAATGTTTTGTCGCTATGCATGATTATGGCCGTTATTGCTCTCTTAGTTGGTCACTCCCAGTCTTTTGCTAGCCTTCATCTGTACAGTATGAGCTCTACTCGTGCATCCAACTCTCAAAAACCAAAGTTTTCCAATGTGTCCACCATATCTACCTATTGGCAATTTTCTATTCCAAGTAGATTTGTCTTGCTTTTATCTATGTTCCAAATTAAATTTTTTGTTATGTGAAAATTAGTTAGTAAAGCTCTCATGAACTTGATGGCACATTTACTTTCTTGCACTTAATAAACTTGACCATTGTGGCTCTCTTATGTTGATTATATGCTTGCAAGTTGTAAGTTGGGAGTTAGCTTAGACATGCTATCATGGGGCACGCTTTCAACATTGCACTTATTCCTATTTAGTTGATATCTTGATCTTTTGTTTACGGATGCTTATCTGTGTGAAAGGAGTTGGAAACTTGTTAAGTTCATGGAGTTTGTATATGTGTTATAGAAATGCCTGGGCCACTAATCTAAACCATGCATCATTCATGGTGGAAATTTATAGCATAACCATTGTGAACATTCGACGATGCATCTCAAAATAAAAAGCTATACCCAATGGTAAATAAAAGAGATGCTGAGGTGTCCATTGTCTGTTTGTCTTGTCATTTTGATGTGGGATAGTTTCCATGTCATCGGGCAGGAGGTACCCCGTTGGCGTTCTCAATGATACACGTATTCTTACAATGACTAGAACTTGCTTGGGACCTGAGTCGATTAGCATGGTTTAAGTACTCGTATTCACAGGACATGAGATTTTCAACTTATGATTTGTCAAGGATATATCTCATATTTGTATTTGCATTAACCTTAACCACTTAAGATGCCTATGATGGGGGCAATGAGAGCTCAAAGCTAATAAGTACCATAATTTTTGGAAGGTTTATAAAACTTGCAATCACTACTTCCCTTTGCGAAGGACCTTTCTTTTACTTTTATGTTGAGTCTTCATCTTCTACCTTTATGCACCAATTAAGTGAGTGTAGTTGTCATTCTGAGTATAATGTGCATGGTCCCAAAATTTATTATTGATTGATTCATGATTATGGTATTGCTTGTTCTCAAATTATTTGTATCTAGTCACCCTCTTGAACTTTGAAGGTGTCCTATGCATTTATGTTTTGCTACTCCATGAGGGACAAGCTGAATACCACTTTGTTATGTTTTCTATATGCTTCAAACAAACATACACCTTTCAATGCATTATTACTCATGATCTTTTGTTTGTGTTACTCCATGAGGGACAAGCTAAGTTCTATTGTCAAGATTATATCTCTCATGCCCATGTTTAGAGTACTTTGATCTCAGCATGCAATGCTTTACATCGTTTTGATCAAGATTGTGTTGGTGCATGTCACCTCAAAAATTATTGTTTTGTTATCACTTACCTACTCGAGGACGAGCAGGAGTTAAGCTTCGGGATGCTTGATTTGTCTCAAACATATCTTTAATTTTTGTCTTGGTTAACATATTTTTGCCCCCACTAATATTTTTCCTGGCTCCACACTGATACGTCTCAAATGTATCTATAATTTTTGATGCTCCATGCTTGTTTTACACCAATTGCTTTGTGTTTTGTTGACACTTTGTGGCATTTTTATGCATTTTCCGGAACTAACCTATTAACAAGATTCCATAGTGCTAGTTCCTGTTTTCTGCAGTTTTGGTGTTTCTGAAAAGTTACACAAGAAATATTCTTGGAATTGGACGAAACAAAGCCTGAAGTTCCTATTTTTCCCGATGCGAGACGGAGTCCAAAGCAGAGACGGAGGAGGGTCAGGAGGTAGCCACGCCACCTGGTGGCACGGGTCCACCCCTGGCCGTGCCACCACCTGGTGTGGGCCTCCTGATGCCCTCTGACATCGCCCCTTTGCCTATATAAAGCCTCCAACACGAAAACCCTAAATCAATTGGCGTTTCTCCCAGAAAAGTTCCGCAGCGCTGCCGCCATCAAAGACCAATTTCGGGGGACAGAAGTGATAAGGGTTGACCCCTTGGGTGTGGACCGATCTTCACGGATTCACAAGATTTGTGGTGGGGAAAGAGGATAAACACGAAGAACATGACGAACACGATGAACACGTGTGACACCCTCGAATTTATAACAAATTCAAAGTGCCCGTTAAGCATTCCACCACAATCCCAGAATCATTGTTGTGATATACATAACGTAGTTGGTAACCAGTTCCATAGACATTACAATACGATAGTTCAAATACAAATGGTCATAGTGACTAAGTTCATATTACAACACAATATAGCAGCGGAAATAACGTCTTCGGGTCCATGCCTTCACCCTACAGGCAATGGCGACTCAGGAGACGATCTTAGTTCTGATACTCTTCTTCATAACCTTCCTCCGGATACTCTTCCCCATAGTCTGGCCAAGTTAATAGCCAGGGACACAGCCATGAGTACATTGGATGCACTCGCAAACCATCTTATAAATGAAATGATAAAGTAGATATGCAGGGTTGATATGGTGGACTAAGCACTAAGTTTATTTGCAAAAGCTAGTTTTATTTCCCAAGAAGGTTCATTAGTAGAGAAGAAGATTTAATTCTCTAAGTCAAACTAAAGAGGAACTTCAAGTGTGTCAATATCAATGTCAAGTCAAGTCATTCACCAAGTTCACCATAAGTTATTATCATTCTTGACAAAAGTCAAGTACAGCTTGCCAACTGTCCATAACCGAGGATGCGGCTATTCGAATAGTTTTGAAACCTCTGCAGAGGGGTACACTTTACCCACAAGATTCGATACATCTGCCGGGAGACATCCACGGATCATCATACACAAAGTATGCGAGGTTCAGATAATCAAACAAACTCTTTCACTTGTCTACTCTAGTATAGGATTCTTCCCTAAGAGTCCATTTTGGCACTCATAGTTTTGCCCGCTGCAGAGTGCTGCATGAATGGAAATTTTCCACTCGGTTCGGAAGCACCCACGCATGGCTTACTTCTATAAAAGGTGCTACAAGATCTCCCATACTAGAATAAACAAGCTACAGACTAAGCCCCTTCCCATTTAGGGGTAATGTGGTCGTACGGTAATGGTTGGCTCACATGGTACATCACTTATTATCATTTAGCAAATACATCCCATAGTCCTTAGTCAAGATTATTTTCCTTCATAAAACCATCATGTAGGAGAAATCTCCAATTCAAGTTTTCAAGTTCATGTCACCAAATTTAAATAGGGTTCCCCTTATAGATGGCCTCAATTTTATTAGCGACTAAGCAACTACATTGAGTGATTTTTAAAACTAATGGGAATCTTGGATAAACTCAGCTTGATGTTCTTGTTAAGCAAGATATCACTACTCAACTATCATTCTACTCTAGCAATTCAATCATGCAATTTACTTAAAAACAAGTAGAATGCAATAGTAAAACTAGGCATTTGGAGTATGATTCAAAAGATGGCTTGCCTTGGTTGGCAAAGTGTCCGGGGTAGTCTTCTTCTTCTTGATAAAATTCCCCCTCAATATCCTCCTCAGCAACACTAGCATCTAATAATGAATAAACGCAAGGCACCCAATCACTACACAATGCTGACAACACTCCAAGCACACATACTTGTTTTCAAACAATAGCATTCATGTTGGATTTTATTGAGTTGGGTTGCAAGGTTTCTTCCAAGTGTTCATCAAGTGGGTAAGTTAAATTTTTCTACCATGTGCCATATGTTGTTGACTTTCTAAGCATTGGTATTAACTAAGGGTATTAGGACTAGTTCAAGTGGGGAGGGATTAATCAAGTAGATTGGTATTGAGGGAAAAACTAAGCTAAGTGTATATTAGGGATCTATTATTTTATGCTACACACTAGGGTTGGATTAGAGCTTAGTTGAAAGCACTAACAAGGTTTTAACTGATTAAGGGTGAGCTAAACAGTAGACAAGTTAACTAGTGAGCTCATAAACCAAGTTTCAAGATTTTAGGAGGTTTAAACAATTTTCTAAGATTTTCCTAAGATTAATAGGGCTATGGTCAAAGTATTCTTATTGAATTAAATCACTAACTCAATTTGGATTCTAACTAGTTTCATAGTCTAGATAATTTCCTAAGCTTTCCAACGCATATTTATTTGCTAAAAATGGATTTCTAAATCTCTTGGAATTAAAGTTTGAAAATCAAATCTGAAACATATTTGAAATGAGCGGGAAAATAAATAAAAACGTTTCGGACCGAATTCGACTGAGCTGGGCCGATTTCAGCAGAAACCCGAATCGGCCGGCCCAGTACCGCTTCGCCTGGGGCGGGATAAGTTCGAATTCGAACCTGACAGGTGGGACCTACGTGTCAGCTTACTTAACGCATCGAACCGGTACGCTGCCGTTGGATTCTAATCCAACGACGCGTCTGCGTCGTGTTCACAGGTGAGGGCGGGAGCTCACCGGCGTGCAGAGAGGAAGATGACGGCGACGGCGAGGGACGTAGGGGAAGCAGAGCTCGACAGCGCGGGGCGGAAAAGACCCCGGCGGCACTCCTCCTCCACTTCCCGGCGTTGCTCGTCCAACGGCGGCCGAACGCGGTGGCGCCACCCGCATCCAGTAGCTCGCCGGCGGAGCTGGCTACGTCGAACGAAAGAGAACTGGGGGAAGAGAAGATGTCTGCGAGGCTGCTGGAGCTGGGGTGAGTTCACTCGTGTGCTCGGAGGGGCTTTTTATAGGTCAGAAGGGTGGGGACGGGGATGTCCAGTAGGTGGCCGGCGCAGAGGGGGCCTGGCGACGTGCATCGGCGATGCCGGGCGCGGCAGCCTTGGGGGCGTGCTGGCGGGGCTTGGTCGTGGCGACGGTGCACTGTGGGTAGGCGGTGGCGAGACCACGACGGTCGGCATCGTTCAGAGAGAAGAGGGACAGAGAGGGGGGGTCCGGGCGGCTTCTTCCTTCTCCTTCCATGTCGCACGGCCTGGGTCGGGGCAGAGGGGGCTGGGGCTCGACCAAGGGGACTCCACAGGCATGGCTACAGGGTGAGAGCGAACGGGAACAGTGTTGGTCACAGTGAAATCGATTTTCCCGGATTTTTGCCCACCAGGTGCTCGACACAATGCCCGCAAGAATTCAAATTTCGAATTTTTGAAAATGGCCACTGTGGTTTGTCAAGATACCTCACAAGGATCCCAGATATATTTTTGTTGAGCAAAGAGATGAGGTTTTGCAGAAATCATATTTGAATTTTGGGGTATGGTCACTGTTTCAGATTCAAATTTTGGTAGATGTTTGAGTTAGGTTATGATTTGAATTTTTGTTTGAAACTTCTTGGTTGAGTTAGTATGCAGCATGGTCAAGCTCAACTAACTGACCACGCCCTTACTTGAGTTACAGATTTCTTAATCTAAGTGCCCAAAGTAGGGTAGTCAATAATATTTCCTAGATCAAACTTTTCTTCTCTTTTTCTTTATTTCTTTTGTTTCTGATTACTTTAGCTCTTATAGTTATTCTCTAATCCTTCTGTTGGTTAAGTTGGAATTGACTAAACATTGCCCAAACAATTATAACACACATGAAATCATAAAAGACATAATAATAGAAATCTATGCATACATGCAATATGAATGAAAAAGTTTTATCTTGATCCAAAATTTGGCACTTTAATTAATAGGAAATGGATTACAAATATTTGGGTTGTTACAACACGACACACAAATTGAAGGCAAACACACACACACAAGATACACACCGGTTGTCCTCGTTGGCCCGATTCACCAACTTAATAGAATCACAAGGAAGAGACTCCAAGAGTAGAATTCCTTGTGAGAGATTGATATGCTTGGAATAGAATTCCAATTGGGGAAGAGACCAATCAATTGGATAGAATTACACACTCTTGTATGCAAGAGATCCAAATCAAGGTAGAATTCCCCAAATAGAAGAGATCCCAAACAAAGAGGGTGATTTCTAGATGGAAGATCTAGTAGGGTTCCCACAAGGGGTGAGGCTTCATGCCAATTCTTATCTCAATTCATCTCTATCCTAGGGAGGGGGAGAGTGACCCATATATATAGGCAGCCACGAGCTAGGGGTAGTTCGGTCACTAGGGAGATAGATAACATAGGTGGCTTCATGGCCAAAACAAAGTTGACTCGGGTAGATCGGCCATAGCCGGTTCAGTCCGGCTATAGCCGGTGTGGCCGTATTTAGCCGGTTTGGGACCGGCTTTAGCCGGTCCAGCTTCAGCTGTCGCCTCTTCTTGCGGCGCTTCCAAGCTTCTTTCTGGTGGTTCTTCTTCTTCCTTCTCTTCCACGCCTCAATGATGTCGGACTTGAGTGTGGATGTTGTTGATGCACATGATGCGGTGGTGTCCGAAGGCCACCCCATATCATCTCCCCTCGCTTCAAAGAACGTCGTCCTCGACGTTGACTCAACATCATCATGTAGGGGGGTAGATGTAGGCGCTTGTACTTGGAGTGCGCCATGTTGTCGTACTTGCGAAGATTGGTTTGGCAACTCTTCAATGTTTGTTCACCTTCCATGAGGCCTACAAAGGTCACAAGCAAAGCGTAACAACACTCAAAGAGTATCCAATTCATAGAGGTTATGGCATGAGTTCGCGAGTAGAAGGAGGTCACCTTACAAAGTTGTTGATGTGCTCTTGTTGTAGAAGGGTTTGATTGAAACCACTCGCGGGAGCGCATCCACCAATAATATCCACGTGTACCTACGCACAACAAAGACCAAGCAAAGTATGTGTGTGCGTGATACGGGACCATATCATCAAGGACATGTCCATTCTTGTTCACAACACAATTAGCACAACACAAGTATAATAAAGGGAATGCATATGCAAGGTCTATGTGTAAGGAAATTGTTTGAACATCTTCCAAATGTGGGAACTCAAAAACTCCATCAAAATTTGAGAAGACCATGGTGTTCATCTCATGTTGAAGAACATGCATATTATTGCGCTCAAGGCTTTGGAAAGAGCAAGTCGTCAACATCCTTGACGCAATAAGAGGAGAGTTTGGCAAAAACACATACGGCAAGATGTCAAAATCATCATCAACATGTGTGCAAACAAACCATAGGAAAGAACAAGTTTTCATCATATTTGTTGCAACACAAATCATATTTATCCAATAGTAGAAGAAGATATCATTATCACAAGTGGTTATGCATCCCAACCAAAAGAAAGAGAAAATTGTCAACTTGTTGGATGCAACACCAATGAACGTAAAGTGGTAACACATGTGACAAGTCATGGACAATAGAGCAATGTGGTCGCACACAAAACAAAAGAAGGAGAAATCATTCCACATGTATATTGCAACACATAAAGCATCAATATTCAATATCATGGGAGCATGAATGTCACAAGTGGCACATGAGTTATCAACATGCTTGCAAAGAAATCATATGGAAGAGAAAGTGTTCAACATGTTTGATGCAAAGCATGTTGAGGGTAAGCGGGTGGAGTTTGAGATTGGACTCACAAGTATTATGCTCTCAAGAGCTCTTTTCACCAACTCGTGCTCAATCGAGGTTGACATCATTGTCCGCATACCTACACACACCAAAGATAGCAAAAACAACGTGTGTGCATGGTAGATGAATACATCATCCATCATGATGCATCTATTTATTTGCACATCACCATTAGCATCAAGCAAGATATCATAATATTCATGGTGATTATGCAATGTATATGTGGTAGCATGCTTATCATGGGAAAATGCAAAATCTTCATTAGTTGAGAGAGCTATGGGAGCCTTCTCATTTTCAAATATAGTAACGTTATTGCAAACCAAGCATTGAAAAGAGAAATTGTTCAACATTTTGGTTGCATTAATGGAAGAAAAATGTAAGCATTACACACAAAACATGTTCAAAATTCTATCCTTGTTGTCGACAAACCTAGGGAAAGAGCAATTGTTCGACAAGGTTGTCACAACACAAGCATCATTGTCATCATTGCAAGCAATACATGGGAAAGAGCAATTGTTCAACATATTGCATGCAGTACGAGATAAAGTGAAGCACTCATAGCTTAACATGTTCATGTCCACTAGGGGAATCATGGCATCACCAACACCTATGTTGTTACCTTTGTAGTCGCCCTCCTTCGAGGTAGGTGTTGTTGGAGTAGGTAGCTCTATGTGGCCGACGTACTCATCATCTTCTAAGCATGGTGTATTATCATCAAGTGTATGCACCATGTACATCTTGTCTAAGGTTGGCATCCTTTCATCCATGGAACCTATTGTAACATGAGAGGACACACTCGAGATAGAGGGTAAGATGTTAGAAATCGAAATGGCCTCACATGACCTATCAACTACCACTCTTGTCTCACTCGGTGTATCACTCATGCCCTCAAAGTGGAAGCATTCACTCTCACATATAGTGGATTCACTCATCTCACATATAGTGGATTCACTCATCTCACATATAGTGGAGTCCCTCATTTCCATGGAAAGGACGTCATCATTATCCGAGCAACCGAGCAAAGAAGAAGACAACACAAGAGGAGTAGAGGTTAAGTTGTTAAAAAGCAAAATGTCCTCACTCAACTCATGTGGTGTATCACTCTTGCTCTCAAGGTGTATGTGGCTCTCATCCTTGCGTGGGATAGGTTTCTTCCTCTCACATAGGCTATCAAGATGTTGTCGATGGTTTGCACCATGATCTTGAGGGTGAGGTTGTCGATGGCGCTCATGGTTACCCCCATGGTTGGAGCATGAAGATCTTGATGAACGCGACCTTGAGTGGTGATGTTGGCGCTTAAAGTTGTCGAAAGACGACATGAGTTGCTCCATCTTAGCGATGAGCGTCGCTTGTGAGTCATCAAGTTGTCAGTAGGAGTCGGCGAGCTTTTTGTCCATGGCGGTGTGCCGTGTGTTGAACTTTTTGAACCAAGGGTCTTGATGTTTGCCATCCCTAGACATGGTCACAAAGCTAAAAGTATATTGTGGAAAGTGAGGTGGTTACAAAATTACAATTAGAACACTTCCCGTAGGAACTATTGAATCAATGAAACACCCAAAGGACAACCATGGTGCACAAGTTAGAACACATGCAAAAGGCTATATAGTGGATGGGTAAGAAATGCGGAAATGCCAAACGAAATGATCAAAAGAAAAGGCTATTGTCAAATGTGGGTAAAATCCAAAGGCAAATGTCAAGAACAATGATCTACGTCAAGGAAACATGAAAACACACACAAAAAGATATAATGGGGTTAGCGTGACCAAGGAAGTGAGCAAGAAACAAAATGGTCCTAACGAAGACTATTAGCTCGGTGTCACGCCAACGCAAGAGAGACCGTAGCTTGGTAGAATAAGAAAGAAGCAACAAGATTTGCACAAGATGCCACTCTTCTCTTTTCTCTCTTTTTTGTTTAAAAGCTTTGAACTCCTTTGTATCGGTGGAACAAACACTCTTTTCGTATTTTTGCATTTCGATGCTTAAAAGCTTATTTGCTATCTATGTATGTCACACAATGACTATTTCTTCTTTTGTGTATCTTTCTCACCGAGCTTGCTTCAGAGCTTTGCTCAACTTACGCACACACACAAACCCTCTCACGGTCGGGACACTTGTGCAATACTTCGCAACACTCGAAAAGCCACTCTCAATAGGATAGGTACACAAAGGAAGAAAAGGGGTTACAAAGGTGGTGCAAGTTATACCTATGCAAAGGTTAGGCGGTGTCAAAACACACGACTTGCGATGGTGTCGATGAAGATGGAGTCAAAAGACTAGTCGAAGTTCCGGGGTGCCGATGCTTTCGTCGTGATGTTGATGTAGGCGCGGTATTACTTGGCACGAACAAGGCACGCAAAAACCGAAATCCGAACACACACATCGATTCCCAAAAATTTGGGGCAAAAAGGACACACAAATGTTGTCAAAAGTTGTGTCAGGATAACGTCGGATTTTTGTGTCAAAGGGGTCTAATGGATATCAAAAGGGGTAATATGGTGTTAAAACGGGTCAAAAGTGAGTGTCAAAACGAAGCCGGCGGATGTAGGCGGATGTATACCGGCTTTAGCCGGTCTCAGGGCCGGATATTTCCGGTCGAGTCATTGCACGCAGGAGATGAGCTGGGAGGCGTGCAGGGCTAGAGCGAGCTAGGCGGGAGGTGGCTTGCAGCGGCTCAGGACGTGCTGGGCTGAAGAGGGGAGCTGGAGGCATGGTGGAGCGATGGAGTTGGTCGGGGCGAGCGATGCGGGGCACGCGGTGGAGGGCCGAGCTGAGCGAGCAGGGCGGGATGGGCGGCCGGCTTGGGCCGGTGTGGCACTGGTGGAGTGGCAAGCTGGGGCGGTCGGGCTGGTGATGCGCTGAGACGGCGGCTCACGAGTTGAGGAGCGGGGGCGGAAGCTGTTGCATGTGGGCGTGTTGTGCATGGCGGGAGCGAGCTGGGCGGGAGGTGGAGCTGCGCTGTGGCGAGGTGCTGGTAGGTGGCAGTGGCCAGGGACGGTCTACGGGCGCGGTGGCTTGGCGTGGCCGGTGGCCTTTTTGGGGCCAAGCTGGGAAGCTTAGGAGGAGTGGCGGATCGATGTAGGGCAGCGCGGTGGCGGATCAATGCAGGGCGGTTGAAGGCTTGGCGCAGGATGCGAGACCACGAGAGCGAGGCGGAGGCATTGACCAGGTGATGGATGGGCCGACTTTAGCCAGTCTGTGGTCCAGCTTTTTCCGTCTCGCACTTTTTCGAGAAATCCTGGTCACAAAGTTCTTCGATTTGGGCGGAAAATGGGATGAAAAATCGTCGATTCTGGGAGAAATAAGAGGAATTAGGGCTAAAAAATTTGTGGAAATGTAGATCAACACCCAAGACATCAAATCTATAGATCAAAACCACAAAAAAATCAACAAATCAAGAGATCAAATTTTGAGGCAATTTTTGGGGCAATTTTTTGGATTTTCAAAATTTATGGTGGAAATCACAAACAAGAGTAAATCCGTGGCAACCAAAAGCTGTTTTTACCATATGATAGGATTTTTGGCTCTGATGCCATATGATAGGGGTTGGCCCCTTGGGTGTGGCCCGATCTTCACGGATTCACGAGATTTGTGGCGGGGAAAGAGGATGAACACGAAGAACACGACAAACACGATGAACACGACACACAAATCGAAGGCAAACACACACACACACACACACACACACACAAGATACACACCGGTTGTCCTCATTGGCCCGATTCACCAACTCAATAGAATCACAAGGAAGAGACTCCAAGAGTAGAATTCCTTGTGAGAGATTGATATGCTTGGAATAGAATTCCAATTGGGGAAGAGACCAATCAATTGGATAGAATTACACACACTTGTATGCAAGAGATCCAAATCAAGGTAGAATTCCCCAAATAGAAGAGATCCCAAACAAAGAGGGTGATTTCTAGATGGAAGATCTAGTAGGGTTCCCACAAGGGGTGAGGCATCATGCCAATTCTTATCTCAATTCATCTCTATCCTAGGGAGGGGAGAGTGACCCATATATATAGGCAGCCATGAGCTAGGGGTAGTTTGGTCACTAGGGAAATAGATAACATAGGTGGCTTCATGGCCAAAACAGAGTTGACTCGGGTAGACCGGTTATAGCCGGTGTTCAGTCCGGCTATAGCCGGTGTGGCCGGCTTTAGCCGGTTTGGGACCGGCTTTAGCCGGTCCAGCTTCAGCTGCTGCCTCTTCTTGCGGCGCTTCCAAGCTTCTTTCCGGTGGTTCTTCTTCTTCCTTCTCTTTCACGCCTTGATGATGTCGGACTTGAGTGTGGATGTTGTTGATGCACATGATGCGGTGGTGTCCGAAGGCCACCCCGCATCAAGAAGTCTCTGTTTCGGCACCCTGCCGGGATGGGGAATGTAACGACCCGGAAAATTCCCCTAATAGAAACTGTCTGTTCTTTTTCTTTTTCACGTCATCGTGACGTCCTGCATCATCATGCATCTAAAACCTTGCATATTTTTATCAAACTTAAAATTATTTGAAATAAAAATGTAATTTTATTTTTGCTCGTATGGTTCCATAAAGACCCTCCTCACCTTTTTCTTATTTTGAGTTAAAACTAAATCTACCATATTTGCAAATCTTTGTAAATTTGACTTGAGACAAAAGTGCAGCCTCCGAAATCTTTGAAAACCTGTTTTGAGAATCTGTTTGCAAATCTTCTCAAAACCCCTCTCTGGTTTTTCTCCATAGTGTGCTGCAAGAAAAGAAGAAGAAAAATCGAGAAGAAAAAAAAAGGGAAAAGAGAAGCCCATCTGAATCTCTCGGCCCATCTTCCTTCCTATCACCTCCCTCCTATCGCTTTCTTCTTCGTACGGATGAGCATCCGAGCACGCCACGCACCCCACCTGGTGGATGGGATGGCCAGGCGCTGCTCCTCCCTTCCTATAAAATCCCCTCCCTGCAGAACCCTAGTTAACCCTAGCCTACTCCCTCTGCTCCGCCGCTGCTCTGGCTCTCTTCGCTCCTTTTTCGCTCTCCACCGACCCGAACGTCATCGACGACCACCGCGCTCCCCTCGCTCCGGTACACCGGCGGCCTCCATTCTCGTCCTCGACTCCGCGTTCCGGTCATCTCGTCAAGCCCCGATGAACGTACAGCAACATCTACGACCTCTTCTTCACCGGCCCTGAGGGGGACTGGCGGGGCAGCCACCCCGGGCCCAAAAAATCTGGGGGCCCGTCATATATATGTGTTACATAGGCCTGCTACTATACATCGTAAAAAAAATGATTTTCGCTGGTTGCTTAATTGGGCCTTTTCAGCCAGATACCGGTCAACTCGATGTCTCGATCGATACGAGGCCGGAACGCGGAACCGAGCGTCTCCCGAATCCAAATTGATCGATACTACTACAAGGCTGGAACCGCTTGTCTGATCGTTTCTCAATTCCCAAATCCCATCGATAGGAGCCACGCCATGCCACGCGTGTTTCAATGGATCGCCCAGGGCTGGCTGTCGCTGCCTGTCGCCGCCTGCGCCTGAGTCCGCCCCGTCGCCTCATCACATGGATCGGAACTTGGAAGACGGGCAAGAGTGGAAAGAATTCTGAATTCGCTCATACCTGTAACCTACTGGTCCAATCTGCAAAGAAGTACCGAGGTAACAGCCAGAGCCCTAGTAATTCTGTGTGAATTAAAGTTTATATTACGCCTATTTTTTGTTATAACTAGCAAGGTGGCCCGCATATTTGCGCGGCTAGATGTGTAACTATCCAATTATCTATTTGGTTTACAAATAAGAGAAGTAATTTTTTGATTTCAAACATAATTTTAAATTTGATTAAACCTCTATTCTCGGAGATCTTTATTCTACCAATATTTTTTTGTGCACTCAAATAGTGAAGTGTTCAACTTTTTTCTTGCAAAAGAATTGGGACTACCTTTTCACTCTAATAAATTTGAAATTGCAAATATTTCCATGCTTCTTCCTTGAGATGTGATTACTAAACTTCCTTTGGTGCCTTTCATCTTCAGTAAAGTGTTACGGTTATACAACGCTCGTTTTGGACACTCCAAAAGCAAGAAATTGCATCCTTGCTGAAATTATATATACTAAAATCCATTTTGAACAAAGGGCCATGCATTTGTATTTCACGCTCGACCCAGGGATCATATACCCATCCATCGTATATTTTTATTTTATATTCACCAACTGGTATCTCTTAAGAAAACTCAGGTATTGCCTAGATGGTCAGAAGAAGAGTATACCTTTTCACTGGACAACTTGGTTGAGCATCTCGCCTTAAGTAGGATATGTCAGATCAGTTTTTAAAAATTAAAAACATGCACAAAAGTTCTCAAAAAATGGACAACACGCATCCATCTTAAATATGTACAACCAAAAGACTATGGTGTCGCTCCAAAGTTGACCTGCACTTTGATAGCCAAAAATACAATTAATGCGGATAGAGAAATACTCTTCACCCAAAGCGGACAATAGTCACAGTCGATTTTTTTGGTTTTCATTCTCTAACTCTAGTTGAACATTAAGCGATTTTTACATTTTTAGATATAACTTCTAGGTACGCTATAAACTGTTATTGGGATTTTTTTCAAATTTCTATTTTTTTTATCATAATAAGATACTATATTAAGATTTATTAAAGACTGAG